>OX439483.1:230934805-232134805 GCA_949320155.1 Melangyna quadrimaculata | reverse complement strand
TCCACAGACTGGGTCAATAACCTTCAAATTGTGGAAAAAGCGAACGGTTCTCTCAGATTATGCTTGGATCCAAAGCCATTGAATGGATGCAATCGCCGGTAGCATTTCATGATTCCAACAGCGGAGTCAATAATTAGAAGGTTAGCAGGGATGTCTGTGTTAACGGTTATGGATCTCAAAAATGGTTTTTGGCATCTAGAGCTTGATGATGAGAGTGCTAATTTAACGACCTTTATGACTCCGTTTGGGCGATATCGATCGAATCGTGTTCCATGCGGATTGAACAATGCCCCGGTATTATTTATGCGAAAGATGGTGCAGCTCCTTGGAGACCTTCAGGGCGTTCAAATTTATTTTGACGACATTTTCATATCCGGTCGTACAATGGAAGAGCACAATCAAGTACTCAGAAGGGTTTTGGAGATTGCGTGAGAAAATGGGTTCCGATTTAATAAGGAAAAATTACAATTAGCTATGGATGAAGTTCGATTCATGGGGCAACAATTATCAGCGTCGCAAGTCAGACCTAACCCAGAGTATCTAGAAGCTATTAAGAACATTCCATTACCTAAAAACAAACCTGAAGTAGCTCGATTTCTCGGAATGTTGAAATATTTAATTCAGTACATCCCAAATCTGTCTCATCGAACAGCGAAAGTCAGAGAACTAACGCGAATGGATGTTGAAGGGCATTGGAACAAGGATCATGGTGATGAGGACCAGAACTGAACAAAAATGGGCGCAGTGACGTTCGCATGTGAAAGGTTCCACTATTTCATTTATGGTCGTGAGGTTAAAGTTCAATCCGATCATAAACCATTGGAGACACTGATGAAAAGAGAGATTGATGACGTATCTATGCGTCTACAACGACTGTTCCTGAGACTATTAAAATACCCCTTCATTGATATCAAGTACGTGCCTGGAAAAAATATACCTGTTGCTGATTTTTTGTCGAGGGCGGTGCTAAAGCAAGAGGGGGAAGATAATCAGGAGTTACAAGCAGTTATTCATGTAGTTCGGAAACGAATGTGTTTGTCAGAACAAAATCAGTTAATTTATGCACAAGCAACCCAGAATGATTCAATCTTAAAGTCAATCATTAAGTATTTAGAAAATGGTTGGCCGGAGTTCAAAAAGCTAAGTGGTGAAGGCAAGCAGTACCACAAGATAAGAGATGAGCTGAAGTTCGAAGAAGATGAACTGTTTTTTGGGGACAAATTAGTTGTGTCACAATCACTGAGAAAAGAGGTACTTAAAATGACTCATGAGCCACACTTGGGTATTCAAAAATCGCTGTTAAGAGCTCGGCCACTATTTTACTGGCCAGGAATGGCGGGAGACATTGAACGAGAAGTAAAAACATGCACCATTTGTGAAAAATACACCCGTGAA
This sequence comes from Melangyna quadrimaculata, assembly GCA_949320155.1. NCBI lineage: Eukaryota > Metazoa > Arthropoda > Insecta > Diptera > Syrphidae > Melangyna > Melangyna quadrimaculata. The sequence continues at coordinate 232,133,410 of OX439483.1, read as the reverse complement.
AATCCAAAGGAACCACTTACACAGTATGAGATTCCGGAATATCCATGGCAGTCTATCGGAATCGACATATTCGAGTTGGCTGGAAAAGATTATGTGGCAATTTTTGATGCATATTCGAACTTTTTAATGGCTGGCAAGTTGAAGGATAAGTCCATGAGTATAGTCATTGAATATTTATTTATATATATTTAACAAATATGGCTACCTATCGGAGATCAGGTTCACCAATATGCTGAAAGGGCCAATATAAATCTGATATTTTCGAGCCTGGATATCCTCAAAGTAATGGTCTGGCGGAGAAAGGTGTTGCTATTGCGAAAAGTTAGCTTAAAAACTGTTTTGATGAAGGTAACCCACACAAGTTTGAAAGTCGTTTACTAGAGTATAATGCGTCTCCATTGGCATCTATGACAGTGTTACCTGCACAATTGTTTTTTGGGCGTAGAATCCAAACAAAAGGCACCAATTAATAAAAAACTTTTATTGCGTGAAGTGTTGCCAGAACAAGTGATGAAGGAAAAATTAATTCAAAAACGTGAAAGACAAAAGTTGTATTATGATCGTCAAACGCGTCCCTTGTGCAGACTTAATATTGATCAGAGAGTAATTTTTAAGAAAAATACAAAATGGTGTTACCGCGAAATAGTTGGCCAAGTTAATGATAATTCATTTTTAGTTTTAGATATATCAACAGGTCAGATATTTTACCGTCGATATTTAGCGGTCACTTTGAATAGTAAACAAGAATTTTTAAATGACAATGATGTCAAAAGTAGTAAGGCTTTAGATGATGGAACTAATGCTTTAAACGGTAGAGCAAATGTCGAAGAATGTAATAATTCCTTCGTGACCCACATATCCCTTCTCCGAATCCTCTGCTGAATTGGAGAACCTGCACTAAATGTGGAACCAGCTGCAGGAGATAGAGCTGTTGGTGGCCAACTGCTTCATAGCTCACGTTCTTCACACCCACCGAATCGTTACGGAGACTGGGAATATTATGACAAGATTATTTTATTATTTGATAAAAGAAAAAGCGTGTAACATTCATGTGAACTCAACCAACTTAAAGCATACATGTAAGCTAACCATTAAATGCTTAAGTTGGGTGGAAAGAGAGAAGGCAGATTTGAAAGGGCAGCCAACGCGAAAACAACTACTTATTTGTAACGTGCTAAGAAAATAAATCTATCTTTTTAATTAAACTAAAAAACACATTGTGCATTATTTTATTTCGCTGGGCTACATTTTATAACTTCATAACGGATTGTTGGAACCATATTAAGGCGTTTTTTCTTAGCATCATTACTTGACCGCCATATACTAAGCAGGTGATAGTCATGAATTTCAATTTTTTTGGTTGCCAGAATTAAGTAAGTAGAATTTAGTTATTAACAATTGAAGTTATGGCGTATACTTAGCAGGCATAGTAACAAAAGTGAGCCTTTTTGGTGCCAATAGATCGGGAATGGTGTTGTCGAATTTGCGCAACCTATTTTAGAATTTGGAGCATCATATTTTAGTTAATATTTAATGAAATGTAAACAAATTGACAGTTCTATAAACAATTAAAATTTACAAACAAATAGACGTTTCGTAACGTAACGTATTTAAAGCTGTCAAATAAAACAGGACTAGCACATGTAAACCCACTTTCCTGTCCCAATTTAATATTTTTTTTTTTGTTTTTGCTGTCAATTTGTTGCTGGCGCAGTCAGTTTTTGTTTGTTGTGCTTATAATTTTTGCGAGTATGATTTAAAAAGTTCGCTAACGAAAGTTTCTGTTTCTCAGACTACCACTTCGTACACTGTGAGGACATAGAACAATTAACTGGCATTATGATAATTGAATATCTGCCATATCGATAGTTGCATCACTGGCTGGAACAATGCCATGGATTGTGCAAACAAAAACATCTTGAATTGGTCTGTGAAGAACATCGACTTGATAATCTACCAGGAGCACTGATTTCTACCAGGAGTGTTGCTGGATGCTTAGTTTGTCTCCATAAAAAGTCTTGCTTATACCTGTGGCAAACAGGGTAGTCGCAATAAGTTTTCAATAAGTTAAGTTGTTTATGGCGATGAGACTTTCCAGTAGACAAATCTAATTTTGGGATTTCGTTTATGATGTGGACATATCTCAAAACTTTCTACCACTACCATTTTGTTGATTTGGATTTATTCGAAATTTACACTTGATTTTTAATCTCTAGTCAGTCAAATTCATTTTGACAAAGGTAAGATATCCAAGAAAATATAATTTATTCATGTTCTTCATGAGTTTTTTAATACATTATTTTACTTAAAGATAAATCCTATGGCTAGTTCCTAATTCCTCCTTTTGCACTGCCAACATTCTGATTTTTTGATCGACTGCCTTTTAGTCTTGAGTAATGCTCGGATAAATATATATTCAAGGCTTGATTACCGGAATATGAAGTACAATAGATGCAGATGCCGGCCATATCGAAATTGGATTTTCCCTTCATTCAGTTGCCATTGTATTGGAAATAAGATTGGGAAAAGTTTATATGAACCCATTGAATAAGAAGTACAGGAAGCGGCATATCGAGAAAAAAATGCAGCATTTTTCGAAATTGTGTGAGTCACACAAACACAAATGCATTGACACAGGGTCGCAGTGAAGGGAGATGGCTACTTGCTGGGGCGCTCAAAGGAATGGTTTGCTGCGTTTCTTTGCGGGTGGTTAAGTTAAAAGTATGTACATGTATAAGTACTGCATTATGGTTTTCATCTTCTCAGAAGTACTCAGGCACATACAAAAGGAACATAGCTGTTTCTATGAGCCTTGAAAGAAAAAAAAGATTTTTTTAATTTGGTTCAAATTTATTCGATCAAATAAATAGTTGAATGAATATCTTGTTTTTTGGATTTATTTGCTGAGCTGGATTATAATAATAGTAACGAACAAAGGACGCTCGAAGTCATAAAATAAAACTCACCTATTACAGAAATCTAAAAACTGAAAATGGATAATTTAAAATATAATTTTTAGTTTTAATTTTAATGAAAATGGGCCATCACTCACTGACTCATTTTTAAACTAAACTAAATCCAGACTAATTTTTCCTTCAATCGCAAACGGGGTGAGCAAAGCTGGCTGAAAATTCTGTGTACATGAACCGGCTTTAATTGTATTAGTACTTTCAGTTTGAGAATTAAAAAAAAAACTTAATTTCCTTTAAAATTTTCAGTTTTGCATGACAATAGATTTTTTGCCTAGAAACGAAAAACTGTGTATTTATTGGTAATTAAACTATATTAGTCCGCTCAAAACAAGGATACACATTTTAGTCTTTTCATTCCTCACTCTGTAACTCCCTCGCCTACAAACTTTCATTTCCCCAGTTTAGGCCACTTCGAAATTGAGCCTGTGTGTGATTACGCAGTAATACTATCACAGATATTTTTCTTAGTCAAATAATTTGAAATAATGTACATTTTATATCTGTAGTTACATTCCTCTGAAATTAACTATTTTTGTCAATTAAGTTCTAATTAGTAACTATTCATTACTTCTTGAAGCAGTATACAAATATTTTGTAGTTATTTGAGCTTTTTTTCACGTCAACAAATTCAATATAACTGGACACAAACACTTCTTGACGAAGAACAAAACCGACACGATAGACAGGGTAACCACAGAAATAACTTACAAATATTTTCTATTTTAAATACATAATTTATATCCAAAACTAAAACGTAGAAAAATAACTCTGCACTAAGGGCGTTCAACGGTTTTGAGCGCCTTGCCATTTCCCACAAAAACTAGTCCGTCACTGTAAAAGAATTTCTCATTTGACAGGTCAGTTTTAGTAAATTACATGATGAAAGTAATTTTTTTATTTTCAACAAATTTGATTATTTTATGGAAAAATACCATGAAATATCAACTAAAAAGTATTTTAAGATAATGTATTTACCTAACAAACATCACTTCAAATTACTTTTTGTGTTATATGAGCCAAAACTTACTTGTGAATTGAAATTTTTTTTTCTCCTTATTATTGGTGTTTTTACAGGATTTAACGCAGCACCGTATGTTTTTTTATATTTTTTTGATATTTCATCAATTGTTTCCAATAATCACTTTTATTTCACCTTTTTATTTAGTTTTAAAATCTATTTTTCGTTAATTTACAATCTCATAATATTAACACACTTTTCTTCAGCTAGGCAAAATGACAGGTGGGTTTCAGATTTTTTTTTTTTTAATTTTATTTTAATGCTTTACTCACGTACACTGCATATGTGACAAAAGCCTCTTCCTCTGTTTCTTATTCAATGTATGAACCTGAGAGACCAACACTAAGGTAAAGACAATCCTTATTTATTGATTCAATAACAGTCCTATTCTGCTATTAATCGGGGGGAATTTTGCTTGAATTTTCACTTGTTAATATTCTGTTATTCATTCAAGTGAATGTGTATTTACGTCGGCAATGTCGGTAATACGGTGTGGTATTCTCTTAAGCGGCCCCTAGACTATCAATATTATTGTGCAATATTTGATATTGCACAATATTATTGAGAGTCTAGGGCTCATATTGAAGGGTTGTGCAATATATTGTACAAAATCAAAATCCTTTTGATATTTATTGTGCAACCAAATTTATTGTATAGTCTGTGGATGTGTTTGCACAATATTTTGTCATTTGTTTTGAATTTTCATAGTGATAACATCTCCCGGAATTAAATGTCGAAATGGCAAACAATAACAATAAAAAAAATTCGTAGTGGAATTAATCGAAGTGTATGAAACTTTGCCTGCTTTGTGGAATGTGAAGTGTAAAGAATATTCCAACAGAAATGTTAAAAGTGATCAATACGAAAAAATGCTTGCAAAATACCGCGAAAGATATGCCGACGCTGATAAGACTCTAAACATAGATGTGTAATCTTGTATTTTATTTAACTAACCTTGATGTAATCCTTCAGGACGTGTATTAAAGCTGTACAAGTTTCAGTGACGATTAAGCCAATCGATTGGGGGGATATTGCGCTTGTAAATTTTAAGTCTTCGAAAGTATTTCCGGTAGCAAGGAATCGTAGTGTAATTGACAAACGCTGGGAAGGGGGAATAGTATCTCGCAATTTGGTATTTTTCCTTATAATTATAGGCGTAATCATTTCAAGCAGTTCATTATAAAATCCATCGTCCATTCTCAGGAAATTTCTAAAATCATTGGGTTCGCTCAAAGCCAGCTCATTTAATAAATTTTGATGAGTAAACACGTTTCGTTTTTTGTACCAGTCCTTCATTCATCTGCGTTTGTTTTTTTCTTTATTTTTTAATGAAATAGTTACAGTAATTGCCACACAACAATAATCCATATAATCGAGCATGATGTTGAAGCACAAATAAAGAACTGTCAAATGATTTATTGTGCGAAATATTGTTTAGTGTGGGGTACCAGTCAATAATATTGTGCAATATATTGCTCAATAATATTGATAGTCTAGGGACCGCTTTATTACTTGAAAGGACTCATTCTATACAATTCAGATCCGCATATAAAATGTTGCGGATTTTCAATTGTTGGTTGTGTGTCTGCTTAGTGCTTGGGACAATGTGAGTAGAAACTAATTTTTTGCTTAATTTAGAATATTTTTTTTATTTGAAAGTGGGAAAAAAGTCCAAAACTGTCCATATTTGTTTTTATTTCTTTTTTAATAAAATAATCAACCAAAACAATTTATTGAAAATTCTTAAGATTTTCACATGAACAGGGAACAGCTGTTTGAGTGAATGTCAAATTGGCCTGGGATAATGTAGTTCACCCGACGAATAGCAGAATGGAAAGATAGGGCGAAATCGAATCGAATTGGTGAATCGGATCTACGGTTCACGGGAATAGCAGAATAGGGCTGTAAATATGTAATTGCTTCTACATCCGTAAATCCATTACAGATAAAGCTATTTATAAATAAATTAAGGACAACATCAATTGATAGTGATGATGAAACACAGATTTAGCAACCAAAAGCACGAACACAACTATGTATTTATTCTCTTCAACCCGCCAAATTAAATTATAAAATTTAACGTTAGTCATATTCCTTTACAATAAATATAATTAACATAATAATATGTGTACAAAATTTGCTAAATTTTTAATTTTGCATGTTGAACCCATCTTAGCAGAAACTAAAGGTAGCATTATCGCCTTCAGGTATTTCTAGCTCCAAGCCACTGGATAATAAACGGAATCAGCATCGTATGTAGTTATGTGGATATGGCAATGAAAAGCATCCTCGCTCGAGGACACAATAAACGCTGTAGTTTGGCGTTTTGATACTATAACTCTTTTGACCAGTGGATTAAAGAAGAAAAAAAAAATTGAACATCGCTTACAACGTGAGTGCTTGCTAAGCTAAGCAATTTTCTGTTTTTTCCAAGACGAATACGATCTGATCCCTTAGGGATCAGACATAGCATGTCTAGTCTCATATTCGGATGTTGTAATCTCTCTACACATCCGTCTGCATTACTTGTGGTCACCAGAATACCAAAATATCACCCGCTCGTATGACCAGACACTTCTTGGATTAGGAAATAAAAAAGGATTTAAACATAGGAAAACACTCAATAGGACCGAAGTCTACAACTAAAAACCATCTACACTGTGCCAGCTAAGCAGCTTGTTGACTGGTATAAAAGCGAAGCCCAACCGTGTGATCGTCCTACTTTTACAAAAAGTTTTCTAATAAAACTTTACTTATACTGCTTCAATTTTAATTTTATGTCTGTATGCTAAATATACCTATTTAAAACTCACGCCTTAAATTATTTTCAGCTAACACAATGTGGCATGAGCTGTCGAGTCAATATGTATATGTTCCATACGCCATTGGCACTTTTTCGAGAAAAACGCATTTAAAGGTTTGCGTACTTTGTACTCCGAAACTGTGTGATAGGAATTTATTTTATTTTTTTTTTTTAAATTGAAGTTAGTCTTATGAGGATTTAACCTACCAATTTTCAAAGTGTTTTGCAAAGCCGTTAACAAGATATGTTAATTAGCGTAAAAGTCCACTTTTTTGACTTGTGTCCCACCTCCTACATTTTGAAAATGATATTTTTTTATACACGTGGAACACAAAAAAATGGATATGGCACAAAGAGGAAGAAACAAGATCTCTGGGCAATAATTCGTCATCAAACATGCTTTATTTCAAAAAAATATATATATTTTATATCCTGCATTTATTTAAATAAATTGAAAAAATAAGCAGGTACTTACTTAAGGATACCGGTGGCCACAGAACAAGGTTCAGATGAAAAAGTGTCCTTTACAAAAAAAAAAACTGAAAAACATCCACGATCGCACGTCCTTTCACCTTGGTAGTCAACTTCAAGCCACAACTAGCTGATTTCATACAATCGTCTCACAATATCTACACAACTGTAATGGAAGTGGCACAAGCCAATACTAAAATTTTGTTTGTGATCATTGTCCCACATACATAGCATTTCTTTAACAAAAGTGCACATAGGACAAACCAATTCTCAGCTTTCTTAGTATTTTCTCTACCTCTTGTCGCCGTGATATGCACGTGGAACAAAACAATTCTCACAAAAAAACTGCGAAAAATTGTATTGAAAAGTTGTCCCAAACGCCAAAAAATGGTTTATGGTACAAAACAATTCTAAAAACTGTTGATTTTGGTGGATATGGAACAAAATCGATGTTCGATATCTCGGGATTGGAAAGCCATAGTGCGAATCGGATCACAGATTTAGAAAGAGCATACAAAATTACCATAGAATCCATTCCTAACTCAAAAACGACAAAAGTGGCGTATGGAACAAAACAATTCTCAGGCGACGAATGTACGTGTTCCAGAATCAATTATTTGACCTCAAAAGCACTTAATTGAAATCGAACTCCTTTCGCCCTTTCTTCTTCTTTGGACAATCTTTTTTAATGTACCGATTCTTCCACATGATCTTCAAGTTTCTTCTTATCTGTCTTAAAATTGCTATATACAATATGGGTCAACTGATTTCCAACAACAGAATTTTCTCAAATAATTTAGTAGCACATTATGTATGTACATTGTACATATACAGGGTGTCCAGTAAATAATGGATCACCTTGAAATGCCTCATAGGAGACTTTATGACCGTCCTGAAAACTTATAAAAAAAAGTCTATCCCAACCACAAAAAATATATGTGCATTTTTTTGTTCAGTGCATTATTTTTTGCGTTACTTTACGTTTTTGAATACCACGACTACAAGTGAATGAATTCTACCGTTTTTTTTCGTAGCAATATTTAACATTGTTTGTGCCAAAACATAAGAAGACAAAAATTATAATAACTGTTGGAATTCTTAGAGAAACAAATTATTGAACTTTGATTTTCGATGCAAAATTTAATAGAAAATAATTAAATAAAATAAAAAGTTAAATCATCTGTGGTATGAAAAAATGCATGAATACCTAAGTGGCCAACTATTTTTAAAATATGCGTGTCGAATGCGGATTTCAAAATGGTATAATTTATTATTGTATCTAGAACCAATAGCAAGTTATTTGTAAGAATCTGCAATACTAGAGCCAATTTAGCAAAAACAAAAGTTTTCCAAATTAGCACAGTAAACGTGAAAATAATACTATGCGTTGAACATGGTAGATTTTTGATTGATTGCCTGTCTTTATAATGTTGTCCTAATGATATATCCAAGCTTTTACCTTCTAGGGCCGAATGCAACATTACCAGAAATGTTAACAAAGTGCAAAAAACGGCTACATTTTCGAGCTTGTTTTGAATTATATCTCTTCATTTGGCCTTTTAAAAAACAATCAAATTTTTTGGTAGTGGTTATTACTAAATTAATTTTCTTATACCTAAGAGGTGCATTAAATAAATCGAATCAATAACAGATCAGCTTCTCAGAGGAGGCAATCTTGTGCAAGCCGCTACATTACAAATATGCCAGAGATACAGGCAGATGGACATGAGGTCTGTGGCCAAATTTATGGCCACCCCGTGCACCAGACCTAAATTAAATTGATTTTTTATTGAGGCTGCATTAAGAAAATCGTGTACAGCAACCCCTTCAGGTCCTCAGAGGAGATGAGAAATCTTGGGGAGGCAGCTGTGTTACAAGATTCCGAGCAAAAATTAACAAGATTATTATAAGATTTTCATACATGCAGATGGACATGAGGTCTGTGGCCAAACTTATGGCCACCCCGTGCACCAGGCCTAAATTAACTTGATTTTTTTATTGAGGCTGCATTAAGAAAATTGTGTAAAGCAACCCCATCAGGTCCTCAGAGGAGATGAGAAATCTTGGGGAGGCAGCTGTATTACAAGATTCTGAGCAAAAATTAACAAGATTATTATAAGATTTTCATTTATTCGGAGGTGCAGAACCTGTATTAGAATGGGTGGAAAACAGTTTGAGCATTTGCTTTAAATTAAAAAAAAATATCTACTTTTGTTTTTGTTTTCTAACTAACTAACTGATCAAGTGATTGAAAGTTGGCTCAAAACTCAAAACTCAAAAGACTAAACGTAAAGCAACTGCGCAAATATTTTATGGTTTTGTTAGGGCCCAATAGACCAAGTATAATTCAAAACAAGCTTGAAAACGTAGCAGTTTTTTGCACTTTGTTGACATTTTTTGGTAATGTTGCAATCGGCCTTATAAGTTAAAAGCATGGGTTTATCACTAGGATAATATCATAAAAACAGGCAATCAATCAAAAATCTACCAGGTTGGACGCATGATATTATTTTCACGTTTAATTTGCTAATTTTTAAAACATTTGTTTTTGCTAAATTGACTCTCTTGTTGCAGAGATTACAATTACTTTGTATTGGTTCAAGATGCAATAATAAAGTACACCATTTTGACATTCGCATTTAACGCGCTTATTTTTAAAATAGTTGGCCACTTAGGTATTCATGCATTTTTTCATACCACAGTTGATTTAACCTTTTCAAAAATTATTTTTATCGAAAATCAAAGTTCAATAATTTTTTTCTCTAAGAATTCCAACAGTTATTATAATTTTTGTCTTCTTATGTTTTGGCACAAAAAATGTTAAATATTGCGACAAAAAAAAAAACGGTAAAATTCATTCACTTGTAGTCGTGGTTTTCAAAAACGTAAAATAACGCAAAAAATAATGCACTGAACAAAAAAATGCACATATCTTTTCTTGTGGTTGGGATAGAATTTTGTTTATTATTTTTCAGGACGGTCATAAAGTCTGCTATGAGGCATTTCAAGGTTATCCATTTTTTACTGGACACCCTGTATATTGTATCAAAATCTTCAAACAAATTTAATTTTGAATAAAACAAACTGAATGAGACCCACCACTCGTAACTTCTTACTCGTACCTACCAATGTTGTTTTGTTTAAAAAAAACTGCGGATTAAAGATATTCCAGAAACTTACTATGCAATCAAATCAAAATTGGGCCGGGTGGACAAAAACAAATTTTATTAAATAAAATGTTAAGTGAGGCACCATCATCATCGACTTCAACTACGTCTGCAGCAGTTGTAAACAAAGAGCAAACATCTCACGATGATTTATCCTCTATTTCCGACTTAAAATCAATCACAGAATCAAAGCCAGTTGAAGATATAACTTCTTCAAAATCAAGTCTATCTTCTATTGAGTTACAGACATCTTCAGAAGCCCCACAATCGTCTGCTGTATCGCCACCAAATGACCTTTACTGCACCGATACCACATGTTACTGTAAACCTAATAACGGTGCTAGTTCTCAAGATACTGCTGATCCCCCTTCTGATAATACCTATGTACCTCACCTTTGAATCGATTTCAATAGCTACAGTGCCAGCACCCTCTTGAGACAGTTCCTATTGCTGCAGCAACACCAGGAAATGATATAACTGACACTACAGTAGTCAAGCCTTCCACACCAGATCCTACACCATCTACCCCAGTTTTGAAACCCACAACTACTTGCTCGGGCACCTTTGGAGGAAAATCCGGTAGCTGTCACAGAAAAACTGGACCAGGCTAAGCAATTGATCGAAGAAAACTCAAACAGGCCGAGAGACCGAGAAGCTCGCGTAGGTGAGCTTAATCGTCGAAGAGGGAAAGGCAACGCATGGTGTGCAAAAATGGCAGGACTTTAAGGAGGCCAAGAAAAGCATCCGGCGAGACTGTAGTGAAGATCGGGCCGCTCGTCGGATTCTAGAGCAGATTGACAGTGATCGGGCAGAACGTGCAAACAAATTCACTCCATCCGCAACAAATCCGACGACGCAAGCAACACCTCCAACCGCTGTAAATCCTCCAAGTAATTTAGAAATGTCGCGCATCCTGTTTCGCATTCCGAGTGGTGAAACAAACACCATGAGTTTCGAGAGTCCAGATACATTTGCCACTGTGCGGGCCTATGTCAAGGGAGTCGTTTTCAAGGGAACTGGCATCAGACTTCAACAACTGGCAACAATAACCCAAGCATAAATTTACAGAGGATGATAAAAAGAGTCTTTTGGATCCGGGGCTAGCTCCCAGTGCTGTCATTTTGATTATTGCCAAAGCGGCAGTGGTCCATCTGCTGTTGTGGGGCGTTCAGAAGGAATAATCAACATTTTCAATAGTTTTCTGGGCTATAATGTCACCGGTTTTGTCTGCCTTTATGTATTAATGTATGATCACATTATGTATGATCACATGTGTCATTTGTTCAACTTGCAATGGGTTGACCATGAAGCTACATCCCTTGGGGAGACTCCCAATAGATGTTCCTGAGCGTATGTAACCTGTCAGTGATTTTCCTGCTTTAACGTGTCTAGTGTACCTACTAAATTATCTTTTTTCTTACATAAAAAGTTTTCATATCATATCATTTTCTTTTCACCGCCAATGAATTTTATAATTTTAATTTTATTTAAAAGAAACTAATTGAAGTGGTTTTTGTAAAAAAAAATAAAAAAAAAGAAAATGGAAAATTGTTTGTAAAATCACAAAATCAATATGATAGCATAGAGCGCTCTCGCTCTAAAAGAGTTCATACATTTTAATTGTAAAATATTTATGTGATCGATTCTTATGTTTGTTAACTATTTACTGGAAACTATAGCGCTTTCGCTCTATTAAAACAAGAAAAGGATAGAATTATCCATTTGCAATGCACTGGCGCATTATTCGTATGTATTATATTTTTAGTTTGTAAGTTAGTATAGGTTTATTGTATATGCATACGATACTGTCAATTAAATGCTTATGAGCAAGAGCAGAGCAACTATATAATATATTATATAAAAACTGTCCGCCACGAGGCTATTCATATACGAAAAAGATAAAGAACGCCATACATTACAGCCACTTTTGTACAACTTTAGCTATCGTTAGAATAAGACCACTCTGTAATAGTTTTAAGTAAAAGACTCAATAAATTCAATTCAATTCAATTAAAGGGTTCGCTTTCTTTGTCCTGAAAATTGAGAAATAAAGAAGTACATACAAAATTGTTTTTATTATATTTTAAGCTTACGAGTTATTTGCATCGATTCGTTCTTCATTTGCTCGTTTCTGAGCTCCTGTGTTAGCTGGACGAGGTCCGTCGTCATTCCGTCCGATTATAAAATTCCCAAATGCAGACAAAACCGGTGACATTATAGCCCAGAAAACTATTGAAAATGTTGATTATTCCTTCTGAACGCCCCACAACAGCAGATGGACCACTGCCCGCTTTGGCAATAATCAAAATGACAGCACTGGGAGCTAGCCCCGGATCCAAAAGGCTCTTTTTATCATCCTCTGTGAATTTATGCTTGGGTAATTGTTGCCAGTTGTTGAAGTCTGATGCCAGTTCCTTTGAAAACGACTCCCTTGACACAGGCCCGCACAGTGGCAAATGTTTCTGGACTCTCGAAACTCATGGTGTTTGTTTCACCACTCGGAATGCGAAACAGGATGCGCGACTTTTCTAAATTACTTGGAGGATTCACAGCGGTTGGAGGTGTTGCTTGCGTCGTCGGATTTGTTGCGGGTGGAGTGAATTTGTTTGCACGTTCTGCCCGGTCACTGTCAATCTGCTCTAGAATCCGACGAGCGGCCCGATCTTCACTACAGTCTCGCCGGATGCTTGTCTTGGCCTCCTTAAAGTCCTGCCATTTTTGCACACCATGCGTTGCCTTTCCCTCTTCGACGATTAAGCTCATCTACGCGAGCTTCTCGGTCTCTCGGCCTGTTTGAGTTTTCTTCGATCAATTGCTTAGCCTGGTCCAGTTTTTCTGTGACAGCTACCGGATTTTCTTCCAAAGGTGCCCGAGCAAGTAGTTGTGGGTTTCAAAACTGGGGTAGATGGTGTAGGATCTGGTGTGGAAGGCTTGACTACTGAAGTGTCAGTTATATCATTTCCTGGTGAAGTACATAGGTATTATCAGAAGGGGGATCAGCAGTATCTTGAGAACTTGCAGAGTTATTAGGTTTACGGTAACATGTGGTATCGGTGCAGTAAAGGTCATTTGGTGGCGACACAGCAGACGATGTGTCAATAGAAGATAGACTTGATTTTGAAGAAGTTATATCTTCAACTGGCTTTGATTCTGTGATTGATTTTAAGTCGGAAAGAGATGATAAATCATCATGAGATGTTTGCTCTTTGTTTACAACTACTGCAGACGTAGTTGAAGTCGATGATGATGGTGCCTGACTTAACATTGTGTTTTATAAAATTTGTTTTTTTCCACCCGACCCAATTTTGATTTGATTGCATAGTAAGTTTCTGGATTATCTTTAATCCGCAGGTTTTTTTAAACAAAACAACATCGGTAGGTACCAGTAAGAAGTTACGAGTGGTGGGTCTCATTCAGTTTTTTTTTATTCAAAATTAAATTTTTTGGAAGATTTTGATACAATATATATGTACAATGTACATACATAATGTGCTACTAATATATTTGAGAAAATTCTCTTGGAAATCATTGACCCTTTTGCGGGCCATAGAGACTTCCGGATAAAATTTTAATCAAAAAGCATTGACACATTTTCGAAATAGTGGACAATCAAAAAATGATTCTATGGGAGGTACCATTAACATAAATATATTAGAAATAGTTTTCTTTTAAGATGTGCAGATGTTTTGTGATTTAATTTTCAAAAAAATTGTTATACTCTAGAGTCTGTGAATGTGAGTTTTGGTTGTTGGGTATGAAGTGGTTTCGTAACGAAGATATAAGGTACTTATTTATTGATAAAATCACTCCTACTGCTAGATTTTATGTTTCTTTTTTTTTGCCAAAACTATCGCCATCATTATATCTGTAATATGACATACCTTAAAACATTTTACAATAATTTGATCACTATATACAAAGTAATGTAGAAAATTATTGTATATAGCTATTTTAAAAATTATAAGAAGAAACTTGAAGATCATGTGGAAGAATCGGTACATTAAAAAAGATTGTGCAAATAAGAAGAAAGGGGAACGGATTTCGATTTCAATTTAGTGCTTTTGAGCTCAAATAATTGATTCTGGAAAACGTACATATACATATTGACTCGGCAGTTCATGCCACATTGTGTTGCTAGAAATACATTTTGGGCGTGAGTTTTAACTAGGTATATTTACCATACAGACATAAAATTAAAATTGAAGCAGTATAAGTAAAGTTTTATTTGGAAAACTTTTAGTAAAAGTAGGACGATCACACGGTTGGGCTTCGCTTTTATACCAGTCAACAAGCTGCTTAGCTGGCACAGTGTAGATGGTTTTTAGTTGTAGACTTCGGTCCTATTGAGTGTTTTCCTATGTTTAAATCCTTTTTTATTTCATAATCCAAGAAAAGTGTCTGGTCATACGAGCGGGTGGTATTTTGGTATTCTGGTGACCACAAGTAATGCAGACGGATGTGTACAGAGATTACAACATCCGAATATGAGACTAGAGACTAGACGAACACCCTAAGGGATCAGATCGTATTCGTCTGGGAAAAAACAGATAATTGCTTAGCTCAGCAAGCACTCACGGTGTAAGCAATGATCCATTTTTTTGTATCTTCTTTAATCCACTGGTCAAAGGAGTTATGGTATCAAAACGCCAAACTACAGCGTTAATTTGGTCATCGAGCGGGGTTGCTTTTCACCGCCATATCCATCTAACTACCTACGATGCTGATTCCCTTTATTATCCAGTGGCTTGGAGCTAGAAATACCTGAAGGCGATAATGCTACCTTTAGTTTCTTCTAAAGGTACATATGCAAAATTAAAAATTTAGCAAATTTTGTATACTTACATATTATTATGTACATTATATTTATTGTAAAGGAATATGACTAGCGTTAAATTTTATATTTTAATTTGACGGTTTGAAGAAAATAAAAACATATTTGTGTTCGTGCTTTTGGTTGCTAATAGCCTTATTCTGGCAACCTCACTGATGCCTCACAAGTCACAATAACCTCACAACTCGTGGTGAACTCGCCTCATAAAAACTTAATAATTATGATCTGCTCCTAGCCAGATCACAACTCTCGTTGTTCTTGTGAGGTTTATTATGAGGGCTTTCATAGAAAAAGAAATTGTGACCGCCTTATAAGAAAACAAACTCACAAAAAATTGTGACCTGTGACCCTCACAACTATCAATTGATGTTCTTGATTTATTTATAGCTTTATCTGTAATGGATTTATGGATGTAGAAGCAATTATGTATTTATGTTGGTCTCTCAGGTTCATATATACTTTTCCCAGTCTTTTTTCCAATACAAATGAATGAAGGGAAAATCCAATTTCGATATGGCCGGCATCTGCATCTATCGTACTTCATATTCCTGCTAAGGCGGAAATCAAGCCTTGAATACATATTTATCCGAGCATTACTCAAGACTAAAAGTCTGTCGTTCAAGAAATCAGAATGTTGGCAGTGCAAAAGGAGTAATTAGGAACTAGCCATAGGATTTATCTTTAAGTTAAACAAAGCATTACAAAAATCATGAAGAACATGAATAAATTATATTTTCTTGGATATCTTACCTCTGTCAAAATGAATTTGACTGACTAGAGATTAAAAATCAAGTGTAAATTTCGAATAAATCCAAATCAACAAAATGGTAGTGGTAGAAAGATCTGAGATATGTCCACATCATAAACAAAATCCCAAAATTAGATTTGTCTACTGGAAAGTCTCATCGCCATCATAAACAACTTATTGAACACTTATTGCGACTACCCTGTTTGCCACAAGTATAAGCAAGACTTTTTATGAGGACAAATTTAGCATCCAGCAACACTCCTGGCATCCAGCAACACTGCTGGTAGAGATCAGTGCTCCTGGTAGATTATCAAGTCGATGTTCTTCACAGACCGAGCATTATCTTCCAGGCACTTTGTTAACAAAGGAGATTCCTATTCAAAATGTTTTTGTTTGCACAATCCATGGCATTGTTCCAGCCAGTGATGCAAATATTGATATGGCAGATGTTCAATTATCATAATGCCAGTTGATTGTTCTATGTCCTCACAGTGGTGGTCTGAGAAACAGAATCTTTCTATAGCGAACTTTTGAAATCATATGTCGATTTCTTTTCAACTATTGGAGATCAAATCTTTTTTTGTGCTGTAAGGAATACACAAAAAAAATATTTTTTTTTCTGTGATTGTATGTGTGTGCAATTTGACAGGCCCGAACGCACAATTCTTTAATTTTATTTTGAAATGGAAAATTATTGTAATTCTATCTACATAATGTACATAAAGTACATTTTATTTTATTTTATATACTTAACTACGTGAACTTTATACTTTTACACCACGGATATAATTCAATTGAACAAATTGACTGAAAAGCCAAACGTAAACAATAGCTAGAGAAATGTCAAATCTTCCTAGTGTGTGTGCAAGTCGGTGTAAATCTTTCTAAAATAATGTCGAATTCCTTACAGCCATTTGAAGTCGATTTCATTTAAAAAATTTTCTTGGTAGAAGGAATTTAAAAAAAAATCGACTTTTTTTTGTGAGTGTGTGAGTGCAATTTGACAGGTATTTTGTTGCCGCACAAAAACAAAGAAGTGGTGCGCGCTAAACAAATATTAGAGTGTATTTTATTTTTCGCGTTGTTTTGATAATTTAAAACCAAACATATTTCGTCTGAAAATTGAAAAAGAACAAAAACAATTGTGCGCGTAATCAAGTAAAAAAATTACAATCCAAAATTAATCCACACACAGCAGCGAGGATCTATTCTGAATATTTCACTAGGGGACGAAGAAAAATAATTTTGCAACGTGTTTTCCTCGCGAATTGTATGTTATTTTAATGGTATTTTATGTTTCTTGATGATACGCACAATTATCTTTACTTTTTTTCATCATTCACTGAAATATTAAACAATTAAGAACACTTAAACATTTGTTTTCTTTTTTAACTTCGTCACAAAATTGTAATGAGAACATTTAATTCCATCTTGATGCATGAGAAATGTCAAATCTTGATAGTGTGTGTGCGATTTGATGTGAAATCTAGCTAAAAACGCAAGATCTGTTTGACAGCATTAAAATCGATTTTGTTTAGAAAAAATTCGATTTGTTCAGAAAAATTCGAATTTTTTTGGTTGTAAGGAATTCGACATAAAAGATTTGATTTGTTTAGAAAATTTGATCTTTTCTTCTAAACAAATCAAATTTCCCCTTCACAGATTTGATTTTTTTGTTGAAAGGAAATCCACAATACTCACAAAAATTATAAGCACAGCAAACAAACACCGACTGCGCCAGCAACAAATATTGACAGCCAAAACAAAAAAAAATATTAAATTGGGACAGAAAGGTGGGTTTACATGTGCTAGTCCTGTTTTATTTGACAGCTTTAAATACGTTACGAAACGTATATTTGTTTGTTAATTGTTATTCTTTATAGAACTGTTAATTTGTTTACATTAAATTAAATATTAATTAAAATATGATGCTCCAAATTCTAAAATAGGTTGCGCGAATTCGACAACACCATTCCCGATCTATTTACACCAAAAAAGCTCACTTTTGTTACTATGCCTGCTTAGTATACGCCAAAACTTCAATTGTTAATAACTTATTAACTACGCTGACATAAATTCTAAAAGTGCTTGCGCAAATTATACCAAATGAGGACTGAATTCTGGTAACCAAAAAAATTGAAATTCGTGACTATCACCTGCTAAGTATATGGCGTTCATTACTTGTTTGACTTGGTAATGTCCGTTCGCGTTTGTAAATTGTTACTTAATTTGAGTTTTCTCCCTTATGCATTAAAGTCAATAGTCTAAAATAAAACCAAATCTTCTAAATAAAATAAATAAATGTTAATATCAAAAACATACACATATATCCGAGTCTAAGGCCTGATCCACATCTGTGTCGTGTGTTGTGGAGTCTTGTCCCAACTTACAAAATTAATTCCGATTTCAGACATTAAAGTGTCATTCGTTTCTTTAGAGACCCAGAAATCCTTCTGATGGGAAGCCAAATCGGTATAGGAGTCAAATGTAATATAACTGATCCATTAGACTTTCAATTAGCAATTACATCAGCGTCACATTTCGATGAACTGATGTTTCTTTAATCATATCCAATAGTGAACCAAAGAAATATTAATGCAATCCTTAAAGTTAGTAAATTTCTTTGGTTGCTATAATCAATTTTGATATAAGCAAATATGGAAAGTCTTATATTGCAAACGCCATGACTCCATTTTGCCACCATTTGTAATTCAAGTAAAACGTGTTATGTGATTTTAATAATTAATTTTGTAAAAATGCGAATGAGCGCACGCTTTTTTAGTTTTGCAAAAATGTGAGCATCTTTATTATTTGCATAAATAATTATGTGCAATGAAAACATTAGGCTCTTATATTAATTCACGTGCGGCAGCCGAAAACGCTTTCAATAGATTTTTTTTTTAGATAAATTATGAGTTATAAAATTCTTTGAGAAAGTCAATCGCTTTTAATGCTAATTATAATAAGAGATTGGCCGAGCGGTTAGCGAGCTAGACAAGTAGTGCGAGGCATACAGAGTTCGATCCCTAGGCTTACCTAAATGATTTTTTTTTTTTTGATTTTTCTACACACTCTATACTTTACTCCTTTAGCACTTCTTTCGAACTCTCTTAGACTGTTCTTCTTTGCAACTGAATTTCCTTCTTTAAGGTGCTATAGGAGTTAGAAAGTTCTCCTTTTTAACTCTATGGAGTACTAAAGAGAGTTTAAATGAGTGCAATTAACGATTATAAATAACTTTTATGGATGAATATAGGAGTAAAATTGTTAGCTGGGGTGTCGCTGTCATTTCATATATTTTATGCACCACACTGCAACACAACACACGAGACAAATATGGTTCTACGCATATGAAATACATTGCGTAGCAATAGAGATACACGACTCCACAACACAACACACGACCACAGATGTGGATCAGGCTTAAGGTTAGACCGCACACAACTGCAGCGGAACTACACTTCACGACGCGGCAACACATTATTTGTATGAAACTGTATGAGCTATATCGCACTAAGCGGCAACTGAACTTCATTAAATTTCATACAAATTATTTTGAAGCGCAGTTCCGCTGCAGTGCAGTTCCGCCTAGTGCGGTCTAACCTTTAAGCGACTCATAAAATCACTGGCAGACGGAGAAACTGCTGATCGTGCCTATCCGACATCTTTTGAGTATTGTTTTGGTATTCTCTATGTTAAAGAATAAATTAGAACTATAAAGAAAAGCTTTTGGCTTATTTTCGCAATCATTTATAACATTGATGCTTTGCTTCAAAGTGCGCACTTCTGAATTTGATTTTCGATTCCAAGGCCAAAGCATCTGCAAATCTGTCAACTGTCAACGTCAAAAGTTACATCTGTTTTCCGCTTTGAACCAATCGGCGCTAGTGTTTTTAGATTTGCAAAAATTTGAGCATCTTTATTATTTGCATAAATAATTATGTGCAATGAAAACATTAGGCTCTTATATTAATTCACGTGCGGCAGCCGAAAACGCTTTCAATAGATTTTTTTTTTAGATAAATTATGAGTTATAAAATTCTTTGAGAAAGTCAATCGCTTTTAATGCTAATTGTTACATATAAGAGATTGGCCGAGCGGTTAATGAGCTAGACAAGTAGTGCGAGGCATACAGAGTTCGATCCCTAGGCTTACCTAAATGATTTTTTTTTTTTTTAATTTTTTTTATTCACACTCTATACTTTACTCCTTTAGCACTTCTTTCGAACTCTCTTAGACTGTTCTTCTTTGCAACTGAATTTCCTTCTTTAAGGTGCTATAGGAGTTAGAAAGTTCTCCTTTTTAACTCTATGGAGTACTAAAGAGAGATTAAATGAGTGCAATTAACGATTATAAATAACTTTTATGGATGAATATAGGAGTGAAATTGATAGCTGGGGTGTCGCTGTCATTTCATATATTTTATGCACCACACTGCAACACAACACACGAGACAAATATGGTTCTACGCATATGAAATACATTGCGTAGCAATAGAGATACACGACTCCACAACACAACACACGACCACAGATGTGGATCAGGCTTAAGGTTAGACCGCACACAACTGCAGCGGAACTACACTTCACGACGCGGCAACACATTATTTGTATGAAACTGTATGAGCTATATCGCACTAAGCGGCAACTGAACTTCATTAAATTTCATACAAATTATTTTGAAGCGCAGTTCCGCTGCAGTGCAGTTCCGCCTAGTGCGGTCTAACCTTTAAGCGACTCATAAAATCACTGGCAGACGGAGAAACTGCTGATCGTGGCTATCCGACATCTTTTGAGTATTGTTTTGGTATTCTCTATGTTAAAGAATAAATTAGAAATATAAAGAAAAGCTTTTGGCTTATTTTCGCAATCATTTATAACATTGATGCTTTGCTTCAAAGTGCGCACTTCTGAATTTGATTTTCGATTCCAAGGCCAAAGCATCTGCAAATCTGTCAACTGTCAACGTCAAAAGTTACATCTGTTTTCCGCTTTGAACCAATCGGCGCTAGTGTACCGATTTGTTTTTTTTTTTTGTTTTATAAATGGAACCATCGTGAAGTTGGCTCCTGGCGGTCCATGTCTACTAGGTCCATGTGAATATCTTTTCGGCTCCAATGAAAACGTAGTACTAGCTAAGTTCATATATGGACTTCAGTTGTTTTTGTATTTTACATGTAAATTGCTTAGCTCATATGTTGTTTTTTTGTAAAGTTTCATCTGAACCTGCAAAAAAACACGGCTATTAATAAAGCATAATGCTTATTTGAAAAGTTTATGTAGGCATTTCCAAACCCAAATATAAAAAAAGTGCGTGCCATACCTACTTACTGATCTTTTGTAACTAAGATCTACCGATATGCTTGCTTTTCCATCTACTCATTTATTTCCTTGTGTGAAAGGGGGAAAGGGAAATAAAAACTAAATATGTGAGATCTCATTTTTATGATCAAAATCATCGTGAAGTTGGCTCCTGGCGGTCCATGTCTACTAGATCCATGTAAATATCTTTTAGGCTCCAATGAAAACGTAGTATAAGTTCATATATGGACTTCAGTTGTTTTTGTATTTTACATGTAAATTGCTTAGTTCAGATGTTGTTTTTTTTTGTAAAGTTTTATCTGAACCTGCAAAAAAACACGGCTTTTAATAAAGCAGAATGATTATTTGAAAAGAGTATGTAAGCATTTCCAAACCCAAATATAAAAAAAAGTGCGTGCCATACCTACTTACTGATCTTTTGTAACTAAGATCTACCGATATGCTTTCTTTTCCATCTACTCATTTATTTCCTTGTGTGAAAGGGGAAAGGGGACTAAAAACTAAATATGTGAGATCTCATTTTTATGATCAAAATCATCGTGAAGTTGGCTCCTGGCGGTCCATGTCTACTAGGTCCATGTAAATATCTTTTCGCATTGACAAAGGAATGTATGGACTGCTAGCCTGAAACTTCAAATGGTTCCATTTATTAAAAAGCGCTAATGTAGGACAAGCGGAAAACACGTTGTAACTTTTGACAATTATTGAGTTTACTGCTAGTAAGTGACAGACTGAGAACGTTGAAGAAATTAAATTGTTTTTTCGTTTTGTATTTAACTTTTTTAGTCCTATTTTTTGTAAAAATCAACATACTAAAATTAATTAAAAAAAGTTTTATTCTACCACATTATTTCCACATAAAAAACCTAAGCTGTGCAATAAAATAAATTGAAATGCCAGCATAAGATACCGAACTTGCCCCCAAAACAACCTGAAGAAGAAATCAAGCCACCACCACAAAAAACTATCCGGAGCCCGGAGGTTAGAAGTATCCTTTTTAAAGGCTCTCCCAAACCAATGCGGAACATTCGTTGCGGCGAAAAAACATTCGCATGTCAAAATTTATTTACATGGTGATATATGAGAGTGCCCACAACAACGCGGCGGAGAAACACATGAAATAATTTTGTGTGACGAATGTTTTTTCGCCGCAACGAATGTTTCGCATTGGTTTGGGAGAGCCTTAAACACAAAAAAAATATTGTGCCTTATACCTATTTTCCACAAAAAACTTAATTTTCCTATATTAAAATAAAAACAAAGATATTATTGATAAAACTACAAGTTGCGCTGCAAGAAATAGACCCGAATTCAAGGCGAGAATTCAACAAAATGAACTCGGTAATCCAAAGTTTAATTTCTTAAGTCCTGGCCATCCATACCGTAATTCAGGGAGGGGAAATGTAAGAAATTTAATAAAAATTAATTTCAATACAACGCAATCAATGGTGTTTTTTTTTAAGATACCGGACGAGACAAGCATTGGGTACTGTGCTGAAACACAGGAACCAATGCCAGTCACCACAGCCGCTCAACAAAAACAGCAAGAACTACTGAAACAAGTCTCCGAGCAACAATTTGACTCAAAAGAACCACCCGTGGGGTTTGAGGCTATAGCAGATGCTCCAACAATCTCTGCATTGGATTCCCACATGGAGAATCGTACAGGCATCCAGCACAAAGTCCCAACATCCGTCTTCTCTCAATCGCAAAAATATTATAACCAAGTCCAAGACATTGACGAAGCTTCGAGTGATGAAGAAGCTCCAATTTCCAAAGTCAAACCACCAGTTACACCCAATATGCCACTAACGAACGACAAAGTTGTTGTCATGAAATACGACCCGAAACAAACTAAGAAACCCGTCAAACCACCTCAAGCTGATGAGTTTCTCATTTCTCCTATTATTGGCGCGCAATTGGCCAAAAGACGTCGCGCCACGCCGTACCGATATCTTTGGGGTAGGCGATAAAGAAACTTATAAGTAAGAAGTTGGGCGAAGAGGAGACGAAAAAGGATGATCGTGTTACCTGGGATCGTCACACATCCAGTGCAGAGGCAGCAACCAGAGCTGCCATGTCCAACATCACTTTGGCAGACCAAGTTCATCAGATTTACAATGTAAGAAAGTATTTCTTGTTTATTGTTTTTGAAAAACGTTGCTTATACTTACTGTAATATCCAGGTCAAAGGCCTACTGCCAGATTTGTTTATGCCTTTGCAGAGCCCCGTTATGATTCAAATAAAAATTCTGAATATGACCGATAAGTCGGAATGGAAACTTAATGGACTACAGTTGCGATTTGCTTAGCTTTAACTGGTACGGTGGCAAGTCTTAAATCATCGAAGGTTCAAGATGAAACTGGAATGCCTCCAGCTAAACAGAAAATTTCATATGAGCTAAGGGGAATATATATTTGTAACCATAAAAAATTGTTTATAATGTTTTACACTTTGTTTTGCTTTCTTTACTCAGTGGAACAACAGTTTATCTGCAAATTAAGTAATTAACAAACAAATTACTTTTATTTTCGTAATAGCAAATAAACGTTCCTGTGTAACAACTGTATTGGAAATGTTTTTTTTTTAATTAATCGGTATTCAAAAAAATCATCATAACTTTCGGTATTGTAATTAAATTTTACTTACTTAATTACTTTTGATGGCGCTCACAGCCCAGGATGGGCTTCGGCCTCAACTAACAAGCCCCTCCAGCCAGCTCTGTTCCTAGCTAGCCGCTTCCAGTTGCGCACACCGAGTGCTTTGATGTCGTCATTCACTTGATTGCGCCACCTGTTACGGGTTCTTCCTCTGCTGCGTACCCCATCGGGGTTGGATTCGAAGACTCGTCGGGCAGGTGCGTTGCTGTCCATACGCTCCACGTGCCCCAGCCATCTCAGCCGCTGTATTTTCAGCTTTTTGACCAGGTCAACGTCGCTGTATAGCCCGTATAGCTCGTCGTTGAATCTTCTCCTCCATCATAGCGAAAATACTACCTAGAGAACCGACTTAAGGTGTCCATGCTCTTTCACCCTACAAGCTGAATTGAGAGGATTTATGCCCTATTCAGTAAGGATGTGTGCAGTTGCAATGCATTTTAAATGGGACAAAACGAGCTTTGTATGTATGCATTAGGGCATTTGCTCAAACGTGGTCATGTGCTCAATTGGTGAATCGGATATTCAAAAAAGGGAATCCGTTTAATTTCGTCTTGTAATACTCTAGACTATTTGATTCCAAATTTTTAGCAGAGTTGGCAAATTTTTGACCTAGATTTTTAGCGCTTCAAAATTACTTAGTTTTTCAGATTTTTGTTTACCAATGTTTAGATAGCAACTCAAATAAAACATACATGAATTTTAAACTAATGTGATCTTGTAGAAAATTTTATAACAAACAAGAATGTAGTGGATGGCTTTTTTCTAAGTTGCGTATTTCCAAAGTTATAAAGGAAAATGTCGGAAAAAATGGGGTGATTTTAGCATTTTTTTGGCTGTTGCATTTTTCCTGCAGCGAGCACAGGTTTTTCGAAGTTGCAAACATAGCTACAGACTACTCTAACATGCCCCAAGAATGAATCAAAAATGCAGAACTACATCGCACACAGCGAATTTATTGTCGAATTTGACTGGGCTAACAGTTTTTGAAAACAAAATAAAAATACAAAAGTATTCGATAACATAATTGCGCTAATGCTATTTGCTTATATTTTTGTTCTAATTTTGAATTGAGCTTTATAATACAAACATATTGGGCCCGCAGCAAAAGAAACAAAAACTATTCTTCACCATTATTAGCATTGTTTTTTGTTTATACTAATTTACCAGACATATTCTTAATGTAAAAATCAGCTGCTTCTTTGATCAGTGGATCCTCTTTATTTGGTTCCTAAAATCAAATAATAAGTTTTTAAATTTAAAATTATCAAAAATTGAGTTTTTTTGTCTTTATTTACCAAGAACAAATATTGAAGACAATATACAATTGAATTAATTGTCAAATTTCGATTCCAGTCTTCACTTAGAACAAACAGACATTGCCTTCCAAATCAATATTCGGGTGATAAACTTGAGTTGCACACTTAGCCGACTCGGAAATTAAACTCTAATCGACCATCTTTGTAGAAACCTTCGTCTGGACAAATTATAAGCTTAAAGTTGACAAGATCATCCGGATCGGTAAAATCAGTTGTGCAGGTTCTTGGAAGGTTTAACTCAATTATATCTTAAATAGAAGGTAAAATTGTTTAAAATTTGTCGAGAAGATAAGCGAGAACAAAACTAAAGGTAAAATTAAATTTTACATACGTATACCGATTCCTGGATATGAAGCAGGGTATTGCTCACAAACACTGAATTCGGTGCCGGGCTAGCGAAGGCAACATTTTGTGGTATCCATTCGTAGTAGCCTGGTGGTGGTTGATAAGCTGGTGGATGAGCTTCATGCCAAGCCCCAGTTGGAGTGTCGGGAGTATCATTCAAACAACCCATATTTAGCTGAGCAATAGAAGTGGCTCGCAACATAACCTGACCGTATTCGATGGCACAACCGGATTTTAAATACAACTTGAATTTCACTTCACCAATGAAATTGTCATTTGGTTGAGCACTCACTTTGCCTTTAATGTAAAAGGTTCCGAAAACAGTTTGTTCAATATCCACCTGCACATATAAAAAAGTTGAGTATTGGGGATTAAAGTGTATCAAAATATGAACTCACATCACTCATAGTAATAAAAGGATCACTGAACGACATAAATTTCTTCATTTTGCTTCTTGCTATTGAAGATCATTCGATGTGATGTTCGGTAAATATGTGCAGTTTTTATTCCTTTCAAAACTGAATTATCCTGGCCAGCGAAATTCAAGATGATATTTCCACTATGAATGAGAATTCTGAAAAAGAAGGGGAAATGATGTTTATTACATAAAGAACTTAGAGGTGCTTTGAAATTTTCTATTTTACATGGTGTAGCAAGGTGAGCCAAACAAATCTAGAATTTAGCAGATGATCTCAGACACAAGGACTCTCTCAGTGCCCCTTGGCAGTAGATTATATTTTTAGTAGATTTTTGATTTCTTTAGGAGATTTAAAGTCTTTTGTTTCCAATAAAACGTGTCGCCATCATTTTGATTGGGACTTGCGTTTTAGGAGGAAGTAATTTCCTGTATTATTTACTTCTCCGTGAGCGCTTTTTTCACATTGTATCGCATCTATAAATGAACACAAAAAAAAAACTTTTTAAAGATATTAAAAATACACTTTTATACAAATTAATAAACTTTTATTGAAGTTAAAATAAAAACTTATTTCACGAGTTTCACGTATTTTTTTTTTTTTTGAGAACTGTCATTTTTGATAAACCAACAAAAAAACTTACCTGTCAGTTTGAGCAAATTTCGCCATTTTGTTTTTTAATCCACCACTCACATGGATTCACGGATAGGAAAAAAAAGAGTAGATTAAGAGAGTTTTCTCTTACTCACCTCAAATAAATTTTGCGGGTGTTTAAGGCAAGGGGGTACGAGTCGGGCCTCTAGGTAGTATACTTACTCTATGTTCTCCATACTCCTTCGATACACACTGGACCGAAAATCACACGAAGAATCTTCCTCTCAAAGCACCCTAGCAGATTTTTATCCGAATCTTTCAGTGTCCATGCTTCTAACCCATAAAGCAGGACCGGGATAATAAGGGTTTTGTATAAAGTCTCCTTGGTTCTCTGAGAGAGGGCCTTACTACTTAAATGCCTTCTTAGACCGAAGAAACAGCGGTTGGCAAGAGTAATTCTTCGCTTGATCTCTGCACTGATGTCATTCTGCGATGTAATAGTGGAGCCCAGGTAGACAAAGTCCTTGACAAAGTCGACGATGTTGAGATTCCTCTCTCGATGACAGCATATACTTCGTCTTGTCCTCATTAACCGCCAATCCCATTCTAGCCGCCTCCGATTCAATGCTCGCAAATGCCCCTGCCACAGCTCGCTTCGTTCTGCCGACAATGTCTATGTCATCCGCATATGCAAGCAATTGAACGGACTTTTGATAGATTGTACCGCTGGTGTTGACATGTGCGTTGCGTACAATGGCTTCAAGAACGATGTTGAATAGGTTGCATGATAACGCGTCGCCTTGCCTCAATCCTTTCTCAACATCAAAAGAATCGGTGGTGTTCTTACCAAATTTGACGGAGCAGCGAGATTTCTCCATCGTCATCCTGCACAGGCGGACGAGTTTGGCAGGGATGCCGAGACTCGACATGGCTCTGTATAATTCGTCCCTTTTCACGCTATCATACGCGACTTTAAAATCGATAAAAAGGTGGTGTGTATCGATCTGGAATTCCCCGGATTTTTCTAAAATCTGTCAGAGTGTGAACATTTCATCGACGGTTGACTTGCCTGGCCTAAAACCGCACTGATAAGGGCCGATCAGATCGTTGACAAAAGGTTTTAAGCGGTCACACAGGATGGCCGACAAGATTTTATAAGCGATGTTTAGGAGACTAATTCCTCTGTAGTTGGTACATTTCAGAACATCTCCCTTTTTATGGATGGGGCACACTATACCGAGGTTCCATTCATCGGGCATACTTTCCTCCGACCAAATTTTGCAGATGACCTGGTGTATGCTCCTAGCCAATTCATCTCCCGCTGATTTAAATAGTTCGGCTTGTAAGCCATCCACACCTGCAGCCTTGTACGACTTAAGTTTGGATATCGCCAGCCGAACTTCGGTTAGGTCGGGTGGACGGAACTCTTGGCCATCATCGTCCAAGTTGAATGGAGCGTTCTGCCTATTAGTGGCATCTTGGCTGTCTTCGCCATTAAGCAGTCTAGAGAAGTGTTCTTTCCAGATCCTCAGCACTGACTGTGTGTCTACTACCATATTCCCACTCTCATCTCGGCAGGCTTCCGTTCTAGCCTTGAATCCTTGGGTGGATTGCTTCACCCTCTGATAAAATTTTCGAACATCTCCCCTACCGCTACAACCCTCAATAGACTCTACCGCCCGCTTCTCGTGCTCTCTCTTTTTCCTCCTGAGAAGTCGGCGTTCCTCTTTTCGTTTCAGCCTGTAGAGCTCCCGGGCCACTCTCTCAGCAGCTCTTGTTCGAGTCTGCAGCATTGCCTGGTAGGCCTCGTCCTTAGCTGCATGCGCTAGCCGGCACTCTTCATCGAACCAGGGGTTTCGTTGTATTCGCCTAGTGAAACCCAGCACATCAGAGGCGGCACTTCTGATGGCTTGTTGACAGTGTTCCCACTGGTCCTCTGCACTTGATGCTGGTGGCGGACCTCCTGAGAGATTAAGAGTTACGTGGTCTGCAAAAGTTCTGGCAGTCTCTTGCGATTTAAGCTTCTCGACATCGAATCTTTTCACAGCATCTGCTCTGCGTTGTCGCGTCATGGATATCCGCATACGTAGTCTAGCTACCACCAGGTAGTGATCCGAGTCAATGTTGGCCCCTCGGAACGTTCGGACGTCCAAGATACTGGAAGCATGTCTCGCGTCTATCGCAACGTGGTCGATTTGGTTGACGGTTACTTGATCACGCGACCGCCAAGTCCCCTTGTGTATATTGAGGTGTGGGAAGTAGGTGCTTGAGATGATGACATTTCGCCCCGCCGCTAAGTCTGACAGCCTGTGTCCGTTGCCGGAAGTTTCGTCGTGTAGGCTGTGTCCTCCGACTATCGAACCAAAGATGCCCTCCTTTCCGAATCTTGCGTTGAAGTTACCAAGAACACAAATCAGCGTCACCAAGAACACAAATCAGCGAAATGTTCTTAAATTTGCCTTTGATGCGGATTGTGACCAGGCGCTCGCTTACACTTCGGAAGCCCAAGACTTCTTGCCTAAGTCTTCCCCTTATCACAAAACCACAACCAAAGAGCCGCTGACCCTGTTCCTTCAAGCACCCCCCGTAGTAGATGTCACACGTTTTCAGTCTCCGTACGCCCTCTCCATCCCATCGCACTTCCTGGATGGCTGTTACGTCAGCCTTTAGCCTGTCCAGCTTCTCCACTAATTGTTCGGCTGCACGTATTCTGTATAAGGACAGGACGTTCCACGTGCAGATCCGAAATTCATTGTCCTTGTTTCGTTCGCTGGGGTCGTCAACTTTAAGATCATCCATATCCGAGGCTTGTTGTTGTTTCGGAACAACTTTTTTTTACGTGGTAGGGAAGTTACCCCGACGCACAACCCCCGACCCGGATAACCAGACCCTTCGTATAACTCCAAGGGTAGGGAGCCGGATAAACCGCTCCTTATAGGCCTGAGCTACAAATATGTCGAAGTAGCCCATATAAGGTGTTCACTAAGTAGTTCAACCTAACTGGAACCCCCGGCTGAAAAAGAAACTTGCCAGACGGTCGAATTTAGCATAATACTGCATATATCTACACATACATGTATATACATTTTGGTTATCACTCCTCACAAATTTGCTGCCGGCTCTTGGTATTAGAGATTTGAAAATGATTTTTACCATTTTTTCGGGATCAATTTGAAATAATTTTTTTAAAGGTTGCAATGATGTTAAGTTTAGTTGAGTCGATTAGAGGGGCACAAAGAGAGCTTTACAAAAGAATTGTACGAATTGGACCTTTTGTTTTTATTTGTATAAAAATGAAACTTAAATATATGTAATTTATATTGTCGTATACACAAACATAAATACAAAACAAAATTTGATATATTGTTTTTTGTTTAAAGTTTTACATTTTATTATAAATGTTTTAAGGATCCCAAACCAACGCGAAACAATCGCCGTTGATGTGGGCACTCTCATTTATCACCATGTAAATAAATTTTGACTGGTTAATGTTTCGCCACCGCACCGAATGTTGGGTTTGGGAGAGCCTTTGCCATCGAATTTTTTGTGTGTGTAAGTAATAAAAATAAAAAGATTTTATAAATTAGACCAATTCAATATAAACATAAATCAAAGAGCCGAAGATCGTTCTGAAAAAAAAATCCTTAAAACCCTCTAGTTTCAACAATACTCTGATGGTGTTGAAGGAGCAAACGGTGATGGTATCGACTGAAACCAAATGTTGTTAGCAATTAAAAAAAATCAATTTTTTTAATACTTACATCTTGATATCCTCCTACACTTGGTGTATTTGGAGCTGGCAATGTTGAATCTAGTGTATTAGCTCCACTCGATTCAGCATGCTGTCTTATAAGAAGTGGATGAGTTCGAAGGTAAATATAAAAGTTAAACACATTTGGATTGGTGGACTGTGAGCTCTCATTTTTGAAGCTATCATCATCTCTGTACGCAGCGTGATTCCGTCCAACGTTATTCAGTAGAAGCGTACTAATACTTGGAGAGTTATTCTAGTGAATCCAAAATCCAATGGATCACAAGAACGGATCTGGATGGGCTTTACTTACATCCTGGCCACCGCTACCATCGGCTTCAATACCAAGTAGATGCTCATTTATCATTTTTGTGTACGTAGACGGCGTATTCATACCCTGTTCACCTTCGTAGAGGCGTGTTAAAACAAAAGATAGCTGGAAAAGAAAGCTACAGCGTGTTCAAAACTCTGGTTACCCAACTACATATAGAAATGCATTTTTGAGAACAGCTTTTCGCCAACGATCATCACTGAAGTTATTTTGGAAGAATGTTGTCATCTCTTTGCGAACGAAACAGTCCCCAGTCCCCAAACTATTGACTTTTTCTTCATGGCTAAATAGTATAACGCTGCATCCAAAGGATCATGTTTTGATTGATATGCTGATTTAGCTAGTTTTTCGATGCACCGTTTTAAAATTGTTACAATTTTCAACCAATATCCAACACCCAATTCTTTAAGCGTAGACTACAAAACAACATAAAGTTCTGAACGATGGCAATACAATAGGGGTATTCACGATCTGGTGCAACGAGCCTAGTAAAAGTGCGAAATTTTATTTTTTTTAAGTGGATCGTGAACGCACTTTTCTTATCTTCTTGCAACACTACAGCAAATGTCAAAATTAGTTTGACATTTGTTATTTGTTTTTATTTCGAACATATCTGAAAATTTCAATTTGATTTAATTTAAATTTTGTTCATAAAAAGATGCCAAAAAAACGGAAAAAGAAAATATTACCAAATCTTAATTATCGTCCGAATTTTAAATGGAAAATAATAGTAAAAGATGATGACGACGTCACATCAATACAATCAAGATAGCAAATTGGATGTATCCAATGAACATACCTTTGTATCTGTTTAACGTAATCAAGAATGAGTGAGCTGTCAAAAACACAATTTACAAATTTTACAATGTTGTATTTTTCTGTTGCAATAGGTTTCGGGTATTGCTAAAGTGCAAAACTGTTGTAAGATTGCACCTTGTATATTTTGTTGTTGTAGTGTTGTAAGATTTTACACTTTTGCACTTTTACAATGATACTAGGCCAGTTGCATCGGATCGTGAATACCCCTAATATAAATATTCAAGTTAGAACAATATCTTAACGAAACTGCTGTAAAATATATTCGGAAAATTAAAATTCAATGACTGAAATTAATTAAACAAATGTCACTACTGGTTATATGTACGTCACTAAAGAGACACAGATGTCAAAATATGCATGGGATTAATAAGAGATGGCATTAGTTTCTATGACACAAAATGATGGTTCAGCCCGATGACAAGAGATGGCTTTGGGAAAAGATATTGTTTTGGTTCCGCTTGTCCTACAAAAGCGCTAATGTTGCTCGAACTGAATTCTTTGGGGTTTTTGTATGGAAATTTCATTCGGCTGGCTGTCCATATATAATATGTCAATGTCTTTTCGGCTCCAGTGAAAACGTAGTATTAGCTAAGTTCATACATGGACTTCAGTTGTTTTTGTATTTTACATGTAAATTGCTTAGTTCAGATGTTGTTTTTTGTAAAGTTTCTTCTGAACCTGCAAAAAAACACGGCTTTAAATAAAGCAGAATGCTTATTTGAAAAGTTTATGTAGGCATTTCCAAACCCAAATATAAAAAAAGTGCGTGCCATACCCAATTACTGATCTTTTGTAACTAAGATCTACCGATATGCTTTCTTTTCCATCTACTCATTTATTTCCTTGAGTGAAAGGGGGAAAGGGGACTAAAAACTAAGCCTTAACTACATTCAACACACTTTTGTACAAAAGTGAAAAAAATGTTTTGTCTTTTTCCAACATGCTACCAATCCTATCTCGTATCTCAAATTTTACAAAAGTAAGAGTTAAGGCATAGCTACATGAGCCTACATTTGTACAAAAGTACAAAAGTGAGAAATAAATATCTATTCTGAAGACACCTGCTTGCAAAAAACAATGGAAAATTGTGCATGGTGGTTTAATTAATGCGTCAGAACAATTTTCGTTTGGTTTTTTTGCAAGCACGTTTCTTTAGTGAGCATTTTAATTTCTCACTTTTGTACTTTTGTGCAAAAGTAGGTCTATGAAGTTAAGGCTTTAAGGCTTTACTACATAGGCCTACTTTTGTACAAAAGTACATAAGTGAGAAATAAATATCTGTTCTGAAGACACCTGTTTGCAAAAAAACAATGGAAAATTGTGCATGGCGGTTTAATTTATGTGTCAGATTAATTTTCATATGTTTTTTTGCGAGCATGTTACTTTAGCGAGCATTTTAATTTCTCACTTTTGTACTTTTGTACAAAAGTAGGTCTATGTAGTTAAGGCTTTATGATCAAAATTTTTGAGCACATTAAAAAAATGTTGAACTTTGTAGACTAGTGTAATCAGTGACACAAACCTTCCATGCTTGGCGCACTGGATTGCCGCTGTACAAGATACATGTCAAACGAAAATATCCCCTTTCAAAACCGCATACAACTTCACAGAGTGAAAATTTCTGCTGTAAGAGTGTGTCAAAAGTGTTGTGCAGAGCAAACTTTTGCAAGAAAATGCAATAAAACAAACGAAATATTTCATAAAAACATTTTAAGATGGCTACTCAAAAGCCCGGTGAGTGGGCGAACTCATTACTCGCACGTTTTGAAGACCAGGTAAGCTTAATGGTGGATTTACATGTATCTTCATCTGCAAAATGCAGAAAAGTAGAGCAGGACAGATGTTTACAAAAAATCCGAGCGAGTGAAAGAGAACCATCAAGAATATGAACATGTTCGTCTTCATTTCAGCGTTATGGCATTTTCCTATAATGCAGAAACGAAGTTCTTCTGCATTTTGATTTTTCCTCTATCTAACAAATATACATTTTGTACTTGGCATTCCTTCCCATCAACCATAAATCATGAAATAAAAATCCACTCGTACGAAAAACGCAGAAGTGCCGTAAAAATAATTTCCCTATCCGAAAGAAGGATCAAATTGTGCAAGGGAGTGCTCAAATAAAGAGCGAGATAGCTAAAATTTGTTTTGATTTGAATGAAATTTACGTTTTGTTTACGTTCAATCGGGAAACGGCTTTAATAGTAGGTAGCGTGGTTTATTTACTGCTTTTCATTGATTTAAAGATTTATTGTTGTTGATGAACTTTAAGAATGGGGAAAATAAGAGTTGCGTTTGTACTGTTGTGGTTTTGATAAGATCATTCTTGGAATTGGAAATTATTTCATGACTTTATGAATGAAAATAATTATTTTTGTTTTCATCATTATTTGCAGCTCCCAAACAAAATCGGTGTCTATGGCACTCAGGCTAGACTAAGTCAGGATCAACTGATTAATTGCTTGATTCAAATATCGCGTTATCGATTTTCCTTGGTTATCTCAGGACTGACAAAGATGTTGCAGAGAGTCAACGAAACAGCTGTAAAACATTTTGCTTTGTTTTATTAATTACGAAATTGAGTACATTCATTTCATTGCAGATTGCACAATTTCGTGTTCATGACACAGAAAGATTTTACTATGATTCTTTGATAATTAT
This sequence comes from Melangyna quadrimaculata, assembly GCA_949320155.1. Classification (NCBI taxonomy): domain Eukaryota; kingdom Metazoa; phylum Arthropoda; class Insecta; order Diptera; family Syrphidae; genus Melangyna; species Melangyna quadrimaculata. The sequence goes on along the minus strand of OX439483.1, from coordinate 232,099,185 downwards.
TTTAACTACTTTGGAACGATGTCTTACAAATCAATCAAAAGATACAGCCCGCTTTGAAGAGGCAATGAATGTAAAACTGCTCTTGAGAGAGATTTCGCAATTCATTGATTTTCAAAGCGAAACCAATCCTAATGCTGCACAGTTGAAAGCATTGGCATCCAAAGTTCTATTTGCTCTTTCGCAAAACCATTTCTCAGCTGTGTTTAATAGGATATCAGCAAGGATACAGGAGTTAACAGCGTGCTCGGAGGAGAATCCTGATTATAGTGATATCGAGTTAATTCAACACATTGATATGGATGTGACAAAACTTACCAAACTATTACAAGGTATATATAATATAAGAAGTAAGCAATGTTATGAAGTGACGTAATCGTTAATGGACTAAATTGAGAAAAGCTTTGATTTAAATTTAGTACACTTACTTTATTATTTAGACCCCTTTGCTGAATATTTATGTGCAACATTAACGCTTACATTCTACTATTTCCTCAGCGTTAAATTAAAAATTTTGTCGACTAATTTCTTGACAAAGTTCTAAAATTAATTTAAAACTCGATCTAGTAACTCGGTTTTGTTAAGATTTCCTTTTAATGTTAATGTTATAATATTTATTTATTTATTTATTTACAAAAGAAGCTTATAAAATAAATTTACAAACTCTTGAAGAATTAAGGCATTAGGGTAACGAGACCATGTAATGCCGTTTAAATTAGGATTTAAATTATTTTAATTGTTTTATATTTCATTGTTTTTTCCGTGGAGTGTTGTAGATCGAATAATGTTCTTAATGGTATCTAGATTTCTAGGGTCAAGAAGGTCAGCCAGCTGTTCTGATCGACTTGAAGTTTGTCTGGACTTTGGGCATTCTATTAGGATGTGCTGGACAGTGAGAGCCACTTTACAGTCTACGCATTCCTCTGCTTCACTTCGGTTGTATATGTGCTTGGTGTTGAATAAGGTTTTTCCTACTCGGAAGCGAAATAGCGTTATACATTCTTGCCTCGTAAGCTCTGGGTGATATGGAATGTGGACTCTTTCGGACTGGTGGCTTCTTAGGAAACAATTGTTCCTACCCCATTGTTCTTTTAATTCACTGTTGTGGTTCTCCAGCCAAACTCTTCGAACTAGCTGGTGAAAATTTGGTGTTTCTATTATTAGCGGAAGGTTTTGTGCGTTTTTTGCTGCATTATCGGCTGCTTCATTTCCTTTGATTCCCATATGTCCTGGTACCCATGACAGTGAAATGTTTTCTTTCAGGTTAACTTTAAGCATTTTAAGAGATGGACATTTAATTGTTGGACTCTTAAGCCCATTCAGAACTCCTAAGTTGTCGGTACAAATAAGAGTTTTTTCGGACCAGTCACGGGATATTTGTATTGCTTTTTTAAGTCCAGCCAGCTCAGCAATATAATTTCCTGCAGGGACTGGAAGCAGGCCTTGGTGAAGGATAGTAGTACATCCTGAGGGCAAGAGTTCGGTGACTGAATATGAGGAGTAGTTTTCCGTTGATGATCCATCTGTGTATAAGATTCTATTTGGCTTGACAGAATTAATGTAATCCTTGTGCATCATCTGGAAAAAACTGGCTGGTGTAGAGTCTTTTTTATATTTTGCTAAGCTGGTATCGATTTGCAGATTATTTAAAGACCAGTTGGGTTTGTCCTTGTTATTGAAAAGGCTCTCCTCCGAGAACGAAGTGAGCGGCAAGATGAGTGAAATATTTTTAAGTGACGAAATGGTTTTTCTTTTAGTTTTTTGCGCGTTTTTTAGGGTGTTGCTTATTGCAGAGTGTAAGGGATGGTTTATATCTGTTATAGCCTTGGAACCTAAGGAGATAGCCCTTTTTTCACCGAAGTTGATGAAAGGAACGTACCCAGCTTCAACTCTCAAGGCGTCGATTGGTGTGGTTTTTAGAGCACCTGTCGCTGTTCTATAGCATTGATTTATGGCAACATCAATATTTTTGATGTTTTTATCAGTGGTCCACATATAGGCAGTTACCCCATGTTGAAGTGTTCCTTCAACTAAGGTTTTAGCTATCCTTAGAGCTGTTTCAATGTGAGGGCCTTTTCTCCGGGAACAGATTATTTTCAACATATTGTTGCGAAGTTTTATTTTATCTGCGATTTTCTTAGTTTGCTGGTTCCATTTAAGTTTTTTAGTGAAAATAACTCCTAAGATGCGAAGTTCATTTTTGAGAGGGATTGATTCATTTCGGAGGCTTATTGTTGATGTTTGGCATTTCCGTTTTCTACACAGGTGAAGAGCTTCCATTTTATGGGTGGGTACTATAGCTCCTTGTTTATTTGACCATCTTTGTATGATGGTGTCAACTCGGACAAGATTTGATTGAACCATTTCGTGTTCCCCAGAACACAAAACATATATGTTGTCAGCATAAACGCCAACAAAATCGATTCCATGGTTTGGTTGTGACAGTTCTTGGATGAGTGAGTCGACATAGACATTATAAGCTATAACGGATAGAGGAGATCCTTGTGGTATACCGTTCTCAACTCGGACAATTTGTGAGTTATACCCATCAACATCTACTCGAAAACTTCTTCCTCCAAGAAAGGACCATAGAAGTTTGGCAATCATTTTTGGAACTTCCCATTTCTGCAATTGGTGAATAACTGATGTTGCGATTACTCGGTCAAAGGCTTTCTCAAGGTCGGCTGAAAGTAGTACGCTGTGTTTTGATAAATTTAAGTTATTAACAATTTTGTCTTCTAAGTGGTGTACTAGCGTGTGTACACCTCTGTTGTTGCGAAAGGCATGCTGGCCAGGGCTTATTTTATCTTCAAGATACCAACCGAGTCGACGAGCAAGGATTTTCTCAAAAATCTTTGAAAGCACGGAAAGGAGTGAAATTGGGCGGTATTCATCATATTTATGTGGAAAAAAAGTGTTCTTAGGAATTGGTTTTAGTTGAGATCGTTTCCAATCATGTGGATAGTTTCCGGTGCTTAATATACTGTTGTATAAACTACAGAGTCGAAGCTTGAAATGGATTCCACTGGATTTAATCATTTTATATGTAATTCTGTCTTCACCGGGTGTTGTTCCCTTGGATGAACTTAGAACCGTAGACAGTTCAATCAGAGTTATTTTTTCCGTTAATGGACTTACATCGTTTTCAGTAAAATTAATCTCATTAAAGTTGAAGTTGATTTTTTCTTCAATAACTTCCTTTGAATAAGTCATGTTAGCACTATATGCTTTCCATTTTTCCGCAAAAGTATTAGCTATCAGTTCAGGGTCTGTTTGTACAGTATCACCTGCAAACATATAAGGAAAGTTTTGGATAGTTTTGTTGCACTGAAGAGATCTTATTCTTCCCCATAGAGATTTTATATCCAATGAGGGATCCATTGTGTTAATAAAAAGCTCCCAAGATTTTCTCTTTGCCTGGATGGTCTCTCTTCTGACCTGAGCGCATATTTTTCTGTATAGAATACAATTTTGTGAGGAGGGACTACGTCGAAGGTTTTTCCAGGCTTTACATTTGTCTTTGACTATTTTCGATATGTCTTTTGTAAACCAAATGGGTGTTATTTTTTTGTTATTTTCTTTGGTGACTGGAATACTTCGGGCTGCTGATGTTCTTATTATTTTTTTAATTCTTGATGCTTCCTGGTTTGTGTTTGTTGAGATGAGTATCTGTTCTGACAATGTGTTTGTTTTCTGTTCGAAGAGTTTCCAGTTGGCCTCTTCTTCCTTGAATCTTGCCTTGAATTTTTTAGTAGGTTTGTTTTCCATTCCACGAATAATTATAGGGATATGATCTTTGGAAGTTGCACTACCCACAACTTCCCAATGTAAACGGGAGGCAAGGTCGGAGGAGGCAAGCGTTACATCTATGGCTGTGAAGGTGTTTCTGGTTGAAAAGAGAGTAGGTGAGCCGTCGTTTAAAATAACAAGGTTACGATCATTTGCGAAATCCTCAAAAATTGAACCTAATAGATTTGTGTTATTTGATCCCCATAGGGTGTTAGCGGCATTAAAGTCTCCAAGTATGATATGGTTATTGGAATTATATTTCGGGATGTCATCTAGGTGGTCGACTGTTATACTTACATCCCCTTCTTTGTATATATTTGTAATGTAAACCGGAATCCTTCCTGGTATTTCTACGGTTTGAAAGAGTAAATCCGACAAGGAAGTCGAATGGGAAGTTACTGGGATGTTGTTTTTGATAAGTATACCAATACCTGCCTTGGCATATTGGTAATCTTTATTATGGTGAAAGATTTTGTACTTTCTAATTTTGAAATATTTTAAGCTATTGGTTGTTATGTGGGTTTCTTGTAGAGCTACGATGTCTGGGTCGTATTTTGCTATTAAAATTTCGAGATTATTTTTGTTGTTGATAAAGCCTTGCATGTTCCATTGGAGAATGGAAATATTATTTATTAAGGCTGTCATTGTGTTTCTTTTGGTTTTTCTTTTGGTGTTTTGTTTGGTGTTGTTGTTCCTATTATGTTTTTTATTGTAGTAGGAGATATTTTAGAGATGTCGATAATTTCATTGGATAAAGAATCCAAATCCATATCTTCAGTACGTCGAGTTTGGTATGTTGTATTGTTGAGTGGGTTGAGTGTTTGTGTGTCTTTGAGTAAAGATTGTTTGGGTTGAGTTGTTTTGTGGGTTTGATTGTTTTGATTGAAAGATGTATTTGATTGTAGTGTTTTTTGATTTGTGTTGGTAGGTGTTGTTTGTGGATTGTGTTGTAAGTTTTCGACAGATTGACTGGGTGCTATTGACTTTTTAAAAATGAAGGAAGTTTCTCGGTAGTTTAGAACTCGATCATTTATTGGCCGCATTCAGAAACCTATGCGATAGCCTATCTAAGATAGGTTCGTATCCATATAGGTTCTCGAACGTATTGGTTGTTTTTGACGTTTCGCATGGGGATACAAACGTAAACCAATATTTTTCGGATAGGCTATCCAACAGCAAAACCTGTTTTGTAATCCACTGTTATTTTACACGGGATTACAACAACACGAACCTATCTGGATAGCTCTGCATAGGTTTCTGAATACGGCCATTCACTTCTAATCATTTCCTTAAAAGTCGGTCTAAAATCATTATTGAGTTTTAAGGTCTTTAGATCTCGGTTTAATGAAACAAATAATCTAACGTTCAGTGTTAGACAGAGAATTAGCACATTATGCTTTTTTCAGTTAACATAGCCCTATACAAGTTGACAAAAGCCTTTCTTAAAAACTTTTCACATTATTGCAATCTAGTCAGCATCCCCTATTATCCCTGGAAATTTACCGTTATTTATACATGATTGTGTATTAATTATACATGAGAAGCGTGTGATTGCTAAATTTTCCGTAGCCACAGAATTAGCACATGAAGTTAAAATTGTGTTTTTAGTATAAAATAGCGTTTTGTCAGTCAGATTTTAAGAAAAAAGTAATCGACAATTCAAAGCAAGTTGTCCTAAAGGATTTTTTGCAAAATATTTGAATATTTTTCGACTAGATGGCTGGCAACAATCTTGTAAACTTGAGTTTAAAAAAATCATCATCATGATAAAAAATAACGGGAAAAGGAAAACAGTTCACGACATCTCAAATAATATGGAACGAGCAAGAAAATTAGCGTATAATGCCATCAAATTTTATAAAACTCATAATACGGTAAACGCCATCCGAAAAAACCCGCCTCCAAAAAAGATAAGTTCTGCTGATGATAGTATAATTGCTGCTTATGCAAGGAAAAGTACGTTTTTGACATCAGCTGAAATTCAAGTCCGTGGCATAGCAGTAAACAGCAGAACAATCGAAAGAACACTCAACGACAAGGATTTGATAGGTTGCATAGCTCAGCATAAGTCCCTGGTTTCAAAAAAAATATTACAGCCAGGCTTAAGTTCGCTAAAGTTTACGAATCAAAATTGTTATTATTTTGGAAAAATGTTCTTTGTAGTCCAAGGTTAGGGCTCATTACATCAGAGCATTTTTTTTTAAATAATAACAATTTTGTTATTATTGTTATTATTGTACTCTTCGTAGTAGAATGTCAGCTTGTTAAACTTGACCATTCTTTATTCCGTCAATTTCATTGAATATAAGGTATAAATAAGGTATGGAGAAAAATGGAGGCCGAACAAGACAGCATACTTAAAGGTGCTTATAAAAATGCTGATGCTCCAAATGCATTTGATAAACAAATAACACATCTCGACCTGTGACGTCAGTGGTCTAAAGCGGTGGAGTGCGTAGTGCACACGACTGCTAAGACTGAGCAAATCTGATATGCGTGGGTTCGAATCCTATGGTGTGCATAAAAAGTTTTTCAAATAAAATTAGATTAAAGCTCAGCACCACAAAAAGGAGACCGGTGAGTGCAAAAGTGGCAAAAGCACGAAATAGCTATATCTCCAGCCAACCAATTGGTGGTAGCTGTAATATTTTATTAAAACCAGGGACTTATGCTGAGCTATGCAACCTATCAAATCCTTGTCGTTGAGTGTTCTTTCGATTGTTCTGCTGTTTACTGCGGGTTTTTTCGGATGGCGTTGGCCGTATTATGAGTTTTTTTCAAATTTGATGGCATTATAGACTAATTTTCTTGCTCGTTCCATATTATTTGAGATATCGTGAACTGTTTTCCCGTTATTTTTTATCATGATGATGATTTTTTTAAACTCAGGTGTACAAGATTGTTGCCAGCCCATCTAGTCCAAAAATATTCAATCATTTTGCAAGAAAATCCTTTAGAACAACTTGCTTTGAATTGTCGATTACTTTTTTCTTAAAATCTGACCAACAAAAAAGCTATTTTATACTAAAAAACACAATTTTAACCCCATGTGCTAATTCTGTGGCCACGGAAAATTTAGCAATCACACGCTTCTCATGTATAATTAATACACAATCATGTATAAATAACGGTAAATTTCCAGGGATAATAGGGGATGCTGAATAGATTGCAATAATGTGAAAAGTTTTCAAGAAAGGCTTTTGTCAACTTGTATAAGGCTATGTTAACTGAAAAAAACATAATGTGCTAATTCTCTGTCTAACACTGTATATTTTATTTTTTTCGAAGCACCCGATAGCCTCTTTGACATGAATTTATAACATACATCAAATAAATCCGGGCGTTCAACGCATCAAATTTGTCAGTACTTTATTTTCAGCTGAAGCTTCTGATTGGCCATCTGTCATAAACATAAACAGCAAGTACTGAAAAATTTGATGCATTGAATGGGCCCAATTAAAAATTATATATATCATTTTTGTTTTGGCTGTAACCTATATTGGCATACATTTCTATCGTTCTGTCTTTAATTTCAAATTGTCATTTTTGTTTTAACTTTGTGCCAATTATGTTTGTATTTGTGTTATTTCTATTTTACTTTCGATATTTTTGATTTTATTTCGATACTTTTGATGATTGCAGCAGATGTTTTGAATTAAATGGAAAATCAAATCAAACTATATTAACTGTACATGTTTAACACATTCACAGTTATCAGTGCATCAAAATTGCAATTTAAGTAATGGCTTAAAGATCTTGGAATATTTTTGTATGCATAATGTGAATGTTTTGTTTTTTTAAAGTGATAATTTTGATGCACTTTGCTAATGCATTCGTTCAGCTACGATCTCAAAAATTCTAACAAGAATTTTAACTCTGGAGTGTCGAGATACACCCAATTGCCATAGGTTATCCCGAAATAAGAAAATGCAACACAAAATCACAGCGACGGCTTTGCAACATTGGTTTCTTTTGGGTTTATTTTGTTAATGATTGGTGAATTGCTTGATAGCTTTACCGCATGTACATATACAAAAAAATTAAGATTTATAAAATTCAATGTTTATTCAATGACAAATAATTTATGAATGAAATAATATCAAATCAATACATGATATTTTTAACAAAATGTATAGTTTATAATAAGAAATTGTTTCTACAAGTAATATATTGAACAACATCTTTCATACGAAAGAGCTATCCGCCAAACATAGCATTTTGCGTTCAGGTTGTGCCATGACTTTTTGAGACAGCATCAGCTGTTTTTAAGTATCTACGTACAATCCCCCTATTACGACAGTAAAATGACAAGGCTCTAGGGGCAACAGCCGACTTTTAAATAAATTAAAACTTCGACGTTCTCTCCAATCTCCAAACATCTCATCATTATGAAACAAATTCATTGGTTATATAAATATGACCTATCTTTATATCAAAGCCGAACTACAACCCAAGCGGATGAATGCGTTCTCGTACAATCTCGCGTAACTGACTGCATTATAACGGCACTTGTGTTCTTGCCAAAATTATCCGAATTTAATTCAACTGCATTCCTTTTTTTAATGGCAAACCTTAATTTCTATCAATATTAATTTTTTGAAGCAATGGAAACATTCTTAAACTGAGCTCTAAGTTCCTAGACCCTCGAAATTGGCCGTAAGTTTCGTTTCATTAAATCGCCCTTACTGTTCCACCCCAATTACGAAAGTCGTTTTTTTTGAGTCGCGGTGTCCTTAATATGGTAAAATGTCATCTTTTTTGATGCAATGCTTTTCGATATGAGGCTGAAATTTCAACTTGACATCATAAATATCAAAAGACTGTCGATAATTTCCATGTAAAACACAGTAACAATTTCACATACATACATGTAGGATATAAAGAAATATAAACAGTTTTTATACACTATAATAGTTAATATATTGTCTTTATTAAACAGTCGTTTTGGTTTTTATTTACTTTACTTTTCTTTGACTTAATTTAAACAGAAATATCAGACCGCCGTCGTCGTATCGCGCGTCGTTACCTTACTTCTTGTCGTCGTCGTAGCTATTCTTGAACTGCCTTCTGTGTTTTATCGCCGTCGCTTAGACAAGATCCCATACCATCAACCTTCGCATGAGTCGATACCAGGCAAGAGCCCTGGTGGCCCAACTCCATAGGCAGCCAACCCCTACCACTCCTCCCAGTAGCAGCAGAATCTTGATGAATCGATTTGGTATGCTTGGCATTGTTTTTGTTTTGTTCTCCTCCTTACGATGTGCATGGCTATTTAAATGCATTGAATTAGGTCATGTTTCGTCGGTCGTTGTCATTGCTGGATATTTGGATCTGTTCAGTGCATTGACCGGTGGTGTATGTTTGCTGTTCCATTCTTATCTATCGTCGTGGGTGTATGGTTGCTATTCATCGCCGCGGTGGTGACAGGTCGTATTCCGTCCAGTGGAATGTGCTGATGTTTATTTTGCTTCTTGATCATGACGACGGTCTGAAAGTATAGTATCTGCGTTATCTAATATACAATAATATACTCTTATTAAATACTTAGCTTTATGTTATTACTCATCGATCCCACATTCGGCCATCCTGGAATTATCGACTGTCCTCAGGCGATGTCATCTTCATCTTCGGAGTCATCCTCGTCATCTTCCTCATCATCTTGTATCCATGGCTTCATGTAATCTGCCGATGTGCTAGTTATGTTGGGCCCCTCATGTTGACCCACTTTCTTCACTTCATATCTTTCATTTCTCTTTACTTTCGTCACCTCGTATGGTCCCAAGAAACTGGCATGTAGCTTCAGCCCAGTTCCAAACTGTGTTCTATTGATGGCGACAAGATCGTTCACCTTATACTCATGTGCCGCCTTCCGCTTTTTGTTATATGTTCTTTGATTCTCAGCTTGAACTCTGCTTATCTCGTCCTTTGCTGCCTTTCTCATCTCGTCTCGATTCGTTTCGAAGTCATCCAATATAACGTCTTCTAGCAGCTTCCTTATCTCCAGATCCTCCGCTCGACGCATGGTTGCCCCAAACATCAATTGGAAAGGACTCCTCTTTGTACTTCGTGACACCGTTGAGTTGATGGCTCGCTGGACCTGTCCTACGTGTTGGAACCATTTCGTGGGGTCTGCTACTGCTACCTTTGACAGCACTTCAATAACTATTTTATTGATCCTCTCAACCTGCCCGTTGCCCCTTGGTACTCCAGTTGTTGTTAATACGTGATGAATCCCTCTTTCGTCACAATATTCCTTGAACGCGTTTGCAGTAAACGCGGCGCCTTTATCAGAAATCAGTCGGGTTGGGTTCCCGAATGTTTCACTCTGCAGGTCTAATCGTTTTATTGCCTCTTCGCACTTCGTTGTCTTCACTGGATATATCCACGTGAACTTCGTAAACGCATCCACCACCACAAACAGGTAGTTATAGAACTTGTGTGTTGATGGAAGCGGTCCAACGTGGTCAATATGTAGCGTGTGTAACGGTACGTCAATCTTCTCAATTGGGTGCAGGAACCCTTGCGCCCTTCCGCTTTTCTTTGCCGCCAATATACACGCCACGCAGTTTGCTAAAACGTTATCTATGCACCCCATAAGCTTCGGTATATAATAGTCTTGCTTTACTATGGCCTCCACTTTCTTCGCACTTATGTGCCCCTGTGCATGTGCGTTACGAATGATTTCCTTCTGAAGCGACTTGGGGACCACTAATAAATGACAACCCCCTTCGAACTTATATAGTAATCCGCTTCTTACTTCATAATCTTTATACGCACCCACAGCTGTAATTATATCAAAGATTAATTGGCAAAATTCGTCTTTACCTTGTGCGGATTTTATCCGGTGTATGATGCCATCTTCTATTCTCATTGCAACAGGATATCTACTAAGCGCATCCACGTGTCTCATTGACGTGCCCGCTCGGTGTATAACCTTCATGGTGTATTCTTGTAGCATGATCGCCCATCTTGCTACTCGCGGACATAAGTCTCTCTTCTTCATCGTAGCCTCGAATGCTTTGCAGTCCGTCATAATTGTGAACTCCATCCCTAGGAGGTACACTCTCAGTTTTTCTAAACACTTCATTATCGCCAGTACCTCGAGTTCGTAGCTTGTAAATTTCCTCTCAGATCGGCTGGTCTTGAAACTCAGGAAGAACGTTGGGTGGAAATGTCCATCATCATGTTTCTGCAGCAGCGCCCCTCCATATCCTTCTATGCTGGCATCCGTATGGAGTTCTGTGGGCAAACATGGATTAAATAGTTTCAAAACTGGCTCACTGCAAAGACAAGATTTAAGTTCATTAAATGCAATCATTTCTTTTTCACCCATCCCAAATTTATTTTCTTTTCTTAAGAGATCTGACAAAGGTTTCGCTATCCTGGAGTAATTTAGGACGAATTTCCTAAAAAACCCAGTCAGTCCCAGAAAACTTTGTATCTGCTTTACGTTTCTCGGTACCGGAAACTTCTGTACTGCTTTTACCTTCTCCTCTGATGGCTTTATGCTTCCATTACCTATAACATGCCCTAAAAACTCTACTGACTGTGATAGGAAATTACATTTTTCCCATTTTATCTTCAATCCGTACTCCTCGGCCACCCTTAGCACAACCTTCAGTTTTTCCAATGCCTCGTCTTCGCTCTTTGCAAATATGATGATATCGTCCACATATATCAACAAATATTTTTGTAGCACCAGCTCCCGGAAAATTTGGTTGACGAACCTCTGGAATGCAGCCGGTGAGTTACATAGCCCAAATGGTACCTTAAGAAATTCATATTGCCCATCTGGCGTTACGAATGCCGTATATTTTCTGCTGCCCTTTGCTACATCTACGTGGAAAAATCCATCTTTTAAATCTAAAGTGATAAATACCTTTGCATCATGAAGTGGTTCGAAAACTTCCTCCATGACCGTCATGGGGAACCTGTCCTTCATCATTTTCTTGTTTAGCTCCCGGTAATCGATGCATAGTCTATACTTTCCATCCTTCTTCTTCACTAGGACTATCGGGCTGGCATACTCTGATCGACTTGGAACTACGACTCCATCATCTATCCACTCTTTTACCTGTTTATTTACTGCATCTCTTTCTGGAATCGCTAATCTTCGTGCCTTACGGAAAACTGGGATATCGTCTGTTAACACAATGTTCATCTCGATGCAGGACCTTGCGAGACTTTTCGGCCTATATGCATCTACGATATCGTTCACTGCTTGTCTGTACTCTTCGTTTCCTACTTTCCACTTTGAATCATCGTCTCTTTCCTGGCACCATTCGATTTGAAAAATGTCGTTCTCCTCCAGATTGTATCCTTCCTTCATACTTTTTTCCTCGTCTATCTTCTTGACTATCCTAATTTTTCCGCCGCTGATAACTAACTCAACATTTCTCAAAAAATCTCTTCCGAGCAGTATCTCATCTGGAATCCACCGATCTGGTACAACCTGAAATCGATTCAAATATTTTTCTGTTCCAACCTGCACTTCTAACACACATGAGCCTAGGGTTTTCCGAGGGCTGTCTCCAAACCCTTTCAACATCATTCCCGGTAACTGGGGTTCGGCTTCACTTATCTTCCCTTGGAATGACTTATGGATTATCGAAACGTCGCTTCCATTGTCCACGAAAGCGTAATATGTCTTACCTTTCACAATTATTGGAATGTGCCGCTCGTCTGATTCGATGCGATTTACATGACTAATCCCTCTTGAGGTCGAAGGTGTTTCATTCTTTACTGGGCAATTTGGTGATATATGCCCGAACTGGTTGCATTTGAAACAACGTGTTCCCTTCCCCTTATCTGGACAACTAGTAGCTATATGCGACTTCGACCCGCAGTTGTGGCACCGTCTCCCTTGTCCTGTTTGTCCTGTCTGTCCTTCTTTACCAGGAGGCGTCGATGATTTACCGCCACCACTATTGCTCTTGCTGAATCCTTGTTGCGTTGGCATAAATCTTTTCATTTGCTGGTAGTTCTCCATTTTTTTCTTCAGTTCTTCCAATGTTGTGGCTTCGTACAGGATCATTTTATTATAAATGGAATCTGTGATTCCATTTCGAATATACTCCAGCAGCGACTCCTCATCAATTTTTCCTTCACTTGCCAATTGCTGCATCGAGTACAGATACTCTAGGAGACTCTCTGTGGTTGTTTTCTTTCGCGCTTCCAGCGCTCTGTGCACCTCGATGGTGGTCTTTGTCTTTTGAAACTCTGTTACCAACACCTCCTTCAGTGCTGCATAACTTGTTAGTCCCGTCTTGGCCTCGACCGCAAGTCTGGCTGCCCCTCGTAACAGTCGCTTTGTGTATAGGAACTTTTGAATATCGTTCCACTGACATACTGTAGCAATGTCCTCGAAGTCTTTTAACCATACCGTCAAGTTTTTTCCCGCTTCACCCGAAAAGTGTTCCAGGGAGTCCTCCACATCCCTGAACACGAAATTGTTGGCCCTTTCATTAGCCATCGTAACTTCGTCCACGCCTTCTTCGTCTTCTTCTCGATCCGCTTTTGGAATTTCTTCTTTGTCCCCTTCTATCTCGTTATCTTCACCCTTCTCTATTACTATTCTGATTTCGCTTTCAGTAATGTTTTCGAATGCCTCTCTTATCCTGTCCACCAAGTCAGTTTTTAGGCGGTACCGGTACGACAAATTCTTTTGCTGTAAAAACTTCTGTAATTCGCGTGTGGTGAAGGCTTGAATTAATTCATCCATCCATATCCTTTACACGAGACAAAGTTCTTCACAGTTTTCTTAACAAATCCTATAACACAGTTCTTCACAATTTTCTTAACGAATTTTTCTTAACGAATTCTTTACAACTTAACCAATCTTAACAAATCTTAACACAGTTCTTCTCTTCTTAACTCTTTTCGAATCTTATCAAAAACCATTAACACTTCTTTTACCTCAAAGTTGTTGGGATATGAAAATAAATTTCCCGTAGATCCCGGTTGAGCCCCCAAATGTAGGATATAAAGAAATATAAACAGTTTTTATACACTATAATAGTTAATATATTGTCTTTATTAAACAGTCGTTTTGGTTTTTATTTACTTTACTTTTCTTTGACTTAATTTAAACAGAAATATACTTCAGACCGCCGTCGTCGTATCGCGCGTCGTTACCTTACTTCTTGTCGTCGTCGTAGCTATTCTTGAACTGCCTTCTGTGTTTTATCGCCGTCGCTTAGACAAGATCCCATACCATCAACCTTCGCATGAGTCGATACCAGGCAAGAGCCCACTCCTCCCAGTAGCAGCAGAATCTTGATGAATCGATTTGGTATGCTTGGCATTGTTTTTGTTTTGTTCTCCTCCTTACGATGTGCATGGCTATTTAAATGCATTGAATTAGGTCATGTTTCGTCGGTCGTTGTCATTGCTGGATATTTGGATCTGTTCAGTGCATTGACCGGTGGTGTATGTTTGCTGTTCCATTCTTATCTATCGTCGTGGGTGTATGGTTGCTATTCATCGCCGCGGTGGTGACAGGTCGTATTCCGTCCAGTGGAATGTGCTGATGTTTATTTTGCTTCTTGATCATGACGACGGTCTGAAAGTATAGTATCTGCGTTATCTAATATACAATAATATACTCTTATTAAATACTTAGCTTTATGTTATTACTCATCGATCCCACATACATTTAAACTTTAAATGACGCATACAAATGTACATCCCCAGTGATGTAAATTTTGCACTCCGTCAAATTCACAGCATTGGAAAAGAACAGTACTGGAACAACAATTAAAATTCTTTTTGCAAAAATGTTGACACATATTTCGAAGCTTTACGATGCTTTACCTTAATAGGACGGGAGGCGACCGTAGGTTTACCTATCTCATCGCGCCTTCAGAAAAGAATGATGCCAATTCATAGCTTTAGTCTTAACATTAACAAAACCGACGGTCGGACAAGGTTTTTCAGGTGCCAATGAGTAGAAAACGCACTTTTTCGGTTGGATTTTTGGCTTAGGGTACCTAAACCATAATGGATTTTTATAAATGGGGTATCAAATGAAAGCTTAGACTGCCCTCTTTTCAAAACCAGTGGTCGGACAAACTTTTGTTGGTTGTTGCGGCGAGTCCGACCACTTTTGTAAAAAGAGCTATTTTTTTAACCTTTGCTTTAAAATACATTTAAGTGGTAAAAGCGTTTTTCTAGGCTATATGAAATAGTTTTGTATAGTTGTCCTACTGTTAAAAGCAATGGATACAAAAATAGCTGTTTTTACAAAAGTGGTCGGAGTGGTACGAGTGTAGTGATCCGAAATGTACAAGAAAACAATCTCGCAAAGAATTAATTGCTTGTAGTGGAATTTTGTGCGAGGAGTGCCCATCAATAATTAAAATGATTGCCCATAAAATCAAAGAAATTACTGATGTGACCAATACGTAATTGAAATGAGTCAAAGGTCTTTGTCTATGCCGGTGTGTGAAGCTTCAACTTCAGTACAAAAAAAGCAAAAACAAATAACATATGCGGACATGGTAAAAGAAAAAACTGAGACCATTATAATTAAGCCGAAAACATATCAGAACAATAAAAAAACACAGGATGATGTTAAAACAAATATAAACACTACTAATATGTCTCTTAAAATAGATAATATTAAAAATGTTCAGAATGCAGCTATAGTTATAAAGTGCGATAAACAATCAATGGAAAAAATAGAAACAGAAGTTAAAACAAAAATAAATAGTGCATGCTGTTAAGATTCCTACTCGTAGGAAACCGCGCATGCTTATAGTGGGAATGAAAGAGAAATTATATGAATCAGAGTCAGTGAGATCAGTTGAGTTGCAAAACCAATTGAGTGAGTCTGAAATAAACTGTTAACATATTTATATGTCACCAAAGAATAAGCATTACAATGCAATTATAGAAAATGACAGTGTTACCAACCCTAAAATTATTGAGTGCGGGAAATTAAATGTGGGTAGGGACAGATGTCCTGTATATAAACACATAATTGTTATACGATGTTTAAGTGTTGTGGTTTTAATCATTCCGCGAAAAATTGTACAAAAGAAATAAAGTGTGTAAAATGTGCAGGCG
Source organism: Melangyna quadrimaculata (assembly GCA_949320155.1). NCBI lineage: Eukaryota > Metazoa > Arthropoda > Insecta > Diptera > Syrphidae > Melangyna > Melangyna quadrimaculata. The sequence goes on along the minus strand of OX439483.1, from coordinate 232,083,333 downwards.
ATCATGATATCAAGGAATGTAATAGCTGAGAAAAATGTGTTAATTGTTCCAATGCAAAAAGAAACCTTGGAACCGATATTAATGTAGGACATTGTGCTAATAGTCCAAATTGTCCTTCATACTTAAGGAACTTTAAAATCGCGGAAGAACGTGTTGAATATTAGCAGTTATCCTGTGTTAAGTGCGTTTATCTAAATATGCAAGGACTGTCTGGTAACTTTAACGAAATGCAGTGCCTAGTTGAAAATGAAGACATTGACATGCTTGTTCTGTCAGAACACATATCACAGAATACCATGACATAAATGCATTCGAATTAGAAGGTTATTACCTACTAAATTGTGAGAGTGAATCCAGCCATACAGGAGGTGTTATATTCTATGTTAGAAAGACTTTTAAATGTTCCATTGTGAAAAAACTGTTATAAGTATGAAACTATGGTATCTTATAGTTAAAGTGCAATATAATAACAATAGTGTAATATACTTTTGTGCAACATATAGATCGCATATGCAACCAAAAAGTGAGTTTTGTATTGAATTAGAAAGAATGATTGATTATCTCCAAGACTTCAATAATTACTTTATCTTAATAGGTGATTTTAATATTGATTGGTTTGAATCTAATGACACCTATCGACGTCGACTTGATGAAATAATTAATGATAATAGCAAAAAAAAGTGCAAGCTGTAGCACGATAAAAAGCTACCACCACGACTGCTCAGCTGGGCTGGGTTCTGTTGTGGAAAAATTTTGATATATCAAAAAAAAAAAAAAAAATGATTCGTTTTAATCAAAGTGATAAACACGATCGAAATGTTTTATTACAAGTACAGTGGGGTACTTGAAATAAAAGGTGGGCGCCAGGAATTTTAGTTAGACTAGCAAAATTCCAAATCTAATATTTTTCAATATATTAATGTGAAATAAAACACAGAGTCTCGTTATATGCTCAGAAGGGGTCTTTAAATTATCTTATTTGGGAAACCTTGGACGAGCCAGGATAAAAACCCAAAATTTGTTCGAATATAAAAGAAGTTACAATAAAAGAAATTTTGAATTGTTTACGGTTAGCCGTTAAATAAAACCAAGCAACAAAGAAATAAAAAGATAATGGGCCGTTAACGCGCGGTTAAGAAACTATTTCCGTATGCAATTAACTGGGATTGCAAAATAATATACACGAACTCGAATTAAAAAGAAAAGAACTATCACAATTTAAGACTAGGTATACAACAAAAATAATTCAATCAATTGGACAAAATGTCCGCTCTACTTATCTTTTTGTTTTGAATTTCCTCCAACTATTCCTCCTCTATCTCCTCGAATTTTCTCCTAGTTCCTCGTACCTCGAATCACTTTTATTTTTCCTCTTCAAAATTTTTCTCCACTTTCCTATTTTTTTCCGCAAACAACTTTTCCTCGATTTTTCTTTTCCTTTACCAATTTTCCTCATTTTCTAAAAAAAATCCAACTGCTCGCTGGGTTAGCTCTCTGAAGAGTGGCTTTCCCAGCTAAAAAAAAAACCTATTCTTCCCTCGACCATTCCAGTCACCCACACATTCACGCATTCAGCCATTCGTTTTCGTGATCATCAGTCACAAGACACCGGTTTCCTGGAAACCTTTTTCGCTCCGCAGGAAGCCACCGTAGATTCAGCAAGTTGTTGGATGTCTTTCCAAAACTTGCCGAATCTTAATGGCCGAAATCAGACCTATCGCAAAACTAAATTTTTCGAGAAAAACCAAAAAGAAATAAAATCGAGAAAAAGCCTATCTGAGCATTTTCTCAGTTACAATAAAAACTATTCGCGTGTGACTCGAAGCGCGATTGAAACCATTATACATTTTGTTCGAGTTAAAATAGAGGAAGGCATATTTTCAAAATTAGGACCCTACTCTCTAAAGTCAATTCCGATAGTTCTTCTATAACTTATTTACTATTTAAGAATTAGAATTGAAAATTAAGGACGTTACGATATAAGCGTTAATGACCCATATTAAAATACATGATTAAGTTAAGTTAAATTTAGTTAAGTTTAGATAAGTTACTTTAATTTAAGTTAAGCCAATTTAAGTTTAGTTAGGATAAGTTAATTTAAGTTAAATAAAGATGTATTTAGGATGTTGTGTTGTTGATTTATGAGCCGGTATTTTTCTCGTTGCATGCGACCACTTGTCTACATGATAACCACGAACATATGGAATTGTGAACCGCCTGTTCCAATTGTGAAATCCAAATATCTCGTACACCTGCTTTTGTTACTTTTGCAGAACACTGGCTTAGTACACCAATGGTTGATGATACCATGGTTGCCCTCAACCTTGCGAGTATTTTGCAGCCGTAATGAAAAGTAAATAACGGAAAGGAAGGAATCAAAGGATGACTTTTGTTGCGGTAAATTTTACCGTAACAAATCCCACCCTTACCTCCCAAGAAATGTGTTTACTTTTCAAGAAAAGCAAACCATTTCTTAAGGCTCTACTAGGAAAGGTATAAAAAGGTAAACAACACAACATCGGGTATTTTCATCATTAGTAAATTTAAAAAAAAATCTATAGAAAAAAAAAAATAAAAAAAATGGCACGGATTATAATAAGTTATAAAAAAAAAATGAAAAAGTATTTTAAAAAAAACAAGATTAAAATAAAAGGTAAAACAAAAACAAAATTTAAAAGAAAAGATTAAGGGACTTTTGACTTAACCATCTATATAAGGTTTCAAATCCTTAACGTGCCATGTCCCCCGATCTTTCCCCTTGTCATCTATTAGCAAATATGTCCAAGGTGACACCCATTTGCTAATCTTAAAAGGCCCCAAAAATTTGGTAGCCAACTTTGCTGCATAGTAATTTGCTGCATCTGACAGCGTGAAATTCCTCCTCCACACAAGATCACAAGGTTGATACTGCGTGTCTTTTCTCCTAAGATTATAAGTTTTAGCAGACTTTTTACCAGCCGCTTCCTAGCTATATCTTCTCTCAACTTTCTAAACTGCCTATCACTTTCCCCACTATCTTGGTCCCTATCTCTATCGCTAATCCCTACATTATGGCCTCTAGTTGCCATGTTCCTACCAAAATTCGCGAAATATGGGGAAACACCTAACACTTCATGTTGTGAAGTTCGGATCGCACAGGCTACTTTTGCCAATTGCGAATCCCAACTTCGATGATTCTCAGAGACATACGCTTTGAGAGTCGTCTTAATAATTTGATTTATGCGCTCCGCAGGATTCGCCTGCGGATGATAGTGCGCTGTATAACGAAGTTTTGACCCGTACGCTTCGCTAAGCGTTTTCAGTTCTTTACTACGGAACTGGGGACCGTTGTCACAGACGATCCACTTAGGAACACCGAAGAGAAGGAAAACATTTTCCTCCAATTCCCTACAAACCGCTTTCGCTGTTGCCGAACGCAACGCAAACAAAAATGGGAACTTCGTGAATTAGTCCACCACCGTCAAAATATAAATAAAACCCCTGGAAGATTTTGGCAATGGACCAACCAAGTCTACGCAAATCATCTCACATGGTTTTGAATTCCCTACTCTTTCTGTCATAAGACCAGCTGGTTTCTCGTTCACTGGTTTCACTTGTTGGCAAATCTTACAATTTCTAACGTATTTGGTAATATCCCCTCTCATTTTGGGCCAGTAATACTTTTCTGCTATCCTGGCAAATGTTTTCTTCACACCCATGTGTCCTGCTATCGGACTATCATGGCACTCATTTAAAACTATCGACCTATCACTTTTTCCTAACACTAACTTCCACCCCTCACCTTCCTCATGAACAACTACATGGTTCACCCTAACATGTTTCTAGAGCCGCCCATCTTCTATTCCCCAAGACGGGTATGCTAAAGGGCTCTTTTCTACTAAATATTTCATTCTTATCAACCAAGGGTCCGAATCCGCATCTGAGATTCCAGCTAACTCTGGAACTCCTCGCGATAACATATCTGGAACGACATGTTCTTTGCCCCTTCTGTGGATGATTTTGAAATCGAATTGTTGGAGCCGAATGGCCCAACGAGCTAATCTACCCTGCGGACCCTTAAGGTTACTAAGCCAGACCAACGAGTGATGATCAGTCACGACAGTAAATCGAACACCTTTAAGATACGGCCGCAACTTTTCGATCGCCCAAAGAACCACTAAGCATTCCTTTTCGGTCGTAGAGTAGTTCCTTTCATTCCTATTCAATGACCGACTAATATAGCAAATTACTTTCTCCCCATCTTCAAACTCTTGAGAAAGTACGGCGCCGATACCATAATCTGACGCGTCTGTCTGAACGACAAACGGCAGAGAAAAATCCGGACATGTCAATATCGGTGCCGTAACCAAACATTCTTTGGCTTTCCTAAAACACTCCTCACACTCTTTTGTCCACTCAAATTTCTTACCTTTCTTTAAGAGATCGGTAAGAGGCCTAACTAAAATTGCAAAATTTGGTACGAATCTACGGTACCATGAAATTGTCCCTAAAAAACTCCTAATTTTCTTCACGATTTTCGGTGCAGGAATTTTTAACATGCTCTCCACTTTTTCAGGGTCGACGTGAAGTCCGTTCCTATCTACGACGTAACCAAGAAATTTCAAAGAAGGCCTACAAAAATTACATTTTTCCGTACCTACTTTAAGTCCTGCCTCCCTCAATCTTTTAAAAACTTCTTTGAGAATTTCAAGGTGTTTCTCAAAAGTATCGGTGACGATGATAATGTCATCCAAGTACACAAAGACAAATGGTTCTAGATCAGGACCCAGAACATCGTCAATGAACCTTTGCCAAGTTGCCGGGGAGTTGTGCAAGCCGAAAGGCCCAACGAGCTAATCTACCCTGCGGACCCTTAAGGTTACTAAGCCAGACCAACGAGTGATGATCAGTCATGACAGTAAATCGAACACCTTCAAGATACGGCCGCAACTTTTCGATCGCCAAAAGAACCACTAAGCATTCCTTTTCGGTCGTAGAGTAATTCCTTTCATTCCTATTCAATGACCGACTAATATAGCAAATTACTTTCTCCCCATCTTCAAACTCTTGAGAAAGTACGGCGCCGATACCATAATCTGACGCGTCTGTCTGAACGACAAACGGCAGAGAAAAATCCGGACATGTCAATATCGGTGCCGTAACCAAACATTCTTTGGCTTTCCTAAAACACTCCTCACACTCTTTTGTCCACTCAAATTTCTTACCTTTCTTTAAGAGATCGGTAAGAGGCCTAACTAAAATTGCAAAATTTGGTACGAATCTACGGTACCATGAAATTGTCCCTAAAAAACTCCTAATTTCCTTCAGGATTTTCGGTGCAGGAATTTTTAACATGCTCTCCACTTTTTCAGGGTCGACGTGAAGTCCGTTCCTATCTACGACGTAACCAAGAAATTTCAAAAAAGGCCTACAAAAATTACATTTTTCCCTACCTACTTTAAGTCCTGCCTCCCTCAATCTTTTAAAAACTTCTTTGAGAATTTCAAGGTGTTACTCAAAAGTATCGGTGACGATGATAATGTCATCCAAGTACACAAAGACAAATGGTTCTAGACCCAGAACATCGTCAATGAACCTTTGCCAAGTTGCCGGGGAGTTGTGCAAGCCGAAAGGCATTCTCAAAAATTTAAAGAGACCCCTTCCCGGCACAGTAAAGGCTTTGTCCTTGCGCGATTCCTCCTCCATGGGTATCTGCCAGTATGCAGACTTAATGTCGAGAGATGACAAAAACTTCGCGTTTCGAAGTTTGTCCAAAATCGACGAAATAAAGGGGAGTGGATAAGCATCCCTATCTGTTACTTCATTAAGCTGCCTATAGTCAACGCAGAACCGAAAACTACCATCCTTTTTCTTCACAAGAAAAATCGGAGATGCCCAAGGACTCTTGGATTTCTCGATCACTCCAGCTTCTAACATCTCTTGAAGCTCCTGATCGATATGTTTTTGAATCGCAGGTGACACTGGATAGTATCGCTGCTTAATCGGTTCTGCGGACGTCCTAATTTTGTGCTCAACTAAATTGGTGCATCCTAATCCTTCGGTCTTTGACTCAAAAAGCTCTTCTAAAACTAATTCTAACTTTTTTCCTTCACTTTCATTCAAATCCGATTTTTCCCTAATCGCTCCCATGTCTGTTATCAACGCCACCATCTCTTGGCTCGAAAAACTCCACATACCTGATCTCAAATCCGGGACTATGCCCGATAGTGCCCAAAAATCGGCACCTAAGATCAATAGGTGAGGGAGATTCGGTATAACCAGACATTCAATTAGTAGGGATTTGTTCTCAACCTCCATAGGCAAAGAAACAGATCCAGCTACTCCTACACCCGCCCCATCTGCTAACGCTACTGACCCAACACTACAGTTCCCTAACTTAAGTCCTAACTCCTTCAAAATTGTCCACCCATCTCCTCCTACAATTGTGCGTGAAGCACCTGAATCAAGTAATCCTAAAAACTTGATTCCATAAATGTTCACTCCTAAATATGGTCTACTGTCCCTACCATTTGCCGCTTATGTGAAACTCAGCTCTACTCGATCCTCCAGTTAATCGCCAGCAGACGACCTAACTAACGCCGACGGGTCTCCTGTCCTGCTGTCACAAGAGCCCGTTCCCCATTTCCCGAACACTGCCTACAATCCCTACGATAAACGCCTGAAGCACCACACCCGAAACAACGCTTTTCAACTGAACAGGTACAGGCGAAATGCCCTTCCCTGTTGCAGTTGTAACACCTAACAACCTGACGGAATGGGTTATTCGGAGCCGAACTCACAACCGCCACTCGGTTTTGTGCCGACGTACTTGGCCGGTAACCGCATTCCGGTTCTAATAAATTTTTACCTCTAGAAGGCGGAGAAAACGACTCTACGTTTACTTTCAAGGTATCTAACTCCCTACCTAATACTGCTAATTCCTTAACTGTCTGTGGTTTGGCACACGTGATCTAAAGTTCGAAGAAGGGGTCCACATTTTTCCTTAAAATGGAAACCATTCTTCCCTCTGACAGAGGTTCCGACAATCTTCGGAACAGTGTCCTCATGGTGGTCAAATACGCACCGAAAGTCTCATCCTTTCCCTGCGAACGACGATTGATCTCTTCTAACAAAAGATCATCGTAATTCGCAGGTAGGAACTCCGCTTTGAGTTCCTTCACAAGGTCCTGCCAATTTAAAATATCCTCCCTAACCGTCCTAAACCACATAAGTGGCCTACCAGAAAAAAGCTCAGAAGCTGATTAAAAAAGTTGGGTTTCTGGAACATCGTTCGACAACCGGAGTTCCTCCACCCTCTCCAAGAAAGAATTCACTGATGCTCCGCCCGAGTCACCAGTAAATTTATCCACTAATTTCCATATCCGTTCAGGCCACCTTTGCTGAACCACCAATCTCTCAGGGTATGCCTCAACCCTCTCTGACCTACGTTCTAGTACCCTAGCAGCTAACTGTCCTGCTACAGAATTACTGTCACCACGACCTGGTGTCGCTACAGTATCTAAAGCAGGCCCTTCATTAACCCTGGTCGCAGAAGAACCTAGTGGAGACCGCGGACTAACTATTTCTGTCCGACCAACTGGTACCTTCAGTTGGGTTTCTGCCCTAACAGGAGCCTTCTGTTTCGGTGGCTCTTCTTCCCTATCACTGATCTCAGTATCACCGGTGAGATCACCTAATAAAAACAAAACATCGTTCCTAATCGAGCTAATCTCCTCTTCCTCATCTTCAGCCTCACAAGGTGTCCTAGCTAACCTACCCATGCACCATTCTATTTTGGTCATGATTTTAATGTATTCCGATGACTTCGGATTTCTAGGTGGATCCTTAAGAAGAGTCCTAATCTGTTCAATTTTTGCTTTAACAGCATTCCTATCCTCCTCAAAACAAAAAGGGTAAGCAATAGTACCCTCGATCGAGTTCCTCTTAACGAGTAATCTCGAAGACCTCAATGCTTTACGCATTTCCTCAACTATCCCTACTTTCAAACCCCTGACCTTCATCTCATAGGCCAGTTCGTCCTGCGCTAAGCGTCCTATATTCATATTTAAAATATCAAAAAAAAATATTAATAATAAGAAACTTGTTAAAAAAAATAATACGGTAACCCTACATAATTTTTAAAATCTGTTCCCTAAAACCCGGGCAAATAACAAATCTTAATAAAAAGTGTTGTTAAAAAATTGAATTTACAATAAAAAAATATGTGCCTAACTTCCTTCTGTTAACCAGAAACCAAATAAGCTACATATATAAAAATCAAAAATTAAAATTCAGTTTTGTATTTTAATCTAAAAATTTTATCAACTTATTCTGTTAACCAGAATAAGGAATCTACTTTTCAAAATATTTAAATTCGCAAACTCGTAAGAAAAGGTTAACAAAAATATTGGTAACCCTTAAACTCAATGTAAGTATAACTTAACTAAAATGAAATTTATTTTAATTAATTTTCCTTTGAAAACCTACACTCAAAACCAAAAAATAATTTTTCTCAAAAAAAAAATCGAGTTGGCAATCTTAAAACTCACTGAAAATAACTTGAAATTAAAATGAAATTTAATTTACTTTATTTACTTTTAAAACCTACACTCAAAAACGAAAAATTATTTTTTGCAAAAATTAATCGAGTTGGCAACTCTTAAATCTGATAAAATAATCAATTTATTAAAATTTAATTAATCGATTTTTTTATTGTTCTCGAAACAAAAATCCTAAAACAATTTTTCGTAAAAAAATAAACAGGAAATCTGTCGGTGCTCCCCTAATTCAACTAATGTAATTTTCACTCGATTCTCATACAGAGTAAAATCACTCGAACTCAATTTGCACTATCAAAACAAAAAAAATATCGCGATAGAAAAACTACTTCCCTCAAACGAGAAAACTAAAATAAAATGTATTCGCGCCAAAAGCAAAAAATTAAAATAAATTAATGAATTGATTAACCCACGAATATAAAACGAGTATAAGAAATTAACAATGAAATTTTGAATAAATGAAATATAAAAAAAACAATCACAACAATAAAACAAAATACTTGCGAACTGTCTGACGTATGTAGGTACACTCCTGTCTCGACTGCACTGTATACAACTCGAATTGTTTCACCAAAAATTTTCCTATGTAGCCTCTATTTTCCCACTTATTTAGTTTACCTAGTAAAAAAAAAGAAAAGCAGTTAATTCTTTTTAAATAATAATTCACAATAATACTCCACAAATAATTTCTGCAAATCAAAAAACAAATTCTTCCACAGGTAAATGTTGGCCCCACACGTTGGGCGACAATTGTTGCACTTTTTCTTCTCACTGGGGTTTAGGTAGGTATTTATCTTACGTATTTATTTATACTAGTACCGCCCAATGGTCGAAATTCGACCATTCTCTATATAATAGGTACTTTAATAAAAAAGATTCTAACCTACTGAACAACGTAAATGAATTGTTGTTGTAATGCCCTGCAAAATATCGTACGCTCCACCATAACCGTACTCATTGCATGTCCAAAGCACACTGGCACTGATAATTCATAATAATCGTTTCTACTCTGGCTGTGCCTGTAGGCTGTGTGAAGTGTGAGCTGTTGTTGTTTTTTTCGGTTTTTCTTTGTGCTTGCTTACCAGCTTACCACTGCACTGACGTCTATTGGAAAGTTGGAATATTCAATTCGCTGCAAAAACGAAAAGTGATGGTAACCAATCAGTGTTGCCGAAAAAACTCCCATAGGAGTATTGTACTACTTTCAACACCATCGTACTCCTATTTTTTAAAGACCTAAAAAATCTTACACTTGCAGATTACAATTAAGTTCCTTATTTTTATTCTAAAACTAATATTACTATGAATTAACGTATCTGCCATAAGACAGATGTTATAATTAAAGAGATATTTTCTTACTTTTGTAAGTATAACTAATAATTTATTTATTTATGTATTTTTTTTTACTGAATTTATTTTTGATGATTTTTTTTTCTAAATAAAGTTAAAGAAAAAAATTGTGCACACACTTATTTTTAAAGACAAAAAAATCTCTGATCAAAATACTCCCCTTTTTTGGCTGCAGTACTAGAATACTCCTTCTAATATTTTTCCCCGGCAACACTGGTGACCATTCTCTATATACTTTAATAAAAAAGATTCTTGCCAGTGTTGCCGGAGAAAAATCCTAGTTTGCAATTATTCATATCGAATTTTGAATGGCAATTCAGAGTGAAAACTTCAAGATTAATTTTTAATCTACTCTTTTTAATTCGAATTATCTTTCGGTAGACACGTAGTATTACTTTGAATTATTCTTACAAAGAATAACAATATTTCAAGCATTAATTCACCAAACCTGTTCATTTTATTGAACTACACATACAAAATCACGAAGTTCAATACAAAAAAAAAAGAGCCACCAAACTACAATCTCAAGTAACAATAAAATAAATAACGAAATACTGGCAGACAAAAATTTCATGAAGCCAACGAAAAAGAAATAGATTTGAAGCTGTCAAATTTACATTTAATTAAAAGTGAATTAAATTTATTACACTTTGCTGCAAGTGTAGGATATTTTAGGTCTTTAAAAAATAGGAATACGAATGTGAAAGGAGGAGCACGGGAGTACAAAGGTGTTGAAAGTAGTACAATACTCCTATGGGAGTACTTTCGGCAACACTGGTTCTAACCCACTGAACAACGTAAATGAATTGTTGTAATGCCTTGCAAAATATAGTACACTCCACCATGACCGTCCTCATTGCATGCCCAAAGCATACTGATCATTCATAATAATCGTTTCTACTCTGGCTGTGTGAGCTAAAAATCGTGTCGTTGTTGTTTTTTTCGGTTTTTCTTTGTGCTTGCTTACCACCAGGGCTGCCGAAGTGAGTACTAAGGGAGTATTCGTACTCCCCAACCATTCACCGTACTCCCCTAAAATTCCCAAAATGTTTGCAAAAAGTCGTTATAATTGTGCTTATTCTACCGCATTGAAAACTTTTATTGGTTTATTGCTTTTTTAACTTTACAGAAGTGTCAATTTTGAAAAAAAGACGAAAAATAAAATCTCTATTTAGCATATTTATAGAAGAAAACAAATATTTCCTTAGTTCCTTCATGGTCGTCTTCGAGAAACCTGCCAAAGGAAGTTCCATTTTATTAGCAAAATCGCTTCTTCAGATCAGAGATCTGAATTAAAAACAAAAATACATTATTTATTGTAAGTTAAGTCAATAATGCCAATACCTTCGTTGTGGTTTAATCTACTATGTAAAAGTTATGTAAAGTTTTTTAACAATTTATCAGTTCTGTTCTTTTTTTCACCCTTAAGTGATTGGTATGAATGAAGTATACATTATTAAAATTGGTTTAATAAAGTTTCATTTCTAGCTCGTTTGTGAATTGCAAATCGTGTTAAATGTTATCCGATGATATTTTTGGCACTAACGAGGTGAAAGTTTGTTCGTAATTTAAATCAAATTTGCACAAGGCCATAATATTAAACAAATATGATTTTTCTTGCGTACTCCCCACAAGCCTTAAATACTCCCCTTCAATCCTCTAGAATACTCCCCTCCGAAATTTTATAGCGGCAGTCCTGCTTACCACTGCACTGACGTCTATTGGAAGGTTGGAATATTGAATTCGCTGCACAAACGAAAGGTGATGGTGGCGGGGTGAGTTTGCAAGCGCGGTCAGGGGTTGTAGAAGCAAAAAACTATATAAACAATAATTTAACTGCCTTAACGGCAAAATATAAACAAAATAATAAGTTTGCCTTAGAGTAACTGCCCATATCTTTGAAAGAAAGCAAAAAAAAATATAATATGTTGCCATTAAGACATTGAAAAAGGTGCGGGTAGAAATCACCTTTACGTATTAATATAATGATTTAGAAATTATGAGATAACCAATCGATTTAATAACGCGGATCAAATTTAATTATTAGATAAACAAAAGCACACGATGTGCAACGAAACCGAATGAAAAATACAAATTAGTTTAGCATTTGACAGCTAACACTAACCGAACGAGACACGAAAGAAGATGCGTAAAGAGACAAAAAAAAGTGAAAGCTGTAGCACGATAAAAAGCTACCACCACGACTGCTCAGCTGGGCTGGGTTCTGTTGTGGAAGAATTTTGTTATATCAAAAAAAAAAAATGATTCGTTTTAATCAAAGTGATAAACACGATCGAAATGTTTTATTACAAGTACAGTGGGGTACTTGTAATAAAAGGTGGGCGCCAGGAATTTTAGTTAGATTAGCAAAATTCCAAATCTAATATTTTTCAATATATTAATGTGAAATAAAACACAAAGTTTCGTTATATGCCCAGAAGGGGTCTTTAAATTATTTTATTTGGGAAACCTTGGACGAGCCAGGATAAAAACCCAAAATTTTTTCGAATATAAAAGAAGTTACAATAAATAAATTTTGAATTGTTTACGGTTAGCCGTTAAATAAAACCAAGAAACAAAGAAACAAAAAGATAATGGGCCGTTAACGCGCGGTTAGGAAACTATTCCCGTATGCAATTAACTGGGATTGCAAAATAATATACACGAACTCGAATTAAAAAGAAAAGAACTATCACAATTTAAGACTAGGTATACAACAAAAATAATTCAATCAATTGGACAAAATGTCCGCTCTACTTATCATTTTGTTTTGAATTTCCTCCAACTATTCCTCCTCTATCTCCTCGAATTTTCTCCTAGTTCCTCGTACCTCGAATCACTTTTATTTTTCCTCTTAAAAATTTTTCTCGACTTTCCTATTTTTTTCCGCAAACAACTTTTCCTCGATTTTTCTTTTTCTTTTTCTTTTCCTTTTCCATTTTTTCTTTTTTTTGTAAAAAAAATCTAACTGCTCGCTGGGTTAGCTCTCTGAAGAGTGGCTTTCCCAGCTAAAAACAAAACCTATTCTTCCCTCGACCATTCCAGTCACCCACACATTCACGCATTCAGCCATCTTAATGACCGACTTCAGACCTATCGCAAAACTAAATTTTTCGAGAAAAACCAAAAAGAAATAAAATCTAGAAAAAGCCTATCTGAGCATTTTCTCAGTTACAACAAAAACTATTCGCGTGTGACTCGAAGCGCGATTGAAACCATTATACATTTTGTTCGAGTTAAAATAGAGGAAGGCATATTTTCAAAATTAGGACCCTACTCTCTAAAGTCCATTCCGATAGTTCTTCTATAACTTATTTACTATTTAAGAATTAGAATTGAAAATTATATATATATTAAATAGTAGTCTTAAAGTTATTACATACTTATATAGACAAGGCAGAATGGGCAAAGTGGTCTACCTACTCAACAGTAATGTGTCATATATCGTTGAAAAGGTAATGACGTGTACATCAATTAATTATACAAATGTAAAGCTCTGAACCATGGGGTTCGAAAGATATTGCCTTTCAAAGCACCGAAAAAGACAGTAATGCAACTCTTCATTTGCAGCTTGTCTTACCACCCACAATAAAGCAGTAAAGTTTCATACATCGTTGAAAAGATTATTCCGTGTACTAAATTTTGTTAAAGAACCGTTAAGATGTAGATAATGGGCTTCAAAAGATATTAAGCCATCAAAAACGGCAAAAATAAAATAATGATTTTCTTCATTGGCAACTGGTATACCAACTCAAGAGTAACCTGTCATACATCGTTGTAAAGGTTATTACATGTGCTTCATTTTATTATATGACCATTAAGCTCTAAACCATGGGGTTCGTGGGGTATTTGGCTAAAAAAAATAAAAAAAATCATATAACGATACTATACGATAGTTAAGGGTTCCAGGTATGTGAACAAAAATGTTCGCTAACTTAAATGTCTAACTTTGACCACTGCATTATTCTGCCCTAGCGAGGTATCCGTCGGAGCGGAACATTCTCCGCAACGCATACTTTGTCGGAGATTCCAATTACATTCGAGGTGTCCGATTCGGAAAGGAAAAATACAAAATACGACGACGCGACGTATTGATTTGACATGCGACAGATTTAAGATTCTAAGAGAATTACAAAAATGCAGGAACATCTTCTGTTAACCTTTTTATATACATAATTTCGTGTATTGTTTTCTCGTTTTCTCTTATACTGGAAACGTGAATTCAAGCAACAGGTACACAAAATTTCATTCTTTAATTATATTTTTTAATTCTTACTTTGTTCTTACAATTCACTGAAAATCGGAAACAAATTCCGCGAACAATTTGTGTCGGAGGATTTCGGAACAATATTTTAAAATGTTCATCCAAAAACGCATTACATCGCATGTCAACGCAGAACAACGGGCTGATTCAAAGAATGTCGGAAAAATGTTCCAAACAGTTGTTCGGAAGAATACCTCGAAGCAAAAAGCCTCCGATTCGGAGGAAATCGTAGAATTTTCCGTTCCGACGGATACCTCGCTAGGGCCCATTATCTCATGCCGAACTTTTCAGACCGATTTGAATTGGGTTTCGAAATTTCATTTTGTAATTCCCTAGAGTACTTCAGTCTACATTTAAAGTAGAATTGGACCATTTTTTCTGTCTGTTTAGCGCTTCAAAACTACTCTGTCATTTTACAGCTTTTTTCTGACTTCAAAGCTGTATAGTAACAAAAATGTAACACCAGATAGATTAATATAAATGTCATCATCTGGAGAATTTCATAACAAACAAATTTTGTCTTGATATTTTTTGTCTTAAGATGCACATTTATATAGGAAAATAACAAAAAAACAGGGAGTGAATAATGCACTTTCTTGGGCGTTTTGATTTTTCTTAATGACTTTATAATAAAATAAAGACAACACAATAAACTTTTCAAGTTAGAAAGGTACGAAAATAGTATACAGCTCCACAATGTGAAGCTGCGATTGTAAGAAACGTATGGTGCAGCTGAAGTTGAACAAATTTCAACTTTTGCAGCACGCTACAGCTACACTCATTTCGTTCAAGGGTTTATTTTTAGTGGACGAAATTGAGTGTAGTACGATGTACGAGTACTATATAGATAGGAATACAGGCAATTTTACAAAGAGCTGTAAGAGATTATGTATGCACTACAATTATGATTTAGATTCAGTGCAAAGGCAAAGAAGTGTGTGATCTAAGTAGTTATGTTATGTAGGAAGAAAAAAACACATTAGGTCTGTTCCCAATCTTGACCAAAACTGCCATTTGTCAACAATTGTCAACAATTGTTAACAATTGTTGCCCAAATCCTGTTCCACACTTCACAAATTTGGTAGTTTTGGTCAGATGAGAGCGCTCACGAGAAAGTAAATCAATCCCCTCCTGACAAATTCTACCCAAGAAATTTCTTTGGGCAGAAATTGTTGGTCTTTCAAATGTTAGGTTGAGGTACGTTGTATAGAAAATTTACTGTTGTAGAGTCATCCGTTCATTTTGCTTCACGTTGGAATAAAAAAAGATAAAAAAAATTAAAAGAATATTTGTGTGAAATTGTGTGGCTGATTTTTTGCCAAAAAGCCATTATTATCTGATGTGCTGCTGAGTGGACGTGTGCGTGATTAAGTGGCAAACATTTATTAATTCAAACGTTTTTTTTTTCTAACGTACCAAGTTATTTTTCTACTAAAAGGACTTTAAATATCTTTCCGCAAAATCGAATTGAATTGATTATTATAAATGTCAATCTCATTATTTAAAATTGCAAAAAATTAATTTAAATTATACCACGTGATAACACTTAAAATTTTTTAATTGCGGGTAATATTACTCTTAAATATTGAAAGTGACTGCTCTTACTCCGAATTTCATAATTTTACATACAAAACCTCCAACACATATTAACATTTAAATTCTACATATACGCACCTTTATCGCAACTGCATTTTGCATTCAAACACCTTAAACGCTGAATCACCACATACCATCTTGCACCTTGTATGCAGATGCCTAATAAACGAAATAGACAAGCTCTATCGTCTTCTCCTGACCAACAACTGCAGCCCACCTCACCCGATCCTAAACAGGCAAAAAACACACACTCTACACCAAAACGCACTATACACTTCTCTTCTCCAAAAAACACCGCTATGTCACAATCTGATGAAGCTCTCAAAAAACAAAGTGATTACATCATATCACTTATTTCGTCAAAAATGGACGAAGTTGAGAGACGAATTACAACAAAAATTGAAACCGACGTCTCTGCACTGAAAAAATCTATTGATGACGTAACTAACCGTATCGGATTTTTGGAAACGAAACTAAGCGAAATTGAGGTGATAAGAGAAGAAAATAAAACACTTAAAGAGGAATTAAAAAAACACGATGACGCATTGACCGTAATGAAGAATCCCAACTTTACAAACAAACACAGAGCGATGCCCTCATCCATGGTTTGCCTTTAATAAAAAACGAAGATCTTAGATTAACTTTTGAGCGCATGTGTATGACGATAGGAATGAATACAATGGTTATTCGGGATATTTTCCGACTGAAGGCAACAAATTCGAAACCTAATCCACCCGTAGTTATTAAATTTCATTCACCACGCGACAAAAGCACTACCTTACGATCGATTGCTAACTACCGCTCTGAGTCAAAAAAAGCACTTTGTCTTCGCGATTTTGGACTTTCTTCTGATAAGCAGGTGTTTGTGCACGAATGTCTCACAGTTAGGAATCGATTACTACTGCAGAGTGCAATTAAGATTAAAAATGATGGGAACCTGTTTTCGGCTTTTACTATGAGAGGTTTTGTGTACATAAAAAAGAACCGCAATGATAAAGCTCAACTAGTAGAGAACAACGATGCTTTGAATGTAATTGCCACCAAATCTCCTATGACAACAACTGGAACAACAACAACAACAACAACTTAAACGAAGAAGTAAACACTAATTTTTTTTTTTGGAATCGATTACTACTGCAGAGTGCAATTAAGATTAAAAATGATGGGAACCTGTTTTCGGCTTTTACTATGAGAGGTTTTGTGTACATAAAAAAGAACCGCAATGATAAAGCTCAACTAGTAGAGAACAACGATGCTTTGAATGTAATTGCCACCAAATCTCCTATGACAACAACTGGAACAACAACAACAACAACAACTTAAACGAAGAAGTAAACACTAATTTTTTTTTTTATTTTATCAGCTTTGTTTTCATTTTTAATTTTCTTTTGGATTTTGTTTTTTTAACTTTTTGTATAATATTTTTTTTCTTTTCTCTCTCTCTTTATAAACATCAATGAATATTAATAAATACAAATTCATCACTCTCATCGTCATCATGGTCTCTGTATTCCTTAAAAATCTTTTTAACTTGGTCTCGCAGCTTCTTAATTTTTGTTTGCATTGGACTATTTTTTGTCCTAATCACTTTTTTGTTTATTGTAATGGCTAATTCTAACTTTGATTATCGTAACTGGGATTACCTGTACGAGGATGAACATGGCTCTACGCGGTCGATGATACGAATTTTAGGTGAGCGGTATGCTGGTCTGAAGGTCTGCCATATAAATGCCCAAAGTTTAATTCCTAAGATAGATGAATTTCGTTATTTGTTTGAACATTCGAATATTGATATTGTATGTGTTTGTGAAACTTGGTTCTCTCATGATATTTCTTGTAGCATGAATGGTTTTAATGTGTTTCGCTGTGATAGAAGTGGTCGTAGAGGTGGGGGTGTTGCAATATTTACACGCAAAGACTTAAACTGCAAAATAATTCGCAAGTCCTCACCAGGTAGCGAAGTAGAATATTTATTCATTGAGATTAAGTGTAATAACAATAAAGTATTATTAGGATCGGTATATCGCCCAAATCGGAATATTGAATTAACACCATTATTCTCAATATTAGACGAACTAACCTTTGTGTCACCTTATATAATTGTTGTGGGGGATTTCAACCATGATGTGTTAAGGAGTTCAGAACTTGTTGATAGTATGGGTTCACTTAATTTATTTCCTGTGAATACAGCTACTCCTTCCCATTTCACAAGGCATAGTAGTACTTTACTTGATATGTTTTTTGTAAGTCATAGTGATAAGGTTCTTCTTTACGACCAACTCTCTGCATCGTGTTTCTCTAAACATGATTTAATTTACCTCACATTCGAATGTTCACCTTTGGTCTCTTCTTCTATTTACTGCTATAGAGACTTTAAAAATGTCAACATGTGGCAGTTAGAAACTGATTTGAACCGTATTGAGTGGTACCATTTATATTGCTTGCCTACTGTTGATGAGCAGGTGTTATTTCTTCAAAACAGTATCAATTATATTTTTAACCTACATGTTCCAATTGTAACAAAGCATTCTAGTAAAAAAGAACAGCCCTGGTTTAGCAACTTTATTAAGAGTCAAATAAGAGAACGTAATTTAGCATATAAACGATGGATGGAATTTTAGGCTTGAAGCATTGCATATTGAATACAAAATTTTAAGAAATAGAGTAATATCTCTTATCCGTGAAGCCAAGCAACAGTTTTATGCTCCTAAATTTGATCCATCTTTAGCCAAAGAAAAACTTTGGAAGAATTTGAAAGAAATAGGAGTAGGTAAGCAAATTAGCAACAAGGCTATTTCTATTGATTGTAACGAGCTTAATAATAACTTTGTTGCCTTAAACTCTTCAGGTTTTGAAACCCGTAGCTGTGATTTGACTGAAACGCTAAATGACAATTCTTCTTTCACTGGGTTTTGCTTCTCACCTGTTAATGAGTATGATGTCTTAGAAAGCATTTTAGCTATTAAGTCTAACTCTATTGGAACTGATGGAATCCATCCGGGTTTTCTGAAAGCCATTCTCCCGTATGTAGTCAAACACATAACTTACATCTTTAATAATATTTTAATGACTAGTTCTTTCCCTTCAGCTTGGAAAGAAGCCAAGATAATACCTGTTCCCAAAAATCGCAATGGTGATGACTATCTTCTTCATGAAAATGACAGATAGGCTTGTGTATTAAAATAAAAAGGTACAATTAAAATAAAACCAATTAAACGGTGTTTGGTTAATATTTTAAAAGGGAAAATGTCGTCCTCATCACTCATCCAAATTTTCTTATCAAACGACATGAATTTCTAAATTATTGTTTTGCATGGCTTTTATATAAAAAAGACGTTGTTTTCCGGGTTATGTTTAGTTTCATAATGTTCGGAAAAAAGTGATTTGGTTCGAGTAAAAAGTGTATAACTTAAGTTCTAATGGTCGGGTCTTCATGAAAATGACAGATAGGCTTGTGTATTAAAATAAAAAGGTACAATTAAAATTAAACCAATTAAACGGTGTTTGGTTAATATTTTAAAAGGGAAAATGTTAGGAATAAATTCAAATGAATTTTACCCCGAACCTAGATACCTGGATGTAACAGCAATAATGGGCGAAGGAATTATTTCTATCAACGACGACGAAGCAATCCAATTCTATGAGGACGCAGCGTCAAACTACCAACGTGGCTAGTCGCCATCCTTACCCCGCATACCACCACAAAGACAACCGGATATGAACAACCCGAGATGAACCATCCATAATAATGTAAATAGTATAAGACAATAAAGGACAATTTTTTTTTTATAATTTTTATAAAAATAAAAAAACAAAGTATAAAATTAGGCCCCTTATGTGCAAATTAAAACATCAATGTAATATACTGTTAATTAGAATTAAGAGTCATTTGTATATAATATACTTCAGTTCAATAAAATATATTATATTCAAATGAATTCACTCTTAAAAAATGCTTCAAATATTACAAAATGGCTACACTGCCAAAACATTTTGTATCCAGAAAAAAAAAATACATTTATGCATATGTAGGTAGAAATGGTATGCACATATACAGTACTGCCAAAAACATTCCGGATTTTTCCTCAGTATAATTTTTTTCTTAATATCAAGTAGAAAACTAATAACTTTCCATAGGTTTTCCATAATTTGTAAAGGGTATGAGACAATTTAATAATAACCTTACAAAAATAATGCTACGATGACAAGAACAATAAAAAAAAAATATTTTATAAAGTTATTCAATAACATGCCTGTGCAAAACTAACCGGATTGCAGGGAGATTGCGAGTCTCGATGTTAAAGTAGCGGTTTTTCGAGTCTTTTGACTCACGCCGTAGATTAAACAGACTTTACAAGTTGAGAGCTGTGTTAGTTGAAATTATATAGTGCAGAAAATGGCTAAAACACGTTATAGCAACGCGATTCGATACAAGGTAATAGAAAAGTTCCAAGCCGGTATAAAACAAAATTTAATATCTGAAATATTGCAAATTCCACCGTCAACGGTTTGTGACATCATTACAAAATTTAGAAGCGGTAAATCAGTAGAAGCAGATCATTTTGGTGGACGCCCTCGCAAAACAACTGTTCAAACTGATAGGCGCATAAAGAATTTTGTGCTTAAAGACTCTTTTGCAACTTCAAAGATAATTTGTGATGAACTAAATCTACCTATAGAGCCAAGTACGGTAAGGAAGCGTTTAAGAAATTTCGGTCTTTTTGCATTTCGACCAGCGAAGAAACCTCTTCTTACTGCTAAACATCGTAGAAAAAGGTAAGTCATGAAAGGTGTTTGGAAAAGACTTTAATTCCTAATCAAAATATTTAACTCAGGGTTGAATTTGCAAAAAAATCATCTTAACTGGTCTTTAAGCCAATGGAGGAGCGTGCTTTTTAGTGATGAAAGCAAATTCAACTTGTTTTACTCCGATGGTGCAAGGACAGTAAGGCGCTCAAAAGGTACGCGATTAAAGCCTGCAAATGTACTCCCTACAGTTAAGCACGGTGGAGCCTCGGTGATGGTTTGGGGCTGTTTGTCAGGCCCAGGCTGCAGTCCAATACACCAAATCACAGGAATTATGGACCGTTTTCAATATAAGGACATTTTAGAGTCAGTAATGCTTCCATATGCAGAGGAAGAAATGCCTTTGCGTTGGGTTTTTCAGCAGGATAATGACCCCAAACATTCTTCAAAGCTGCTAAAAGAGTGGTTTGCGGCTAAAAATATTCGTGTTTTAGAATGGCCGTCTCAATCACCCGATCTAAACCCAATTGAAAACTTGTGGGCCATTTTAAAAAGGCGGGTTGGAAAAAAAAAGCACACGTCAACAACTTTTCTTTTTGCAGCCTTGAAAAATTAATGGGAGAATATTCCTGCTTCTATTTTCGAAAATTTAATTCAGTCAATGCCTCGTCGATGTCGAGCTGTGATAAAAAATAGGGGTTGCTGGACAAAATATTAAATACAAAATAATAATTAATTGTACAAGATAAAATCCGGTTAGTTTGTCATATTAAATTCTAAATCAACTTTAATTTTTGACTATTATTTTTTGTTTTAATGGATAATTTACCATGTTTTTTGTTTAAAATGATACAATTGTTTAATAAACATGGCGAAAAATTACAAATATTTGATTTGTTCATTTTTATCTCACAAACCAACACTCAATGCAGTTGACCAAAAAAATCCGGAATGATTTTGACACCACTGTATATAGCAAACAAAATATTTTTTAAAAGTTTGTGAAGCAGTGCGAGTCGTCTAGTACTAAATAAAGACTGTTTTACCAAAAAAAAAAAAACGATTTTTTAAAAACAAAGATATATTTTTTGATAGAAGTGTGATTAAAATAATATCATTCGATCGTTTTACCTTATAAAAAGTAGATACACTGATTTAAAAAAAAAAATATTATCAAAACATTAAACACAATTCATTTTCAGAAACCATAACAAAATTTCGCTCTAAAAAAGCACCTCCATTGATTCTCCTTTACTCATTGGAAAAAGCGATATGGAATTGGATAGAATACCACCCACTTGAATTCCAAGATTTACAGAGGGGAGTTAACAGAGACATATCTACGTAAGAGAAATAAAATTCAGTTTAAATTATTAATTTTACTTCAATTTAATCCTAACAGATGCTGGGAACCTTTGCTCGATTTCGTAGAAGCATACAAAGCTGAAAACAAAAAGAGCAAAACCACTGTATGGTCATTGCAAATGCTTTTGCTGATCCTTAACCCTGTATGATTTATTATTTTCTATTTATAACAAATTTTAAAACTTAATATTTTAAAGGCGTCACTTGAAGCAACCGTTAATGAACTTCAGCAAATGGATAAAGAAAAAGAAAAGGAAAAGGATAAAGATCGAGTACAGTGCAAAGTTCCAACATCTCGCGACAAAGATTACTCTTCGAAACAATTTATTGAAAGTGTAAAACGTGGCCTAGGTCCACATTCTCCTTCTAAACAGGTTACAGAGTCGGCAGCTATAGCTTGTGTAAAGCTTTGCAAAGCATCCACTTATATAAACATCAACGATTCTAACAATGTCATTTTTAAATTAGTCCAGTACATTATAAATGATCTCAAAGCTCTACTTTTTAACCCAGTAAAACCCTTTTCTCGTGGTCAAGGATACAATTTTGCAGATATAGAACTCATGATTGATTGTTGGGTATCATGTTTCCGCATAAATCCGCACAACATCGAAGCCCTGAAGGTGTGTTTAAACTTATCATCACCACCAGCTTACCATTTTGTTATTGTGTGTGCGTTATTGAGGTGAGTAGTAAAGTCTTGCTTATTTATTTTTTGTTAGTAATATCTTTTTTTGTTTTGAGGCTTGCTCATATCTACGTAGACTTCCGAATGCCGAACAAAAATCCATTTAGGATTGTTAACCAACCTCGACTTCCCTGGTGGCCACAAACAGATGTTGTTCACTACCGTTCTGCCGAATTAAGAGCACTATTTACAGACACATTGAATAAGGCTACTCAAGGTTATATTGCCCATACTCCACTTCGTATGATTACTTCATTGACTCTCAAGTCAAAAGATGCACAAAAAGGGCTTACACGGGCCGAAGAAGGTCCAGCACATAAAATGTTGCTCCTTCTTCTTGTTCGCTTAATTCACGCTGATCCCACTTTCCTTTTAAACGTAAAAAGTTTGAGCTAAGAGACAAATCTAGTATTTTCAAAACAATTTTGTTCTTTTCCAGACACAGGGAAAAGTTGCACATGAAGTACAAAGTTCAACATTGGAACTTATAAATGGTCTCGTTAGTTTGGTTCATCAACCAACAATGCCTGATGTTGCCCAAGAAGCCATGGAAGCATTATTAGCTCTACATTCGCCAGAAAAGATTGAAGTCTGGAATCCAGAAGCACCAATAAACACTTTTTGGGACGTTAGCTCCCAGGTTCTCTTCTCTATCTCACAAAAACTAATTCAGCATCAAATAGCTAACTATACTGATGTATTAAAATGGCTACGTGAGATTCTCATTTGTAGGAATACATTTCTTCAAAGACATAAGGACTATGCTCATGTTGGAAGTCAAATTGCAATATGCAAACAAGCACATATTAAACTTGAAGTAGTGTTCTTCATGTATCTTTGGTCAGTTGATTTAGATGCAGTAATAACATCGTTGTCGTGTCTTGGTTTATTAGTTGAAGAAGCAGAAATAAGATACGGTCAGGATGAAATGGCGGTTGGATTTGTAATGCCTAATTATCACATCTACCAAGAATTGGCGCAGTTATCAACAGGTATAACTAGCATAACTATAAATAAAAAAAGGTTAATTAACTATTTGGAATTCTTTATTTTAGCAAGTACCGACACTCGGTTTTGTTTTTATGAAAATGTCCATGGAAACTCAGTTTTAAGTAATACTTGAAAAAATCATAATTTTCAAAAAATATTATAAACTCTATTTATACAGGTCGGATGGTGCTCCAAAAGCGAATTATGTTGCTATTACGCAAAATCGAAGTGTGTGCAAATGGAGTACAACCAGCGTGGGAGGAAACATTCAGGTAATTTTAAGCAGTTTAGTAAAACCTTGTCCGACCTGGAATAAAACTTATGAGTTGACATCATTTTTACGTGCGATATATATGTATGTACATTAGAGTGTTTCAAATTATTTTTTTTTATTTCTGATGTCATCGAAACAGGCTCAAAAGTTTTTTTGTTTTGTCAAAAAAACACAACTGTAAAAATGTTAGCTCATAATATTAACGTTTAGACCTGCCTCATCGCACTTTTCGTTTTTCCATACGATTTGTATGTGAAAAAACACAAGTTCTTGCGTATGGTTTTTTATCTTTAGAATACCATGTTTCCAAATCATGAGCATAACAAAATTTCCTTTCTCAAAGTGCTCTTTACTCTAGTTATAACAATATCATAAACGAATTATTCGTATAATATATTTTCTGTTGAAAATCATTTAACTTCGCATAATTATTTAAAAAAAAATATAGAAACGTTACACAGCTGCAGTTGATTTGATAATTGACAAATGTTATTAATATACTGGTTGATTGGTATCAGGTGCACCCAAAAACTGTAACGGCTAGGTTGGATTAAGACAAGAAAAAAATCGTATGGGGGGGTCTATTTCCCTCCATTTAGGCGGGAAATGCAATTTTCTAAAAAATTGCCTTAAAACACAACAAATATTTAAAAACAACGGTAAAACTTGCGTTGCCCTGCCATACCTTTTTGGAAAGTCTGTTATATCTTCTTTAATTTCCATTTTAAATTAAGTTGCGTTTGAATATAGTTTTTAAAATATTAATTTTCAAACTCGAAATTTTGAAAAAAAAAATTCAAACTAATTTTTTTCAAAATTTTATGTAATTAAGCACAGTTTTTGTTTTCAAAACTTAATACTCTTGTCAATTTTTAGTCAAACACTGAAAACCTCATGGTTCTAGGACTTTTACTTTTCAAGATATGAACAAATAAATGAAGCAACTTTCTCATAAAACTAAGAAAAATCCGGCTAAATGATCATTTCAGCAACCAGCTGATTTATCATCAACCTCGTTTTGAAAACAAAAATTATGCTTAATTACATAAAATTTTGTTAAAAATAAGTTTGGAATTTAAAAAAAAAAATTTTTTCAAAATTTCGAGTTTGAAAATTAATATTTTAAAAACTATTCTCAAACGCAACTTTATTTAAAATGGAATTAAAGAAGATATTACAGACTTTCCAAAAAGGTATGGCAGGGCAACGCAAGTTTTACCGTTGTTTTTAAATATTTTTGTTTCTGTTTTAAGGCAATTTTTTAGAAAATTGCACCTCCCGCCTAAATAGGGGGAAATAGACCCCCCTCCCATTCGATTTTTTTCTTGTCTTAATCCAACCTAGTCGTTACAGCTTTTTGGTGCACCTGATACCAATCACCCTGTATATTAATAACATGTCAATTATCAAATCAACTGCAGCTGTGTAACGTTTTTTATATTTTTTTAAAATAATTATGCAATTTTAAATGATTTTCAACAGAAAATATATTATATGAATAATTCGTTTATGTTATTGTTATAACTAGAGTAAAGAGCCGATAAGATCGATCTCAATAGTCTATCCGTTTCTTTTTCTGACTTGTTAAATCAAACTTAACCGGTCTTTAATACCGTTCGTGTATTTTTTTTTCCACTCAACTCCATACACCTCGTGTTATACATATATTCTTTTGAACTAGTGCGTCTTGTTCAATTCAATAACCATGGCCTACGGGCC
Source organism: Melangyna quadrimaculata (assembly GCA_949320155.1). NCBI lineage: Eukaryota > Metazoa > Arthropoda > Insecta > Diptera > Syrphidae > Melangyna > Melangyna quadrimaculata. Next base: position 232,057,804 of record OX439483.1, on the reverse strand, counting down.
GAAAAAAAAGGGAAATCAGTTCTCGCTTCTTGACGTTGATGACCCTCCCATAAACATAAACCCACCCAAAAAAACATAAATTAGCATCCTCCATATTTTCTGAGGAATATCCTGAACTACTTTCCACACCCAGCTTTAAAAACCCAAGGTTCATAATAATTTCTCCGACAAATAAAGAAAAACCCATTACTTCACTGAGCCCATTCTTATTGAAAAAAGCCATTGAAAATATTAGTAAAGAGTTTGAACATGTGACACAATTACGTGATGGTAATTTACTCCTCTTAGTGAAGTCCCAAAAAATAGCGGAAGATTTCCTTAAAGTTAAATCTATTGCAAACACGTGTCCCGTGTCAATTAAATTGCATGAAACACTTAACTCAACTAAAGGTGTAGTTTTTGCACCATGCCTAATCAATGTACCGGAATCCGAAATAATAAGCGAAATGAAAGCACAAGGTGTGAGAGAAATCTATAAATTCAATAAAAACCAACACGGTAAACAAAAGCCATCCGGTTTGATGTTATTCACGTTTAATCTGTTCACCTTGCCAAAATCTATAGAAATAGGTTTTTATAAAGCTAAGGTTACAGAATACATTCCAAATCCGATGCGATGCAAAAATTGTCAACTGCTTGGACACACAAGCAAACGCTGCAACGGTGAAACCACATGTGTTAATTGTTATCTTCCACCCCACTCCCCGACTGAATGTACTCGCACTATGTGTGCCAACTGCAAACTCCCACACCCTGCATCCTCCAAAGACTGCCCCGAATACAAGTCAGCAAAAGAAATAATAACAATAAAAACCACAAAGAAATGTTCCTTGGGCGAAGCAAAACGTCTTCATGCGTTGCAAAACGTCTTCATGCGTTGCAAAACCCAAAACCTCAAACCACATTACCGGATTCATTTGCGGCAAAAACTAGACTACCAAACATAACCTCAAATAACCTACACAAACCCACAGCACCTACACAATCCAATGAAAATTCAAACAAACTTCTTAACAAAAATTCAACACCTGCTACACGCATATTTACCAAACCAACAACATCAATCCCTACTTCATCCGCATCAACAATAACACCAACAACAACTTCCTTTGCAACACCAATAATCAATTCATCCACTAAACAACAAGAACTCACTAACACAATCCACGAAAACAATAAAACAAATAACAATATTCCCAAAAATCAAAATTCAGAATTAACTACAAACAACTCTAATATCAACAATCTTTCTCTTTATCTGATATTACTTCAAACCTTATTAATAAAAATAATTATTATATGGACACATCGTCTAACGATGATAACGACACCACTTAATCAAATATAAATATCTTTCAAACAATCTGCCGCATTTCTGGCCGTGCGACATGCATAGGGAACAATATCGTTCCCTGTGCAGGTCGCACGTCCCGAAATGCGGCTCCTCTCATATAAAACCAGTTCACATTAAACCTAAATTTTCAATCTAAACTCTTATTTTTACCCTTTTCACAATATACAAAAAAAAAAACACATATTGTATCTAAAGGCTTATTCCTATTTTATGATGGTCAAAGTTCTGCAATGGAATATGAACGGCTTTTTAAATAATCACCACGAGCTGCAATTATTAATAAAAGATCAAAATCCATCAATCATTTCACTTCAAGAAAAGCTGATACCAAACAATCCAGACCCAAACAAATTTATTAATTACTCACCGAAACAATACAATGCTTATTTTCATAATCTCCCCGCGAATGCTACGGCTAAGCAGGGAACCGGCCTTCTAATACACAAATCATTCAATCACAAATGCATCCAAATAAACTCAAATTTGTCTGCAATAGCAGTGGAATTGGAACTTAAAATTAAAATTATAATTATAAATATATATATCCCCCCCGATCAAACATTCTCTGCACCTGAATTAGCAAATATAGTCAATGGGTTTCAAACACCTGTTTTATTAACCGGAGACTTCAATTGCTGGAGCCCCTTATGGGGTTCGCCCTGCAGTAATACTAGCGGTAAAATATTTGAAGATTTTGTTACAAACTCAAACTTAATACTTCTTAACAATGGTAGCCCTACGCACTTTTCAACGCATAAATCCCTGACTCATATTGACTTAACCCTCACTTCTCCTCAATTATATCCGTTTACAACCTGGGCAATCCTCTCAGATTTGCATTAAAGTAATCACTTCCCGATCGTAACAAACATAACTCTAGATTCACATCATACTGTTACGAAATTTCTTCCAAAATTTCAAACTGACAGAGCGAACTGGGATCTTTTCAAGACAAGCGTCTTAAACACTATTTCAATCAGAAAAATATCGCCAAACATAAACCAGGAAGCAGCTAGCATTCTGAAATCCATTAGGGTTGCAGCGAATGATTCTTTCCCACAATCTTGCTACAAACCAACTAAATCACATGTTCCTTGGTGGAGCAAAGAGTTAAGCGATTTACGAACCAAAAAACAAAACGCTTGGAAAATGTTCAAAAAAAACCCGATAGACACTAACCTCATACAATACCGTAAATCAAACGCTCTTTTTCGCAAAGCAGCTAAAACTGCTTTGAAGCATTTACTAATAATATCAATCCCTATTCTTCACCCAAAAAATTATGGTCTGATATTAAAGTTCTAACCGGAAATTACACCCCATACACTATCAAAATAATTAAAACAGATTCTCAAACACTCACTCAATCCTCAGATATTGCCAACTTCTTTGCAAGTAGTTGGGCTAAACAATCGGATGATAGTAACTTTCTTCAGAGTTCTTGCAAGCTAAGCATAATTCACTGCAAATACATCAATCCACAGAGAACACCTCGCCCTCAGCAAAGCTTGTCGAAACGCCAATAAATTTAGTAGAACTAGAAAATTGTTTACACCTAGTCAAGGGAAAATCACCGGGATTCGATCGTGTATCGTACCCAATGCTTAAAAATAGCCCGTTTTAACTCAAACTCCGAATTTTATCCCTCTTTAACAGCATTTTCAATAAAGGCATTATTCCACAATCGTGGAAAACAGCTACTATCATACCATTATTTACTTTACTTTACTTTTGATGGCGCTCACAGCCCAGGATGGGCTTCGGCCTCAACTAACAAGCCCCTCCAGCCAGCTCTGTCCCTAGCTAGCCGCTTCCAGTTGCGCACACCGAGTGCTTTGATGTCGTCATTCACTTGATTGCGCCACCTGTTACGGGTTCTTCCTCTGCTGCGTACCCCATCGGGGTTGGATTCGAAGACTCGTCGGGCAGGTGCGTTGCTGTCCATACGCTCCACGTGCCCCAGCCATCTCAGCCGCTGTATTTTCAGCTTTTTGACCAGGTCAACGTCGCTGTATAGCCCGTATAGCTCGTCGTTGAATCTTCTCCTCCATACTCCTTCGATACACACCGGACCGAAAATCACTCGAAGAATCTTCCTCTCAAAGCACCCTAGCAGATTTTTATCCGAATCTTTCAGTGTCCATGCTTCTGACCCATAAAGCAGGACCGGGATGATTAGGGTTTTGTATAAAGTCTCCTTGGTTCTCTGAGAGAGGGCCTTACTACTTAAATGCCTTCTTAGACCGAAGAAACAGCGGTTGGCAAGAGTAATTCTTCGCTTGATCTCTGCACTGATGTCATTCTGCGATGTAATAGTGGAGCCCAGGTAGACAAAGTCCTTGACAACTTCGAAGTTATATCTGTCCATCGTGATATTTTGCCCGAGTCGACGATGTTGAGATTCCTCTCTCGATGACAGCATATACTTCGTCTTGTCCTCATTAACCGCCAATCCCATTCTAGCCGCCTCCGATTCAATGCTCGCAAATGCCCCTGCCACAGCTCGCTTCGTTCTGCCGACAATGTCTATGTCATCCGCATACGCAAGCAATTGAACGGACTTTTGATAGATTGTACCGCTGGTGTTGACATGTGCGTTGCGTACAATGGCTTCAAGAACGATGTTGAATAGGTTGCATGATAACGCGTCGCCTTGCCTCAATCCTTTCTCAACATCAAAGGAATCGGTGGTGTTCTTACCAATTTTGACGGAGCAGCGAGATTTCTCCATCGTCATCCTGCACAAGCGGACGAGTTTGGCAGGGATGCCGAGACTCGACATGGCTCTGTATAATTCGTCCCTTTTCACGCTATCATACGCGACTTTAAAATCGATAAAAAGGTGGTGTGTATCGATCTGGAATTCCCGGGATTTTTCTAAAATCTGTCGGAGTGTGAACATTTAATCGACGGTTGACTTGCCTGGCCTAAAACCGCACTGATAAGGGCCGATCAGATCGTTGACAAAAGGTTTTAAGCGGTCACACAGGATGGCCGACAAGATTTTATAAGCGACGTTTAGGAGACTAATTCCTCTGTAGTTGGTACATTTCAGAACATCTCCCTTTTTATGGATGGGGCACACTATACCGAGGTTCCATTCATCGGGCATACTTTCCTCCGACCAAATTTTGCAGATGAGCTGGTGTATGCTCCTAGCCAATTCATCTCCCGCTGATTTAAATAGTTCGGCTTGTAAGCCATCCGCACCTGCAGCCTTGTACGACTTAAGTTTGGATATCGCCAGCCGAACTTCGGTTAGGTCGGGTTCCACCATTACCAAAACCAAAAAATAATCCTCTCGAAGTTAATGGTTATCGACCAATATCTCTGCTGCCTTGCATGGCTAAACTTCTAGAAAAAATAATTGCTAAAAGAGTTTTTTGGTTCATGGAAAAAAACAATCTTATTTGTAAAAACCAAGTTGCCTTTAAAAACGACCGAAGCACAACTGACGCCCTTTTATACATTGACGAATTTATAGCGTCATCGCTATCAACAAGAAACCACATCTCAATTTTGTCAATCGACTTTGAAAAACCGTTTGATAGAATCGGGATTCATGTTGTCCTAAACAAGCTGATCAAATGGAATGTAGGACCAAAGATTTTTGGATACATAAGATCGTTTCTTACAAACAGGAAATTCCGTACAAGAGTAAACAACATATATTCGACTCCTATTAACCTTAAAAATGGTATACCACAAGGATCTCCACTTTCAGTGGTTATTTTTATTATAGCATTCAATGAAATAAGCGATATACTATCCAACTACCAAACTGAACGGCTTTCCTTGTATTCAGACGATCTTATCGTTCTCTCGAAAAACAAAGAAAATCCTAAAGTTATTGAATTGTTTTTAAATATCATCAACGATCTCGATGACTGGTGCAAGTACTCGGGATCAAAAATTTCATTTAACAAAAGCAACATTCTACATATTTGCAGGAAAACAAGTTGCCCTAAAAACATTAATCTGAATTTTAATAATATAGATATTTGTAATACTGAATATTTAAATATTCTTGGTGTCATCTTTGACAATAAATTTAATTTTAAGAACCATTGTATGTATTTAACAAAAAATCTAGCTACCAGGATAAATATTATTAAATACCTAACAAATAAATCTAGCTGCTCTCATATTAACACCATTATAAGACTTGGCCTCAGAGCTTTCAGAACAACACCAATAACAAACATGTTAATTGAATCAGGCCTACCTTCCATCGAACAAAGGCACGGCTATGTTACAGCAAATCTTTTAAATAAAATAACATCTTCTCGCCACTCACCAATAACCACAGTTGCAAAACAAACGTTCAATCGGAAAAGAAACGCTCAATGTCCTTCAACAATTAACAACATTCTTTCATAAGCAGCACTATTTCACTTCCCAATTACTTTTGACACTACAAAAGAATCAAGATATCCCCCATGGTTCCTGACAAAAAATTCAATTATAACCGATCTCAGCAAACTACCAAAAAAACTCGACAACAAAAGAAATCTACAAAGTCTCCTTCATAGAAGCAACCTCCGAATACAAAGACAACAACTGGTACTTTGTTTACACTGATGGCACAAAAACTCAAACCGGTGCTGCAGTTGCAGTAGTTGATGAATCGGAAAACATACTCTACAGAGGCATACTACCAGAATTTTCATCTGTCTTTTCTACTGAATCCACGGCAGTTCTCGCAGCGATAACATTAAAAACAAATCAGAAAACAATCATATGTACCGACAGTCTTTCTACAATTAACGCTGTAAAAAACATAAACAACAGCTCTACAACCATTCAATACATACGTGACAAACTCATTGCAAATAAGAACTGATTAAAACTTCTATGGGTTCCTGGGCACGCTGGTATTAAAGGCAACGAGTTTGCCGATGTAACTGCCAAACAGGCACTTAAGGAACCACTTTTGATGTCTTTCATACCGAACAAAAAAGATACCACAAAAATGGTAAAAAATCATTTTTTAACAGAAAGACAAAACCAATGGACAATTTATAACCATCACTACACCAATATCAACCCAGAAGGTCAACCGACAGATTATCCAACCAAGTGGTCAACATTAATGATCCGGTGCTTTCTCTGACTCCGAATGGGCCACTCGAACATCATTCATAGTCATCTATTCGAAAACAAAGACCCTCCAACTTGCCACATTTGCAACAGCGATATCCTCACCATTCCTCATCTACTCTTCAACTGTAACTCAACAAAAATTATTTTAAATAAAATTATTGGAAACAGATCTATGCTAGACATTATTAAAAATCCCTTAGAAGAAAACATAAAACTTACATATAAAATACTAAAAATATTAAATATAGATAAGCTTATCTAATTCATTATTGAATTATATTTCATTATATTTTTAAGCTGATTGTCCTGGTAGCTATGGCTTTAAAATTGTATTATATTGTAATAAATAAATAATAATAATAATAATAATATTTTTATAACTAGAGTAAAGGGCACTGTGAGAAAGGAAATTTTGTCTTCTAAAAAAAAGGTTTTGCGTAATTTTTTGATAAGAGTTTTTGATAATAGTGAAGATAATAAGTTAAATACAAAAAAAGGTAATTTTATGTTAATTTTTTATTGTATTGGATTTTTTTTTGAGAGGCTGTCACTTTGAAACGGTTGATTTAACGATAAAATATGTCAGGACCTTTTTAGTAGAACGTTAAATTTCCTATAAGAAAAAGTTATGCTCATGATTTGGAAACATGGTATTCTAAAGATAAAAAATCATATGCAAGAACTTGTGTTTTTTCCCATACAAATCGTATTGAAAAACAAAAAGTGCGATGAGGCAGGTCTAAACGTTAATATTATGAGCTAACATTTTTAAAGTTGTGTTTTTTGACAAAACAAAACTTTTGAGCCTGTTTCGAAGGTACTTTATTTTTTTTTGAAACACTCTAATGTACATACACTCCGCTCCACTTGAATAGAAACAAACTTTTTGTTTACTGTCTGAGCGTGTAGCGCTTTGGTAAATTTATAAATTCACCTTTTTTGGTTTTAATTCCTATAAGAGGGATCTATTGCGAATAAAACTGCAGAGACAGAATAATTCAGGAAAATACCGTTAGGTTATTTTTTACCACTTTTCTATTAACTTCATTTAAAACACGGTTTTTTTTGCGCCACTTGAATACTAACATTCTCTTAAATAAGGAAACAAATTAAAAAAGTGCAGTCAAATTTGGTAGTTTTCTATTCCTAATCACATTTTAATATGTTTGCTACCATCTCTATTTGAAATAACATGAAAAACCCATTTGGAGACTGAATCATGTAGTTTGTTATATAATTTAAAGAAATTGCATTTCATGCTTCTTTGATTGCAGCAATAAGTCATTTTTTTTCCTCATATTTTCGGTCAGAATCGTAAACTTTACGAACCATCCCTCCTTATACGTTTTCAATAATATTTAGGTCCGGAGAATACGGTGGCCATTGAAGTAAGGTAACATTTTTCTCGGATATCCAACTATTAATGATCCTTGTGTTGAGGATTGGCACGTTTTCTTGTTGAAATTTCCATGGTATTGGTCCAAAGACATCGGTAAACTTAGGGAAAGCTTCTTGCAGTCTTTCCTTATAGGAGTTTGCCATCATTTTCAATGTGGGAAAGTCCAGAACAATTGTTCAAAACCAGAAAATCACACCTCACGCCATTACGCCGCCTTCTCGGCCATGGTGGCGCTCCCGAAAACATTAAAAATAGTAATTATATCCGTCCGTGCCATCATAATTGAATTTTTTTCGTCAGAAAATACCAATTTTGTCCACTCTTCCTTCCATGTCATATTTTTCCTGCAAAAATCTATTATATTCTGTCTTCGTATTGGATTTAGCGGTGGTTATTTCTTCAATTTTAGACGCTTTAAATGTTGTGACCCACGAATAACACGTCTCATAGTCTTAAGACTCGCTGTAATACCACTCTTAGCCTTGATTTTAGCAGCAGAGCCGCTTGAATTTGAAGCCAGTCTAATTATCTATCTTCGGTCTGCTTCTCTTGTGGCTCTTGATTGCCTACCTTACATATTTTTCCATAGTTTTCTTTATTTCTATGGTTCGACCAAACAATTTTCACACTTCTACTTATTTTTTTTTTTGCAATTGTGCGTAGGTGAAGCTTGTTTTCCGCGTGTACTTCTATTTTGGCTTTTTCTGCAGGGTTTAATGCTTTTCCGCGGACCATCTTTTCTTTGATCAAACAATTATTATTTTTAATCTACACTACTATTATTATAACAATATTTTTTCTTCTTACCGTAATCTATAGAGACAAAATGCACACTGTTTTTATTCAAGTAGCGCAAAAAACAGTGTATTTTATGAAGTAATTAGAAAAGTGGTAAAAAAAATAACCTTATGGTATTTTCCTGAATAATTCTGTGCCTGCTGTTTTATTCGCAATAGATTTCTCTTTTAGGAACTGAAACCAAAAGGTGAATGTATGACAAAAGAGCAACACGCTCTGATAGTAAAAAAAAAAGTTTGTTTCTATTCAAGTGGAGCGGAGTGTATGTACATAGGTACTATATGGAATTGTTAAAAAAATCCAACTCGAGATAATAATTGACGCTACCATTACTATGATAGAGAACGCGAAAAAAGTGGGTCCCGCAATTCTGCCTATTTGTCTGTCTGTCCTCGCCCCTAAAGCCTAAACGGCTGGAGGGATTTTCTTCAAACTTGGTACATAGTTTTTTTGACTCATATGCACACATTTTTTACTTGCAATATACGTAGTATAGGGCAAGTTTAGGCTTCGTGCAAAATAAAAATTCGAGATAATAATTTTCCCTAACATTACGATCATAGAGAACGGGAAAAAAGTAAGTCTCGCAATTCTGTCTGTCTGTCAGTCTGTTCCTCGACCTGCAGCCTAAACGGCTGAAGTGATTTTCTTCAAACTTCGGATTTAAGGTTCTTATGGGATTCCCTAGAGGGGAAATTGAATTTTTTTTTTAGCTCAAAAAATAACGGTACTTGCCATACAACCACAACCAATATATAAAAATTGATTTATTTCAAAAACGGCTTAACGATTTTCAAACAAAAATTACGAGTTACTAAAATTTTTAAAATAAATATTTTGGTAGAAAAAAATTTTTTTTAACTGTTATTAGCGGTACCTGTCATACAACCTATTTTTTGGATTTCAAATTTCTCGTTAACTACTACACCGATTTCAACCAAAATTTGTATACAAAAGGTCGCTTACAGTTTTAACAATTTTCGAAAAAATAATTTTTGGATTTTTAAAAAAATATTGAATTTTTTTTTTGTAAATTAAATATCTTGAAAAATTGTATCTTATTAAAAACTTAAAGTTGGCATACCAAATTTTATTTTAAAAAAATGTTCAAGATTTTTTATATATACAAAATTAATTTAAAAAGAACGCTCTAACGATTTTTGATTTTTTTTTTCATAAGTTGATATTTATTAAACAAATCAGATGGCATACTCTTTTTTTGAGCTATTAAAATAACTAAATTATAATAATTCCTAGTAATCATTTATATTTTAAATTGTTTTTAAAACTTTTTTTTAAATGATATCAATATCATAATGTTATGGAACCAATAAATATGTACATTGTCGATTTCAAATTACGTTAAAGTTGTTAGCTACGAGAGCAAGTTTTGTGCGATCCAGTCGTGCCCATTTTTTGTTTTTTAATGACCAGAAATTATGGTACCTGCCATACAATTTTTTTTTCGCCAAAAAGGAAAAAATATTTTTCTCAAAAACGGTTCCGAGGATTTTGTTAAAAAAAAATCAAATAATCAAAATAAGGAAATGCTACTTTTTAATATTTTTTTTTGATTTTCAAAACTTGGGTATTTTTGGTACCGCCAGTACAGCCACTTTTTTTGGTTTTTGATTTTCTCGGAAACGGTTAAGTTAAAAATGTTTTATGGTAAATCTTCTACAAAGTATCTATATATTAATACGTGCTGAATAAATTTTGTAGTACATTTTAAGCACACTTAAGCAAATCCAACTATAGTAAAACCTATATCATTGGATAGGTAATTTCGAGTAGATGTGCCGAATATGAATTTTAACTTTGAACATTGCGTTTAACGCAAGTAAAACGCAGTTTAATTTAGGTTCAAATCGCCTATGCATTACAACGCAGTCACAATTGATTCCTTCAATTCCACACCATATATATGCATGCATTAGTGCGCGCAAAATTTATCTATACTGTGAGTTATATGTAAAAGTTCCACACCGTATAAATGCATGGTATTGATCACTTGGCCAAAGATACTTTCTGGACGGACCCTTTGCAATATCGGCATGACTCTCTTTTTGTTTGCATGAATACCCATATTGTCAATATTATTCTGCACTTACACGAATTAATTTTAGGTGCCGTACACACGAATGAACATTGTCAATATTATGCTGCATTTAAACGAATGGCAGATTGCCATTTTTCTGCCAGTAAACTGTCAATAGAATGAGAATTTTCTTACGAACTGTCGCAAGCTTTGTTGCGATTTTGCTCCGAAAATTGGGAAATTTTATTGAACGGCTTTCATATAGGTAAATGGTATAATTTCGACCACTGGGCGATACTAGTAAACAAACATTTTTTTTTTTGAAAATTAAAAAAATATAATGTTTGTTTTGAAAACTAAATATTTTGAAAACGATTTGGTCAATGTTTTTAAAACTATTTGTAAAATAATTTTTTTGTAGAATATCTGAAAAAAATCATGTTTCTAAATTAAAAAATAACGGTACCTTCCCTATAAATGTTGAAAAACCGTTAAGAAAAAACTAATTTTTCTCGAAAACGACTACAAGAATTTTGATAAGATGTGCTTTTACTATTAAGGGTATGGTCAATATTTTGATAAAATGGCCCCAAAACTTTATATAGGAAACAATAAAATCAAAAAGTTTAAAATTTTTAAATTGGGGCCATTTTTCATGATATTGGGGCCATTTTACATTTTTATTTTGGGGTGAAGGGAGATGGCGCACTTTTGGGCCCAGTGCGTTCATTAATCAAATTAGCACGTTATGAGGGTCAAATATTTCCAAAATCGTAAGTGGGGTTTTCAAGATATTTGAGTTTGAAGTTGGTTAATTCAGAAGATGAAATTCTCTTCTTCTTTTGAAAAAATATTGGGTTATATAAGACACGTAGGAAAATGATTTTTATATCAAATGAAAGGTATTTTCTTTACCTTCCAAATAAATTCAAAATTATTTTCCTGCCGATAATATATTTTCTAATATTTAGTATAAAGTTCTTGGAACACAATTTTTGTACATACCTTTTGAACACCGATATCTTTAAAAAATCAGCGATAACATATATTTGTTTTGCATTATTTTAAAGATTAATTTCTCATCTTTAATTAAGTAGGGTACAAGAAATACATACTTTTTAACTAACTTCATCTAAGAAGCCCCTTAACATGCTAACCAGGTGCTATGAACTTTCGCGTTTAGCTTTTTTTTTTTTAATAATTCCTTTAGCCAAATACGCATTTTTGTTACATTAATAAATAAAAATGCGATGTTATTCAAGAATATATGCAGTTTGCTACTTCTATAAATAGTTCGTATAAAAAACTTACTATTTTCCTTTTGTTTACGGAAGAAGTTCATCAAAGACACATAAATATGTAAATCATTTTTCTTCTTTATTTTTTCAATATTCATTTTTTTCATTCATATCTTCAATTCCATTGTCTACTTAATCAGCGATTCCCAAACTTTTTGAGCTTTGGAACGCTTTACTAGTTCCAAATATATTTTGGAACCCCGAAAAATGAAAAGCAACACAATCACATTTCAAAACCATTTTTTTGTTTATGATTTATGTGAGTGTGGCTCGAAGTTTTCTTTGGAAAGTGAGTGTTGTATCATTTATGTTTGCTTTTTTTTAATTATGAGAATCTTACACTTCGATAAAAAAAATGTAAACGTCAAACATGTTTGGATGTTGTATCGTGTAGCTTGGTAAAAATTGGACTGGTGGGGTGATTTTGACATTTAAATTGTTTTTTTTTTTTAATATAAAGGCCTTTTCTTTCTTTTGAGCATTTAGAAAATAAAGTTATTTGTTATTAAAAAACCTTAAAAAACGCCAACAAATTTGGAAAGGTTTCAATATCTTGTGGAAATACTACAGCCAAATAATTTTAACGCAGCTATAAGGAATATAAAAATGCCTGCAGTTTGAGTGACTTTGGCTACGACAAATTATGAAAAAACCTATCAAAATTATCATAGAACTTGCCCTAAAAAGACACAAGGCTTACAAGTACAAGTCTCCTATAAGGCTACAAAAGAGCAGAGAAAGACTGATCCATCTAATAATTTTCCAGTCATATATGAAAATTTAAATTTACAATTCATGTATTTAAAAAAAAAACAAATAAAAGATAAATGAAACCCTTAAAAACAAACAAAAAAATCCTCAGTATAAGAAAATGTATCTGAGATCAATATTGGTAGGTGATCATTGATTGATTCTAGTCAGTGAGATAATAAGGAAAACGTTTACCCGGCCAAAGTCACACAAAACTGCAGGATGACTTTAGCCACCAACTAATTTGTATACAATTTACGATACTTGTGCAAAAAATATTTAGGTACTCTATAAAAAAAATCTATGCAAAAGGTATTCATATTTTAATTTGAAAATGCGCCAAAATTATCCGGTTTCACGGTACTTTAAAAAAAATTTTTACTATTTTCCTTTTGAAGAATATTATCAAAGACACATAAATATGTAAATCATTTTTCTTCTTTATTTTTTCATTTTAAGTACAAAAAGGTTTTTAACTAAAACATGTTTTCGATTATGATTTCTTAACATTTTTGGTCTTATTATGTATTCCTTGACTACATATAGAAATTAATTGTAATTAATTTGTGTTCTTCTTCGATTTCATTGTCTACTAAAACGAATGTCAAATAGCTAGGTTATGTACCAACACACTTCTTAGTTAGGGTGTTAGGGGCACATTTTAGGTCAAACCTTGCTCTTCATCCTGACAAGATGCGCTTTGGTACACTAATAGCCCTCGTCCCAAACTTAATTTTAAGATGTGTTCAGCGGTTCCCAAACTGTTTGAGCTTTCGAACCCTTTACTAGTTCCAAATATATTTTGGAACCCCAACAAATGAAAAGCAACACAATCACATTTCAAAACCATTTTTTTGTTTATATTTTATGTGAGTGTGGCTCGATGTTTTCTTTGGAAAGTGAGTGTTGTTGTATCATTTCTGTTTGCTTTTTTTAATTATGAGAATCTTACACTTCGATAAAAAAAATGTAAACGTCAAACATGTTTATATGTTGTATCGTGTAGCTGGGTGAAAATTGGACTGGTGGAGTGATTTTGACATTTAAATTGTTTTTTTTTTTTTTTTTAATATAAAGGCCTTTTCTTTCTTTTCAGCGTTAGAAAACAAAGTTATTTATTATTAAAAAACCTTAAAAAACGCCAACAATTTTGGAAAGGTTTCAATATGTTGTGGAAATACTACAGTCAAATAATTTTAACTCAGTTATAAAGAATATAAAAATGCATGCAGTTTGAGTGACTTTGGCTACGACAAATTATGAAAAAACCTATCAAAATTATCATAGAACATGGTTGCCTTTCGACTGGAAAGTCAGGGAAAGTCAGGGAACGAAAAAGTGGTCAGGGAAAGTCAGGGAATTTTGAAAGTGGTCAGGGAAAATTTTGTTCAGCACTGACTTTTTTCACATTAAGATAATTAAATCTTTCGTTGAACTCTGCTCACATTTTTGCGCCAAAAGAACGTGTATTCAATGAGATACAGTTCAAACTCATTTTCTATAAACTATATTTTGGCAAAACATCATTTCTAGACCTGAAAAATTAAAGGCTATAAACCATCTTTTGTCGTTATATACACTGTCACTTTTAAATATTTTTTTGTGGAAATACTGTATGTTTTTCATTAGGGAAGGGACCTTTGAAGTGAAAACAGTCCAATAATTTTTTTTTTAAAGTGTCATATTTTGCGATAAAACTTTAATTAATAGCTCTACCAAAAGAAAAAAGAAAAAAGTAGATACAAATTAAAATGATTATGAAATGCAGCCTTGCAAACTTTAAATTGCGATTTTTGAAGTTTGAAGTTTTTTGAGTTATGACGTTGATCTTTTTAATGAACGATATATGTACACGAGCGGTTTATCCGGCTCCCTACCCTTGGAGTTATACGAAGGGTCTGGTCCTCCGGGTCGGGGGTTGTGCGTCGGGGTAACTTCCCTACCACGTAAAAAAAAGTTTGTTCCGAAACAACAACAAGCCTCGGATATGGATGATCTTAAAGTTGACGACCCCAGCAAACGAAACAAGGACAATGAATTTTGGATCTGCACGTGGAACCTCCTGTCCTTATACAGAACACGTGTAGCCGAACAATTAATGGAGAACCAGGACAGGCTTAAGGCTGACGTAACAGCCATCCAGGAAGTGCGATTTAATGGAGAGGGCATACGGAGACTGAAATCGTGTGACATCTACTACGGCGGGTGCTTGAAGGAACAGGGTCAGCGGCTCTTTGTTTTTGGATTTGTGATAAGGGGAAGACCCATGCAAGAAGTCTTGGGCTTCCGAAGTGTAAGCGAGCGCCTGGTCACAATCCGCATCAAAGGCAAATTAAGAACATTACGCTGATCTGTGTTCACGCCCCCCATGAAAGGAGACAGGACGCAACCAAAGAAGCATTCTACGATCTCCTGGAGACAACGTATGATATGTGCCCGAAGTACGACGTGAAGATCATTCTTGGTGACTTCGACGCAAGATTCGGAAAGGAGGGCATCTTTGGTTCGATAGTCGGACGACACAGCCTACACGACTAAACTTCCGGCAACGGACACAGGCTGGCAGACTTTTCGGCGGGGCGAAATGTCATCATCTCAAGCACCTACTTCCCACACCTCAATATTCACAAGGGGACTTGGCGGTCGCGTGATCAACTAACCGTCAACCAAATCGACCACGTTGCGATAGACGCGAGACATGCTTCCAGTATCTTGGACGTCCGAACGTTCCGAGGGGCCCATATTGACTCGGAAAAGATTCGATGTCGAGAAGCTTAAATCGCAAGAGACCGCCAGAACTTTTGCAGACCACGTAACTCTTAATCTCTCAGGAGGTCCGCCACCAGCATCAAGTGCAGAGGACCAGTGGAACCACTGTCGACAAGCCATCACAAGTGCCGCCTCTGATGTGCTGGGTTTCACTAGGCGAATACAACGAAACCCCTGGTTCGATGAAGAGTGCCTGCTAGCGCATGCAGCTAAGGACGAGGCCTACCAGGCAATGCTGCAGACTCGAACAAGAGCTGCTGAGAGAGTAGCCCGGGAGCTCTACGGGCTGAAACGAAAAAAAAAAACGACGACTTCTAGGAGGAAAAAGAGAGAGCACGAGAAGCGGGCGGTAGAGTCTATTGAGGGTTGTAGCGGTAGGGGAGATGTTCGAAAATTTTATCAGAGGGTGAAGCGATCCACCCAAGGATACAAGGCTAGAACGGCAGCCTGCCGAGATGAGAGTGGGAATATGGTAGTAGACACACAGTCAGTGCTGAGGATCTGGAAGGAACACTTCTCTAGACTGCTTAATGGCGAAGACAGCCAAGATGCCGCTAATAGGCAGAACGCTCCATTCAACTTGGACGATGATGGCCAAGAGTTCCGTCCACCCGACCTAACCGAAGTGCGGCTGGCGATATCCAAACTTAAGTCGTACAAGGCTGCTGGTGCGGATGGCTTACAAGCCGAACTATTTAAATCAGCGGGAGATGAATTGGCTAGGAGCACACACCAGCTCATCTGCAAAATTTGGTCGGATGAAAGTATGACCGATGAATGGAACCTCGGTATAGTGTGCCCCATCCATAAAGTGGGAGATGTTCTGAAATGTACCAACTACAGAGGAATTAGTCTCCTAAACGTCGCTTATAAAATCTTGTCGGCTACTCTGTGTGACCGCTTAAAACCTTTTGTAAACGATCTGATCGGCCTCTATCAGTGTGGTTTTAGGCCAGGCAAGTCAACCGTCGATCAAATGTTCACACTCCGACAGATTTTAGAAAAATCCCGGGAATTCCAGATCGATACACACCACCTTTTTATCGATTTTAAAGTCGCGTATGATAGCGTGAATAGGGACGAATTATACAGAGCCATGTCGAGTCTCGGCATCCCTGCCAAACTCGTCCGCCTGTGCAGGATGACGATGGAGAAATCTCGCTGCTCCGTGAAAATTGGTAAGAACATCACCGATTCCTTTGATGTTGAGAAAGGATTGAGGCAAGGCGTTGCGTTATCATGCAACCTATTCAACATCGTTCTTGAAGCCATTGTACGCAACGCACATGTCAACACCAGCGGTAGAATCTATCAAAAGTCCGTTCAATTGCTTGCGTATGCGGATGACATAGACATTGTGGGCAGAACGAAGCGAGCTGTGGCAGGGGCATTTGCGAGCATTGAATCGGAGGGGGCTAAAATGAGATTGGCGGTTAATGAGGACAAGACGAAGTATATGCTGTCACCGAGAGAGCAATCTCAACATCGTGGACTCGGGCAAAATATCAAGATGGACAGATATAACTTCGAAGTTGTCAAGGACTTTGTCTACCTGGGCCCCACTATTACATCGCAGAATGACATCAGTGCAGAGATCAAGCGAAGAATTACTCTTGACAACCGCTGTTTCTTCGGTATAAGAAGGCATTTAAGTAGTATGGCCCTCTCTCAGAGAAATAAGGAGACTTAATACAAGACCCTAATCATCCCGGTCCTGCTTTATGGGTCAAAAGCATGGACACTGAAAGATTCGGATACAAATCTGCAAGGGTGCTTTGAGAGGAAGATTCTTCGTGTGATTTTCGGTCCGGTGTGTATCGAAGGAGTATGGAGAAGAAGATTCAACGACGAGCTATACGGGCTATACAGCGACGTTGACCTGGTCAAAAAGCTGAAAATACAGCGGCTGAGATGGGTGGGGCACGTGGAGCGTATGGACAGCAACGCACCTGCCCGGCGAGTCTTCGAACCCAACCCCGATGGGGTACGCAGCAGAGGAAGAACCCGTAACAGGTGGCGCAAACAAGTGGATGACGACATCAAAGCAATCGGTGTGCGCAACTGGAAGCGGCTAGCTAGGGACAGAGCTGGCTGGAGGGGCTTGTTAGTTGATGCCGAAGCCCACCCTGGGCTGTGAGCGCCATCAAAAGTAAAGTAAAGTAAGTAAGTAAGTATATGTACAGCTTATTTTTATAAATGTTTAAACATACGAATATTGTTTCCACATACATAAAGTGCTCTTGCAAAGATTAAGGCACCCATTATGAATCGCGAGTCGCAAGAAATATTAGGCGAATCTGACTTTTGGCACTACCGTTTATGGCTCACCTAACTATATTCGGCTGAAAAGTAAAAAATGTGTTGAATTGGGATGTTGCTCTATACGAACGTCGCAGTTTGCTATTCTTAAAACCACATAAGTGGTTTAAAAAACGTTCGACTCGAGTCGAACGTTCGACTCGCGAGTCATAATAGGGCTCTAAGTTTATTTCATAATACAAGTATCGCCCACAGGCGAAATTCGTCCACTCAAAACTCACATTCACAGACTCTAGAGAGTCAAACTATTTGTTTAAAAATTAAATCAGCAGTGCAAAATAAAAAATGGCCCAGAGTGTGTTCATGCGTGTCTCAGATATATTCTGCACATATCCGCACCTATGGCTTTCCAACCATATACAATTTATCGAAATCGGTTGGATACTTTTTGTGCAAATGGTACCACAGACTTTTTTAAAGGCTATTTATGTATAAAAATAAGCTATCCTGAAGTGAAGATTTCATAAAGATGTAGAGCATAAGATAATTATTGCTTTTTTTTAAATAGAAATCGTATTGACATTTGCGTCAGCAATTACAAAAATTGTGGATTGTGAAACTTGGTCAGAATTTCAACAAAATTGTTAAATGGGCTTGTACATTACGTTAAACATTGTGGAAAGTATAGATAGCATTATGGGTTTTTTTGTACATTGTTTTTCTTTGATTTTAAGTAAACATTATGCATGTGGATAACTTTGTAGATACACTAGTCTTGAGTGTAGGAATTTTTGGAAATAGTCGGAAAACCTACTCTCATAAAATGATTTATATCTTTTTTATGTAGATATATTTAAAACAAATATAAAAATAACTATTTATCTCAAAGAGTAACTACTTTTTGCGTACATTACATTTCTTTTTACTTGCGATATAGTAGTAAAGGGCAAGTTTAGGATTTGTGCAAAAAAAAAAAATATTCGAGATAATAATTTTCCCTAACATTTCGATGATAGAGAACGCGAAAAAAGTGGATCCCGCAATTCTGTCTGCCTGTCCGTCTGTCTGTACCTCGAACTGCAGCCTAAACGGCTGAAGCGATTTTCTTCAAACCTTGGACTTAAGGTTCTTATGTGATTCCCTAGAGGGGAAATTGATTTTTTTTTAGCTCAAAAACTAACGGTACCTGTCATACAACCAATATACAAAAATTGATTTATTACAAAAACGGCTCTAACGATTTTCAAAAAAAAAAAATAACGAGGTACTAAAATTACTAAAATAAATATTTTGTAGAAAAAAAAAATTTATAACGGTTATTGACGGTACCTATCATACAACCCATTTTTTGGTTTTCAAATTTCTCGTTAACGGCTAGACCGATTTCAACTAAATTTTTTATTTAAGAAGTCCTTTACAATTTTAACAAATTTGCATATAACATTTTTCAAAAAAATAATTTGTGGATTTTTAAAAAAAATTTGAAATTTTTTTTTGAAAATTCAGTATCTTGAAAAGGGGTAAATGATCATTTTTTTTAAATTTTGTGAAAAATTGTATTGGCATACCAATTTTTTTTTTTTTAATTTTCAATAATTTTTATAATTACAAAATATTAACAAAAACGCTCTAACGATTTTTGAAATTTTTTTTTCTTCATAAATTCATATTTATTCAACTAATCAGATGGCATACTTTTTTAAGCTTTATCTCTTATAGCTAATAAAATAACACATTTATAAAAATTTATAGTAATTAAAAGTAATTTATAGTAGTAAATTTATATTTTAACTTGTTTTTTTTACTACTTTTTTCATGATATCATAATGTTATGTTACCAATACATATGCACACTGTCAACTTCAAGCTACGCTAAAGTTGTTAGCTACGAGAGCAAGTTTGTTCGATCCAGTCGGGCCCATTTTTTGATAAAGCTTCCAACTAAGAACTACATATCACTTTTGAAAAGCTAATAATTTGTCATTCGAGTAATAAATAAGAAGATTTTGTTTCTCTCTTAAGTTTAACCAACTGAACAATTTCAAAAAACATTTTTTACTTGGTCAGGGAAAACATAAAAATTGGTCAGGGAAAGTCAGGGAAATTTATTTTGAAAAATAGTGGCAACTATGTAGAACTTGCCCTTAAAAGACGTACAAGGCTCCTATAAGACTGCAAAAGAGCAGAGAAAGACCGATCCTCTTAATATTTTATTGTTCCAGTCATATATGAAAATTTAAATTTACAATTCATGTATTTAAAAAAAACAAATAAAAGATAAATGAAATCCTTAAAAACAAACAAAAAATCCTCAGTATAAGAAAATGTTTCTGAGATCAATATTGGTAGGTGATCATTGATTGATTCTAGTCAGTAAGATAATAAGGAAAATGTTTACCCGGCCAAAGTCACCCAAAACTGCAGGGTGACTATAGCCACCCACTAACTTGTATACAATTTACGATACTTGTGCAAAAAATATTTAGGTACTCTATAAAAAAAATCTATGCAAAAGGTGTTCATATTTTAATTTGAAAATGCGCCAAATTCATCCGGTTTCACGGTACTTTAAAAAATATTTTTGTATTTGTACTGTTTGTTCTTTGAGAAAGTCGCGGAACCCTGAAAACTCCTCCACGGAAGCCCAGGGTTCCGCGGAACACAGTTTGGGAACCGAGGTACTAAAATATTATTTAAAAATAAAGCTGGAGGTATGTTTATATTTTCTTGCAAATCCCAAAAACCACAAATTACTCATAACGTGAGCGCAACAACCAATATTTCTCGTACCAACAAGGCAATTGCAAGAGTACGCTTCTATTGCAATGGAACTATTGGCTAAATTTAATTCATTACTTACAAGGATGTATGTAAAATATATTTGTCGACTAATGTGTCGAGACTTAATGCGACCCCTCAATAAGTAATTGATTCCAACCAGGCTTGGATGTGCACCATTATTTCGAATAAGGTTTTCTCAAACTTCTATTATATAACTTCCATTATTTTTCAGATGTTCTCCACAGTAAGAACGAGCTTGTTTGATTTGATAAGTTCCCAATGAAATCTTATGAAGCTCTGTCAAATCAAGCAAAGGACAGTTATTCAGGCTAGGCATATGCCCATTGATTCGACAAAACACTGCCCGTTTTGTTAAGGTTGTTTTCTTTAACAAAATCACCCAAATAGTTAGGAGAGTTTAACCTGTTCAATTTCAATTAAAGTAAAACACTGGCATCTGCACTGTCCTCTAGCAAAGGATAAAACTTATTAAGCATTGCAGCTGTAATTCTAAAAAGTCATCCATTAAATGAGGATTAGCTAAAAAACAGCTTAAAATCTCTCTTAAAACGTCCATTGACAAAAACTACAACCCATATTACTATGGTCTCGTTTTATTAGCTTGAAACAGTTTCAGTCATGTAGGCTTTGTACTCGTAGGATTCATAGCTTGAAATAGCATCCCTGAAACCTGTCTAATATAAAAAAGGCGTTTTCTGTAACAAAATGCCTCATGTTCCCATATTCATCTCTAAAAAGATTTTTCATAATTCTTGCATCGGATTCAGTTGCGGCATATGGTCCGTATACGTCTATAACATAGTCGTCGCAGCATGTCACCATAAATGGCTTAACTAAATTATGAAACTTATGCATACTTATGTTTGTTTTTGAAAACTATAATTTAAACCTTTTTGGAGGTAAACATAAGTTCCGTCACTTATGATTATGGCTGGTTGCTCGTTTTCATTTTTTTTTTTTTTTTTTTTTAACTTTGCGCGCACAAAAGGGATTATTATTACCCTTAAAATATTTACACACAGTGCGAGCGTTCAGGAAATAGGAAAGGGTTAAAAAGGAGATACCGATGAACATTTGTTTTGAATGTCTGAATACTGTAATAAGAGGGAAACACAGAGCCAGGTAAAGTATTCCACATTCTTGGGGTTCGACTAAAGAAAGAATCTCTATACTTAACAGTACGTCCGAAGTTGGGCTCGAGGGTAAACTGATGGGCATTCCTAGAAGCGCGAGTATTACAGTTGAATTGTTTAAGGGGAGGAATGCAACTGGCTATTTCACTAGAACTGTTTATTAAAATAACGGTAAAATAGGGAAAGACATGAAACATTACGGCGGTGTTCGAGAGATGTAATTGTTTCCGTGCCGTCCATTGATAGCGGCATTGGGAGTGGGTTTCGCTTTAACGACAGGAGACAGCATTGAGTTTTAGAAGTTTAGACAAAAGATCATTTATAAAAATAAGGAAGAGAGTCGGAGACAAAGCGGAGCCCTGGGCACACCAGCATTTATTTTGTGGATTTCAGACTTGAAACCGTCCAATACAACTTGTATTGCACGGTCCGAAAGGTAATTTCTAATCCAATGAAGAAGAGATTCATCGAAACCAAATGCGCGCATTTTCGATAAAAGAGCTTGATGCCAAACTCTATCAAACGCTTTTGAAATATCAAGTGCAATAATCTTACTTTCTCCAAAACGATGTAAAGATTTGTTCCACTGTTCGGTGAGATATACCATCAAATCACCAGTGGACCTATTGCTACGAAAGCCGTACTGCCGGTCATTAAGAAGCTTTCGTTCCTCGAGATATTTCTTGAGCTGAAAATTAATCAGCGTTTCCATGACCTTGGAAAGAAGGGACGTAAGTGCAATTGGTCGATAATTAGAGGGTGAAGAAGATACGCCTTTTTTAGGGACAGGCTGGACAAATGCTGTTTTCCATCCACTCGGAAAGAGACCAGTAGAGTAGGACAGATGGAAAAGCTTACGCAGTGGTTTAGCCAGCGTTGAAGAACACCTCTTCAGAACGATGGGGATACTATCCGGGCCAGCGGATTTGTGTACGTCGAGATCTTTTAGAACTCCAGTTACTGCACGAGTGCGAAAGAAGATTTGTCCCATAAAATCATTTACGCTCTCAAGTACAGGAGGAGCCATAACACTTTCTGGCAGCGTCGAATTAACAGCAAACTGTGCCGCAAGCAAATTGGCTTTATCTAACGAGCAGACAAAAGGGGTGTTATTGAAGACGAGCGTTAGAACCGAGGACGATGTGGTGTTTCGTATGTTTTTTACAAATGACCAAACATTTTTACTACCTTTGGGACATTGTAGAATTTTTTGCCGTAATTTTTGATCATGTAAAAATTTGGTTCGTCGAATATGAACGTTGCAGGTCTTTCTAGCTTGTTGAAACTTTTTCCAGTTTTCCTCAGTAGGGTTGGCTTTATAACAACGGAAGCTTACTTCTCTAACCCTAATAACCTCCTTACAGCTCGAATCAAACCATGAATTTTCTTTGGGTTTGATAGATTTCACCCAATTCGGGACAAAATTTCTCATTCCACAAAGAATTAAGTTTGTAATCATATCTGCACTGGAATCTACGTCACTATCGAGGAAGCTTAGTGACCAGTTAAAGTTCCTGAAGAAAACATTGAGACCGTCCCAGTTGGCTTTCTCGTACTGCCAAACGGTTCTCTTGGGAGTTTTTTTTTTAACTGTGTTTTGGTGGCACGAGAAATTCGCAGATATGACACAATGGTCTGATGTGCCTAGAGGTGATAATACACTAATGGTGTATTTACCAGGGTCAGAGGTAAGAAACAAATCTAGAGTGTTGGCGGATTGACCTGTAACGTCAGGGATCCGAGTAGGCTCGTCAACAAGCTGAGTCAGGTGTTTTAACTCAGCAAAAATCTCGACATACCTTCCTTCGGGTGTTGTCTGGCCTGAATAGCGCAACCACGTAGAATTGTGTACATTGAAATCGCCCGTAACAACGTTTTCACTGTGCGGATAATGGAAAACAATTCTCTGGATAGAGTCAGAAAGCGCATCGAATTCGTTGGAAGTCGAATTGCCGTCCAAACTTGGGCTGCGGTAAATAAAACATGTATGAATAATGCGCTTATGGATGGTGAACTTGAACCACATGAAGTTAAAATTTGTATTTATACATTGGCCATATTGTGGTTGGAGCTGATAAGCAACATCTTTACGTACATAGACGGCAAGACCATGATGTGGAAAAAATAGCGGCACTAAATTATAACCTTGGAGGCTGAATTCCGAGGGATCGGAATTTTCACCAACCTGGTTTTCGCTTAGTTAGAAGACTGCTGGCCTGTTTTTTACAGTATGAACATATGCAGCACAGAAATTCTTCCTAAGCCCCCGAATGTTACTATAATCGACCCTAAACTTGCCTTCCATTACAGCATTCAACATAAAAAAACAAAACTAGACAATTAACTATGCTAAAATTAAATATTGGGTACCAAAATTACTTCACAACAACAATTACCATTAGTGTTATGCCTTAATGGTAGGTTGCATTGAGCCGTCCCTGGTCACCCAAACAAAATTACAGCAATTTATCCAATATTACTTTGATTTAGTCCATTGCACACATTGTATGGATTTTAACCACATATGGTCAAACCAAAGCAACTGCGAGAGATGTTGGGAAGGAGTGAAATGAGAGTACCGCTCGCTGTGGCTATGGGTTATTCAGTTTTTTTTGTTGTTGTGGATTATGCATGACTTTTTTTTTTTGTGGGTGCACTTTTTTTTTTCTATTACACACGCACTGGCACTGATATGTTTTTGGTTGATTTTTTTTTTGTTTTTCTCGCCGCGCGATATGTTGTTTAATTATTGGTTTGTTAGGTATGATTAATTGATAATTATTGCAATTTTGGGCTATTTATTTATTTTGTTTTATTTCACTTTATGGGAGGTGATGGCAAAAACTTTATTTGTTTGGGGGTTTAGGCAAACGAACGAAAAATACCGCACTCAAACTCGCTTCACGTGTGTTCGCAGTAGGATGTAGATCGGTACTCCTTTAATTGTGTGTTGCCAAATAGCCCATTTGGAATCATTTTATTTCGACTTCCTACGTTCTGAACGGATAAATGTTCTAGCCCCAAGTTAAAGGGCACAAAAAAATGTAGTAAACTACTCCTATCTGTAGACAAGCATCGTCCTAAAGTTGGGCGAGAAACGATTAAAAGGTATGAAAGCCTACGTTCAATATCACCGGCTCTTAAGTTTTTTATACGAACTATTTAAAGAAGTCATTTTATTTCGACTTCCTACGTTCTGAACGGATAAATGTTCTAGCCCCAAGTTAAAGGGCACACAAAAATGTAGTAAACTACTCCTATCTGTAGACAAGCATCGTCCTAAAGTTGGGCGAGAAACGATTAAAAGGGATGAAAGCCTACGATCACTATCACCGGATCTTAAGTTTTTTATACGAACTATTTAAAGAAGTTCTATTTCTTGAATAATATTCACCTTGATTAAAAATGCATATTTCTTGACTAAGAACTCGCAACCATTCCTGTGTGCGCCTTTCGACAGGAATGGAAGGGACCTACAATTTTATGCCGAATCCAAACGGCTAGACGAGAAGCACTTATCCGTGACAAGTGATACTCTTGGAGGATTTGTCAATTCCTCGCAAGAGGCAGTAGCCCTGAAAAAAAAACTTTTTTAGTTTTTAGGTGGACGAGGCTGGG
Organism: Melangyna quadrimaculata; assembly: GCA_949320155.1. Taxonomy (NCBI): domain Eukaryota; kingdom Metazoa; phylum Arthropoda; class Insecta; order Diptera; family Syrphidae; genus Melangyna; species Melangyna quadrimaculata. The sequence goes on along the minus strand of OX439483.1, from coordinate 232,032,483 downwards.
AAGCGATCCCAGACCTCCAGCTTGACAGTCGAACGCACTAACCATTACGCTACGGGCTACTACACATTTCGCTAAAGGAATTATTTAATTAAAAAAAACGCAAAACGGGAAAGTTCATAGCACCTGGTTAGATGAAGTTTGTGTATGTATTTCTTTGAGAAAGGGTACCTAATTATATATATAATTGTAAAGTAAAGTTGAGAAATTAATCTTTAAAATAATGCTAAAAAAAATATATGTGATCGCTGATTTTATAAAGATATCGGTGTTTAAAAGGTAATTAAAAAAAATTATTTTCCAAGAACTTAAAATACTAAATATTTGAAAATGTATTATTGGTTGGGAAATAATTTTAAATTTATTTGAAAGGAAAAGAAAATACCTTTCATTTGATATCAAAATCATTTTCCCACCGTTTAGGAGTTATACGTGAAAAACGACCATTTTCGGCATTTTTCGATTTTTTAAATGTCGATATCTTCTTAACGGTGGGTCTTAGGAAAAAAATTGTCAAACTTTTTTTTTTGAAAATGACATAATCTACAAGTTATGTATGAAACACTTTTCGATAGCATTTACCATTTCCCAGTTTTATGCGAAAAACTGATATTTTCGACATTTAACCTTGAATAACTATTGACGCGCACACGATTTGGTAATGGACTTTCGAAACAGTATTTCTTATGCCAAAATAAAGACAATTGCATTTAAAAACCTTCACTTGGATTTTTTTTGGCAGATTGGCCATTTTTTTGTACATTTTCCCTGGGCTATATACAAATTCGAAAAAAACATAGACGCATTGTTATATATTTTATAATATACAGGCTAAATCCCATCGTTTACAGTTCTGTCTCCATATTCAAAAATTATCAGGTGATTTAACTCAGCAAAAATCTCGACATACCTTCCTTCGGGTGTTGTCTGGCCTGAATAGCGCAACCACGTAGAATTGTGTACATTGAAATCGCCCGTAACAACGATTTCACTGTGCGGATAATGGAAAACAATTCTCTGGATAGAGTCAGAAAGCGCATTGAATTCGTTGGAAGTCGAATTGCCGTCCAAACTTGGGCTGCGGTAAATAAAACATGTATGAATAATGCGCTTATGGATGGTGAATTTGAACCACATGAAGTTAAAATTTGTATTTATACATTGGCCATATTGTGGTTGGAGCTGATAAGCAACATCATTACGTACATAGACGGCAAGACCATGATGTGGAAAAAATAGCGGCACTAAATTATAACCTTGGAGGCTGAATTCCGAGGGATCGGAATTTTCACCAACCTGGTTTTCGCTTAGTGCGAAGACTGCTGGCCTGTTTTTACAGTATGAACATATGCAGCACAGAAATTCTTCCTAAGCCCCCGAATGTTACTATAATCGACCCTAAACTTACCTTCCATTACAGCATTCAACATAAAAAAACAAAACTAGACAATTAACTATGCTAAAATTAAATATTGGGTACCAAAATTACTTCACAACAACAATTACCATTAGTGTTATGCCTTAATGGTAGGTTGCATTGAGCCGTCCCTGGTCACCCAAACAAAATTACAGCAATTTATCCAATATTACTTTGATTTAGTCCATTGCACACATTGTATGGATTTTAACCACATATGGTCAAACCAAAGCAACTGCGAGAGATGTTGGGAAGGAGTGAAATGAGAGTACCGCTCGCTGTGGCTATGGGTTATTTAGTTTTTTTTGTTGTTGTGGATTATGCATGACTTTTTTTTTTTGTGGGTGCACTTTTTTTTTTCTATTACACACGCACTGGCACTGATATGTTTTTGGTTGATTTTTTTTTTTGTTTTTCTCGCCGCGCGATATGTTGTTTAGTTATTGGTTTTTTAGGTATGATTAATTGATAATTATTGCAATTTTGGGCTATTTATTTATTTTGTTTTATTTCACTTTATGGGAGGTGATGGCAAAAACTTTATTTGTTTGGGGGTTTAGGCAAACGAACGAAAAATACCGCACTCAAACTCGCTTCACGTGTGTTCGCAGTAGGATGTAGATCGGTACTCCTTTAATTGTGTGTTGCCAAATAGCCCATTTGGAATCATTTTATTTCGACTTCCTACGTTCTGAACGGATAAATGTTCTAGCCCCAAGTTAAAGGGCACAAAAAAATGTAGTAAACTACTCCTATCTGTAGACAAGCATCGTCCTAAAGTTGGGCGAGAAACGATTAAAAGGGATGAAAGCCTACGATCACTATCACCGGATCTTAAGTTTTTTATACGAACTATTTAAAGAAGTAGCAAGCTGCATATTTTCTTGAATAATATTCACCTTGATTAAAAATGCATATTTCTTGACTAAGAACTCGCAACCATTCCTGTGTGCGCCTTTCGACAGGAATGAAAGGGACCTACAATTTTATGCTGAATCCAAACGGCTAGACGAGAAGCACTTATCCGTGACAAGTGATACTACTCTTGGAGGATTTGTCAATTCCTCGCAAGAGGCAGTAGCCCTGAAAAAAAAACTTTTTTAGTTTTTAGGTGGACGAGGCTGGGAAGCGATCCCAGACCTCCAGCGTGACAGTCGAACGCACTTTTTTTTTTTTTAAATTCATTTTTATTTATTCATTTTCTTATAACTATCTTAAAGCTAGACAAAAATTCATGAAAAACTGGCCTACTTATTAATATCTTAAAAATAACTTACTGGCCCTAAGCGGGCGCTCTAAATTAAACAATAACTTAATGCTAATGCCTTTCGGCCTACGAACTATCTTAAAAATAATATCTTTAATTGGTTTTATTTTTTACCAAGAAAGACTTTTTTTTTTTAAAAAACTTTGTTTTTTTAACATTTTTTTTTTTTTTTTTTCTTATATAAAACTTAAAGCTAATTAAAAACTAATTAAAACTAATTAGAAACTAATTAAAACTACTTAGAACTACTATAAAACTACTTACAACTACCTTAAAACTAGAACAGCCACAGCAAGCATTTTTAAATTTTTTTTTTTGGTGCCACATTGACTGTCCCTACTTAATTAATACACTTAAAACTATGTAAGTCGGCCAAGACGAGAAAACTAAGTCAACTATATTGTATCTAATTCTTCATTAAACCACCAAAACTGGTTCTCTTGTTTTCCCCTATCTCTTCGGTCCCGATCGGACACAGTCCTACTGAACCGAAGGCGCTCTGCTCCGCCCTGTGCGAGGACGTCTCGACTATAAAGGAGTCGCCTATCTACAGTTCTGCGGCCGACGTGGTAGATTAGCGGAACCGCCGCTCTATCCTGTATCAGCCCTCGACTGTCTAAGTAGAGGAAAGCATCGGATGGGATAAATCCACTTAAACGCACACTCTCGTAGTAATCGGTGTTGGGGTAGTAAGCCCCAAAAATTAAGCTATTGGCTGAGGACATCGCTCTTGCAATGTGACCCCGAATCAGCTTGATTATAAAATTATAGATTCTGTTAATGTTGGCTCCATTGTATAGAACCTCGTTGGAATAATAATGTTTGTACTCCGACTCTGGTGTTCTGTGTAATCCAAGGCAGCGTCGAAGACACTGCCTCTCAAACACCCGAATCTTTTCCATTTGAGATGGGGCAACGTTGAACCACACCGGGCATCCATAGGCAATCATTGGCCGGATAAGGGCCATGTAGCAAATCACCTTAACCCTGCTGTCAAGACGGCTGCTATAAAACAACCGTTTTGTCAGGGCAAAAGCTCCCCTGGCTCTGGTCAGAGCAGCATTTATATGTCTGTCGAAATACAAATACTGATCCATCCAGATGCCAAGGTACTTTACTACACTTTTATTCGCCATTGGATGTCCATGTGGCCCTACGATCACCAGCTTGCGCCAGTTCTTTCTTGTATCCCTAGGGGCTCCACGCAATGGAGTCCTGAACAGAATGGTTTCGGATTTCTGAAAGTTGATTTTCAACTTCCAGTCATCGCAATATCGTTGAATCTTGTCGAAGTCACGCTGCAAGTGAATTCTGATGACCTCAACTGTTGGAGCTGTTCTGTACGCAATTAGATCGTCGGCATACGCTATGGCATGGGCTAGACTACCTATCAGATCGCTGGTGTAAATTCTGAATAGAATCGGTGAGTTCACCGCTCCCTGTTGAAGACCATTTTTAATTTCGAAGGTTGCGGTAGGAGTTACATTGCCAATTTTGACAACAAACTTTCTACCATTGAGCATATCATAAAGCATATACAAAAGCGGTTTACTTATGCCCAGTCTGGCTAGCTTTAGATACAGACCTTCTAACCATACGGTGTCGAAAGCTTTCTCCAAGTCAACCAGACAAGCACCCGTACACTGTCTTTTAGATTTGTTCCATTGGACATCAGAAACGAGCTTAGACGCGGCATGAATGGTGTCATGTCCCGCCTTAAAACCGAACTGATTGTCCGGTATGATATTGTTGTCCTCCGCCCACTTGGACAGAGCTCTATTTATAACTTTCTCAAATACCTTACTGATACTCGGAAGAAGACTTATCGACCGGAGATTCGCCGGATTGGAGTTGTCCTTACCCTTTTTCGGGAGAGGATGAACCACAGCTGTCTTCCACCGCCCTGGATAATATGCATTATTCAGAGCGTTGTTAAACAGTGTGGCATAAATGTCAACTGCTTCCTGAGGCAGATGTCGCAGTACAACGTTGGATATACCATCGATTCCTGCTGACTTCTTTTTCTTTAATGAAGCGAAGATGAGCTGGAGCTCGACTTTCGAAATTAACAGGGAATTAGCCCCGTTTCGCTCGGCGATGGTGGCGTTTGCCAAGTGTTCTTCATTGAACCCGGTGAAACCGAGATTCTCTGATCGCCATTGCGTCATTTCATTTCGAAGGTAGAAGTGGTGAAGCAAGGCTCTGTTTTCCAGGTCATGGTTGGGGCGAATGCTAGCATTCACCTTGTACACTTGCTGGAAAGCAGCCCCCACAGCCTCCACTTTCTCACGAGGATCTTCGATTATAAAGAGGTCATCGTCCAAGACGGCTTCCTCTGGATCTATGCCTGCTATCAGAAGTACGTCTCTGTTCTCTGTCGTTCTCTGAAGCTTAAGACACGGAAGTTCGTTTTGATCATTCCGTCTAAATATTTTATTAATTTGAGGAAACATACTCGGGTCGCTAGAATTAACGGCCCGAATTTTGTTGTCCCAATACAAATTAATAGACAACCGGTAATTTTCCTTGATCAATTGGTTGATGTTTTTAATTGACGACTTCAGTGTCCTAATCTCCAGATCGTGTATGTCAGTAAAGCGTCTGTACAAAAGTTTCAGTCTTGTCAAAAGTCCACTTTTTTGTCTGTGTAGTGCGTCGATGGTCGCGTTGCGGTACATGTCTGTGGCTTCGCGTTCTTTGTATTTTGGTATTGGTATTTCCATTGTTCGTAGGATTGTACTGTCCATCTTTTCCAAGTAATCGTCAATTTCGGTATTTGTTAATTTCCTGTCATTTGGTGGGGATATGTTGTTCATTCGTAGTTCACTCGATAAAGCGCTGGTGAAGCGTGGCCAGCGAGTCTTACTGTAATTGTAAGAATGCACTGGCACATACTCCTCCAACTCCACGAGCTCATTCGGAAGTTGAATTACGACAGCAAGTCCGCAGTGGTCACTGTCGTACTCGATCGTTCGTAAACAGTTTCTTGGTCGTTGACCCACAGTGTCAGTAATTGTCAGTCTTGAGTCTTTTAACAATAGATCCAGATAGGAACCGCTCCTTGGAAACGAAGGCCTATCAGTAGCCAAAAGGTCGAGCATATACTCACCGGCCATGAGATAGTAATTCTCTTCCGAGTTCAATTGTAAGCATTGAAAAAGTTTTTCGAGCTCTGTTAAAAATTCAGTTGGCTGAGGTGATTTTGGTGCATAAGCCGCAATCGCATACATCCGCTTCCCATGTTTGAGAGGAATGCATACGACACACGCCTCAAGCAACCGAAATCTGCGTACTTCACTATTATATATTACTTTATAATTTATGCCTTTTCGTACAAAGATTGCGACTCCTCCACCCAAAGTGGAGTTGGGCCGATCTCTTCGTACGATATTGTAATTATTGTTAGTCAATTTATGTTTCTGGTTCAGCTTAGTTTCGCTGGCCATAAACACATCAGGACTCTGATCTTTCAACAATTGGAATAGATTTGCTCTACGTTCGGTCCTAATCAATGAATTTACATTCACAGCAAGGATCTTTAAGGGCCTCTCCGGCAGCGCGCCCTTAACCTATAAAATGCGATAAGCTCGGCAAAGCAGAGTAGATATTGTCTACCCTTTTCGCCTGCTCACCTATCTGTTTTTGAAGTCCTGCTATTTGGCTTTGAATGGCCAGTAGCAAACCTCTTATTTCGGCCTGTGCGTCCGGAGCCTTAGGCACAAGGGCCTGTGGGGCTGCCTTTGGCGCAGGCTGTACCGTTTTTCCCATTCCTGACGCCATTTGGGCGTAGGAAATTTGGGGATTGACGGAAATTGTTGTTTGAGGACGCGTTGGTGGGCGTCTTACTATCATCTCTGCTTGCCTTGCCGCTTTATTGTGTTTCATTTGCTGAAACGTCGGACATCCCCTATAGTTTGCGGGGTGCCCGTCGCCTCGGCAAAGTGCACATTTAAGTTGGGTCAATTCGACCCTTTCCTGCCCGAGCTTACACTCTCCTAACATGTGGTTCTCACCACACTTGACGCAGCGTGACTGCATTTCGCAGTTTGCCGCAGCATGGCCGAACCTTTGGCAGCGCATACATTGAAGCATGTCGCCGCGCCTCTTTAATTTATCCCAAGTCACAAGCTGGTAGTCGAGGACGGAGATACTCCTCAGACTTTCCAGTTTGCTGCTGGGCGAAAGCTGTACCAGGAAGAACGGCAGATTCCGTTTCTCCCGCCTGGCCTTAGCTGTAGCGAACGGCTTAACCCCAATAAATTCGAGATCGTCGCTCGCTTTTTGGGGAAGTTCATTTAAGAGCACCTGTGGGTCCGTGTAGGAGTCTATGCCCTTTAGTAGGACCGTCTGAAACTTTTCAGTTTTTGGGGTAAAACTAAAGAACTCCGTTGTGGATTCCTTTAACAAATCTTTAATAATTTTATAATCGGCTGTGGCTGCTGCTGGTGTGGCTGCTGCTGGTGTTCTCTCTGTTGCTGTGGTATCTGCTGCTGCTGCTTCTTCTGGATCGGCTGCTGTTGTTTTTGCTGCTGTTCTTTATCTTGTTGCTGTTGTTGTTGTTTGTGTGTTTGCTGAGGCTGTTCTATCTGCAGCTTATTTTGTTGCTGCTCTGGTTGTTGTTTCTGTTGCTGGGGCTGCATTGTTGTTGGTTGCAGCTCCGCTTTCTTCGTTTGCTGTTGCGCTACTTTTTGTGGAGCCTGTTGCGACTTTTTATTTTCACGCTCCTGTTTTTCTCGCTCTCTTCGAGCTTCTTGTTTGTATTTGAGGGCTTTAACTATCTCATGCACCTCTGCTCTTAACTGCTCGATTTGTTTTTGTTTTTTTTCTCAACGATGCTATTGAGAGCTTGTTCTTGGATTTCCTCCTCTTCCGATGTCAGATTGATGAAATCATTTTTGCCATCGCTGGTGAAGAGCCCTTCTCCACCCTCGGACATCTCTATTTCCTCGTCCTCGATGACTTTGGATGACGAGGAATTCACTGTCTGATGCATTTGAATATTAGCTGCTGGTTCTTTCTCTTGCACCGTCTCCCCCCCATCAGCTGGCAGCTGAGCTGAAGTGTTAGTGGGACGGCGTGCTGAGCGCTTTACCAGATTCGGAACATAGTTTACTTTTTTTCTTTTATTACTTGTTGCTAAGGAAAATTTAGCTGTTCCCGCTTTGGCTGCCGTTGCTGTTTTTAGCGTTGTCGGCTTTGTTGTTGTTGCCTTCTTTGGCTTGTCTGCTGGGACATCTTTCGATGCCCCTGTTGCTGTCGCCGTTGCTGGCATTGTTATGTGCGCTGGTACACCACCATTCGATGGCCCCGCACTCAGCTCTTCTTCACCAAAATGAGTTCTATCCCACTCAATTATATTTTCGACTTCTCTATTATGAAAAAAAGCCGATAAAATATTTGACCCTGACCGGGGTTTGAACCGGCTATCTTCGGCTCCGGGATCTGCCACTCTACCTCTGTGCTATTTCACACTATGAAAATAGCTTGGCGTAACTTGGACTTAACCACTCGCGATTTTAATTTGAAACTCTATGAAAGCCGAAAACGTCTACACACTTCCACAGTACGAGATCGACTCGAGTCGAACGCACTAACCATTACGCTACGGGCTACTACACATTTCGCTAAAGGAATTATTTAATTAAAAAAAACGCAAAACGGGAAAGTTCATAGCACCTGGTTAGATGAAGTTTGTGTATGTATTTCTTTGAGAAAGGGTACCTAATTATATATATAATTGTAAAGTAAAGTTGAGAAATTAATCTTTAAAATAATGCTAAAAAAAATATATGTGATCGCTGATTTTATAAAGATATCGGTGTTTAAAAGGTAATTAAAAAAAATTATTTTCCAAGAACTTAAAATACTAAATATTTGAAAATGTATTATTGGTTGGGAAATAATTTTAAATTTATTTGAAAGGAAAAGAAAATACCTTTCATTTGATATCAAAATCATTTTCCCACCGTTTAGGAGTTATACGTGAAAAACGACCATTTTCGGCATTTTTCGATTTTTTAAATGTCGATATCTTCTTAACGGTGGGTCTTAGGAAAAAAATTGTCAAACTTTTTTTTTTGAAAATGACATAATCTACAAGTTATGTATGAAACACTTTTCGATAGCATTTACCATTTCCCAGTTTTATGCGAAAAACTGATATTTTCGACATTTAACCTTGAATAACTATTGACGCGCACACGATTTGGTAATGGACTTTCGAAACAGTATTTCTTATGCCAAAATAAAGACAATTGCATTTAAAAACCTTCACTTGGATTTTTTTTGGCAGATTGGCCATTTTTTTGTACATTTTCCCTGGGCTATATACAAATTCGAAAAAAACATAGACGCATTGTTATATATTTTATAATATACAGGCTAAATCCCATCGTTTACAGTTCTGTCTCCATATTCAAAAATTATCAGGTGATTTAACTCAGCAAAAATCTCGACATACCTTCCTTCGGGTGTTGTCTGGCCTGAATAGCGCAACCACGTAGAATTGTGTACATTGAAATCGCCCGTAACAACGATTTCACTGTGCGGATAATGGAAAACAATTCTCTGGATAGAGTCAGAAAGCGCATTGAATTCGTTGGAAGTCGAATTGCCGTCCAAACTTGGGCTGCGGTAAATAAAACATGTATGAATAATGCGCTTATGGATGGTGAATTTGAACCACATGAAGTTAAAATTTGTATTTATACATTGGCCATATTGTGGTTGGAGCTGATAAGCAACATCATTACGTACATAGACGGCAAGACCATGATGTGGAAAAAATAGCGGCACTAAATTATAACCTTGGAGGCTGAATTCCGAGGGATCGGAATTTTCACCAACCTGGTTTTCGCTTAGTGCGAAGACTGCTGGCCTGTTTTTACAGTATGAACATATGCAGCACAGAAATTCTTCCTAAGCCCCCGAATGTTACTATAATCGACCCTAAACTTACCTTCCATTACAGCATTCAACATAAAAAAACAAAACTAGACAATTAACTATGCTAAAATTAAATATTGGGTACCAAAATTACTTCACAACAACAATTACCATTAGTGTTATGCCTTAATGGTAGGTTGCATTGAGCCGTCCCTGGTCACCCAAACAAAATTACAGCAATTTATCCAATATTACTTTGATTTAGTCCATTGCACACATTGTATGGATTTTAACCACATATGGTCAAACCAAAGCAACTGCGAGAGATGTTGGGAAGGAGTGAAATGAGAGTACCGCTCGCTGTGGCTATGGGTTATTCAGTTTTTTTTGTTGTTGTGGATTATGCATGACTTTTTTTTTTTGTGGGTGCACTTTTTTTTTTCTATTACACACGCACTGGCACTGATATGTTTTTGGTTGATTTTTTTTTTGTTTTTCTCGCCGCGCGATATGTTGTTTAATTATTGGTTTGTTAGGTATGATTAATTGATAATTATTGCAATTTTGGGCTATTTATTTATTTTGTTTTATTTCACTTTATGGGAGGTGATGGCAAAAACTTTATTTGTTTGGGGGTTTAGGCAAACGAACGAAAAATACCGCACTCAAACTCGCTTCACGTGTGTTCGCAGTAGGATGTAGATCGGTACTCCTTTAATTGTGTGTTGCCAAATAGCCCATTTGGAATCATTTTATTTCGACTTCCTACGTTCTGAACGGATAAATGTTCTAGCCCCAAGTTAAAGGGCACAAAAAAATGTAGTAAACTACTCCTATCTGTAGACAAGCATCGTCCTAAAGTTGGGCGAGAAACGATTAAAAGGTATGAAAGCCTACGTTCAATATCACCGGCTCTTAAGTTTTTTATACGAACTATTTAAAGAAGTCATTTTATTTCGACTTCCTACGTTCTGAACGGATAAATGTTCTAGCCCCAAGTTAAAGGGCACACAAAAATGTAGTAAACTACTCCTATCTGTAGACAAGCATCGTCCTAAAGTTGGGCGAGAAACGATTAAAAGGGATGAAAGCCTACGATCACTATCACCGGATCTTAAGTTTTTTATACGAACTATTTAAAGAAGTTCTATTTCTTGAATAATATTCACCTTGATTAAAAATGCATATTTCTTGACTAAGAACTCGCAACCATTCCTGTGTGCGCCTTTCGACAGGAATGGAAGGGACCTACAATTTTATGCCGAATCCAAACGGCTAGACGAGAAGCACTTATCCGTGACAAGTGATACTCTTGGAGGATTTGTCAATTCCTCGCAAGAGGCAGTAGCCCTGAAAAAAAAACTTTTTTAGTTTTTAGGTGGACGAGGCTGGGAAGCGATCCCAGACCTCCAGCTTGACAGTCGAACGCACTAACCATTACGCTACGGGCTACTACACATTTCGCTAAAGGAATTATTTAATTAAAAAAAACGCAAAACGGGAAAGTTCATAGCACCTGGTTAGATGAAGTTTGTGTATGTATTTCTTTGAGAAAGGGTACCTAATTATATATATAATTGTAAAGTAAAGTTGAGAAATTAATCTTTAAAATAATGCTAAAAAAAATATATGTGATCGCTGATTTTATAAAGATATCGGTGTTTAAAAGGTAATTAAAAAAAATTATTTTCCAAGAACTTAAAATACTAAATATTTGAAAATGTATTATTGGTTGGGAAATAATTTTAAATTTATTTGAAAGGAAAAGAAAATACCTTTCATTTGATATCAAAATCATTTTCCCACCGTTTAGGAGTTATACGTGAAAAACGACCATTTTCGGCATTTTTCGATTTTTTAAATGTCGATATCTTCTTAACGGTGGGTCTTAGGAAAAAAATTGTCAAACTTTTTTTTTTGAAAATGACATAATCTACAAGTTATGTATGAAACACTTTTCGATAGCATTTACCATTTCCCAGTTTTATGCGAAAAACTGATATTTTCGACATTTAACCTTGAATAACTATTGACGCGCACACGATTTGGTAATGGACTTTCGAAACAGTATTTCTTATGCCAAAATAAAGACAATTGCATTTAAAAACCTTCACTTGGATTTTTTTTGGCAGATTGGCCATTTTTTTGTACATTTTCCCTGGGCTATATACAAATTCGAAAAAAACATAGACGCATTGTTATATATTTTATAATATACAGGCTAAATCCCATCGTTTACAGTTCTGTCTCCATATTCAAAAATTATCAGGTGATTTAACTCAGCAAAAATCTCGACATACCTTCCTTCGGGTGTTGTCTGGCCTGAATAGCGCAACCACGTAGAATTGTGTACATTGAAATCGCCCGTAACAACGATTTCACTGTGCGGATAATGGAAAACAATTCTCTGGATAGAGTCAGAAAGCGCATTGAATTCGTTGGAAGTCGAATTGCCGTCCAAACTTGGGCTGCGGTAAATAAAACATGTATGAATAATGCGCTTATGGATGGTGAATTTGAACCACATGAAGTTAAAATTTGTATTTATACATTGGCCATATTGTGGTTGGAGCTGATAAGCAACATCATTACGTACATAGACGGCAAGACCATGATGTGGAAAAAATAGCGGCACTAAATTATAACCTTGGAGGCTGAATTCCGAGGGATCGGAATTTTCACCAACCTGGTTTTCGCTTAGTGCGAAGACTGCTGGCCTGTTTTTACAGTATGAACATATGCAGCACAGAAATTCTTCCTAAGCCCCCGAATGTTACTATAATCGACCCTAAACTTACCTTCCATTACAGCATTCAACATAAAAAAACAAAACTAGACAATTAACTATGCTAAAATTAAATATTGGGTACCAAAATTACTTCACAACAACAATTACCATTAGTGTTATGCCTTAATGGTAGGTTGCATTGAGCCGTCCCTGGTCACCCAAACAAAATTACAGCAATTTATCCAATATTACTTTGATTTAGTCCATTGCACACATTGTATGGATTTTAACCACATATGGTCAAACCAAAGCAACTGCGAGAGATGTTGGGAAGGAGTGAAATGAGAGTACCGCTCGCTGTGGCTATGGGTTATTCAGTTTTTTTTGTTGTTGTGGATTATGCATGACTTTTTTTTTTTGTGGGTGCACTTTTTTTTTTCTATTACACACGCACTGGCACTGATATGTTTTTGGTTGATTTTTTTTTTGTTTTTCTCGCCGCGCGATATGTTGTTTAATTATTGGTTTGTTAGGTATGATTAATTGATAATTATTGCAATTTTGGGCTATTTATTTATTTTGTTTTATTTCACTTTATGGGAGGTGATGGCAAAAACTTTATTTGTTTGGGGGTTTAGGCAAACGAACGAAAAATACCGCACTCAAACTCGCTTCACGTGTGTTCGCAGTAGGATGTAGATCGGTACTCCTTTAATTGTGTGTTGCCAAATAGCCCATTTGGAATCATTTTATTTCGACTTCCTACGTTCTGAACGGATAAATGTTCTAGCCCCAAGTTAAAGGGCACAAAAAAATGTAGTAAACTACTCCTATCTGTAGACAAGCATCGTCCTAAAGTTGGGCGAGAAACGATTAAAAGGTATGAAAGCCTACGTTCAATATCACCGGCTCTTAAGTTTTTTATACGAACTATTTAAAGAAGTCATTTTATTTCGACTTCCTACGTTCTGAACGGATAAATGTTCTAGCCCCAAGTTAAAGGGCACACAAAAATGTAGTAAACTACTCCTATCTGTAGACAAGCATCGTCCTAAAGTTGGGCGAGAAACGATTAAAAGGGATGAAAGCCTACGATCACTATCACCGGATCTTAAGTTTTTTATACGAACTATTTAAAGAAGTTCTATTTCTTGAATAATATTCACCTTGATTAAAAATGCATATTTCTTGACTAAGAACTCGCAACCATTCCTGTGTGCGCCTTTCGACAGGAATGGAAGGGACCTACAATTTTATGCCGAATCCAAACGGCTAGACGAGAAGCACTTATCCGTGACAAGTGATACTCTTGGAGGATTTGTCAATTCCTCGCAAGAGGCAGTAGCCCTGAAAAAAAAACTTTTTTAGTTTTTAGGTGGACGAGGCTGGGAAGCGATCCCAGACCTCCAGCTTGACAGTCGAACGCACTAACCATTACGCTACGGGCTACTACACATTTCGCTAAAGGAATTATTTAATTAAAAAAAACGCAAAACGGGAAAGTTCATAGCACCTGGTTAGATGAAGTTTGTGTATGTATTTCTTTGAGAAAGGGTACCTAATTATATATATAATTGTAAAGTAAAGTTGAGAAATTAATCTTTAAAATAATGCTAAAAAAAATATATGTGATCGCTGATTTTATAAAGATATCGGTGTTTAAAAGGTAATTAAAAAAAATTATTTTCCAAGAACTTAAAATACTAAATATTTGAAAATGTATTATTGGTTGGGAAATAATTTTAAATTTATTTGAAAGGAAAAGAAAATACCTTTCATTTGATATCAAAATCATTTTCCCACCGTTTAGGAGTTATACGTGAAAAACGACCATTTTCGGCATTTTTCGATTTTTTAAATGTCGATATCTTCTTAACGGTGGGTCTTAAGAAAAAAATTGTCAAACTTTTTTTTTTGAAAATGACATAATCTACAAGTTATGTATGAAACACTTTTCGATAGCATTTACCATTTCCCAGTTTTATGCGAAAAACTGATATTTTCGACATTTAACCTTGAATAACTATTGACGCGCACACGATTTGGTAATGGACTTTCGAAACAGTATTTCTTATGCCAAAATAAAGACAATTGCATTTAAAAACCTTCACTTGGATTTTTTTTGGCAGATTGGCCATTTTTTTGTACATTTTCCCTGGGCTATATACAAATTCGAAAAAAACATAGACGCATTGTTATATATTTTATAATATACAGGCTAAAACCCATCGTTTACAGTTCTGTCTCCATATTCAAAAATTATCAGGTGATTTAACTCAGCAAAAATCTCGACATACCTTCCTTCGGGTGTTGTCTGGCCTGAATAGCGCAACCACGTAGAATTGTGTACATTGAAATCGCCCGTAACAACGATTTCACTGTGCGGATAATGGAAAACAATTCTCTGGATAGAGTCAGAAAGCGCATCGAATTCGTTGGAAGTCGAATTGCCGTCTAAACTTGGGCTGCGGTAAATAAAACATGTATGAATAATGCGCTTATGGATGGTGAATTTGAACCACATGAAGTTAAAATTTGTATTTATACATTGGCCATATTGTGGTTGGAGCTGATAAGCAACATCATTACGTACATAGACGGCAAGACCATGATGTGGAAAAAATAGCGGCACTAAATTATAACCTTGGAGGCTGAATTCCGAGGGATCGGAATTTTCACCAACCTGGTTTTCGCTTAGTGCGAAGACTGCTGGCCTGTTTTTTACAGTATGAACATATGCAGCACAGAAATTCTTCCTAAGCCCCCGAATGTTACTATAATCGACCCTAAACTTACCTTCCATTACAGCATTCAACATAAAAAAACAAAACTAGAGAATTAACTATGCTAAAATTAAATATTGGGTACCAAAATTACTTCACAACAACAATTACCATTAGTGTTATGCCTTAATGGTAGGTTGCATTGAGCCGTCCCTGGTCACCCAAACAAAATTACAGCAATTTATCCAATATTACTTTGATTTAGTCCATTGCACACATTGTATGGATTTTAACCACATATGGTCAAACCAAAGCAACTGCGAGAGATGTTGGGAAGGAGTGAAATGAGAGTACCGCTCGCTGTGGCTATGGGTTATTTAGTTTTTTTTGTTGTTGTGGATTATGCATGACTTTTTTTTTTTTGTGGGTGCACTTTTTTTTTTCTATTACACACGCACTGGCACTGATATGTTTTTGGTTGATTTTTTTTTTTGTTTTTCTCGCCGCGCGATATGTTGTTTAATTATTGGTTTGTTAGGTATGATTAATTGATAATTATTGCAATTTTGGGCTATTTATTTATTTTGTTTTATTTCACTTTATGGGAGGTGATGGCAAAAACTTTCTTTGTTTGGGGGTTTAGGCAAACGAACGAAAAATACCGCACTCAAACTCGCTTCACGTGTGTTCGCAGTAGGATGTAGATCGGTACTCCTTTAATTGTGTGTTGCCAAATAGCCCATTTGGAATCATTTTATTTCGACTTCCTACGTTCTGAACGGATAAATGTTCTAGCCCCAAGTTAAAGGGCACAAAAAAATGTAGTAAACTACTCCTATCTGTAGACAAGCATCGTCCTAAAGTTGGGCGAGAAACGATTAAAAGGAATGAAAGCCTACGATCACTATCACCAGATCTTAAGTTTTTTATACGAACTATTTAAAGAAGTAGCAAGCTGCATATTATCTTGAATAATATTCACCTTGATTAAAAATGCATATTTCTTGACTAAGAACTCGCAACCATTCCTGTGTGCGCCTTTCGACAGGAATGGAAGGGACCTACAATTTTATGCCGAATCCAAACGGCTAGACGAGAAGCACTTATCCGTGACAAGTGATACTCTTGGAGGATTTGTCAATTCCTCGCAAGAGGCAGTAGCCCTGAAAAAAAAACTTTTTTAGTTTTTAGGTGGACGAGGCTGGGAAGCGATCCCAGACCTCCAGCGTGACAGTCGAACGCACTTTTTTTTTTTTTTTTTTTTTTAATTCATTTTTATTTTCATTTAACTTATAACTATCTTAATGCTAGACAAAAATTCATAAAAACTAGCCTACTTATCAATATCTTACAACTAACTTACTGGCCCTAGGCGGGCGCTCTAAGTCAAACAATATCTTAATACTAATGCCTTTCGGCCTAAGAACAAATTATATACTAAAATCTAACTGGTTTTATTTTTCACCAAGAAAGATTGGGAAAAACTTGGTTTCTATATCATTTTTTTAATTTTTTATATAAAACTTACAACTACCTAAAAAAATATCTTAACACTAATTAAAACTACTTAGACTACTTAAGACTACTATAAAACTACTTATAACTACCTTAAAAACTAGAACAGCCACAGCAGGCTTTCTTAATTTTGTATTTTTTTTTTTTTGTTTGATTTTGTTGTTTTATATTTTTTTTTTTTGTTTGATTTTGTTGTTTTATAATTTTTTTTGTTTGATTTTTTTTTTTTTTTTTTTTTTTTTTTTTGTGCCACCCTGACTGTCCCTACTTAAATCTAATAAACCAAAAACTATGTAAGTCGACCAAGACCAGAACTATATCTGAGTCAACTTTAAAAATTTTCATTTTCAGCATTAAGCCACCAAAACTGGCTCTCCTGCTTCACCCTATCTCTTCGGTCCCTATCAGACACAGTCCTACTGAACCGAAGTCGCTCAGCTCCGCCTTGTGCGATGACGTCTCGACTATAAAGAAGTCGCCTATCCACAGTTCTACGGCAGACGTGGTAGATTAGCGGAACCGCCTCTCTATCCTGTATCAGCCCCCGACTGTCTAAATAGAAGAATGCGTTAGGTGGAATATAACCGCTCAAACGCACACTCTCAAAGTATTCGTTGTTGGGGTAGTAAGCCCCAAAAATTAAGCTATTAGCCGAGGACATCGCTCTTGCAATGTGACCCCGAATCAGCTTGAGTATAAAATTATCGATTCTGTTAATGTTGGCTCCATTGTATAGAACCTCGTTGGAATAATAATGTTTGTACTCCGACTCTGGTGTTCTGTGTAATCCAAGGCAGCGGCGAAGACACTGTCTCTCAAACACCCGAATCTTTTCCATTTGAGATGGGGCAACGTTGAACCACACCGGGCATCCATAGGCAATCATTGGCCGGATAAGGGCCATGTAGCAAATCACCTTAACCCTGCTATCAAGACGGCTGCTAAAAAACAACCGTTTTGTCAGGGCGAAAGCTCCCCTGGCTCTGGTCAGAGCAGCACTTATATGTCTGTCGAAATATAAATACTGATCCATCCAGATGCCAAGGTACTTTACTACACTTTTATTCGCCAGTGGATGTCCATGTGGCCCTACGATCACCAGCTTGCGCCAGTTCTTTCTTGTATCCCTAGGGGCTCCACGCAATGGAGTCCTGAACAGAATGGTTTCGGATTTCTGAAAGTTGATTTTCAACTTCCAGTCATCGCAATATCGTTGAATCTTGTCGAAGTCACGCTGCAAGAGAATTCTGATGACCTCAACTGTTGGAGCTGTTCTGTACGCAATTAGATCGTCGGCATACGCTATGGCATGGGCTAGACTACCTATCAGATCGCTGGTGTAAATACTGAATAGAATCGGTGAGTTCACCGCTCCCTGTTGAAGACCATTTTTAATTTCGAAGGTTGTGGTAGAATTTACATTGCCAATTTTGACAACAAACTTTCTACCATTGAGCATATCATAAAGCATATATAAAAGCGGTTTACTTATGCCCAGTCTGGCTAGCTTTAGATATAGACCCTCTAACCATACGGTGTCGAAAGCTTTCTCCAAGTCAACCAGACAAGCACCCGTACACTGTCTTTTAGATTTGTTCCATTGGACATCAGGAGCGAGTTTAGACGCGGCATGAATGGTGTCATGTCCCGCCTTAAAACCGAACTGATTATCCGGTATGATATTGTTGTCCTCCGCCCACTTGGACAGAGCTCTATTTATAACTTTCTCAAATACCTTACTGATACTTGGAAGAAGACTTATCGACCGGAGATTCGCCGGATTGGAGTTGTCCTTTCCCTTTTTCGGGAGAGGATGAACCACAGCTGTTTTCCAGCGCCCTGGATAATATGCATTATTCAGAGCGTTGTTAAACAGTGTGGCATAAATGTCAACTGCTTCCTGAGGCAGATGTCGCAGTACAACGTTGGATATACCATCGATTCCTGCTGACTTCTTTTTCTTTAATGAAGCGAAGATGAGCTGGAGCTCAACTTTCGAAATTAACAGGGAATTAGCCCCGTTTCGCTCGGCGATGGTGGCGTTTGCCAAGTATTCTTCATTGAACCCGGTGAAACCGAGATTCTCTGATCGCCATTGCGTCATTTCATTTCGAAGGTAGAAGTGGTGAAGCAAGGCTCTGTTCTGCAGGTCATGGTTCGGGCGAATGCCAGCATTCACCTTATACACTTGCTGGAAAGCAGCCCCCACAGCCTCCACTTTCTCACGAGGATCTTCGATTATAAAGAGGTCATCGTCCAAGACGGCTTCCTCTGGATCTATGCCTGCTATCAGAAGTACGTCTCTGTTCTCTGTCGTTCTCTGAAGCTTAAGACACGGAAGTTCGTTCTGATCATTCCGTCTAAATATTTTATTAATTTGAGGAAACATACTCGGGCCACTAGAATTAACGGCCCGAATTTTGTTGTCCCAGTACAAATTAATAGACAACCGGTAGTTTTCTTTGATCAGTTGGTTGATGTTTTTGATAGACGACTTCAGTGTCCTAATCTCCAGATCGTGTCTGTCAGTAAATCGTCTGTACAAGAGTTTCAGTCTTGTCAAAAGTCCACTTTTTTGTCTGTGTAGTGCGTCGATAGTTGCGTTGCGCTACATGTCGGTGGCTTCGCGTTCTTTGTATTTCGGTATTGTTTTTTCCATTGTTCGTTGGATTGTACTGTTCATTTTTTCCAGGTAATCGTCAATTTCCGTAATTGTTAAATTCCTGTCATTTGGTGGGGATATATTGCTAGTACCTAGTTCGCTCGATAGAGCGCTGTAGTTGTAAGAATGCACTGGCACATACTCTTCCAACTCCACGAGCTCGTTCGGAAGTTGAATTACGGCAGCAAGTCCGCAGTGGTCACTGTCGTACTCTATCGTTCGTAAAAAGTTTCTAGGTCGTTGACCCACAGTGTCAGTAATAGTCAGTCTTGAGTCCTTAAGCAATAGATCCAGATAGGAACCGCTTCTTGGAAACGAAGGCCTATCAGTAGCCAGAAGGTCGAGCATATACTCAACGTTGTATTGATTCATCCAATTAAATAGATGGCTACCTCTCGGATTTTGTATTTGATTTCCCCAATCTACATGTTTCGCATTCAAATCACCGGCCATGAGATAGTAATTCTCTTCCGAGTTCAGTTGTAAGCATTGAAAAAGTTTTTCGAGCTCTGTTAAAAATTCAGTTGGCTGAGGTGATTCCGGTGCATAAGCCGCAATCGCATACATCCGCTTCCCATGTTTGAGAGGAATGCATACGATACATACCTCAAGCAACCGAAATCTGCGTACTTCACTTTTATATATAACTTTATAATTAATGCCTTTTCGTACAAAGATTGCGACACCTCCCCCAAAAGTGGAGTTGGGCCGATCTCTTCGTACGATATTGTAATTATTGTTAGTCATTTTATGTTTCTGGTTCAGCTTAGTTTCGCTGGCCATAAACACGTCTGGACTTTGATCCTTCAACAATTGGAATAGATTTGCTCTACGTTCGGTCCTAACCAGTGAATTTACATTCACAGCAAGGATCCTAAAGGGCCTCTCCGGCAGCGCGCCCTTAACCTATAAATTGCTTTAAGCTTGGCAAATAGGAGTAGAGATGGTCTACCCGCTTTGCCTGCTCCCCGATCTGTTTTTGAAGACCTGTTAATTGGCCCTGAATGGCCACCAACAAGGTCATAATATCCGCCTGTGCCGCCGGAGCCTTAGGCACGGGGGCCTGTGGGGCTACCTTTGGTGTAGGCTGTACCGTTGTACCCCTCCCTGACGCCATTTGGGCGTAAGAGATTTGGGGGTTAACGGGTATTGTTGTGGGAGCACGCGTTAATGGGATTTTCTCTACCTCCATTTGCTTTGCTTTTTTATTTTTTAAATCCTGAAAGATCGGACATCCCCGATAGCTAGCAGGGTGTCCGTCTTTCCGGCAGAGTGCGCATTTGAGCAGGGCCTTGTCTTCGACCCTTTCCTCACCTAACTTACATTCTCCTTTTATGTGGTTCTCGCCACACTTAACGCATCGTGACTGCATTTCGCAGTTTGCTGCAGCGTGGCCAAACCTTTGGCAGCGCATGCATTGAAGCATGTCACCGCACCTCTTTAATCTATCCCAGGTTACACACTGGTAGTTGAGGACGGAGATACTCCTCAAACTATCCAGTTTGCTGTTGGGTGAGAGCTGCACTAGGAAGATGGACAAATTCCTCTTCTCCCGTCTTGCTCGGACTGTGGTAAACGGCTTGACCTCGATAAAGTCGAGATCGTTGCTCGCTTTTTGGCGGAGCTCATTTAAGAGGTCCTTCGGTTCCGTGCAGGAATCTATGCCCTTCAAGAGGACCGTTTGTAATTTTTCTACTTTTGGCGTAAAGCTGAAGAACTCAGTTGTGGAGGCTTTTAATAAATTTTTAACTATTTTGTGCTGTTCCACAGTCATACAGTGGATAGCATGCCTATCTACATATAAGCGTTTAATATAAAAGTTCTGGCCAATGGCCGACTTACATAGTTCTATGGTCTCTTTCAGGTCCATCTTATAAACATTAATGGGTGGCACTTTCTCTTTCTTGGTTATCTGCGGCTGTGGCTGCTGCTGTTGACTCTGCTGCTGTTGATTCTGCTGCAGCTGTTTCTGCTGCTGTTGGTTCTGCTGCTTATTTTCGTTTGGTTTGGCCTGCTGCATTGTTTGAGTTGCCTGCAGCGGCTCTGTTATCGGTTGTTGTGCTTGATGGGGCTGGTTGTTTGACGGTTGCAGCTTCGCATCATCACTTTTTGACTGGGCCGTCTTTATTGGCGCCTGTCTTGCTTTTTTAACTTGCCGCTCCTGTCGATCTCTCTCTCGACGAGCTTGCTGCTTTTCTTTTAGGGCTTCGATAAGGGGGGTGAGCTTAGCTTGGAGAGTCTCAATCGCCGCCTGCACTTTACCTATTTCATCTTCTAGGTTTTGGACCTCTGTCTCTTCCTCTGAGGACGCCTCTGAGGTGAGGTGAGGTCGATAAGTTGGTGACTCTCACCCGATTTATATAGTCCCTCTCCACCTTCGGACATATATTGGATTTCCTCGTCATTAGATGGCGAGGCGACCACTTGTTTCTGTGTTGTTATTGCTGCTGTATTGTTGATATTATGCACCGTCTTCTTCCATTCAACTGGCAGCTCAGCTGTGGTAATGGAGCGGCGCTTTATCAGGTTGGGTACGCTTCTTACCCTTCTCCTCCTCTTTTTAGGCATATCGGCTGATTGCACCGTATCGGCATCGGATGATGCTGTTGCCAGGGCATCTTTCGATGTCCCCGGTGTTGATGCCGTTGCTGGCTTACTTTGCTTCGCTGTTTTTGTTGTTGGTGCAAGACCTTTAGCTGTCTCTGCTGACTTTGCCGTTTTCGGCTTTCCTAGCTGTGCTGGGCCACCTTTCAGTGCCCCCGCACTTTTTCCACCTACCATGTATTTGCTGTCCGAAGCAATAATATTTTCCACTTCTCGGTTGTGAAAAAAAGCTTCTAAAAATTTGGACCCAGACTGGGACTCGAACTGGCGACCCTCCACACTCCAGTCAGCCACCCTACCACTGTGCTATCGCACTATATGAAAAGAGCTTGTCTTAAGCTCAACTGATACTATTCCACACACGATTATAAATTAAAATTCTGCGAAAGCCAATACGTCTACACTGCTTCACAGATCGATATCGACTGGTCGAACGCACTAACCATTACGCTACGGGCTACTACACATTTCGCTTAAGGAATTATTTAATTAAAAAAAACGCAAAACGGGAAAGTTCATAGCACCTGGTTTAATGAAGTTTGTGTATGTATTTCTTTGAGAAAGGGTACCTAATTATATATATAATTGTAAAGTAAAGTTGAGAAATTAATCTTTAAAATAATGCTAAAAAAAATATATGTGATCGCTGATTTTATAAAGATATCGGTGTTCAAAAGGTAATTAAAAAAAATTATTTTCCAAGAACTTAAAATACTAAATATTTGAAAATGTATTATTGGTTGGGAAATAATTTTAAATTTATTTGAAAGGAAAAGAAAATACCTTTCATTTGATATCAAAATCATTTTCCCACCGTTTAGGAGTTATACGTGAAAAACGACCATTTTCGGCATTTTTCGATTTTTTAAATGTCGATATCTTCTTAACGGTGGGTCTTAAGAAAAAAATTGTCAAACTTTTTTTTTTGAAAATGACATAATCTACAAGTTATGTATGAAACACTTTTCGATAGCATTTACCATTTCCCAGTTTTATGCGAAAAACTGATATTTTCGACATTTAACCTTGAATAACTATTGACGCGCACACGATTTGGTAATGGACTTTCGAAACAGTATTTCTTATGCCAAAATAAAGACAATTGCATTTAAAAACCTTCACTTGGATTTTTTTTGGCAGATTGGCCATTTTTTTGTACATTTTCCCTGGGCTATATACAAATTCGAAAAAAACATAGACGCATTGTTATATATTTTATAATATACAGGCTAAAACCCATCGTTTACAGTTCTGTCTCCATATTCAAAAATTATCAGGTGATTTAACTCAGCAAAAATCTCGACATACCTTCCTTCGGGTGTTGTCTGGCCTGAATAGCGCAACCACGTAGAATTGTGTACATTGAAATCGCCCGTAACAACGATTTCACTGTGCGGATAATGGAAAACAATTCTCTGGATAGAGTCAGAAAGCGCATCGAATTCGTTGCAAGTCGAATTGCCGTCCAAACTTGGGCTGCGGTAAATAAAACATGTATGAATAATGCGCTTATGGATGGTGAATTTGAACCACATGAAGTTAAAATTTGTATTTATACATATTGTGGTTGGAGCTGATAAGCAACATCATTACGTACATAGACGGCAAGACCATGATGTGGAAAAAATAGCGGCACTAAATTATAACCTTGGAGGCTGAATTCCGAGGGATCGGAATTTTCACCAACCTGGTTTTCGCTTAGTGCGAAGACTGCTGGCCTGTTTTTTACAGTATGAACAGCACAGAAATTCTTCCTAAGCCCCCGGATGTTACTATAATCGACCCTAAACTTACCTTCCATTACAGCATTCAACATAAAAAAACAAAACTAGACAATTAACTATGCTAAAATTAAATATTGGGTACCAAAATTACTTCACAACAACAATTACCATTAGTGTTATGCCTTAATGGTAGGTTGCATTGAGCCGTCCCTGGTCACCCAAACAAAATTACAGCAATTTATCCAATATTACTTTGATTTAGTCCATTGCACACATCGTATGGATTTTAACCACATATGGTCAAACCAAAGCAACTGCGAGAGATGTTGGGAAGGAGTGAAATGAGAGTACCGCTCGCTGTGGCTATGGGTTATTTAGTTTTTTTTGTTGTTGTGGATTATGCATGACTTTTTTTTTTTGTGGGTGCACTTTTTTTTTTCTATTACACACGCACTGGCACTGATATGTTTTTGGTTGATTTTTTTTTTTGTTTTTCTCGCCGCGCGATATGTTGTTTAGTTATTGGTTTTTTAGGTATGATTAATTGATAATTATTGCAATTTTGGGCTATTTATTTATTTTGTTTTATTTCACTTTATGGGAGGTGATGGCAAAAACTTTATTTGTTTGGGGGTTTAGGCAAACGAACGAAAAATACCGCACTCAAACTCGCTTCACGTGTGTTCGCAGTAGGATGTAGATCGGTACTCCTTTAATTGTGTGTTGCCAAATTGCCCATTTGGAATCATTTTATTTCGACTTCCTACGTTCTGAACGGATAAATGTTCTAGCCCCAAGTTAAAGGGCACAAAAAAATGTAGTAAACTACTCCTATCTGTAGACAAGCATCGTCCTAAAGTTGGGCGAGAAACGATTAAAAGGGATGAAAGCCTACGATCACTATTACCGGATCTTAAGTTTTTTATACGAACTATTTAAAGAAGTAGCAAGCTGCATATTTTCTTGAATAATATTCACCTTGATTAAAAATGCATATTTCTTGACTAAGAACTCGCAACCATTCCTGTGTGCGCCTTTCGACAGGAATGGAAGGGACCTACAATTTTATGCCGAATCCAAACGGCTAGACGAGAAGCACTTATCCGTGACAAGTGATACTCTTGGAGGATTTGTCAATTCCTCGCAAGAGGCAGTAGCCCTGAAAAAAAAACTTTTTTAGTTTTTAGGTGGACGAGGCTGGGAAGCGATCCCAGACCTCCAGCGTGACAGTCGAACGCACTTTTTTTTTTTTTTTTTTTTTTTTTTAATTCATTTTTATTTTCATTTAACTTATAACTATCTTAATGCTAGACAAAAATTCATAAAAACTAGCCTACTTATCAATATCTTACAACTAACTTACTGGCCCTGAGCGGGCGCTCTAAGTTAAACAATAACTTAATACTATTGCCTTTCGGCCTAAGAACTAATTACATACTTATATCGATCTGGTTTTATTTTTTACCAAGAAATATGTAAAAAAAACTTGGTATCAGTATTTATTATTATTTTTTTTATATAAAACTTACATACTACCTAAGAATATCTTAAAACTACTTTGACTACTTAAAACTACTATAAAACTACTTACAAACCACTTAAAAACTAGAACAGCCACAGCAAGCATTTTCAATTTTATATTTTTTTGTTTTGTTTTTGATGTTTTTATAATTTTTTTTTTTTTTTTTTTTTTTTTTTTTTTTTTTTTTTTTTTTTTTTTTTTTGGTGCCACCCCGGCTGTCACTACTTAAAACTAATAAACCTTAAACTATGTAAGTCGACCAAGACCAAAAAGCTCAACTTTAGAAATCATTATTTTCATCGTTAAGCCACCAAAACTGGCTCTCCTTCTCACCCTATCTCTTCGGTCCCTATCAGACACAGTCCTACTGAACCGAAGTCGCTCAGCTCCGCCTTGTGCGATGACGTCTCGACTATAAAGAAGTCGCCTATCCACAGTTCTACGGCAGACGTGGTAGATAAGCGGAACCGCCTCTCTATCCTGTATCAGCCCCCGACTGTCTAAATAGAAGAATGCGTTAGGTGGAATATAACCGCTCAAACGCACACTCTCAAAGTATTCGTTGTTGGGGTAGTAAGCCCCAAAAATTAAGCTATTAGCCGAGGACATCGCTCTTGCAATGTGACCCCGAATCAGCTTGAGTATAAAATTATCGATTCTGTTAATGTTGGCTCCATTGTATAGAACCTCGTTGGCATAATAATGTTTGTACTCCGACTCTGGTGTTCTGTGTAATCCAAGGCAGCGTCGAAGACACTGCCTCTCAAACACCCGAATCTTTTCCATTTGAGATGGGGCAACGTTGAACCACACCGGGCATCCATAGGCAATCATTGGCCGGATAAGGGCCATGTAGCAAATCACCTTAACCCTGCTGTCAAGACGGCTGCTATAAAACAACCGTTTTGTCAGGGCAAAAGCTCCCCTGGCTCTGGTCAGAGCAGCATTTATATGTCTGTCGAAATACAAATACTGATCCATCCAGATGCCAAGGTACTTTACTACACTTTTATTCGCCAGTGGATGTCCATGTGGCCCTACGATCACCAGCTTGCGCCAGTTCTTTCTTGTATCCCTAGGGGCTCCATGCAATGTAGTCCTGAACAGAATGGTTTCGGATTTCTGAAAGTTGATTTTCAACTTCCAGTCATCGCAATGTCGCTGAATCTTGTCGAAGTCACGCTGTAAGAGAATTCTGATGACCTCAACTGTTGGAGCTGTTCTGTACGCAATTAGATCGTCGGCATACGCTATGGCATGGGCTAGACTACCTATCAGATCGCTGGTGTAAATACTGAATAGAATCGGTGAGTTCACCGCTCCCTGTTGAAGACCATTTTTAATTTCGAAGGTTGCGGTAGAATTTACATTGCCAATTTTGACAACAAACTTTCTACCATTGAGCATATCATAAAGCATATATAAAAGCGGTTTACTTATGCCCAGTCTGGCAAGCTTTAGATACAGACCTTCTAACCATACGGTGTCGAAAGCTTTCTCCAAGTCAACCAGACAAGCACCCGTACACTGTCTTTTAGATTTGTTCCATTGGACATCAGAAACGAGCTTTGACGCGGCATGAATGGTGTCATGTCCCGCCTTAAAACCGAACTGATTGTCCGGTATGATATTGTTGTCCTCCGCCCACTTGGACAGAGCTCTATTTATAACTTTCTCAAATACCTTACTGATACTCGGAAGAAGACTTATCGACCGGAGATTCGCCGGATTGGAGTTGTCCTTTCCCTTTTTCGGGAGAGGATGAACCACAGCTGTCTTCCACCGCCCTGGATAATATGCATTATTCAGAGCGTTGTTAAACAGTGTGGCATAAATGTCAACTGCTTCCTGAGGCAGATGTCGCAGTACAATGTTGGATATACCATCGATTCCTGCTGACTTCTTTTTCTTTAACGAAGCGAAGATGAGCTGGAGCTCAACTTTCGAAATTTACAGGGAATTAGCCCCGTTTCGCTCGGCGATGGTGGCGTTTGCCAAGTGTTCTTCATTGAACCTGGTGAAACCGGGATTCTCTGATCGCCATTGCGTCATTTCATTTCGAAGGTAGAAGTGGTGAAGCAAGGCTCTGTTTTCCAGGTCATGGTTCGGGCGAATGCTAGCATTCACCTTGTACACTTGCTGGAAAGCAGCCCCCACAGCCTCCACTTTCTCACGAGGATCTTCGATTATAAAGAGGTCATCGTCCAAGACGGCTTCCTCTGGATCTATGCCTGCTGTCAGAAGTACGTCTCTGTTCTCTGTCGTTCTCAGAAGCTTAAGACACGGAAGTTCGTTTTGATCATTCCGTCTAAATATTTTATTAATTTGAGGAAACATACTCGGGTCACTAGAATTAACGGCCCGAATTTTGTTGTCCCAATACAAATTAATAGACAACCGGTAATTTTCCTTGATCAATTGGTTGATGTTTTTAATTGACGACTTCAGTGTCCTAATCTCCAGATCGTGTATGTCAGTAAACCGTCTGTACAAAAGTTTCAGTCTTGTCAGAAGTCCACTTTTTTGTCTGTGTAGTGCGCCGATGGTCGCGTTGCGGTACATTTCTGTGGCTTCGCGTTCTTTGTAATTTGATATTGTTTTTTGCATTGTTCGTTTGATCGTATGGTCCATTTTTTATAAGTATTCGTCAATTTCAGTATTTGTTAAATTTCTGTCATTTGGTGGGGATATATTGTTCGTACGTAGTTCACTCGATAAAGCGCTGGTGAAGCGTGGCCAGCGAGTCTTACTGTAATTGTAAGAATTCACCGGCACATACTCCTCCAACTCCACGAGCTCGTTTGGAAGTTGAATTATGGCAGCAAGTCCGCAGTGGTCACTGTCGTACTCGATCGTTCGTAAACAGTTTCTTGGTCGTTGACCCACAGTGTCAGTAATTGTCAGTCTTGAGTCCTTAAGCAATAGATCCAGATAGGAACCGCTTCTTGGAAACGAAGGCCTATCAGTAGCCAGAAGGTCGAGCATATACTCAACGTTGTATTGATTCATCCAATTAAATAGATGGCTACCTCTCGGATTTTGTATTTGATTTCCCCAATCTACATGTTTGGCATTCAAATCACCGGCCATGAGATAGTAATTCTCCTCCGAGTTCAGTTGTAAGCATTGAAAAAGTTTTTCGAGCTCTGTTAAAAATTCAGTTGGCTGAGGTGATTCCGGTGCATAAGCCGCAATCGCATACATCCGCTTCCCATGTTTGAGAGGAATGCATACGATACACGCCTCAAGCAACCGAAATCTACGTACTTCACTATTATATATAACTTTATAATTAATGCCTTTTCGCACAGAGATTGCGACTCCTCCCCCAAAAGTGGAGTTGGGCCGATCTCTTCGTACGATATTGTAATTATTGTTAGTCAATTTATGCTTCTGGTTCAGCTTAGTTTCGCTGGCCATAAACACATCTGGACTTTGATCTTTCAACAATTGGAATAGATTTGCTCTACGTTCGGTTCTTACCAGTGAATTTACATTCACAGCAAGGATCCTAAAGGGCCTCTCCGGCAGCGCGCCCTTAACCTATAAATTGCGTTAAGCTTGGCAAATAGGAGTAAAGATGATCTACCCGCTTTGCCTGCTCCCCGATCTGTTTTTGAAGACCTGTTAATTGGCCCTGAATGGCCACCAACAAGGTCATAATATCCGCCTGTGCCGCCGGAGCCTTAGGCACGGGGGCCTGTGGGGCTGCCTTGGGCGTAGGCTGTACCATTGTTCCCCTCCCTGACACCATTTGGGCGTAAGAGATTTGGGGGTTAACGGGCATTGTTGTGGGAGGGCGCGTTAATGGGCGTTTCTCTACCTCTATTTGTTTTGCTTTTTTATTTTTCAATTCCTGAAAGATCGGACATCCCCGATAGCTGGCAGGGTGCCCGTCTTTCCGGCAGAGTGCACATTTGAGCAGGGCCTTGTCTTCGACCCTTTCCTCACCTAACTTACATTCTCCTTTTATGTGGTTCTCACCACACTTAACGGAGCGTGACTGCATTTCGCAGTTTGCAGCAGCGTGGCCGAACCTTTGGCAGCGCATGCATTGAAGCATGTCACTGCGCCTCTTTAATTTATCCCACGTCACATATTGGTAGTTGAGGACGGAGATACTCCTCAAACTATCCAATTTGCTGTTGGGCGAGAGCTGGACAAGGAAGATGGACAAATTCCTCTTCTCCCGTCTTGCTCGGACTGTGGTAAACGGCTTGACCTCGATAAAGTCGAGATCGCCGTTCGCTTTTTGGCGGAGCTCATTTAAGAGGTCCTGCGGTTCCGTGCAGGAATCTATGCCCTTCAAGAGGACCGTTTGCAACTTTTCGACTTTCGGCGTGAAGCTGAAGAACTCAGTTGTGGAAGCTTTTAACAAATTTTTAATTATCTTATGCTGCTCAACTGTAGAGCAGTGGATAGCATGTCTATCAACACTAAGTCTTTTAATAATAAAGTTTTGGCCTATAGCCGACTTACATAGTTCGATGGTCTCTTTTAGGTCCATCTTGAAGACATTAATGGGCGGCACCTTCTCTTTTTTATTCATCGGCGGCTGTGGCTGCTGCTGGTGTTCCTTCTGTTTCTGTTGTCTCTGCTGCTGTTGTTTCTGTTGCTGCTGCTGTTTCTGGATCTGCTGTTGTTGTTGCTTTTGTACTTGCTGCTGCTGTGGCTGTTCTGTTGACAGCTGTATGTTTGGCTGCTTTGGTTGATGTTGCTGGGGCTGCTTAGTTGGCAATTGCAGCTCTGCATTGTCTTTTAACTGTTGGGCTACTTTTTGTAGAGCCTGTAGCGATTTTTTGTTCGCCCGCTCCTGCCTCTCACGCTCTCGTCGAGCTTCTTGTTTTATCTTGAGAGCTTCTACCAATTGGTTTACCTCTGCTGTGAGCTGGTCAATCTGCTTTTTCTTAGCATTTAACATGCTATGGAAGGCCTGCTCCTCTATCTCCTCCTCTTCCTCCGATGCGGACGGTGATGTTAGGTCCACAAACGCATCTTTATCACCGCTGGTGTAGAGCCCTTCTCCACCCTCGGACATGTATTGTATTTCCTCGTCATCTATGACTTTGGATGACGAGGAATTAAGTTGATGGTTGCTTTTTGCTGCTGTAATTTGGTTTTCTTCAGGCGCCGTCTCCCCCAATCTAGCTGGCAGCTGAGCTGTGGTGATGGAGCGGCGCTTTACAAGATTGGGTACACTCCTTACCCTCCTCCTCTTTTTCGGTTGATCGGCTGGTGGTCCCGTACCGGCATCGGATGATGATGCTGCCAGGGCATCTTTCGATGTCCCCGCTGTTGGTGCCGTTGCTGGCTTTAGTATATTTGCCGTTGCTGGCTTTTCTATATTTGCCTACGTTGGCTTAGCTGTTGTTGCTGGCACATCATTCGATGACCCAGTTGCTGCTGCCGTTTTCGGCTTCTTTTTTGTTGCTGGGACACCACCTTTCAGTGATCCCGCAACGTTGACGTCACTCATGTGGTTGTTGTCCCACGCAATAATATTTTCGACTTCCCGGTTATGAAAAAAAGCCGACAAAAATTTTGACCCAGACCGGGGTTCGAACCAGCTATCTTCGGCTCCGGGATCTGCCACCTCTTTTTTTTTTTTTTTTTTTTTTTTAAATTCATTTTTATTTATTCATTTTCTTATAACTATCTTAAAGCTAGACAAAAATTCATGAAAAACTAGCCTACTTATCAATATCTTAAAAATAACTTACTGGCCCTAAGCGGGCGCTCTAAATTAAACAATAACTTAATGCTAATGCCTTTCGGCCTACGAACTACTTAAAATAACATCTTATCCTGGTTTTATTTTTCCCAAGAAAGATTTAAAAAAAACTTGGAAACAATATCATTTTTTTATTTTTATTTAAGAGCTAATTAAAACTAATTAAAACTACTTAAAACTACTTAAAACTACTTAAAACTATACTTAAACTACTATAAAACTACTTACAACTACCTTAAATCTAGAACAGCCACAGCAAGCATTTTCGATTTTGTTATTTTTTTGGTTTCATTTTTGGATTTTATAATTTTTTTTTTTTTTTTTTTTTTTTTTTGTGCCACCCTGACTGTCCCTACTTAATTAATCCACTTAAAACTATGTAAGTCGGCCAAGACGAGAAAACTAAGTCAACTATATTGTATCTATTTCTTCATTAAACCACCAAAACTGGTTCTCTTGTTTTACCCTGTCTCTTCGGTCCCGATCGGACACAGTCCTACTGAACCGGAGGCGCTCTGCTCCGCCCTGTGCGAGGACGTCTCGACTATAAAGGAGTCGCCTATCTACAGTTCTGCGGCCGACGTGGTAGATTAGCGGAACCGCCGCTCTATCCTGTATCAGCCCTCGACTGTCTAAATAGAGAAAAGCATCGGGTGGGATAAATCCACTTAAACGCACACTCTCGTAGTAATCGGTGTTGGGGTAGTAAGCCCCAAAAATTAAGCTATTGGCTGAGGACATCGCTCTTGCAATGTGACCCCGAATCAGCTTGATTATAAAATTATCGATTCTGTTAATGTTGGCTCCATTGTATAGAACCTCGTTGGAATAATAATGTTTGTACTCCGACTCTGGTGTTCTGTGTAATCCAAGGCAGCGTCGAAGACACTGCCTCTCAAACACCCGAATCTTTTCCATTTGAGATGGGGCAACGTTGAACCACACCGGGCATCCATAGGCAATCATTGGCCGGATAAGGGCCATGTAGCAAATCACCTTAACCCTGCTGTCAAGACGGCTGCTATAAAACAACCGTTTTGTCAGGGCAAAAGCTCCCCTGGCTCTGGTCAGAGCAGCATTTATATGTCTGTCGAAATACAAATACTGATCCATTAAGATGCCAAGGTACTTTACTACACTTTTATTCGCCAGTGGATGTCCATGTGGCCCTACGATCACCAGCTTGCGCCAGTTCTTTCTTGTATCCCTAGGGGCTCCACGCAATGGAGTCCTGAACAGAATGGTTTCGGATTTCTGAAAGTTGATTTTCAACTTCCAGTCATCGCAATATCGCTGAATCTTGTCGAAGTCACGCTGCAAGAGAATTCTGATGACCTCAACTGTTGGAGCTGTTCTGTACGCAATTAGATCGTCGGCATACGCTATGGCATGGGCTAGACTACCTATCAGATCGCTGGTGTAAATACTGAATAGAATCGGTGAGTTCACCGCTCCCTGTTGAAGACCATTTTTAATTTCGAAGGTTGTGGTAGAAGTTACATTGCCAATTTTGACAACAAACTTTCTACCATTGAGCATATCATAAAGCATATATAAAAGCGGTTTACTTATGCCCAGTCTGGCTAGCTTTAGATATATACCTTCTGTGTCGAAAGCTTTCTCCAAGTCAACCAGACAAGCACCCGTACACTGTCTTTTAGATTTGTTCCATTGGACATCAGAAACGAGTTTAGACGCGGCATGAATGGTGTCATGTCCCGCCTTAAAACCGAACTGATTATCCGGTATGATATTGTTGTCCTCCGCCCACTTGGACGGAGCTCTATTTATAACTTTCTCAAATACCTTACTGATACTTGGAAGAAGACTTATCGACCGGAGATTTGCCGGATTGGAGTTGTCCTTTCCCTTTTTCGGGAGAGGATGAACCACAGCTGTTTTCCAGCGCCCTGGATAATATGCATTATTCAGAGCGTTAATAAACAGTGTGGCATAAATGTCAACTGCTTCCTGAGGCAGATGTCGCAGTACAACGTTGGATATACCATCGATTCCTGCTGACTTCTTTTTCTTTAATGAAGCGAAGATGAGCTGGAGCTCAACTTTCGAAATTAACAGGGAATTAGCCCCGTTTCGCTCGGCGATGGTGGCGTTTGCCAAGTATTCTTCATTGAACCCGGTGAAACCGAGATTCTCTGATCGCCATTGCGTCATTTCATTTCGAAGGTAGAAGTGGTGAAGCAAGGCTCTGTTCTGCAGGTCATGGTTCGGGCGAATGCCAGCATTCACCTTATACACTTGCTGGAAAGCAGCCCCCACAGCCTCCACTTTCTCACGAGGATCTTCGATTATAAAGAGGTCATCGTCCAAGACGGCTTCCTCTGGATCTATGCCTGCTATCAGAAGTACGTCTCTGTTCTCTGTCGTTCTCTGAAGCTTAAGACACGGAAGTTCGTTCTGATCATTCCGTCTAAATATTTTATTAATTTGAGGAAACATACTCGGGTCACTAGAATTAACGGCCCGAATTTTGTTGTCCCAGTACAAATTAATAGACAACCGGTAGTTTTCTTTGATCAGTTGGTTGATGTTTTTGATAGACGACTTCAGTGTCCTAATCTCCAGATCGTGTCTGTCAGTAAATCGTCTGTACAAGAGTTTCAGTCTTGTCAAAAGTCCACTTTTTTGTCTGTGTAGTGCGTCGATAGTTGCGTTGCGCTACATGTCGGTGGCTTCGCGTTCTTTGTATTTCGGTATTGTTTTTTCCATTGTTCGTTGGATTGTACTGTTCATTTTTTCCAGGTAATCGTCAATTTCCGTATTTGTTAAATTCCTGTCATTTGGTGGGGATATATTGCTAGTACCTAGTTCGCTCGATAGAGCGCTGGTGAAGCGTGGCCAGCGAGTCTTACTGTAGTTGTAAGAATGCACTGGCACATACTCTTCCAACTCCACGAGCTCGTTCGGAAGTTGAATTACGGCAGCAAGTCCGCAGTGGTCACTGTCGTACTCTATCGTTCGTAAAAAGTTTCTAGGTCGTTGACCCACAGTGTCAGTAATAGTCAGTCTTGAGTCCTTAAGCAATAGATCCAGATAGGAACCGCTTCTTGGAAACGAAGGCCTATCAGTAGCCAGAAGGTCGAGCATATACTCAACGTTGTATTGATTCATCCAATTAAATAGATGGCTACCTCTCGGATTTTGTATTTGATTTCCCCAATCTACATGTTTGGCATTCAAATCACCGGCCATGAGATAGTAATTCTCCTCCGAGTTCAGTTGTAAGCATTGAAAAAGTTTTTCGAGCTCTGTTAAAAATTCAGTTGGCTGAGGTGATTCCGGTGCATAAGCCGCAATCGCATACATCCGCTTCCCATGTTTGAGAGGAATGCATACGATACACGCCTCAAGCAACCGAAATCTACGTACTTCACTATTATATATAACTTTATAATTAATGCCTTTTCGCACAGAGATTGCGACTCCTCCCCCAAAAGTGGAGTTGGGCCGATCTCTTCGTACGATATTGTAATTATTGTTAGTCAATTTATGCTTCTGGTTCAGCTTAGTTTCGCTGGCCATAAACACATCTGGACTTTGATCTTTCAACAATTGGAATAGATTTGCTCTACGTTCGGTTCTTACCAGTGAATTTACATTCACAGCAAGGATCCTAAAGGGCCTCTCCGGCAGCGCGCCCTTAACCTATAAATTGCGTTAAGCTTGGCAAATAGGAGTAAAGATGATCTACCCGCTTTGCCTGCTCCCCGATCTGTTTTTGAAGACCTGTTAATTGGCCCTGAATGGCCACCAACAAGGTCATAATATCCGCCTGTGCCGCCGGAGCCTTAGGCACGGGGGCCTGTGGGGCTGCCTTTGGCGTAGGCTGTACCATTGTTCCCCTCCCTGACACCATTTGGGCGTAAGAGATTTGGGGGTTAACGGGCATTGTTGTGGGAGGGCGCGTTAATGGGCGTTTCTCTACCTCTATTTGTTTTGCTTTTTTATTTTTCAATTCCTGAAAGATCGGACATCCCCGATAGCTGGCAGGGTGCCCGTCTTTCCGGCAGAGTGCACATTTGAGCAGGGCCTTGTCTTCGACCCTTTCCTCACCTAACTTACATTCTCCTTTTATGTGGTTCTCACCACACTTAACGGAGCGTGACTGCATTTCGCAGTTTGCAGCAGCGTGGCCGAACCTTTGGCAGCGCATGCATTGAAGCATGTCACTGCGCCTCTTTAATTTATCCCACGTCACATATTGGTAGTTGAGGACGGAGATACTCCTCAAACTATCCAATTTGCTGTTGGGCGAGAGCTGGACAAGGAAGATGGACAAATTCCTCTTCTCCCGTCTTGCTCGGACTGTGGTAAACGGCTTGACCTCGATAAAGTCGAGATCGCCGTTCGCTTTTTGGCGGAGCTCATTTAAGAGGTCCTGCGGTTCCGTGCAGGAATCTATGCCCTTCAAGAGGACCGTTTGCAACTTTTCGACTTTCGGCGTGAAGCTGAAGAACTTAGTTGTGGAAGCTTTTAACAAATTTTTAATTATCTTATGCTGCTCAACTGTAGAGCAGTGGATAGCATGTCTATCAACACTAAGTCTTTTAATAATAAAGTTTTGGCCTATAGCCGACTTACATAGTTCGATGGTCTCTTTTAGGTCCATCTTGAAGACATTAATGGGCGGCACCTTCTCTTTTTTATTCATCGGCGGCTGTGGCTGCTGCTGGTGTTCCTTCTGTTTCTGTTGTCTCTGCTGCTGTTGTTTCTGTTGCTGCTGCTGTTTCTGGATCTGCTGTTGTTGTTGCTTTTGTACTTGCTGCTGCTGTGGCTGTTCTGTTGACAGCTGTATGTTTGGTTGATGTTGCTGGGGCTGCTTAGTTGGCAATTGCAGCTCTGCATTGTCTTTTAACTGTTGGGCTACTTTTTGTGGAGCCTGTAGCGATTTTTTGTTCGCCCGCTCCTGCCTCTCACGCTCTCGTCGAGCTTCTTGTTTTATCTTGAGAGCTTCTACCAATTGGTTTACCTCTGCTGTGAGCTGGTCAATCTGCTTTTTCTTAGCATTTAACATGCTATGGAAGGCCTGCTCCTCTATCTCCTCCTCTTCCTCCGATGCGGACGGTGATGTTAGGTCCACAAACGCATCTTTATCACCGCTGGTGTAGAGCCCTTCTCCACCCTCGGACATGTATTGTATTTCCTCGTCATCTATGACTTTGGATGACGAGGAATTAAGTTGATGGTTGCTTTTTGCTGCTGTAATTTGGTTTTCTTCAGGCGCCGTCTCCCCCAATCTAGCTGGCAGCTGAGCTGTGGTGATGGAGCGGCGCTTTACAAGATTGGGTACACTCCTTACCCTCCTCCTCTTTTTCGGTTGATCGGCTGGTGGTCCCGTACCGGCATCGGATGATGATGCTGCCAGGGCATCTTTCGATGTCCCCGCTGTTGGTGCCGTTGCTGGCTTTAGTATATTTGCCGTTGCTGGCTTTTCTATATTTGCCTTCGTTGGCTTAGCTGTTGTTGCTGGCACATCATTCGATGACCCAGTTGCTGCTGCCGTTTTCGGCTTCTTTTTTGTTGCTGGGACACCACCTTTCAGTGATCCCGCAACGTTGACGTCACTCATGTGGTTGTTGTCCCACGCAATAATATTTTCGACTTCCCGGTTATGAAAAAAAGCCGACAAAAATTTTGACCCAGACCGGGGTTCGAACTGGCTATCTTCGGCTCCGGGATCTGCCACCTCTTTTTTTTTTTTTTTTTTTTTTTTAAATTCATTTTTATTTATTCATTTTCTTATAACTATCTTAAAGCTAGACAAAAATTCATGAAAAACTAGCCTACTTATCAATATCTTAAAAATAACTTACTGGCCCTAAGCGGGCGCTCTAAATTAAACAATAACTTAATGCTAATGCCTTTCGGCCTACGAACTACTTAAAATAACATCTTATCCTGGTTTTATTTTTCCCAAGAAAGATTTAAAAAAACTTGGAAACAATATCATTTTTTATTTTTATTTAAGAGCTAATTAAAACTAATTAAAACTACTTAAAACTATACTTAAACTACTATAAAACTACTTACAACTACCTTAAATCTAGAACAGCCACAGCAAGCATTTTCGATTTTGTTATTTTTTTGGTTTCATTTTTGGATTTTATAATTTTTTTTTTTTTTTTTTTTTTTTTTTGTGCCACCCTGACTGTCCCTACTTAATTAATCCACTTAAAACTATGTAAGTCGGCCAAGACGAGAAAACTAAGTCAACTATATTGTATCTATTTCTTCATTAAACCACCAAAACTGGTTCTCTTGTTTTACCCTGTCTCTTCGGTCCCGATCGGACACAGT
This sequence comes from Melangyna quadrimaculata, assembly GCA_949320155.1. Lineage (NCBI taxonomy): Eukaryota > Metazoa > Arthropoda > Insecta > Diptera > Syrphidae > Melangyna > Melangyna quadrimaculata. The sequence goes on along the minus strand of OX439483.1, from coordinate 231,995,390 downwards.
CCTACTGAACCGGAGGCGCTCTGCTCCGCCCTGTGCGAGGACGTCTCGACTATAAAGGAGTCGCCTATCTACAGTTCTGCGGCCGACGTGGTAGATTAGCGGAACCGCCGCTCTATCCTGTATCAGCCCTCGACTGTCTAAATAGAGAAAAGCATCGGGTGGGATAAATCCACTTAAACGCACACTCTCGTAGTAATCGGTGTTGGGGTAGTAAGCCCCAAAAATTAAGCTATTGGCTGAGGACATCGCTCTTGCAATGTGACCCCGAATCAGCTTGATTATAAAATTATCGATTCTGTTAATGTTGGCTCCATTGTATAGAACCTCGTTGGAATAATAATGTTTGTACTCCGACTCTGGTGTTCTGTGTAATCCAAGGCAGCGTCGAAGACACTGCCTCTCAAACACCCGAATCTTTTCCATTTGAGATGGGGCAACGTTGAACCACACCGGGCATCCATAGGCAATCATTGGCCGGATAAGGGCCATGTAGCAAATCACCTTAACCCTGCTGTCAAGACGGCTGCTATAAAACAACCGTTTTGTCAGGGCAAAAGCTCCCCTGGCTCTGGTCAGAGCAGCATTTATATGTCTGTCGAAATACAAATACTGACCCATCCAGATGCCAAGGTACTTTACTACACTTTTATTCGCCAGTGGATGTCCATGTGGCCCTACGATCACCAGCTTGCGCCAGTTCTTTCTTGTATCCCTAGGGGCTCCACGCAATGGAGTCCTGAACAGAATGGTTTCGGATTTCTGAAAGTTGATTTTCAACTTCCAGTCATCGCAATATCGCTGAATCTTGTCGAAGTCACGCTGCAAGAGAATTCTGATGACCTCAACTGTTGGAGCTGTTCTGTACGCAATTAGATCGTCGGCATACGCTATGGCATGGGCTAGACTACCTATCAGATCGCTGGTGTAAATACTGAATAGAATCGGTGAGTTCACCGCTCCCTGTTGAAGACCATTTTTAATTTCGAAGGTTGCGGTAGAAGTTACATTGCCAATTTTCACAACAAACTTTCTACCATTGAGCATATCATAAAGCATATATAAAAGCGGTTTACTTATGCCCAGTCTGGCTAGCTTTAGATACAGACCTTCTAACCATACGGTGTCGAAAGCTTTCTCCAAGTCAACCAGACAAGCACCCGTACAATGTCTTTTAGATTTGTTCCATTGGACATCAGAAACGAGCTTTGACGCGGCATGAATGGTGTCATGTCCCGCCTTAAAACCGAACTGATTGTCCGGTATGATATTGTTGTCCTCCGCCCACTTGGACAGAGCTCTATTTATAACTTTCTCAAATACCTTACTGATACTCGGAAGAAGACTTATCGACCGGAGATTCGCCGGATTGGAGTTGTCCTTACCCTTTTTCGGGAGAGGATGAACCACAGCTGTCTTCCACCGCCCTGGATAATATGCATTATTCAGAGCGTTGTTAAACAGTGTGGCATAAATGTCAACTGCTTCCTGAGGCAGATGTCGCAGTACAACGTTGGATATACCATCGATTCCTGCTGACTTCTTTTTCTTTAATGAAGCGAAGATGAGCTGGAGCTCAACTTTCGAAATTAACAGGGAATTAGCCCCGTTTCGCTCGGCGATGGTGGCGTTTGCCAAGTGTTCTTCATTGAACCCGGTGAAACCGAGATTCTCTGATCGCCATTGCGTCATTTCATTTCGAAGGTAGAAGTGGTGAAGCAAGGCTCTGTTTTCCAGGTCATGGTTCGGGCGAATGCTAGCATTCACCTTGTACACTTGCTGGAAAGCAGCCCCACAGCCTCCACTTTCTCACGAGGATCTTCGATTATAAAGAGGTCATCGTCCAAGACGGCTTCCTCTGGATCTATGCCTGCTATCAGGAGTACGTCTCTGTTCTCTATCGTTCTCTGAAGCTTAAGACACGGAAGTTCGTTTTGATCATTCCGTCTAAATATTTTATTAATTTGAGGAAACATACTCGGGTCGCTAGAATTAACGGCCCGAATTTTGTTGTCCCAATACAAATTAATAGACAACCGGTAATTTTCCTTGATCAATTGGTTGATGTTTTTAATTGACGACTTCAGTGTCCTAATCTCCAGATCGTGTATGTCAGTAAAACGTCTGTACAAGAGTTTCAGTCTTGTCAAAAGTCCACTTTTTTGTCTGTGTAGTGCGTCGATGGTCGCGTTGCGGTACATATCTGTGGCTTCGCGTTGTTTGTATTTTGGTATTGTTTTTTGCATTGTTCGTTGGATTGTACTGTCCATCTTTTCCAAGTAATCGTCAATTTCGGTATTTGTTAAATTCCTGTCATTTGGTGGGGATATGTTGTTCATTCGTAGTTCACTCGATAAAGCGCTGGTGAAGCGTGGCCAGCGAGTCTTACTGTAATTGTAAGAATGCACTGGCACATACTCCTCCAACTCCACGAGCTCGTTCGGAAGTTGAATTACGGCAGCAAGTCCGCAGTGGTCACTGTCGTACTCGATCGTTCGTAAACAGTTTCTTGGTCGTTGACCCACAGTGTCAGTAATTGTCAGTCTTGAGTCTTTCAACAATAGATCCAGATAGGAACCGCTCCTTGGAAACGAAGGCCTATCAGTAGCCAAAAGGTCGAGCATATACTCAACGTTGTATTGACACATCCAATTAAATAGATGGCTACCTCTCGGATTTTGTATTTGATTTCCCCAATCTACATGTTTGGCATTCAAATCACCGGCCATGAGATAGTAATTCTCTTCCGAGTTCAATTGTAAGCATTGAAAAAGTTTTTCGAGCTCTGTTAAAAATTCAGTTGGCTGAGGTGATTCCGGTGCATAAGCCGCAATCGCATACATCCGCTTCCCATGTTTGAGAGGAATGCATACGATACACGCCTCAAGCAACCGAAATCTACGTACTTCACTATTATATATTACTTTATAATTTATGCCTTTTCGTACAAAGATTGCGACTCCTCCCCCCAAAGTGGAGTTGGGCCGATCTCTTCGTACGATATTGTAATTATTGTTAGTCAATTTATGTTTCTGGTTCAGCTTAGTTTCGCTGGCCATAAACACATCAGGACTCTGATCTTTCAACAATTGGAATAGATTTGCTCTACGTTCGGTCCTAATCAATGAATTTACATTCACAGCAAGGATCTTTAAGGGCCTCTCCGGCAGCGCGCCCTTAACCTATAAAATGCGATAAGCTCGGCAAAGCAGAGTAGATATTGTCTACCCTTTTCGCCTGCTCACTTATCTGTTTTTGAAGTCCTGCTATTTGGCTCTGAATGGCCAGTAGCATACCTCTTATTTCGGCCTGTGCGTCCAGAGCCTTAGGCACGAGGGCCTGTGGGGCTGCCTTTGGCGCAGGCTGTACCGTTTTGCCCCTTCCTGACGCCATTTGGGCGTAGGAAATTTGGGGATTGACGGAAATTGTTGTATGATGACGCGTTGGTGGGCGTCTTTCTATCATCTCTGCTTGCCTTGCCGCTTTATTGTGTTTCAATTGTTGAAACGTCGGGCATCCCCGATAGTTTGCGGGGTGCCCGTCGCCTCGACAAAGTGCACATTTAAGTTGGGTCAGTTCGACCCGTTCCTGCCCGAGCTTACACTCTTCTAACTGTGGTGGTTCTCACCACAGTTAACGCAGCGTGACTGCATTTCGCAGTTTGCCGCAGCGTGGCCGAACCTTTGGCAGCGCATGCATTGAAGCATGTCGCCGCGCCTCTTTAATTTATCCCAAGTCACAAGCTGGTAGTCGAGGACGGAGATACTTCTCAGACTTTCCAGTTTGCTGCTGGGCGAAAGCTGAACCAGGAAGAACGGCAGATTCCGTTTCTCCCGCCTTGCCTTAACTGTAGCGAACGGCTTAACCCCGATAAATTCGAGATCATCGCTCGCTTTTTGGCGAAGTTCATTTAAGAGCGCCTGTGGATCCGTGCAGGAATCTATGCCCTTTAGTAGGACCGTCTGAAACTTTTCAGTTTTTGGGGTAAAACTAAAGAACTCCGTTGTGGATTCTTTTAACAGATCTTTAATGATTTTATAATCCCTAATTGAATAGCACTGAATAGCGTGCCTATCTACACTTAATCGTTTAATAGTAAAATTTGTGCCTATGGCCGACTTACATAATTTTATAGTGTCCTGTAATTCCAATTTGTATGTGTTTATTGGTGGCACCTTTTCTTTTTTTATTTGCGTTGACGACTGTGGCTGCTGCTGGTGTTCCTTCTGCTGCTGCGGTATCTGCTGCTGTTGTTTCTGCTGCTGTTGTATCTGCTGCTGTTGATTCTGCTGCTGGTTCTGCTGCTGTTCTTTCTGCTTCTGTAGTTGTTGCCTTTGCTGTTTAGGCGGCTGCTGTGGCTGTTGTTGTTGCAGCCTATTTTGTGGCTGCTCTGGTTGTTGTTTATTTTGGTGGGGCTGTTCATTTGTCGGTTGCAGCTCCGCATTTTTCATTTGCTGTTGCGCTACTTTTGGTGTAGCCTGTACCGTCTTTTTGAACTCCCGCTCCTGCCTTTCTCGTTCTCTTCGAGCTTCTTGTTTGCCTTTGAGGGCCTTTACAATTTCTTGCACCTCTGCTCTTAGTTTTTCTATTTGTTTTTGTTTTTCTGACACGATGTTATTGAGAGCTTGCTCCTCTATTTCATCTTCCGATGATTGGTCTGTTGTTGCATTTTTTTCATCGCTGGTGGGGAGCCCTTCTCCACCCTCGGACATATATTCAATTTCCTCGTCATCGATGACTTTGGATGACGAGGAATTAACTTTCTGCTGCATTTCGATATTTGCTGCTATCGTCTGCCTACCATCAGCTTGCAGCTGTGCTGAGGGGGCAGGTGGACGTGCGGTGCGCTTCACCAAATTAGGAACATATTTTTGTTGCTTCCTCTTCTTAGTTAACTCGGCTGGTGGTGCCGTTGCCATTGTTGCTAGGACATCTTTGGATGTCCCCGCTATAGCTGCCGTTGCTGGCTTTATTGGTTTTGCCTTTATTGGCTTAACCGCTGCTGATGAAACATCTTTCGATGCCCCAGTTGTTGGTGCCGTTGCTGGCATTGTATTTGGTGCTGGTGCACCACCTTTCGATGGCCCCGCACTCTTCTTTCCTTCGTCCAGATGAGTTTTATCCCACTCAATTATGTTTTCGACTTCTCTATTATGAAAAAAAGCCGATAAAATATTTGACCCTGACCGGGGTTTGAACCGGCTATCTTCGGCTCCGGGATCTGCCACTCTACCTCTGTGCTATTTCACACTATGAAAATAGCTTGGCTTAAATTGGACTTAACCACTCGCGATGTTAATTTAAAACTCTGTGAAAACCGAAAACGTCTACACACTTCCACAGTACGAGATCGACTCGAGTCGAACGCACTAACCATTACGCTACGGGCTACTACACATTTCGCTAAAGGAATTATTTAATTAAAAAAAACGCAAAACGGGAAAGTTCATAGCACCTGGTTTAATGAAGTTTGTGTATGTATTTCTTTGAGAAAGGGTACCTAATTATATATATAATTGTAAAGTAAAGTTGAGAAATTAATCTTTAAAATAATGCTAAAAAAAATATATGTGATCGCTGATTTTATAAAGATATCGGTGTTCAAAAGGTAATTAAAAAAAATTATTTTCCAAGAACTTAAAATACTAAATATTTGAAAATGTATTATTGGTTGGGAAATAATTTTAAATTTATTTGAAAGGAAACGAAAATACCTTTCATTTGATATCAAAATCATTTCCCCACCGTTTAGGAGTTATACGTGAAAAACGACCATTTTCGGCATTTTTCGATTTTTTAAATGTCGATATCTTCTTAACGGTGGGTCTTAAGAAAAAAATTGTCAAACTTTTTTTTTTGAAAATGACATAATCTACAAGTTATGTATGAAACACTTTTCGATAGCATTTACCATTTCCCAGTTTTATGCGAAAAACTGATATTTTCGACATTTAACCTTGAATAACTATTGACGCGCACACGATTTGGTAATGGACTTTCGAAACAGTATTTCTTATGCCAAAATAAAGACAATTGCATTTAAAAACCTTCACTTGGATTTTTTTTGGCAGATTGGCCATTTTTTTGTACATTTTCCCTGGGCTATATACAAATTCGAAAAAAACATAGACGCATTGTTATATATTTTATAATATACAGGCTAAAACTCATCGTTTACAGTTCTGTCTCCATATTCAAAAATTATCAGGTGATTTAACTCAGCAAAAATCTCGACATACCTTCCTTCGGGTGTTGTCTGGCCTGAATAGCGCAACCACGTAGAATTGTGTACATTGAAATCGCCCGTAACAACGATTTCACTGTGCGGATAATGGAAAACAATTCTCTGGATAGTCAGAAAGCGCATCGAATTCGTTGGAAGTCGAATTGCCGTCCAAACTTGGGCTGCGGTAAATAAAACATGTATGAATAATGCGCTTATGGATGGTGAATTTGAACCACATGAAGTTAAAATTTGTATTTATACATTGGCCATATTGTGGTTGGAGCTGATAAGCAACATCATTACGTACATAGACGGCAAGACCATGATGTGGAAAAAATAGCGGCACTAAATTATAACCTTGGAGGCTGAATTCCGAGGGATCGGAATTTTCACCAACCTGGTTTTCGCTTAGTGCGAAGACTGCTGGCCTGTTTTTTACAGTATGAACATATGCAGCACAGAAATTCTTCCTAAGCCCCCGAATGTTACTATAATCGACCCTAAACTTACCTTCCATTACAGCATTCAACATAAAAAACAAAACTAGACAATTAACTATGCTAAAATTAAATATTGGGTACCAAAATTACTTCACAACAACAATTACCATTAGTGTTATGCCTTAATGGTAGGTTGCATTGAGCCGTCCCTGGTCACCCAAACAAAATTACAGCAATTTATCCAATATTACTTTGATTTAGTCCATTGCACACATTGTATGGATTTTAACCACATATGGTCAAACCAAAGCAACTGCGAGAGATGTTGGGAAGGAGTGAAATGAGAGTACCGCTCGCTGTGGCTATGGGTTATTTAGTTTTTTTTGTTGTTGTGGATTATGCATGACTTTTTTTTTGTGGGTGCACTTTTTTTTTTTTATTACACACGCACTGGCACTGATATGTTTTTGGTTGATTTTTTTTTTTGGTTTTCTCGCCGCGTGATATGTTGTTTAATTATTGGTTTGTTAGGTATGATTAATTGATAATTATTGCAATTTTGGGCTATTTATTTATTTTGTTTTATTTCACTTTATGGGAGGTGATGGCAAAAACTTTATTTGTTTGGGGGTTTAGGCAAACGAACGAAAACTACCGCACTCGAACTCGCTTCACGTGTGTTCGCAGTAGGATGTAGATCGGTACTCCTTTAATTGTGTGTTGCCAAATAGCCCATTTGGAATCATTTTATTTCGACTTCCTACGTTCTGAACGGATAAATGTTCTAGCCCCAAGTTAAAGGGCACAAAGAAATGTAGTAAACTACTCCTATCTGTAGACAAGCATCGTCCTAAAGTTGCGCGAGAAACGATTAAAAGGGATGAAAGCCTACGATCACTATCACCGGATCTTAAGTTTTTTATACGAACTATTTAAAGAAGTAGCAAGCTGCATATTTTCTTGAATAATATTCACCTTGATTAAAAATGCATATTTCTTGACTAAGAACTCGCAACCATTCCTGTGTGCGCCATTCGACAGGAATGGAAGGGACCTACAATTTTATGCTAAATCCAAACGGCTAGACGAGAAGCACTTATCCGTGACAAGTGATACTCTTGGAGGATTTGTCAATTCCTCGCAAGAGGCGGTAGCCCTGAAAAAAAAACTTTTTTAGTGTTTAGGTGGACGAGGCTGGGAAGCGATCCCAGACCTCCAGCGTGACAGTCGAACGCACTAACCATTACGCTACGGGCTACTACACATTTCGCTAAAGGAATTATTTAATTAAAAAAAAAACGCAAAACGGGAAAGTTCATAGCACCTGGTTAGATGAAGTTTGTGTATGTATTTCTTTGAGAAAGGGTACCTAATTATATATATAATTGTAAAGTAAAGTTGAGAAATTAATCTTTAAAATAATGCTAAAAAAATATATGTGATCGCTGATTTTATAAAGATATCGGTGTTCAAAAGGTAATTAAAAAAAATTATTTTCCAAGAACTTAAAATACTAAATATTTGAAAATGTATTATTGGTTGGGAAATAATTTTAAATTTATTTGAAAGGAAAAGAAAATACCTTTCATTTGATATCAAAATCATTTTCCCACCGTTTAGGAGTTATACGTGGAAAACGACCATTTTCGGCATTTTTCGATTTTTTAAATGTCGATATCTTCTTAACGGTGGGTCTTAAGAAAAAAATTGTCAAACTTTTTTTTTGAAAATGACATAATCTACAAGTTATGTATGAAACACTTTTCGATAGCAATTACCATTTCCCAGTTTTATGCGAAAAACTGATATTTTCGACATTTAACCTTGAATAACTATTGACGCGCACGCGATTTGGTAATGGACTTTCGAAACAGTATTTCTTATGCCAAAGTAAAGACAATTGCATTTAATAACCTTCACTTGGATTTTTTTTGGCAGATTGGCCATTTTTTTGTACATTTTCCCTGGGCTATATACAAATTCGAAAAAAACATAGACGCATTGTTATATATTTTATAATATACAGGCTAAAACCCATCGTTTACAGTTCTGTCTCCATATTCTTTTTATGCTCTTGAACTAAGCTTTCCAACGTTGTACATGTCAATTGTGGGCACTAGACGCACAATTATTCCCATTCATTAAATTCGCTAAGTCGAATAAAAAAGTAGAATTTTCATACTGTTAAGCAAATTATTCGCCAACCATGATATTTTTCGGTATTATTGGCCATTGCTATAAAAGTTCTTTTATTTTGGAGTCTATTCAGTTCAGCGAAAGTGACCAGGATTCTCATTTCAATGGAACACTGTTGCAGTTAATTTTGGCTCTAATTGCAATCTTTGTTGCCATACACTGCCTAAACCCCATGGTTTACAGCTTTTTGTCCATACAAGAAAATGATGTACTAGGGCTAAGCTTAACGACATATATCACATTCGTGGGCAATAGGTAGACCAAAATGGCCAATCTCCTTTTGGTCCATTTTTCATTTGGGGCAAATTTCATGTAGCCAAATAATAGTACAATTGTACAAATATTTAAATTTAATTTAATTAATTAATTTAATTATTTTAATAATTTTGTTGTGTGTTAGAAACTGGGAAGCCATCAGCAAAATTCTTCAATCTTATCCTAAATGCAAAACTGAAGATGGACAAGCAGAAGTATTTCATCGTGGTATAGGAAAACGTAGAGCTTCTCACCAAAGTTCCGAACACGATTTAGAAGAACAAATTACCGAATGGGCTAACATGACATGGTTTTTGTTGGCACTCGGTGGAGTTTGTTTACAAAGACCACGTTCACTACGTGTACCAATTAATCTAAATCAAAATATTCAAAACTGTCAGAGCAGCCAAAGTAGTCAAAATATAGACAATAATCCCATTATTTCGCACAACCAACAAAACAATCCACACAGCACAAACAGTCAAAATATTTCACACAATTCAACAATGCCACTGAACCCGAATATAAGTGTTTCATTGGGTTCATTGGCCCAGAACTCAGTGAACTCTGTATCGAGTTCAGTGAGTTCCGGACGAGGTTCCCTCCATCCGAGTTCAATATCACTAGTAACCACAACTATTGTAATTCCACCACCGCAAGAAATCCAGTATTGTCCAGTAACACAGTAAGTTTTTATTACATGATTTAAAAAGAAAAGAAAACACTTAAAAGCTGTTTTCTTTCAGATTCATTGGACAACTTCTGCGGTTATTGGTTTGCAGTAACGAGAAGATCGGTTTAAATATTCAAAAGAATGTCAAAGAGCTCGTCGGGGAGGAGATGTCTCCTCAGCTCTATCCTATTCTTTTTGATCAAATAAGAGCTATCGTCGAAAAGTTTTTCGATCAACAGGGCCAAGTTAATGTGACCGATATAAATACTCAGTTTATAGAACACACAATCTACATTATGAAGTCCATACTAGATCCAAAACCTAGCAAAGATCAAAATGATCAACCTGCACCCTCGGAACATTTAGGTGTAACAAGTATTGAAGGAATGATGTTGGGCATCGTTCGATATGTTCGTCACTTGGATATGACGGTCTATGCAATCCGAATTAAAACTAAACTTTGTCAGCTGGTCGAGGTAATGATGAAAAGAAGGGATGACTTGGCCTTCAGGCAAGAAATGAAGTTTCGTAATAAGCTTGTAGAGTATCTTACCGACTGGGTAATGGGCACATCACATCAGATTGCTCCGCCAAGTTCAGTTGATGCATCAATGATGACCAAGTTTGTTAATACTCGTTTGAATGGAATATATTAAGAACCTTATTGTTTTAGCACATCTCTCATTTTTCGAGACCTGGATCAAGCTTGCATGGAAGCTGTTGCAGCATTGCTCCGTGGACTTCCCCTGCAACCAGAAGAATCTGATCGGGGAGATCTTATGGATGCAAAAAGCGCATTGTTTCTTAAGTGAACACAACAAATATCAATTTAACGATGGTGGTATAAAAATGATTTTGCTCTTTCCAGGTATTTCACACTATTTATGAATTTGTTAAACGACTGCATTGATAGCTCAGAAGCGGAAAAAGATCTTCAGAATTCACAAATGTTGCCTCCAAGACCTAGAATGGCTGCAGGTAAATTAACAGCTCTGCGTAATGCTACAATCCAAGCAATGTCTAATTTGCTGGGAGCTAATATTGATTCTGGTTTAATGCACTCCATCGATTTGGGCTATAATCCTGATTTACAAACCCGAGCTGCTTTTATGGAAGTCCTCACACAAATTCTGCAGCAAGGAACTGAATTTGATACACTCGCTGAAACAGTATTGGCTGATAGGTTCGAACAACTTGTTCAACTTGTGACAATGATAAGCGATAAGGGAGAATTACCTATTGCAATGGCTCTTGCTAATGTTGTCACAACATCTCAAATGGATGAACTAGCTAGAGTACTTGTAACACTTTTTGATGCAAAACACCTATTAGCACCTCTGCTCTGGAATATGTTTTATAGAGAAGTAGAAGTCTCCGATTGTATGCAGACTTTGTTTCGAGGCAACTCTCTGGGCAGCAAAATTATGGCGTTTTGTTTCAAGATTTATGGTGCAAGTTATTTGCAAAACCTTTTAGAACCACTTATACGACCTCTTTTGGACGATTCAAATACAAGTTTTGAAGTTGATACCGCAAGGTAATTTTAGATGGGAAATTATTATTATATAAAAATGTTAACTTATTTTATTTTCAGACTAGAACAAGCTGATGATTTAGATACAAATCGGTCGAATTTAATTGCCTTGACACAGAAAGTGTTTGATGCTATTATTAACTCAGCAGATCGTTTCCCACCGCAATTACGTTCTATGTGTCATTGTTTATATCAAGTTTTAAGTAAGAGATTTCCAAACCTATTGCAGAATAATATTGGGGCAGTTGGAACTGTTATATTTTTGAGATTTATCAATCCGGCAATAGGTAAATTTTTCATTGTAAATCGGTCGTCTATTTTGAAAGTTCAGTTATTGTCCAAACTGCATATGTTCCGCTGTAGTCAGCTTCAATAACTTGTAAATAAATAAATATTTTTTGTTTTTTAGTTTCTCCACAAGAACTTGGAATAGTTGGCAAACAAGTACCAAGCTCAGCAAAACGAGGCTTAATGTTGATGTCTAAAATACTTCAAAACATCGCTAATCATGTTGAATTTTCCAAGGAGCAACATATGCTTTGTTTCAATGATTTTTTGCGTGCTCATTTTGAAGCGGGTCGTAGATTTTTCATTCAAATAGCTTCTGACTGCGAAACTGTTGACCAAACATCACACAGCATGAGTTTCATATCAGATGCCAATGTTTTAGCCCTACATCGTTTACTTTGGACTCATCAGGAAAAAATTGGAGACTATTTATCAAGCAGTCGAGATCATAAAGCTGTTGGACGACGACCTTTTGACAAAATGGCAACCTTGTTGGCATATTTAGGACCACCAGAACATAAACCTGTTGATTCACAGTGAGTTTTATTCATAGATTAAAAAAACCATATATCATTAGGCATTATAGTGTTATTTTTTGTAATTTGCTGAGGAAGAAAATTCAATTTCTATTTTTGTATATATATTTTGGTAAATAAAATGAAAATATTTAAAGAGAGTAGAATTAGGATCAGTCAAAACATAACAGTAGCAGCTTTTTTCCATTTTTCTGCAAGCAACTATTAATTTTCTTATAGTCATTGACAACCTACACTTTTCGCAATTAAAATCATTGCCTTAAATATGTATTTTTTTCCAGTTTAAGAAAAAGCGGTGATTTTAGTTTGATATAAGCTGGACACGAATTTAGCACATTTCTAAATCTGAGTTTTTATTCAAAAATTGTGACTTATTTTAAAGTGTCTGAATAAATTTTCAAGTACATAGTTTAATATTTTCTAGTGTTTATTATGTAAACAAATTATGAAAAGCAAAATATTGGGGCTGGAAGACCAAGTGACAGTACATCCGAAATTTGGCTATTGGGCAAATTGATGTGCATTCCTGGAAGTACGAGTTTAACGGTTGAATTTTTTAAGGGAAATAATGCAACTGGTTATTTCATTAGAAAACTGTTTGTAAAAATATCGGTAAAATAATGAAAGACAAGATGTTTCCGTTAAACTTCTGTCACCTATCATTTTGAAGGCTCTTTTCTCAATCCTGTCAAAGTGAGTCTCTTTGAGTGAGTTATTGGAGCGCCTGCCCAAATATGAGAATTGTACTCAAGTTTGGGACGGATAAATGCTTTATGGATAGCAGCCTGATCAGATGGGGAGACAAATGTCTTACATCGGCGGAGAAAACCTGAACACTAGCGTTTTGGCGACGTCGAACATGTGATCAATCCACAAAAGGTAATCTATCACCCTGTTTAGATTGGGAAGATTGAGTATGGACGTGTGAGTACCATCGTGTTTACATTACAAACTAGGAGGCGCCTCAAAATGTATTGAAACAACAATAACTTCCACATTGAAAGAACAAAAAAGCAGACTCACGATTCCGGTTTTTATATTTTCTACACGCCTCACGAGACCTCTTACCCCGCACTTCTCTTTTCTACAAACTGCTGTGAGTCCGTACACAAACTTCCCAATCTAAACAGGGTCTATGATACACATACCTAGGACTAAAAGTCCTCTACTCTGAGTGTTTGAAGCATTAAATTCTACGCGGTTTTTTAATTACCCATTGGAGCTTTTGAGTAGCCCGTAGCGTAATGGTTAGTGCGTTGGACTGCCACGCATGGATGTCTGGGTTTACTTCCCAGCCTAGTCCACCTAAAAACTTAAACGTTTTTTTCAGGACTACTGCCTCTTGCGAGGAATTGACAAATCCTCCAAGAGTATAACTTGCCATGAATAAGTGCTTCTCGTCAAATCGTTCGGAATCGGCATAAGATCGTGGGTCCCTTCCATTCCTGTCGACACGCGCACACAGGAATGGTTGCGAGTTGTTAGTCACTAGGCCCTGGTTCTTCACGAGCCGTTGCGCCACCCAATTTATTTTTTTATTTTATTGGAGCTTATGAATTTATCATACGCTGCCGTTGAAGTTCCACATCCTAAGGATATATGTGAATCGAAAAACGAATATGAAAAGCTGAGGGTATTGTCATCTGCGAAAGAGTTTCATGGATTTTTCAGATAAAAGAATCGTTGATAAATATAAAGAAGAGAGACAAAACGATGAAATGGGGCACACCAGAATTTATTTTATGAATTTCAAATTTGAAAAGATCCAATACGACTTGTATTGAACGGTTTGTCGGTCATTAAGAAGCTTTCGTTCTTCGGGATATTTCTTAAGCTGGGGATTGATCAGCCTTTCCATGACATTGGAAAGAAAGGACGATAATGCAATTGGAGGATAGTTTGATTGTGAAGAAGAAACGCCTTTTTTAGGGAGAGGCTGGACAATTGCTATTTGGCATCCCCTCGGAAAGAGACCAGTAGAATAGGAAAGATGGAAAGCTTACGCAGTGGTTTTGCCAGCGTTTAAGAACACCTCTTCAGAAAATGGGATTGATACTATCGGGTAAATAAGATGTTGACACACATATTTATGTGATTTGTGACAAAAAATGCATAATACTTTGTTGCATTAAACAACAACAAAAAATGTGGTAGAAAGTAACCACAAGGAATCATGTTTACATAAGAATAAAAGATTTTCGATAAGCTGCATAAATCAACCGATTTATTCAAAAAACCGACAAATATGGTGCTAAATTCGTCTCCAAGCTAAAATCGATGATTCATTTTTTTTTTTTATTTTTTCTCACAGATGTAACATTAAATTTTCATTCGGATACACTTATGTTTAATTAAAAAAAAAATATAAATAAAATAATTAATTTGGTTACAATATAAATATGAGAAATTTAAATTTTTCTACTACATATGTGCTAAATGCGTGTCCATTACTGTATAAACGAACTTGACTGGGGTTTCAATGCACAGAAAAAACGAAACTATTTAATCAATTAAATTATCAAATCTATTGAAATATGAAACACTGAAAACAAATTCACATTCATTTTAAAGAAAACCCCGTAAAGAAGATGTTGGGAAAAAGAATGAAATTTAATTATTTTGATTTGAATAATAATTAATACTATTATCCCCCAGTCAGTGACACACATATACTCTACATAATATAGATACTATATTTGCAGACATTTTTACACTTAGCCTTTCAAAAGGTAAAAGTCAAACATTCCAGAAAATTCAAATAACCGTTATCTGCATTTATGATAAAATATAAAAATTAAAATTGTAGTAGAAAGACCGTCTGTACCGTTCAAACCAAACAATTATAAAATTATATTACCGTTTAAATAGCGTTAAAGAGGAGGACAGAATTCATTAACACATCAATATTTAGATAAAGAATTCATCACATAAATTATTTATTTATATGAAATAAAAACAATGTTGCATCTTTATTTCATAGCATGATTTTTTCGTCTTTCGCACGATGGAGTTCTATCGACATGTCTTCAACAAACTTCGAAGAAATTATGGTCAAGCATCAAATGCACGAAAAGGAAGAATTCAAGACATTGAAATCGATGAATATCTTCTACCAAGCAGGCACAAGCAAAGCGGGATATCCAGTATTTTATTACATAGCAAGAAGATATAAGTAATTAGAGGTTTAGTCAGGAAAATTTCTGCAGTCACCTAAAGTTTTATTTTTCCTTCTATAGAATCGGCGAGACAAATGGAGATCTTCTTATTTACCACGTCATTCTAAGTCTTAAACCATTCTGTCATTCACCGTTTGAAGTCGTCATAGATTTTACCCACACCTGCTCAGACAATCGATTCCGTACAGAGTTTCTTCAAAAGTGGTTTTATGTATTGCCTGCTGTAGCCTATGAAAATGTTAACGCTGTGTTTATTTACAATTGCAATTCTTGGGTGCGAGAATATACGAAATTCCATGACAGAATACTAGCTCCTTTGAAGGTAAGGTTCATTCCATTGGCAGGTAATTTATGTTAACTTTTATATTTTAGGGTAACCGAAAGTTAATATTCCTTGATGCTCCAAGTAAACTAAATGACTTCATTGACCCAGAACATCAAAAACTTCCTGGAGCAACATTATCACTAGATGAAGACTTAAAAGTATTTAGCAATGCACTTAAATTGAGCCACAAAGATACCAAAGTTGCAATAAAAGTAGGTCCAACTGCCCTTCAAATTGCTTCGGCTGAAAAAACGAAAGTCTTAGCACACTCTGTGTTGCTTAACGATGTTTATTATGCCTCTGAAATCGAGGAAGTCTGCTTAGTTGATGATAACCAGTTTACTTTATCTATTGCTAACGAAAGTGGCCAACTTAGTTTTATTCATAACGATTGTGATAATATTGTCCAAGCCATCATTCACATTCGCAATAGATGGGAACTTAGTCAGCCAGACTCGGTTACTGTTCATCAAAAAATTCGACCAAAAGATGTCCCTGGAACACTGCTTAACATGGCTCTATTAAATTTGGGCTCCTCCGATCCGAATCTAAGGACAGCTGCCTACAACTTACTTTGTGCTCTAACGGCTACCTTCGATTTGAAAATTGAAGGGCAATTATTGGAAACTCAAGGACTATGCATACCATCGAATAATACTATATTTATTAAGTCAGTTAGCGAAAAACTGGCAACAAATGAACCCCACCTAACTTTGGAGTTCCTTGAAGAATGTATTCAGGGATTCCAAAGAAGTACAATTGAATTAAAGCATTTATGCTTAGAATATATGACGCCATGGCTTAAGAATCTTGTAAAGTTTTGTAAATCTAACGATGATTCAAAGAAGTTGAAGGTATCTCAAATTTTGGACAAACTTATTTGCCTAACAATTGATCAAAAGGAAATGTATCCATCAGTTCAAGCTAAAATCTGGGGATCTATTGGTCAGATTCCAGAACTAATTGACATGGTTCTAGATAACTTTTTACACAAATCTATTACATATGGACTTGGATCACCACAGGTAGAAATAATGGCAGATACTGCAGTCGCTTTGGCCTCTGCGAATGTACAATTAGTTTCAAAAAAAATTATAACTCGCATGTGTCGAGTAATGGACAAAACCTGCGCAAACCCTACTCAGTATCTAGAGCAACATATGATGTGGGACGACATAGCAATTTTGGGACGTTATCTACTTATGTTATCATTCAATAATTGTTTAGATGTGGCAACACATTTGCCTTACCTGTTTCACAACATTACTTTTTTGGTAATTTTGCAATAAAAATTTTGTATTTACATACTTATTATTCATCATGTTAACAGGTATGTTCCGGATCGTTATCCATGCGTGCATCGACGCATGGTCTTGTTATAAATATTATTCACTCACTTTGTACCTGCACAAAACCGTCATTCTCCGAGGAAGCCCAACGGGTTCTTCGTCTTTCTTTGGATGAATTTTCTTTACCAAAATTCTATTTGCTCTTTGGCATTAGCAAAGTTAAATCAGCAGCAGTGACCGCTTTTCGTTCAAGTTGCCGTCACCCACCCGACAAATGGTTAGGCAACGAACGAGTTTCTCAACCTTTACCAGCTGACAGGGAACGCCTATCCCTGCCATCGCTTGAAGTAATAACCGATGCTCTTCTGGAAATAATGGAAGCGTGCATGCGCGACTATCCCGATTGTGAATGGTTGCAGACATGGACATCTCTTTCGAGAAGTTTTGCTTTTTGTTATAATCCTGCACTTCAACCAAGAGCTCTCATAGTTTATGGATGCATTAGTAAGAGTGTAACAGATCAAGAAGTAAAGCAACTTCTAAGAATTCTTGTCAAAGCCCTCGAGTCATTCAATGACATAATCCTCATAGAAGCTTTAGTTATGTGCTTAACACGAATTCAACCACTTTTAATACCCGTAAGAAATATTTTTTTTTAGGTTTCACAGAGGTAGGTATTAATGTTTTTTTTTTGTTTTTTGTTTGATATTAGGAATCGCCAATTCACCGAGCACTTTTTTGGGTAGCAATATCAGTGTTGCAACTGGATGAAATAACTTTGTATGGAGCTGGTTTAGCTTTGCTCGAACAGAATTTGCATACACTTAAGTCACAAGGATCTTTTGATAAGATGAATATTTCAGATGTAATGTTAAGTACGCGAGAACCACTGGAATGGCATTTTAAGCAATTGGATCACGCTGTTGGACTTTCGTTTAGAAGCAATTTTCATTTTGCTCTAGTTGGCCATTTGATAAAGGTTTTTTTCAAAAAATTATATTATATAATATTAATTTGCCTTTTTATTAAAAAAATATTCTTACTGCAGGGATTCCGTCATCCAACTCCTACAACAGTCTCACGTACTGCTCGAGTTCTGACAATGCTTCTTGGAATCATATCAAAACCCGTTCGAAGGGATAAATTTGAAGTAACGCCAGATAGTGTGGCATATTTGACAGCTCTTGTAGCTGTATCGGAAGAAGTGCGTTCTAGATGTCATGTCAAACATGCATTACCTAGATGGCAAACTGAAATGAGCACCGAAAATTCCGATGCAGGAAATTCAACATTGCAAAATGTAAGACATTTTTTTTTTTTTTAAATTAATCAAAATTATAATATCTGTTCATAATTCTTAAGCTTGAAATGCCTCTTTCAAGGCGACAAAAATCGTGGGATATTCTTGATCAATCCGCTTTGTCATTTGCGCGAAATCATAAAGTTCCACCACATCAGGTATTTGCACATTTTATTTTTTTTGTTTAGTTTAAATAATTAGAAAAAAGACCATTGATATAGTAACTAGGTGCAGTAAATAGTTCATAACTTGAACAAATTAAGTTCAAATACATATTTTGTTGCTAATAGTAGATATTATATTTTATATTTGAATTTGAATTCAGTTAAACATATTTTAGCCTCATTGTGTACATAACCAATTTTAGTTACTAGAACGCAGATTGGCCGAAGTTCGGACACCAAAATAGTTAAACCTAGTATAAGGAACAACAAAAAAAAGAAATCAATGTTTTGCAGTTTTGTTATTTGAAATGTTGTTGCAGGGATGGGTAGGTAGGTAAATAAACTCAATTTTTTATTGGAAAGTACAATAAAACAGTAAATTTCTGCACTAACTTCACGCCAAGTTACGTTTGAGTACATAATTATGTACCCTTCAAAAAGATTAACGTTACCGACCATAACTGCTACATGCTCGTAGTATATGATTTATGCCATTCCCCTTTTTATAGATCGCACAAAATTCATGGATGCCGTGATATTTATGATGATATTTGCCATCCATATACTGTCGCTTGAAAAGCAATCTGACATCAAATTCTTTAGTTTTTCAGTAAAGCTATTTGATGATTTTCTAATGATTTTTTCAATTGGTAAAATAGATCAATTTATTTTTGATTAAGATCTGTCAAAACGCAGATTTTGCAAGGGCAAATAAATCGATTTATTTTTCGATTTAAAATTAATTTTGCAGATCTAAATTTTTCGGCAGATTTACCCCTACAAATCCAAAGAAGTAGCCCGTAGCGTAATAATTAGTGCTGGAGGTCTGGGTTCACTTCCCAGCCTCGTCCACCTAAAAAACTAAGAAGTTTTTTTTTTCAGGGCTACTGCCTCTTGTGAGGAAATGACAAATCCTCCAAGAGTATTACTTGTCATGATTATGTGCTTCTCGGCTAGCCGTTCGGATTCGGAATAAAATTGTAGGTCATTCCATTTCTGTCGAAACGCGCACACAGGAATGGATGCGAGTTGTTAGTCCCTCTAGGCCCAGGTTCTTCATGAGCCGTTGTGCCACCCAATTTATTTTTAAATTTTATTTAATCCAAATCCAAAAAGAAAATCATTTCTGATATAAAATGGAAGCATTTAAAAATCAATTGGTAAATTCATGAAGCTCATTTTTCTCTTCTGAAAGCGCATTAAGTGGTGACGAGTTTTTTTGAAGTTATGAAACAGACATAAAATACGCGAATACAATGACAAAAATAAATTAATTTAAAATGGCGTTCCATTAACCACGAAATAAATCAATTATTAGATTGAAATCTGAATTTACCAATCGAAAACACCATTAAATTTTAAAAAAAATTGTCATCGTAAAAAAATAGACTAGCTTTGATTTGTTGATCTATTGTTTGGGTTCGACTAAACTTCACAGAGAGTGAAACCAAGTTCACACTTAATTACTCGAACTGCATTGCCTTTACGACATATTGAGCTGTATAAATAAACGGTAGCAAATGCTTTTACTGGTAAATTTTTTTAGAAGTTACTACTTTCCATATGCATAAAAGACATAGTAATTAATGGAAAGGTAGTATTTACTAGAAGAGAAGTATTTACTAGTTTTGGATGAATTTTTATAGTAAATACTTTAAGTATATTGATATGCATAAAAAACTAGTACAAACTTTTCTTTCTAGTATTTACTGCAAATTTTTCAAGTTTCTAAAAACCAACTTGAACATAGTTATAACTTTCTCATGTTAAACGCCAACATTAACAGTCGCAACTTTACTTTCAAAGCAATCGGTTTGCAGAGCATTTATTACGAGTATAAATATGGCAGCTTTTTTCAATGTTAGATCTGAAAAAGTTAATAAAGAGCGAAGAACGTCCGGGAATAATAATTTTAAAATGCTTTACCGTTTTGAAAAAGATAACGTTGAGTGGCTAAGCGAATATTTTATGGGTAAGATATTTTATTTGCAATTAATTGAAGCTAATCAATTTATTTATCCCTTTTACATTAAAAAATCTCAAGGTTCTCAATCTGAAAGAAGGGGAGGAGCAACGTCCGCTGAAGAAAAGATGAGAATTTTCTTGAGATATTTTGGAGATCCAGGCTTTCAAGTTGGCGTTGGGGAAGACACGGACATGCATCGGAGTACTGTTTGCAGAACTGTACACTATGTAGCAAAACATATAGTGGACAAATCTTCTGTTTGGATTAAGTTTCCTTCGGATTACCCACAACAATTGGAAGCTAAACAGGATTTGCTTTTGAAATACAGTTTTCCAGCATGTATAGGAGCGTTAGACTGCACCCATGTCGAAATAAAGGAGCTCCACTTACACTCAAAGGAGTATATAAACCGTAAAGGATATGCCTCCATCAATATTCAAGCGACCTGTAATGCCAGAGAATGGTTTACAAGTGTTGTTTGCGAATGGCCAGGGTCAGTTCATGATTCAAGGATTTGGAAAAATAGTTTTCTTGAACCTATTTTGAGGTCTTCAGAAAATACAATATTATTGGCAGACGAAATATATGGAATGACACCATGGCTAATGACACCATTCAAAAATCCAACTAGTAACATCAAAAAGTTATAATTGCATTCTAAAGAGAGGGTCATAATAGAACGTTGTTTTGGTCAACTGAAAAGCCGGTTTCCAATCCTACAAAACTGTATACGAGTTGAATTAAAGAACGTACCAACTTTAGTTAATGCATGTTTTGTCCTGCACAATAGTAGTATTTAAATGACAGTGACGACTTCGAGATTTCAGAAGGTGAAGGAAGGGGAATTGAAAGTGCAGTCCACACTTCAGAGAATAATGCTTCTGTACTACAAAACAGAAGATTGGGACAGATGAAGAGAAATTTTGTTATAATTTTATTAAAGATATATAGTACAAAAATAAATTAAAAAATGTATAAATTAACAAAATATTATTATTCATTCAAAATAAAATAAAACAAAGTATGACTTTATAAATTACAAAATGTTCATCCGTCTTGGGAAATAATATTTTCAGAGGCATTCGTTGAGCGCAACGAATGATCGTCATCATTGCTAGCCAACCTTTTCTGTAGAAGCTCCTGTTGCATTAAGTTTTCCAGAAGCACTAAACGCAGCTCACTATTAGTGAGAGAAATTCTTTCTTCGGTCTCCTGTTCCAAACGCCTTTTGCGTTTTGGTGCTGGTGCAGAAGATTGACAAGCAAGCGGCGCTGACTCTTCTTTGTCCTCTTCTGCGCTACTTGAAGAACTACATCTTTTTCCTTCCTTGTTATGGATATCTGATCCCACAGATAGACCACCTACAAAAAAAAAAAGATTTGTAAAAGTAATTTTGTTTATAAAACTTAACATACCAGGTATTCTTGAAATTGATGGGTTTTTGGTCAGCATTGATAAGCTTTAAGAAAATTTGTTCCCATTCTTTAAACTTGATTGGTTTATTTCCCGTTGATTTACGGTCCGATTTTTTTTACGTCAGTCTTAATGTTATTTATCCTCTTCTTTAGTTGGTCTTCTGTTATTAAAATACCAGTCTTGGCTTGAAAATCATGAATAAACAATTTTAAGGCCTCCGCCTTTGCTTTTTTTTATGTGAGGCTGTTGAGATTTGTTTATAAGTACGGCATACTTTTCTAGTATTTTAACAAACTCTTAGGTTGTTGAACCTTCTGCTTTTGCCATTTTTTGAACTTCGAAAACTCACTTTTAAACTCTTAAAAATTGTAACACAAAAAATTGTTTACAAAAGAAGAAAATTATAGAACGGCAAAGAGAAGCAACAGCATTTATTTAACGCATTTATGTAGGTATCTAGTATATACTATTACTTTCAGATGAACTAGTTGTATTTACTGGGATGAATCCAGTATTTACTACTAGTTTATACTACCTAGTAGAAACTTAGGTTTATGCATACCGAATTTAGTAAATACTATTAGTTTCAGCTTCTACTAGTAGTACTAGTATTTACTATAACCTTTTACTACTAGTAATTACTTTCTTTTTATGCATATACCCCATTATGTCATTCACACGAAAAATTCCTTCCAATTTTCACTTTTTTGAAATTTAATATTTAAATTTAAAACTGTTGAACTTGGTTCGTCAAACTCGTACCAGCCCGCAGACAGTTCATTAACTCGAACATAGTACTCGATCCAAGTTTACTCCCACTATGTTCGAGCGATAGAAATACATAACGGAAACGTTTAAAGTTCAGAATTGGGCAAAAGGCGAACCCGTCCCAACGATTAAAACATTTTTTTTTTGAGAAACTAAACCAAGTCTTTGTTCTGACAATTCTTAGGGTTGTCAAGAAAACCTAGTTAACCCTGGGTAAAATTCATTTATTGTTTCACAAAAAAGAATTAATAAGAACGCGAAGCACATACGCCAATGCATTTCAAACGCGTTTATCATCAGCACTCGATCGTGATTATTTGCTTATCTTATTAGTTTTTAAGTACTTAACTGGCAGGTACAAAATTTTCCAATTCTACTATTAATGTGGACTCAAATACTTAGGGTCTAAGCGCCTTACAAAACGAAATCCTACAACCCGATCCAAACCGGTTTAAAGGTTTTGACATGAGATATGATCTTAACTTAGTGCAGAATTACAGTATTTTCTCATTTCGGCGTCTTACATTATACAAAGTGATTCGCTTTAGATGTGACAAAAATCTAAAAAGTTAAAAATTAATTAAAAAACAATAATATTATTTAAAAAACAACGGACAATCAATGCCCTTTCAATTTATGAATGTTCTTTTAAGCGAAGGGACGCTGGGTTTTGGGCATTCTCTCCTGGGCTCTCATCACGTAACTCTGCCGATATGGTTATCGATAATTATGCTTCACGTAAGAATACAAAACGTCTATCGTTCAACCGATATCGAGTTGACGATTTGAATTTTTCTTCATGTAATTAAAAAAGCTGTCATTTGCTATCGTCTCGACGATATCGACTGCTCAATACCTATTAAGCTATCGTCTTGGTGTGTTTTGTTAGTTTTAGATGTAATTTCTTATATTTTACGAGCCGATATCAAATTATTGGACTGGATGTATACTCAAAATATAATTATAAGGGCTTATAGGTGCATGTGTCATGATATAGTAGGAGAGCCACTGAACAAAAAATCCAAGGCTGTTCGTCAAAGCTGATTTTTTGATATTTGATAGAGTTTAGGGTGTGGATCCAAAATTTCTTGGTCAGCCAGCTGGGAGGTGAATCCTTCGTTCCTGACACGCCCCCAAATATGTAAAAAAAATCGAAAATGAAATCGCGTTCGTCAAAGCTGAAATTTTTTAGAAATATTCCTTAACTGTTATAAAACACGAAAAACTTTGTCAGCCAAGTGAAACCCGGGGCCATCTTTGGTCAGCCACTCGAAATAGCTTTTTTCTTAATATTTTCTTTGCAAATGCCCCCGCCTAGCCAGAAACAGAAGAGCAACTCTCGGAGAAGACTTCTTCGAAGACTTAGATAGCGTCTTTATTTTGCCACCTGCAAACATCATGAAATTTATTCAGATTTCAGGATGGTTCAGGGAGGCTCCTTCCACAATAAGCCCTACCTGATACCCACCATGTCCTCTCCTCATCCATCCTTTCTCCTACCCAAGTCAACTCCCGGGGAGCACAATGGATCCACTAAGATCCGAGTGAGATGATTCGGCTTGCCGCTTTATCACCCCTTTTAACCTAACCTAACATTATATTTTTAGAATAAATCGATTTATCTCGATTTGTATTATTCAGAGAGAAAAAAGTTATATACGGAAATTGTTCTTCACAAAATTTGAAATATTTTTTGTCTAAGGTTAAACTCTCTTAAGTCAACCCACAACGAGATAGAGAATGGCAAACTTCTCAGAAAGCTGTTTTTTTTTAAATTTTTTCCATGTTAATATTTTATAAAAATCTATTTATATCAATATCTGTTCTTTGGAGTGGAAAAACTGTTTAGGTAAAAAAAATCCTCTTTAAATTCTTAATATTTCTTGTTATAATTTAAACTATCTCAAGTCAGCCGTAAAGAAAGTAGAGGTGGTCAAAGTTCTTTTTTAATTTTATCATTTTTTTTAAATATTATTATTTAAGTTGATTTTTTATTTATTTTTATTTAAACTTTTAAAAACTTCAAGTGTGAAAATGTACAAGTTGTAGAGATAATAATGTTGATCTATTTGATATCTTTTTGATTGTCTCTTATATATTCTTTTAACTCTCCCCCATTCCAAATATACTTGTTAGGATAAGCAATATTTATACTTAATGTATATTCAGTTTTCTTCACTTTATACCTTAATATTTATATTTCATCATCTTCCTCGCTTTCGGCTTCGCTTGTACTATCACTTTCTTGCTCCGAAAAAGTCTCATTAGTTATTTGTTCAAAAATTTCAAAATTAGTATCTGAAAAAAAAGTAAGTTGCACTTAAATTAATAAATAATAGCTACAATTTGTCTTTAAGAGGGATTTTTACCTGAATTTGCAGAAGGCTCAATTAAAACATCATGTACAAATGTAGGTAACTGCTCACCCTCGAACCAATCATAATCAAATTTCCCATCGATTTCTTTCCATCCACAATCAATAGGATTGCGAGTAGATGGAAATCACTTAAAAGCCTGGATGCGTCGAGCTTACCTCCTTGTGCTTCTGAACTGAAGAAGCATCTACTAAGAGCAGGTTATATAGCAAATATTTTGCTTTCTGAGAAGTTTGCCATTCTCTATCTCGTTGTGGGTTGACCTAAGAGACTTTAACCTTAGACAGAAAATATTTCAAATTTTGTGAAGAACAATTCCCGTATATAACTTTTTTCTCTCTGAATAATACAAATCGAGATAAATCGATTTATTCTAAAAATATTAAGAAAAAAGCTATTTCGAGTGGCTGACCAAAGATGGCCCCGGGTTTCACTTGGCTGACCAAGTTTTTCTTGTTTTATGACAGTTAAGGAATATTTCTACAAAATTTCAAATTTGACGAACGCGATTTAATTTTCGATTTTTTTTACATGTTTGGGGGCGTGTCAGGAACGAAGGACTCACCTCCCAGCTGGCTGACCAAGAAATTTTGGATCCACGCCCTAAACTCTATCAAATATCAAAAAATCAGCTTTGACGAACAGCCTTGCATTTATTGTTCAGTGGCTCTTGGACTAATATTGAAAGCAAGTAAACAACAGTAATTTATCATACACCGTTGGAGAGGTTATTGCATGCAGCAATGCAAATGCAATTCTTCAACTGGCATACCAACTCAACAGTTATGTGTCATACTTCGTTCAAAAGTTTATTGGTGTTTTGAAGCGGAGTTATCTATCCAACCAGCTTAAAGGGTATATAACAAAAAAAAAGTACTCGCAGTAACCTTTTTAGCGATTATGAGAAATTACTGATGAATAGATAGACCGCTTTGACCATTCTCATTCACTGTCGGCTCTTGAAGTATGACTACAAATATAAATACATACATATTTACATTTGTGTGGATTATCTAACGCAACATTTTAACTATTTAATAAACGACTCCCACGGCCACGACGATATTGAAAAAAACTGCCAATATATACCTGAGGCCTTATAAAAATTAATTTCCACTAAAACAAAAGCCCAACAGCAAACAAAACCAATTTTCTCACGATGACAGTAGAATATTTCTGATGTTTTATATTTCAAACGTGTTTTTCAGAGACTCTGTTTAAGTGAATAGTATTAGAATAAATAGTTGTCAAATTTAAAATGTCTTAGGTCTTATTCGGCCCTATCGAGGTAACCGTCGGAGCGTAATTCTCTCTGATTTCCTACGAATCGGAGACATTTTGCTTCATCTTTCAAGCACTAAATGCAGCTCACTATTAGCGAGAGAAATTGTTTCTTCGGTCTCCTGTTCCAAACGCCTTTTGCGTTTTGGTGCTGGTGCAGAAGATTGACAAGCAAGCGGCGCTGACTCTTCTTTGTCCTCTTCTACGCTACTTTAAGAACTACATCTTTTTCATTCCTTGCTATGGTTATCTGATCCCACAGATAGACCACCTACAAAAAAAAAAGATTTGTAAAAGTAATTTTGTTTATAAAACTTAACATACCAGGTATTCTTGAAATTGATGGGTTTTGGTCAGCATTGATAAGCTTTAAGAAAATTTGTTCCCTTTCTTTAAGCTTGATTGGTTTATTTCCCGATTTTGTTTTACGTCAGTCTTAATGTTATTTATCCTCTTCTTTAGTTGGTCTTCTGTTATTAAAATACCAGTCTTGGCTTGAAAATTATTAATAAACAATTTTAAGGCCTCCGCCTTTGCTTTTTTTTATGTGAGGCTGTTGAGATTTGTTAATAAGTACGGCATACTTTTCTAGTATTTTTTGAACTTCGAACACTCACCTTTAAACTCTTAAAAAATTGTAACACAAAAAATTGTTTACAAAAGAAGAAAATTATAGAACGCTAATTTACAGAACAAAGGGAAGCAACAGCATTTATTTAACGCATTTATGTAGGTATCTAGTATATACTATTACTTTCAGATGAACTAGTAGTATTTACTGGGATGAATCCAGTATTTACTACTAGTCTGTACTAATTAGTAGAAACTTAGGTTTATGCATACCGAATGTATATTTTCTATTAGTTCCAGCTTCTACTAGTAGTGCTAGTATTTACTATAACCTTTCACTACTAGTAATTAATTTCTTTTTATGCATATACCCCATTATGTCATTCACACGAAAAATTCCTTCCAATTTTCAATTTTTTGAAATTTAATATTTAAATTTAAAACTGTTGAACTTGGTTCGTCAAACTCGTACCAGCCCGCAGACAGTTCATTAACTCGAACATAGTACTCGATCCAAGTTTACTCCCACTATGTTCGAGCGATAGAAATACATAACGGAAACGTTTAAAGTTTAGAATTGGGCAAAAGGCGAACCCGTCCCAACGATTAAAACATTTTTTTTTGAGAAACTAAACCAAGTCTTTGTTCTGACAACTCTTAGGGTTGTCAAGAAAACCTGGGTAAACCCTGGGTAAAATTCATTTATTGTTTCACAAAAAAGAATTAATAAGAACGCGACGCACATACGCCAATGCATTTCAAACGCGTTTATCATCAGCACTCGATCGTGATTATTTGCTTATCTTATTAGTTTTGAAGTACTCAACTGGCAGGTACAAAATTTTCCAATTCTACTATTAATGTGGACTCAAATACTTAGGGTCTAAGCGCCTTACAAAACGAAATCCTACAACCCGATCCAAACCGGTTTAAAGGTTTTGGCATGAGATATGATCTTAACTAAGTGCAGAATTACAGTATTTTCTCATTTCGGCGTCTTACATTATACAAGGTGATTCGCTTTAGATGTGACAAAAAGCTAAAAATTTAAAAATTAATTAAAAAACAATAATATTATTTAAAAAACAACGGACAATCAATGCCCTTTCAATTTATGAATGTTCTTTTAAGCGAAGGGACGCTGGGTTTTGGGCATCCTCTCCTGGTCTCTCATCACGTAACTCTGACGATATCGTTATCGATAAATATGCTTCACGTAAGAATACAAAACGTCTATCGTTCAAACGATATCGAGTTGACGAATTGAATTTTTCTTCATGTAATTAAAAAAGCTGTCATTTGCTATCGTCTCGACGATATCGACTGCTCGATACCTATTTAGCTATCGTCTTGGTGTGTTTTGTTAGTTTAAGATATAATTTTTTATACTTTACGAGCCGATATCAAATTGTTGGACTGGATGTATAATCAAAATATAATTATAAGGGCTTATAGGTACATGTGTCATGATATTGAAAGCAAGTCTACCTACACAACAGTAATTTATCATACACCGTTGGAGAGGTTATTGCATGCAGCATGCTTTTTGTAAATAGAATAATAATGCAATTCTTCAACTGGCATACCAACTCAACAGTTATGTGTCATTCTTCGTTCAAAAGTTTATTGGTGTTTTGAAGCGGAATTATCTATCCAACCAGCTTAAAGTCTATATAACAAAAAAAAAAAAGTACTCACAGTAACCTTTTCAGCGATTATGAGAAATTACTGATGAATAGGTAGACCGCTTTGACCATTCTCATTCACTGTCGGCTCTTGAAGTATGACTACAAATACATACATACATACATACATATTTACATTTGTGTGGATTATCCAACGCAACATTTTAACCATCTAATAAACGACTCTCACGGCCACGACGATATTGAAAAAACTGCCTATATATACCTGAGGCAAGCCCAACAGCAAACAAAACGAATTTTCTCACGATGACAGTACAATATTTCTGATGTTTTATATTTCAAACGTGTTTTTCAGATACTCTCTGTTTAAGTGAATAGTATTTGAATAAATAGTTGTCAAATTTAAAATGTCCTAGGTCTTATTCGGCCCTATCGAGGTAACCGTCTGAGCGGAATTCTCTCCGATTTCCTGCGAATCGGAGACATTTTGCTTCATGGTTGCTCTCCGATCAGCTGATCGGAAATTCTCTCCGACGAAATTCGACGCATGCCATTTGCATGCGATGCTTTGCGAGGAAGTACTTCTAATGGTCTTATTCTTGACAGATACCAACAACATTTTCTCCGAAGTCCTCCGACAAGTTCTTGTTGCGGAAAGTGGTTTCTTTAAAAAAAAAAAAATAGTTTATGAAAATCTTAGTAATAAACAAATAAACTTTATTTATGTACGTTAACTTGTGTTATTTAAAATGGACGGATGTTGAATCTGCTAGCCGAATATCCCGACATTGCTCAAAATTCCGCAAAAAGGTGACCAGAAATTCTGGTTGTGTTTTGAAGATCTGGTCAATCAGCTGAATTCATTGTGACCAAGACATAGGGATGTTGGTGGATGGAAAAAAGTATGTTCGTGATCTTTTGTTTTGTGCATTCATCCATTTGCATTGTGATTAAAGTATACATATTTCATATATTTTATTATTTATTATTGCTTGTATTAAGTCAAATAAATAAATAAAGTGTAAGAAAAAGAAACTTGAATATTAAAATTACTTTGGATTTTAGTGGAGTGAATGAATTTAATTCAAATAAAGAATTGAGGTCACTTGTACTTTTTATTTAAATAAAGTTGTTCTTCAAAAGTTTTTTTTTCAATTTAATCTTTTTTTGATACTTCAAATGGAAAAAAACATATGTTTGGAAATAGGCAGGGGACTTTATTCGATAGTTTTGATTTAAAAATCGGTGCATCTAATTTCATTTCTTAAAATCGCTAGCGCATTATAATTGAAAAAATTACTTTTTATAAACAGTTAATTACGCTCTCCTACCAATTTGTCATGGTTTAAAAGGCTTATGGTGTTTATTTAATAAAAAATTATCGAAAATATATCGCATTTTCGATATATATGTTAATTTGCACATCTCTGCCGTTGCGGAGAAAGCTCCGACGGTTACCTCGATAGGGCCGATTAATATTAAGTCATTCATTGAGAAGAATAAATAAATAAATTGGGTGGCGCAACGGGTCGTGAAGAACCAGGGCCTAGTGACTAACAACTCGCAACCATTCCTGTGTGCGCGTGTTGACAGGAATGGAAGGGACCTACAATTTTATGCCGAATCCGAATGGCTAAACAAGAAATACTTATTTATGACAAGTAATACTGACTCTTTAAGAATTTGTCAATTCCTCGCAAGACGCAAAAGCCCTGAAAAATAACTTTTTAGTTTTAAGTGAATCATTGAAAACTGTTTAAATTAGAAGATTATACTGCTACTTTATGTTTAGTTAAAGTTATATTAATAACTCTCTTTTTTTTTTAGCTTACTTTAAATAATAAAGCTTGTCTTTTGATTGGGATATTTTTTCGATTGCAAGTTCACAACAAAAGAAACTGTTACTAGAACTTTTACTTTTTCAAAATATTAAAAAAGTAAAGAAATAGAACACCGCTAAATTATCATTTTAACTTTATTATTTTTTGACCGACTACGGTTTCTATAGTTTTTAATATTTTAAAAATAAAAACTATTAGAAACATCTGGATTTCAGTGTTTGGCATACAATTTATAAGACCTTTGAATATGATACCGAAATTGATATTTTTTATCAATTAAAGATGCGCGACAGAAAAAAAAAGAAGAAATTCTACGCGCGAAAGGAAAATTTTTAATAAAAAGACGGGCACAAACGAAAACAAACACGAGTAGGAAACGTCAATTGTCAAGTTAGGAAGAGTTTGGAATGTACTAAGATGGCAAAAGTACTAGATGGTATTAGTTTCTGGCGCTAGGCTCGGAAAAAGCTTTTAAAATTGCAAAGCGAGAAAACTCGTGTGCAGATTTTCTCTGCGCAACGTTAAAGAGAAAAACAAATTAATGGGTAGGAATATTATGCTTTTCACTCGAGAGTGAAGGTTTTTATCTGATGAAGTCAATGATCCTGGAAATTAAGAACAAAAAAATAGAAAAGCTTAAATTTCTGTAGATTTTCCAATGCCGGTTAGTGATAGGATAAAAAAGAATTGCGGAATTAAACGATCAAGTTCAATCAGTTAAGACGGTTGACAATCTTAACGTACGTGAATACAATTTCGCTTTATAAATTAAAATTAAATTTCGAATACTTACATATAAAAAAAAAAAAAAAGAAAAAAAAATATTCAATTGTCCAACGAATAATTCGAAAGTGGTCCAATTTATACTTATATTTTTACGAACCCTTTGGGTCGAGAATAATTAAATTTTGCGAAAGCAAACTCCAAGAAATGTTTTTTTTTTAAGAAAATCTAAGGAAAATTCCTATACGGCCAGTTCAATCCAACCGCCCAATTGAGGATTTATTCAGTTTACCGGCAGGAATTTCCTGATTTTAAAAAACGGCCATTTCACCAGGCAAGCAGGAAAAGTGATCGAAGAAATTAATACCTACTACGAGACCCTGTATAGAAAAAAAATATATATACTTTGAAGGCACACCAAAGTTACATGACCGATTTGCCCTCCAAAATTGCATAGCTGGTATAGCTCAGAGGGTAAAGCGGTCGATTACCATCCAAGCTTCGAAGGTTCGAGTCCAGCCACAGATCAGTGCCAAAAACCAAACTCTATTGTTTTTTATTATTTTTTTATTTTAACGTACATTTTTTTTTATAAATCTTCGTTTTCCTTTTTTTTATATACCAAGTGCTAAATTAATCTGTCGGTGATTTCGAAGTGGTGAAAAGTACCGTAAAGTCTCGGTCCGCGGATTATACATATACATATATATATATATATTAAAAAAGTGTGTTAAATAGTTGCACAAAGGCAACAAGCAATTTAAAAAGAAAAGGTATACATCTTTAAAGAAAACCGTTGCAGTGGCCACTATTTAAGGGTGAGTTATTTTTTTTGTATACCAAATTATATTGTTGCAATATATTTAAATTAATTATATACATATATATGAAATAAAAAAAAAACAATATATATAATAGTACGCGGATTGAAGGGTGGGTTTGAACAGGGGGATTAATGGAAATTTAAAAGAACAGTCAAGTGAAATATAGGAAAGTGAAAAGAGGAATTTAAATCCCAAATTAATTAATAAATCGAAGACGATTTAATAGAAAGAATATAAATTTCCTTTTGATCAGCCAAAGGGTTGCCGATTGATAATTTAAACTTGGGTTAAAATTGTGTAATTAAGATTTCTGTGAAAACGAAGCTTAAATTTTTGAATTAAATTTAGTATAAATTAATAACTTATATATAATATGAAATAAAATTGTTAGTTTTAACTTACACTGAAAGAAAAGAAATGATGATTTTTATTAAAGCATTTTATTGAACTTATTTGATAATGAGTTTTGAGTAAGTTCGATACAGGGATGAGAAGGATGAGGTAAAGGGAGTGATGTAGAAGGAGGAGAAGCCTAATAAAGTGGTTACTCTGGCGAGGGAGTAACCGAGGAAGGGAGGGTTAAGTATAACGTCTCGCGCATCGATACTATCTAGATGCAAGTCTGGCAATTTAAATTTTTTTTGTAGTGAGCTCGAGGTCCAAGAACCTAGACCACCGCTGAGCTAGGGGTTCGAAAAATGCCAGCAAGGACCGTGAAGGCAAAGCAGCTCGTTACAAAATGGCGCCCGCAACGTGGAGCCCACTATCCAAAGATAGTGCGGCTATAGATTTTTTTGAGCCAATTCACTTTTCTTTTAATTAGTTTTTTTTTCTTTCCAAATCTTTAATTCAATATTTTTTTTCAATAATTTTAAATTTCTTTCTTTCAATTTTTTTGTTTTCATTTCGATTGAATTAGGTGGTTACACCTTTCTTGTGAGTCCCGATCACTGGGTGAAAAACACTTGGTACCGCGTTGCCGCAAGAAAGCTGAAACCATACAGCATAAAAATAAATAGTCAAAGTGTGGGATACAAAGTTCGAGTCTTTTGGTATCGGTCTTATAGATACCCAAATAGCAGGATACGTTATACGTTGTAAACATTAACATGGAAGAGACCCGTCGATGCTATGGGCGTCTTTGGAGATCCTTCCATAATTTTTTTATTTTTTCTCGAAGTTTGCAGATGCCTTCACCGATGAATGGTTTGTCGGAAGTTGCCCTGTAGATGGAGAGAGAAGTTGTTTTTAAATTTATTAGATTCAATAGTCAAATTCAATTAGTTTAGTTTAATTTTGTTTTGCTCATTTTTTTTTTCGGCTCGCAGTACGACGGCTTCTTCTCCTTCATCATTTTGTCATCCTTCTAAAATCTGAATTCTCATCCCTTTTATGATATTTTCTGAAAATTTTGAAATTTGTTTTTGAAAGTTTTAAAATACCATTAAGTGGTTTATAATTTTTTTTTTATTTATATTTTGAAAGAAAATACCTGTTTTTTTTACTTTTACCAAAGTTTATTTTTTTTTTAATAATTGGTTTCTGGTCGTGTGGAATCAACGGTTTTGTACTCGAACCTCGAACAAGCGCTCTTTTTGGAAATTGGGATTGCATTTAACAAAAAGAACAAAAAGGTTAAGTGAGGTGTACAATTGTTTTGGTTAAATTTTGGTTTGTTCCGCATATTTTTTATGGTTTACAGCTGGCATTGGAAATTCGAAACCAGGAGTCAGTTTTTTTTTTTGACATTGATTTTTTTGGTGGAAATTTTTGCTTTCGAGTCAGAACTATCATTTCTTTGCCATAATTTGTCATCTTTTTTGAAGTTGTGTGGGGAAGATTTGAGATAGGTTGTTTTTGGAAAAGGCATGAGCAGGCGTCGAATCTCGCTTCACGACGAGTTAAGTGTGATTTACGCAAATTCCGAGGCTAGATTAGAGGAATTTTACCAAAGATTTCGGAGTACCATCGATCGTTTCGACTTAGACAATTCCTTTAGTTTTTCCGAAAATTTGAATTCTACAGTATCGAACTCAACGTTCAATATGTCGAACGGAACGGATCCTGCAAACGAGAATGAAGAATTGCAGAGCGGTTTGCAAGATAGGGGTGGTTTAAGAAGTGGAACACCTGTAAATGCCCAAGTAGAGAACCATACGGATGAATTAGCCGCTAGGATCGAGAGGAGTATGTTGGAAAATCAGGTTCGGTTATTTCAACAAATGGATGTGTTTATGGTGAATGTGATTAAAAAACTGGAAAATTTACACATACCAGCTCAACCGCAGAATACTGCACCCAGAAATAACCAGCCTAACGCCGACATAGGGGCGGTTGGTGAAAATTTCCCTGCAACACCAGTGCACACAAATTCCATCTCTCCATCGATGTTTAGCGCGTCGGACTACTGCAGGCTAGACAGATGGAACATCA
Organism: Melangyna quadrimaculata; assembly: GCA_949320155.1. NCBI lineage: Eukaryota > Metazoa > Arthropoda > Insecta > Diptera > Syrphidae > Melangyna > Melangyna quadrimaculata. The sequence continues at coordinate 231,961,148 of OX439483.1, read as the reverse complement.
AATATGATGGTACCGATAACGTTACCGATTTTATTTTCATTATCGAGAAGATGCAAAAATCTTCGAGATATAGCGATGAGAAAATGTTGGCAAATTTTCACATTTTGCTGACAGGTAAGGCCAACAAATGGTTTTGGTCGTTTTTGCGTCGAAATCCAGACGCAAAATTATCTGGTGTCAAATCTGAAATGACAAAAGAGTTTGGGCAATTAGAAAGTGATGTTGAAATATACATGAAGTTGCTCACGCGTAAGCAAGGGGTCAAAGAAAGTTTTGACGATTTTTATACGGCCATTGTTTTTCTAAACGATCGATTAAAACAACCGTTTGATGATAGGAAAATGGTGGACGTGATTCGTAATAACGCCAAAGACAGAATAGGTGAGATATTACTATCGTCTGAAGTAAAAACTCTGGAGTAATTGAGGAATAAAGCCAGAGAAGCCGAGAGATTTTTGGCGAAGCGAACTTCTTCCCATAAAACAGTTCATGAAATCTCAATTGAGGAAGATCTTCAAGAAATTGATGAAGACGGGGAGGAAATCGCGGCCTTTTCGGCAAGACGAAAGCCTATTTCGACTGCCAACTACATCTGTTGGAATTGCGATGAAAAAGGCCATGCCTACCATTTTTGCCCATCGCAAACTCGAAAGTTATTTTGTTTTTTGTGCGGTGCTAAGGGAGTAAATACTGTCCAGTGCGGTAAGCACTCGGGAAACGTGTCGAGGGACGAAAAGAAGAGTGGGGAAGTTCGTTCCACGAAAAAGAAGCCCGAGCACCCACAGAACTAAAGAACCAACCAATTTCAGATTCTAGCGCAGATACCACAGTTGAAAGTGTTCCAATTAAGATCTTGGAACGAGAGAATCCTATTAATTCTCTAAGTCCTCATTCTCATCCTGTGGAAACCTATGCGCTAAAGTCCCTTCACGAGCAAAAGCAAAACTATTACATGATTCGATCTCGAATTTTCGGGAATAATAATGGTTTGGCTAGCGCTCATGTAAAAAAATGTCGACGTCGGTTTCGTAATCGAAGAAAAGTCAAAAAACAAATAGTGAAAACCATTATCTCCTCAAATACAGATGGTAGAATGTACACGGATGTCCTGTTAGAAGGTGAGTCAGTCCTTGGCTTGTTAGATAGTGGTGCATCCATATCGGTGTTAGGTAGGGAGTGTTGGGATTTGGTAAAGAGAATTGGCGCCGAAATAAAGCCATATAGAAACGTTGTACGAACTGCTGATGGTAAATCTCACGATATAGTAGGATTTTGTGATATCGAGACAAAGTACAATGGCATTTCAAAGCGCCTTTCTTTTTACTTGATCCCAAACCTCACTCAAAAACTGTATTTGGGGATGAACTTTTGGCGGGACTTCAAACTTATGCCACAAATAAGTGAGATTCAAGCCGACGTCGGCCCTAGTGAGGATGAAGTAAATTTCAAGGATGAGGCTGAGTTGATAAAACTTTCTCCCGAACAAAGTTTTCAGCTAGAGAAAACCAAAAAGTTATTTCCTAACTTTGTCGTGCTAGGACTGGGTAAGACACCTCTTGGTTGTCATGTGATCGACACGGGAAGCGCGGTTCCGATCAAATCCCGGCATTATCCATTGTCTCCGGTTCGTCAGGAAGAAGTATACAAAGAGTTGGACCGTATGTTGGAGCTTGGAGTTATTGAAGTTAGTAATTCACCTTGGAGTTGTCCTGTGGTGTTAGTAAGAAAACCCGGCAAAGTCCGCCTGTGTCTGGATTTCCGGAAGGTCAATGCAGTCACCGTTAAGGATGCGTATCCGTTGCCGCATATAGAGGGACTACTCAGCCGAATCAAGGACACGCATTTTATAACGGGAATCGACTTGAAAGATGCTTATTGGCAAATACCACTCGATGAAAAATCGCGAGATAAGACAGCATTTGCAGTACCCGGTAGACCGCTCTACCAATTCAAGGTTATGCCGTTTGGTTTGAGCAATGCTGGTCAAACTATGAGTAGGGTCATCGATCAAGTCGTTCCCAGTTCACTTCGTGAAAATGTATTTGTCTACTTAGACGACCTGTAAATTTGCACGGCTGATTTCGAATCTCATATTCGGATCCTTAACGAAGTGGCTGCTTGTCTTCGCAGGGCAAATCTAACTATCAATCTTAATAAGAGCAAGTTCTGCATGCGGGAGATAAAGTATCTCGGGTATATCGTCGGCCAAGGTACTTTAAAAACTAATCCTGACAAAATCGAGGCAATGGTTAATTTTCCCGTCCCCACGACCCTAAGACAGGTTAGGAGATTTCTGGGTTTAACTGGTTGGTATCGGAGGTTCATTAAGAACTATTCTGATCTGGCAGCTCCCTTAACAGATTGCCTCAAAAAGAAGAAAAAGTTTGAGCTAACACCGGAAGCTCTGGAGGGGTTTAATAGACTGAAGACTGCACTTTCCTCCGCACCTGTGTTGTCGCAGCCGGATTTCACTAAACCATTTACTATTCAGTGTGATGCGTCTTCGGAAGGAGTAGGTGGTGTCCTTTTTCAATTGGATGAGAACGACAACGAGAGACCGTTAGCATACATGTCGAAGAAGCTTAACAAAGCACAGAAAAACTACACGGTTACCGAACAGGAATGTCTTGCAGCAGTGATGAGCATACGAAAATTTAGGCCTTACATTGACGGATTACCTTTCAAAGTCATAACGGACCATTCAAGCCTGAAATGGTTAATGTCAATGAAAGAGCTGAGTGGACGACTCGCTCGATGGAGTCTGGAGCTCCAAGGCTATGATTTTTCAATCGAACATAGGAAGGGATCCCTCAACGTGGTACCAGATACTCTGTCTCGTATGGATATGGAAGAGATTTCTGCGTTAGTAACCGTGGGAGATCATGAGCTTGATGAGTTTTCTTCGGCATTGATATGTGGTGAGATTGATCTCGACTCCGTTGAATTTGATTCGGAACAATATACCCAATTGAGAAAGAACATCAATTCTAATCAATCTGCGCTTCCGGACCTAGTTGTATCGGGAAAATTTATATACAAAAGAGTTAGGTTCAGGACTGGTGAGTTAAACGAAGAGGATTCGCTTTGGCGTCTATGGTTGCCAGAAGCACTCACTCGCAAATGCATTGAACTGTCCCATAATACTAAGTTGAGTTGTCATAGTGGTTTTGCTAAGACACATGCTCGAATACGAGAAAAATACTATTGGCCTAAAATGGTAACGGACATCAAGGCATTTGTAAGTGAGTGTGAAACGTGTAAAATGATTAAGGCTCCAAACACGACTCTTCGACCACCCATCACCAGGCAGGTTGTGACAGAAAGGCCTATTCAACGACTATATATTGATTTCTTGGGACCGTATCTACGCACGAAGCGAGGAAACGTGTATGTTTTCATTGTGTTAGATCACTTCACGAAATTTGTTTTCTTAAAAGCTATGTCTAAGGCCACGTCTTCAAAAGTAGTACACTTTTTGGAAACAGAAATTTTTCACACTTTCGGCACCCCTGAATTAATTCACTCCGACAACGGACGTCAGTTCGTGTCCCATGAGTTTAAAAACTTCATGGCGAACTATGGCATAAAACATGTGCGAACGGCGTTGTATTCACCGCAGGCTAACAATTCCGAGCGGGTAAACCGAAGTGTCTTGAGTAAGCTTAGAGTCATGATATCAAAAGAGCAAAATGACTGGGATGTTCAATTATCAAGTATATCATGTGCCCTGCGATCAGATATGCACGACTCTATCGGTTGTCAACCGTACTATGCTCTGTTCGGACAAATATGATATCTCATGGCTCTACGTATCGGATACTGCGCGATCTAAAAGCACTCGAAGACCCGGAAATGTTAGCCCAGCCGAAAGCACTTAAAACAACGTTGGCCAGACAGAAGTTGTCGGATAATTTATTCAGGGCACACGTTAAGTCCAAAAATACTTACAATTCAAGGTCCAAACCTGTGGTTTATCGGGAAGGCCAAGAAGTATTCCACCGAAACTTCGCACAAAGTAATTTTGTCCATGGTGTCAATGCAAAATTGCTTCCAAAATTCTTAAAATCTCGCGTGCGAAAAGTCGTAGGCAATTGCATGTATGAGCTGGAAACTAGAGCTGGTAAACCCATAGGGATATTCCACGCCAAGGATATACGACAATAAGTAACCTGCAACAAAGTAAAAAGAAAACACAAAGAATCGATTTTTAATTGAAAAATATTCGTTTAACTTATCTGATATTGATTACAGCCCGACTAGATAAATGGGTTCGCGACCCACGTTTAAAGATGTAAATGAAAGCCTTTAATTTAATTTTTAAAATTATGCTGGCAATTTAGTTTTAATTATTATATTTTTGTTTACACAAGCTGGCCTATTATTCAACTCAGAACACGTTAAATATAAACAGAAAAGCCAAACAAACACTCTCGAACGATTTCTTTTAACTTTTTCAAGATTTCATTTTGCCGACGGCAAAACATCACTTTCGAATGAAATTACTTTCTGTTTGTTTACATTTTTCTTAACCGTTTTAATCTGATTATTTGTTTTCATTTTTCGGTATATCACTTAACGGAACTGACACCGTTTGAAAAAGAAAATATTTTACGTTTCGCACTACCGCACTCAGGTATTGTTAAAGAGGGGAAATACCATCTACCTTTCTCTTTTACCCCCGGCACGGTAAATTATTTTGATTTGCTTCAATATTATTTTCGATCAAATTTTTTTTTTTTTATACATAAATCTGTTTTGCTAGCTGTAATATCGAATCTCAAGCATTTAACACACAATTTTTCATTGGCTTAAAACATTTGACACATTAACTTAATTCATAAACCCGTAGGATTTTTTTTGCACACTGGTATTCCATTTTACTTGGCACTGTGAACATTTTTTTTTGCAGTTTTCACTTTTGTTTACACTCCGACCGATTATGAGGTGCGTGGGTTCATTTGCATATTTCAGATATCGGTATATGTGAAAAAAGCAAAGCCCTGATACCGAAATTGATATTTTTTATCAATTAAAGATGCGCGACAGAAAAAAAAAAAAGAAGAAATTCTACGCGCGAAAGGAAAATTTTTAATAAAAAGACGGGCACAAACGAAATCAAACACGAGTAGGAAACGTCAATTGTCAAGTTAGGAAGAGTTTGGAATGTACTAAGATGGCAAAAGTACTAGATGGTATTAGTTTCTGGCGATCTAGGCTCGGAAAAAGCTTTTAAAATTGCAAAGCGAGAAAACTCGTGTGCAGATTTTCTCTGCGCAACGTTAAAGAGAAAAACAAATTAATGGGTAGGAATATTATGCTTTTCACTCGAGAGTGAAGGTTTTTATCTGATGAAGTCAATGATCCTGGAAATTAAGAACAAAAAAATAGAAAAGCTTAAATTTCTGTAGATTTTCCAATGCCGGTTAGTGATAGGATAAATAAGAATTGCGGAATTAAACGATCAAGTTCAATCAGTTAAGACGGTTGACAATCTTAACGTACGTGAATACAATTTCGCTTTATAAATTAAAATTAAATTTCGAATACTTACATATAAAAAAAAAAAAAAAAGAAAAAAAAATATTCAATTGTCCAACGAATAATTCGAAAGTGGTCCAATTTATACTTATATTTTTACGAACCCTTTGGGTCGAGAATAATTAAATTTTGCGAAAGCAAACTCCAATAAATGTTTTTTTTTAAGAAAATCTAAGGAAAATTCCTATACGGCCAGTTCAATCCAACCGCCCAATTGAGGATTTATTCAGTTTACCGGCAGGAATTTCCTGATTTTAAAAAACGGCCATTTCACCAGGCAAGCAGGAAAAGTGATCGAAGAAATTAATACCTACTACGAGACCCTGTATAGAAAAAAAATATATATACTTTGAAGGCACACCAAAGTTACATGACCGATTTGCCCTCCAAAATTGCATAGCTGGTATAGCTCAGAGGGTAAAGCGGTCGATTACCATCCAAGCTTCGAAGGTTCGAGTCCAGCCACAGATCAGTGCCAAAAACCAAACTCTATTGTTTTTTATTATTTTTTTATTTTAACGTACATTTTTTTTTATAAATCTTCGTTTTCCTTTTTTTTATATACCAAGTGCTAAATTAATCTATCGGTGATTTCGAAGTGGTGAAAAGTAGATTCAATTTATTTATTAATTCGCGAAACGTACCGTAAAGTCTCGGTCCGCGGATTATACATATACATATATATATATATATTAAAAAAGTGTGTTAAATAGTTGCACAAAGGCAACAAGCAATTTAAAAAGAAAAGGTATACATCTTTAAAGAAAACCGTTGCAGTGGCCACTACAAAAGGAATTTAAGGGTGAGTTATTTTTTTTGTATACCAAATTATATTGTTGCAATATATTTAAATTAATTATATACATATATATGAAATAAAAAAAACAATATATATAATAGTACGCGGATTGAAGGGTGGGTTTGAACAGGGGGATTAATGGAAATTTAAAAGAACAGTCAAGTGAAATATAGGAAAGTGAAAAGAGGAATTTAAATCCCAAATTAATTAATAAATCGAAGACGATTTAATAGAAAGAATATAAATTTCCTTTTGATCAGCCAAAGGGTTGCCGATTGATAATTTAAACTTGGGTTAAAATTGTGTAATTAAGATTTCTGTGAAAACGAAGCTTAAATTTTTGAATTAAATTTAGTATAAATTAATAACTTATATATAATATGAAATAAAATTGTTAGTTTTAACTTACACTGAAAGAAAAGAAATGATGATTTTTATTAAAGCATTTTATTGAACTTATTTGATAATGAGTTTTGAGTAAGTTCGATACAGGGATGAGAAGGATGAGGTAAAGGGAGTGATGTAGAAGGAGGAGAAGCCTAATAAAGGGGTTACTCTGGCGAGGGCGTAACCGAGGAAGGGAGGGTTAAGTATAACGTCTCGCGCATCGATACTATCTAGATGCAAGTCTGGCAATTTAAATTTTTTTTGTAGTGAGCTCGAGGTCCAAGAACCTAGACCACCGCTGAGCTAGGGGTTCGAAAAATGCCAGCAAGGACCGTGAAGGCAAAGCAGCTCGTTACAAATAATAAAATTTTGAGTCTGAAAACTAATTCTTTAAAAAAAATTAACGCAACCAACTTGGTTAAAAAATAAAGTTAAGATTTCTAGCTTCAAGGAAAGCTTAAGTATAATTATTGAATAATTACAATTAGAAAGTGACATCGGGCAAAATGACCGCTATTTAAAACCAGCGCGCTCCCTTCGCCTAAACAATATGACATGGGTGATGTATTTCTATGGAAACGATGCTGTGTTGGTATTGAATTAAATTCAGAATTTGTATGTTTCTACATTTGGAAACATATGTAGTTGTGTATTGCATAGATTCAGAATTTATTTTTAATTTTATGGATAAAATCAATTTTCTTCAACTCGAATTAAAATTCAAACCAGGGGCTAGCTATGTTGTATAGATTTTTAGAAAAATAAAGCTGAATTGCTAAGATATGTTAATGCAGAATTTTTAAGAGGCTGTATGCAACAAACATTTTTTTTTTTTACAAAAGGGATGAGGTGGGGCTAGTCGGTGTAAAAAGTTTTCAATCGCTAAGACTAAGGAGAAATTAACAATAAGAACTTTTTATCATATAATATAATAGAACATAGTAACTAAATAAAACTACATAATGTAATAACTTTAAATATCTTTAAATTTAAGGTCTTAAAATATTATTGATTACGTAACCGAATAAATAGAAAGATTGTATATATTTATGTAGGCGCAAACATTAATTTGTTTGCTAGGCGCTTCAGCTAGATCTGGCAACATTGCTGGTGTAGCATTGAGGGAGATGGTTTGTGATATACAGGGTGTCCCGTTAAGGATGGTCAAAACTAAATATGGTGGTAGGCCAGGTCATGACCTTTCAGAATTTGGTAACTTGTTCATACCGAACCATAACGGATTTCGAGTAACGGCTATTTTTCGAAATTTAAAAAAAAACTTTACTTTGAACCAGTTTTTTTGCTCACCCTGTCCATAATTGGCTTTTGTTTTTTACAATTTTTACACTAAAACTTTGGCTTTTTACTGAATAAGAAAATGCTCATTTACATGACCATTTGCCTACAAACTAAAATATGAACTTGAGCTTTGACCAAACTTAATTTTTGACCTCAATCTTCTTAAGAGCTCCATGAATAAAATTCGTATGACACAATACATGTTTTATCTTCCAAAACTATCCCGTTTTTCTGTAGTATTTAAAAAGATATAAAACTTGCCAAAGCGGTGCACAGTGGGACCAAATGCTCAAAACCATCTCAAAAATCCATAACTTCTTTGTTTATCAATATTTTTTTTTGAAATTTTGCACACGTATACTTGAATAATCAAAAATTGAAATAAAGAAAAAAATTTAATTTGAAATACATTATTTTCTTTGTTTTAAATAATATAAAACATAAAAGTTGTAGATCTTGTTCAATCTATATGTGTAAATCATGTTGAAACAAGAACTATTCGACCGATTTTGATGAAATTTTTACAGTTTACTTCTGTAACCGATGAAAATATTTCAAGGCACTTTTTATAAAATACGCCCACTGCCACGCCCATTTGTTTGAAATATCATTATTTTACAGGACTAGGAAGTCAAACAAAATTAACTGAGTTTTTTTTTTTTAAGTTGGCATGAGATATATAATTTGTCCGCCCACTTCTCAGCCGCTTTCTACTCCTTTTTTATGTGTTTCTGAATTTTTTCTTATTCAACGTCCTTTAAAAGAACAAATTTAGTTATTAAGCTTTGTATTCCAAGTCCTTATTGGAAAGAAAATTCCTTAAGTAAATGGACTGCGTTTTTGAAAGATCAGTTTAAATGTAGATACCTAAAGCCTTTTCCTTCATTTAGGACGATACTCTATCTGACTGCCGTAAAAGATTTTGAAGCAGATTTTTTTTTTCGCATCTTTTTGCATAATTCTAAGGAAAGTTATAAACGAAGCTTCATCATCAAACTCGATTCCACGTTCCTGATTCTCAGAGCATTCTTCATAAGTATTTGAGGGCTCCAGTATAAATCTGAAGTCATTATTAAGCCAAATAGGTTCTCACTCTCAAAGGGATCTGGTTTCTCTGGTCTCTGTGCTTTATCCCATCGTTGCTTACATTTCGAGACTAATTATTTTTGAATACTTTTTATTAATATCACCCCTATTGCTATTTGGGATTGTTGATTTATAGTTGATAAATATTGAAATTCGATAATAAACCACCCAACCGAAAAAAGTTTTGGTCATTGGGAATAATGCAGACCGTTGTGAATTATAAAAATTTGACAAATATCAATCCAAAATATCATTATTATATGCAAATCGCAATAGGGGTGTATATCAACGTCGGATTCCGTTAAATTTAAATGTTCCATCAAATAATCAACCATTTCACAATATTTTTTACAGTCTATAATTAATTAATTTACACAGGTCGCGTCCATTACAAATGAACTATCTCATTTTTTGTATATTTTTGTAAATAAAATAAAGATGTAGGTACAAAATAGATCAAGTGCTTTAACGAGAATAAAAGTTTAATACATTATGAATCCTGCCTCTTTTCGCCTTCTTTTATTGTTGCTTTTTATCTTATTGAGTCAGTTTCCATGTTTTATGCAGCTCTCTTCTTTTGTTAACAGTTAAATTTGAATACAGTTCATACCTAGTTCAATAACATTATTTTCAATGTTAATTTGTAGATACGCAGATTGTCTTCCTCTCTGTTTTAATGTGTGACTAACACATTTAATTAGGATGAAATTTGTAAATTTTGATCAACTACCTCTAAAATCTTTGTAAATAGTTTTAAAAATAATCATGCATTTTTGATTAATATTGATATGATCCCTAAGACGATGGAAATTTTAAATGGGAAGTTATTGTTTTTTTTTTATATCAATGTTTGAATTTTTATAACTTTGGTAATAACCGACGAACAAATTTAAAATTTGGCACCATGTATAGGTGTGTAAGAAATTATATTTTAAAATTTTTTAAACAGTTATATCTTTTTATTCTAGACATACACATTTTTTTACAATTTCGATTTAGAAGTAAGAAAACAATGGTCTTAGAATTTTTCTAATATAAAGTTTTATATATCTTAAAAGTGACTATAGTTGTGTCAAATTTAAATTGTTTTCAGTCGATATTACCAAAGTTATAAGAATTCGAAGTTTTATTTTAAAGACTTATTTTTTTTTCTCATGATACTTTTTTGCTTCTAAGACATAAAAGCGCAAATATGCGCAAAATTTTATTTTATTTCCTTAATTAACAATATTTTTATAATACAATTCAACCAATATCTTAGCGGAGGCAGCCGGAGGCAACAGAGAAAACTTCAATTGAAAACAAAACAAAATAAACTGTAACGCATTTAACTCATAATTTTTTATTATTTTACTGTTACGTTAAGGTGTAACAAAAGTATCGGTTTTGTAAAGAAGAATAATTGGGCTTTTCAAAAATGTATAACATTAAATAAATCTGTTCAGAAACTTACAAAATAATTGACTTCAAACATTCAATTCTTATAGTTAGAAATTATATATAATATCGAACTGTCACCTTTAAAGTTCAATTAAAGTACGTATAAAAACACAGGATCAAAAAAAAAATATTGTGTCGTAGAGAACCACTTTTCTAGTATGTAAATCCATGCAATTAGGTTTTTGAAATTACGAAATTCGTCAAAACCATTTTTGAGATGGATTTCATCATTTGGGTCCATAGTGCGGTGCTCAGATAGAAAGTTATAACCGTTTGAACCCAATAAAACAGGTTAAAAATAAAACAAAAATAATACATTTTTGTTCAAGTATATCGATAAAATTAAAATATCTTTTCAAATATAACTCCGACAAAGCTGAATTTTGGTGGAGAGCTTCAATTTAATGTCTTAAGAATTTTCTAAATAAAAACTTTAAATTTGGGCAAGGACTTTCGATTTTGTAGGGTGCAAGGGGAAAAGTCTAGTATTTTTAAAGATTTCTTGAAAACCATCAAGTTTTTTAACGAAATCAAGAGAGTGCGTCAGAAATTTTATTTAAAGATGGTTGAAAAATAAGTGAAATACAATTTAAGGTGTCATATAATACTGTTTGCAGCGATTTTGATTATAGGATTTTTTGAAAAACAAAATTTTTGGAAAATAGGTCAAGCGTAGATATAGTTATTCGAATTTTTTGATACCAAAATTACTTGAATAATACCCTCCCATTAACTGGAGATAGCTACCTTTTGCAAAACTGCTAAGAATTATTTTCGGTACCTATGTAGGTATACATGAAATCTAAAAAGTGTGATTTTATTAAATTTTTAAAATTATATAAGCCTGTGAATCATTTATAGCTTTTTAATGTTGAAACTAATTTTTGATATTCTTATTTTATTTTCAAGTTTATTACCCTTCGTTAAATTCTACATACATATATACAGTGTGATCCTAAGGTGTGACAGATGGGATAGTCTATTCTCCCTCGTTTAGGAGGGAGAGGGAGTTTTCTAAGAAAACAGAAAACAAATTATTTAAAAACTACGCCAACACTAACAGTACCCTTTTATACATTTTTGCAAAACCAGAAATGTCTTGTATTGTCTTATTTTTAAATAAGGTTAAATGAACAGTTTTGAAAAAAAAAATTTCAAACTCAAAACAAACAAAAACATAAAAAAATGATTAACTATTTTTTTCAACATTTTACATAATTAAGTATTTTTTTATCAAAATTTAATACTCTTATCAATTTTGTCAAAAACTGAAAATTGTATGAATCTAGGATTTTTAATTTTCAAGATATTAAGGAAATCATTTTCTTAGCAAACGCAAATCAAACTACAACATGGGAACGTGCAACGTTGGGGAATGGCAAAATGTTTCAGAATTATAGTCATAAACTTACTAGAATTTTTGTTGCTGTAATTTTCAAATTAAGTAGGTATCTATTATTTAAACTGTATTTAAGTAGGAATATTTAACTGACAAAAACAAATGTAAAAAGTCGGTCAAGCTTTGATGAGGAGCAGGATAATAACCTTACAAAAAATCTCCTAGTAAAACATCAAAATATAAGAGAAACTGCTTAATTTAAATCATATAAGAGCTGTTTTCGAAAAAATTTGAATAATCGAATTCATTGTGTGAAAGATAACCGTTAGTAAAATGATAGAATAACAATACAAAAATTTAAAAACCTTTGATTTTAATAAAATAATTTAAATTTATTTAATAAATTGAAAAATGTTCATATCATTTATAATTTTTATAATTAAAAGCGACGCGTTTCGGTTTTATAAACCATCATCAGGCTTCAATTTGCTGACTTTTGATGTTATTTTCATAAAAATTCACTTTATTTCAACAATTCACTTTCATTTACACGTTTGATTGTGTGTCCTACCAGACCGAAAGATATTTTTTCTTCTATAGTCTATTTCTTTTTGAAACACTCAGCAAGAACAAATTAAAGATAAGGGAAGAAAACAAAATATAGTGTATATTTAAACAAAAACTAAAATGCGTGCAAGTTACGCAAAAAATTTGATGAATAAAACAGCCAATTCCACGATTTTCTCGTTCGAAAATTGTGCAAACCTGAACATAAAAATCCAATAATTAACGTTTGCATTAATTATTTTGAACTGAATGAAAAGACTTAGGATACAATTTGTGAGCAAACAAATTTGTGTTAATACGATGTACCTAACAGTTTTCAATGATTTATGATATACAAAATTGTTGTAGCAGATAAGAACAAGACTGATTTAGTTTTGAAATTATAGTGACAATACCTTTTTTTATTTAGACTGCGAATTTTTTACTTCAATGTTTGATCAATTTCCTTAGTATAGTGTTTACGTGTATAATTGCGTTTGAATAACATACATAAGTCACCAGGGGGTAGCACAAACATTAGTACCCAGGGCGGGACTTTGGCCGCCTTAATCCATCCCTGATCAGAATGAACCCTATTAACCGTAGTTACGTAAAAGATTTGAAAGAAAAAACCGTTAAACTAAATCTCAATAATCGTTCTTTTGTATATTAATGCAGGCTCCCATTATTAAATAATATATCAATTTAATATATGATTTTTTTAAATACAAAAATTCGTCTTTAAATGATAGGTAGGTAGGGAGAGATGGCGGTCACAAGCCGTTTTGATACCATAACTTGTTTGACCTGTGTGTTAAAAGAACATTTTTAAAGAAAAAGAGGGTATTTGGTGATAGATCTCCCAACGGATCATCGCCTACGCCCGAGTTCAGCTGCAGTATGCTACGCTAAGCAATTTGCTGATTTGCCCGGGACGCATACGATCTGATCCCTTAGGGTGATCATCTAGTCGCACACTCGGTTATGGTTATCTCTGTACACCTCCGTCTGTTTGCACAACATGACTTGTGGTTACCAGAGAAAGTACCACCCGCCTGTATGACCAGACGCTTTTATTGGATTTAGACATGAGATGAAACTTATTAAGAATTTGGACATAGGAAAAACACTCGATAGGACCAAAGTTCGCAACTAAAAACCATCTACACTGTGCCAACTAGGCAACTTGTTGACTGGTATTGAAGCGAAGGTTGGCACAACCGTGTGATCCTCCGGTCCTCGTGCACCATGAGCCACCTTCAAAAACCGTTAGTCTGCTAGCTCGCAGTCATAGGAGTTTGGGGAAGAAGACGGTGCAAGAGGAACCGAAGTAAATCCTAGATCCATTTCGTCGCGTTGAGGAAAGAAGTCAAATCTTTGATCTTCGTTCCGGAGAGTTCGTGAAGGTCGTCAAAAAAGGGCTTCCCAAAAGATTGTTGCCTCATTCTGGCCAAGGCGGGACATTTACAGAGGAAATGAAAGACTGTTTCCTTTTCCCGCTGGTCCCCACAACTACGACAGTGAGTATTGTAGGGGATGCCAAGCTTCGCCGCATGTTCTCCTATTGGCCAGTGTCCAGTGCATGTTGCAACAATCCTTCCTATGTCTCGCCTGGGTCTGCACATTGGGTTAATAGTTCGGGATTTATTATAGGTAGGCCAGATTTTTCTAGCAATAATGCAGTTAGTTAAACTATTCCACCTACGATTAGATTCTGAGAGAAAAATTGAGAATATATTGCCCTTCATAACTCCAAGAGGAATACTGACTCTTTCCGCAAGTGAGTTATGAAGGGCTGAACCTTGCCTGGCCAGCTCGTCAGCCCGCTCATTCCCCTCAATGCCACTGTGACCCGGAACCCAGATAAGAGTGACCCTGAGGTTAGTGTTCAGACTCAGAAGCTCTTCCTGGCATTGTCGTACTAATTTTGAGGATGATGTAGCCGAATTAATGGCTTTGACAGCCGCTTGACTGTCTGAGGAAATAGCTGTATTTCGGTTCTGGTTTGGATTTTGTTTAAGTAGCTTGCATGCTTCCCTGATCGCCAGTACTTCAGCCTGAACGACACTAGCAAAGCCAGGTAGCCGAAAAGACCTGTATATATTTAGGGACTCTGAGAAAATACCCGCACCAACACCGCACTCCATCTTTGACCCATCAGTAAAGATAGTTGTGTCGAAGTCTTTCGTCACGACGTCATCATTCCAATCCTTTCTTGATGGGAATATAACTTTAAAATCTTTACCGAGGCTCATTGAAGGGGTGCAGTAATCAGTGGGAGTCGAAAACATTTCGGTTGAAATTAAACCCGTGATGTTGCTGTGCTCATAGGGTTTGGCAAACCAGGAGTTCGATTCTTTTAGTCTTATCGCGCTGCAAGATACTAGGTATTTAATGTGTAAATCTAGTGGTGAAAGGTGTGGAAAAACTCCTAAAGCATCTGTTGGACAAGATCGAATAGCGCCTGTGGTGCCAATGCTAGCTGTTCTTTGTACCTTCCTAAGTTTGTTCATATTATACAAATTTTTTAATGCTGGCCACCACACAATCGAACCATACGTGAGAATAGGTCGCACCACAGCTGTGTATGTCCATAAAATCATTTTTGACTGGAGGCCCCACCTCTTACCAAAAGTTTTGCTACAGGCATAGAAAGCTATACAGGCCTTCTTAACCCGTTCTTCAATGTTTAATTTCCAGTTTAATTTAGGGTCGAGAATTACACCCAGATATTTTGCACTGGAGGAGAGCGAAAGTGTTTGACCGTTGAGTCGAGGTAGATTGGAGGGGTCTATCTTTGTTTTGGTAGTAAAAAGTATAAGTTCAGTTTTGCTTTGATTAATACCCAGTCCGCAGCTCGCAGCCCAGTTACTTACCTTCCTTAAAGCCACCTCCGTGTTCTCACTTATCACAGGGGTAAACTTACCCGACACTAGTAGCACCAAATCATCAGCATACGCGACCGCCTTCACTCCACCCCTCTCTAACTTAGCGAGAATTTTATTCATGACTAAAAGCCAAAGAAGAGGAGACAGAACACCACCCTGGGGTGTTCCTCTACTGACGTATTTGGTTAACATTGTATTTCCTAACGTAGATTGAATCCTTCTATCCCTGAGCATGGAAACTATCCACTCCCGGATTTAGAGCTCTACACCAAAGTCAATAAGGGCTTCTAGAATGGACTCAGTTAGGTCGTTGT
This sequence comes from Melangyna quadrimaculata, assembly GCA_949320155.1. Lineage (NCBI taxonomy): Eukaryota > Metazoa > Arthropoda > Insecta > Diptera > Syrphidae > Melangyna > Melangyna quadrimaculata. Next base: position 231,945,512 of record OX439483.1, on the reverse strand, counting down.
TGAAAGCCCCTTCTACATCTAAGAAGGTGGCGAGTGTATATTCCTTGAAGTTAATAGTTTTCTCAATTGTACGAACTACCTCGTGAAGGGCCGTCTCCGTGGACTTACCCTTAAGGTATGCGTGTTGAGAGTTTTCAAGAGGGCATCCAACTAGGATGTCCCTAATGTGTTTGTCTAGGATGCGCTCCATCGTTTTAAGCACGAAAGAGGTCAGACTAATTGGTCGAAAATTCTTCGCGGGTTCATGGCTCCTTCTACCGACCTTCGGGATGAAAACTACTCTGACATGTCTCCATGTCTCGGGTACATGGTTGAGATAGAGGCAACCTTTGAAAATTATTTCCAGCCAAGGAACAACCACATCTTGCAGTTTTTGAAGCATAATAGGCAGTATGCCATCCAGGCTTGGAGATATATATGGAGAGAAGTAATTAATTGCCCAGGCAATATTTTCTCTTGTTATGACGTTATTGACATGCTCTACATGAGCTAACGGTGTGATTTGAGTTTCAAGTGGTTCCGGTTTATTGTTTTCACACCCCGGAAAGTGTGTCGTCATCAGTAGTTCCAAGGATTCAGCTGGAGAGACTGCCCACTCCCCATCGTTCTTTTTCAAAAAAGACGGGTTGCAATGCTCTTTTGACAGAACTCTACCAAGTCTTGCGGAGTCTTTGATGTTTTCTATTGACTCGCAGTACTCCCTCCAGCCTTGTTTCTTGGCTGATGCGACAGCTCGCTTGTATACTCTAAGGCTATTTTTATACGGTTGATAAAATTTGTTTTTGTGGCAGATGTTGAAAATTTTCCTTGACGATTTTCTGAGTTCAGACAGATTTTCATTCCACCACGGAGGGAGAGTTTTTCGGCCATATTTAACTGGGCAAGAGATCTTGAACGCCGTGTTCATAGATGCTTCAAAGGTTTTCACCTTTGACTCTAGTTCTGCAACCGATTCTGGACTCAGATTGGGTATATTGCGCAGTTTAGAATTAAAAATTTTACTGAACTGCCAGTCAATTCGTTTAGGATTTCTATAAGGAGAAGGGGTTTCAGACTCAAAACCTATGCTGAAGAGTATCCACCTGTGATCCGAAAACGAATTCAGAAGAGATACCCTCCAATTTTCCACTAATAGATTAAAGTTATTGTTGACAATAGTAACATCGAGCACTTCCTCCCAACCATCAATATTTTCAGAGCTCGGAAAGACAAAAGTGGGAGTATTACCTCTGTTACAAGCAGTTAAATTATTATCAATGACAAAATTAAAAAGAGACTCACCTCGTTCGTTTATCTCGGAACTTCCCCAAAGGGTGTGTCTTGCGTTTGCATCACATCCAATCAGGAGGTTTGTTTTTTGCGCTTTCGCCTCGGCTATGAGTGCGCACACTTCTTCTGGTGCTAACTGCTGGTCATGCCCGAAGTAAGCAGATCCCAATATTAAGCCGTCTGCATTTTTTGCTTCCAACCTGACGACTGTCAGATCAGCAGTGCTAAGATTAGGACACAGAAAAGCTTTTAAGTGTTTTTTAGCTAAAATACAAGTTCTAGGCTTACCATCGTTTGTGTTTGCCATCTTGTAGATAAGGTCGTATTGTTTATCTTGGAGGCCTCTCACTCTAGAGCGATTGACCCATGGTTCTTGGACGATGCCTACATCTATATTTTCCTCACTCAAGAAAACTCTCAGATTATCCGAGGCACATTTTGAGTGCTTCAGGTTAATCTGAATGACTTTTAGCAGCGCGTTTTTTAATTTTCTTTCGATTCTTCAAAGCCAGGGCCCGGCGACTCGCTAAGGACCTCGACTCCATCGGTGACATCGTCTAGCTCAACGTTGTCACCAACTTTGCCAGGGTCTGCTACCTGGTTCTGCAGAATCTTAATTTTCGCACATCTTATGCCAAAACGCAGCTTGAATTCGGCCTTCTCGAGAGCCCCAATGCTTTCCTCGCTGATCATCAGAAGGTAAGATGCACTGTTCTTTTGCGGCTCCTCCGCCTTAATGACTGTCCAGTCGTGCATCGGAATCAGTGGATTTAACCTCTGAAGACCACGGATCAGCTCCTGTCCGCTTGGCTTAATGCTCATGAGCGGCAACCAGATGCGAGCCTTAGGTCGTTTAGGGATGTCCTTAGCTGGGATGAGCTTGAGCTTCAAGCCCTCCCAGTCATTGCTAATCTAAGCGATGCAGGTCCTAAGGAAATCCCTAGAGAACACGTCTGCGCACCTGTACCCCCTGAGCACCTCGTCAGAGTCAAAACTAGGGTAAGGGCCCTCGATCGCCGAAATGGTATACGAAAACACCATCTCCGAGAGCTTGGCCTCGATGGAGTTTCACACAATAAGCAGAGCTCTGCTGGTTGTGGTGAGTTCATCCACAACCGCTACTTGGAGGTCGTCTCTGACAACCTCACTTAGAGTACGCGGTTGCGCTGCTCCGGAAGATGGCGCTTTGGTAGACCCTTTCGTACCGTCAAGCTTGCTTTTTTCATAGGCTGGCTGGTCTCTTCACGAGACCTATTGCGCTTGGCGGTGTTTTTGGCTTTAGTAGCCAGAAGACAGTTGTACTCTTCAACGATCTTCTGGCACGTAATTTTGTCAGCGAGGTCCTTCTCAAGAATAATTCCAGCCTCCTCATTCTTTGTCAAGAATAAAATTGACCTTGAATTCCAACCTGCGAAGAACATTGCTTTTTACCCCGGGCAGCACCGCTATGGCTGGCGTTGCTACCTGAGGGTACGTTGGGTTTGGTCGGTCGAAACACAGGGGTACTGTGGCTGGTACTGCCCGTGCTTCCAGTTTCTGTAGGTTGCCCTACAATGGTCTCCTGAATGGAGGCCAAAAGTTCATCCTCTGTGTCGGCGGATGGTAAACCGTCTGCCATGTCTAAATCGTCCATAGTGTGAAAAAATAAAATAAGAGTCTCACGAGTAGGTCGGAAAGGAAAGGTCAGCCCCGGCAGAGCCGATATACCGGGGTAAGGCAAAGAGTATGACTGACCCTGCCAAGGCGTCCGAAAGAACTCGTTAGCGACTAGTTTACCCCCCCAGCCTTCCATTTCTTCTGCACGGATTATGAAAATCGCTCACACCACCATTGAAAATTAGAGACCCCGTATCTATGGTCAAATCGCATTTGTTAGCGTTAAACTATAAAGAAGTAAAGGAACGTCTCAGCAATTCGACCTGACCTTAGCTGATCACCATCTTGACATCGCACAAGATAAAAACTGTGGTGACCATTAACCGCCCGGCACCCACTAGGAGGGCAGGCAAAATAATAACCGGTATCTTTCTACATATATTAATTTTTTCGAATTATGTTATTGCAAAATTTCGTTTAAACAAAAAAAGGCAATCTAATTTGCAAAAAAAACGCTTGTTATTTTTGATAACGTCAAAAAGTACATTTGTACGAATAGTTTTGGTAAAAAAAAAAACGTTTACAGGTAGTGCAATTTTCATTCAAAGCTTTTGTTATAATCAATCCAATTAAAAAAAAAAACTATACCTTTGGACGCAAGGTCAGGCTCTTTTTTACGACTGTTTGGCTATGTTTGTAATTGTATACCTCTTAAACTTGGGTATCTATGTCAATAGACAAAATCAAACTTAAGCTTTCAAACGATGTAAAAAACACATTTTCATTTTGCAACAATACCGTACAATATAACATACAGTACTGCACTAGTATTGATACCTAAATCCCTAAATATAATTTAGATATTCAAATCTGAAAGCCAAAAAATATCTTTATCAGAGATGATACAAAAAAGAAATCGAAATTGAACCCATTACTTGATAAAAATAATCAAAATGAACAAACTGTCTCTAGACTGCTAACAACTAACAAAGTTTTTTTTCCATTTTTACAAATAAAATAAACAAAATCCTTCATACAATAGTTTTCTCTATATTTTAATATACAAAAAAAATCTTCAGCGTAGCTTGAAAATCATGTATAGATATATGACAACAAAAATAAAATTACATCCGATACCCCTATAGAAAAATACATACCTATACAAATATTTTTCAAAACAATACGAAATATTGAAAATTGTCAAAAAAAAAAAAATAAATCGGGTGGCACAACGGCTCATGAAGAACCAGGGCCTAGTGACTAACAACTCGCAACCATTCCTGTGTGCGCCTTTCGACAAGAATGGAAGGGTCTCAATCCAAAGCTCTAACTATTTTTTGCATCTTATGAAAATCAAACTTTACGTAGAATTACACCTTAAGAAGTGTACTCTCTCTATTTCATTTTTTAGAAGAAGTGATAGTACCAATGTGTCTTATTTTGAGTTAAAGCTAAGTCAATGGTCTTTTTTTTCTTTCAAATGAAAACAAGCTTCAAAACTTTATTAAAACTGTATGTTGTATTTTCTATATCTACTCGTAAGCAAATTATAATATAACTGAAATAATTGTTCTTTTCTCGATTTAAATATTATTTCTTGAATGCTAAATGCTGCTTGCATTAACTATCCTGGGTTCCTAATCAAAAATAATAAACAAAAACATTCCAACTCCTTAATTTTATTTCACACGTTACTTCAACAATTTTATGTTTTAAATACACTGCTCTATGATTATTTTACCAATAAATGTTATTTCATTTATATTATATTTTTATGTACATATTATATATAATAATTATGTGCATGTTATCATCAATTTGTTTACCTGATTTTGATTTGAACAAATCCCATATAATTTAATCTTTATACAATTCAAACAAATAATATATACATAATTAAACAAAGAATGCACGAGTTTTGTTCAAAATTCAACGATCATTTTCGGTACCAATGACAAAAGATCTAAATAAATCAAATGGAATCGATGAACGACAGGTATTTTTTTTTTTAAATTAAGAGCATTTTTTTTTTAATACAAAAATTTAAAAACTTTGCAGTTCCCCTATTTGAAATTAACATTTTCAATTTCTTAAAGTAGAATCAACTGCATTGCTTTGCATTGAATTACGACATTACTCGTTATTAATTACATAACACGAAATTGAACTTTACTTTTTGCAACTTATATAAAACAAAAGATTTTAAATGGTTTATTGAAATACATATTTGTGTAGTGTATGTATAGATTTCTTTTTTGTGTTTGTTTTTTTGGAAAATATTTGTATTCTTTCAAGATAAGGTACATTTTTAACGGCTACTTGAGATTTGACCCCGAAAATGTTAATGGAAAGCAACAAAAAAAAAAATTTATTTGTAAACTTTTATTTTGTGGTAAAATTTCATTACGAAAAATAGCCCCCAATTTTGAAAAGATGAAAAATGTTCCCAAAAAAATATGTACGTTTAATCACAGCAGTGCATTTTTTGTGAAAGAAAATTGTGCAACTAAGAACAATAAAATATGACGGTTTTACACTAAAATAAAACCTCTATTATTTACCGAACAAACACACAGCGTCGTTGTTGAAGAAGTTGATGCATACTCGCCTTTAACTCTGTGTTAATACTACCAACTTGTGTTGCAATCTCTTAAGTGTAGGAGGCGTTGCTGTAGATGTCAAATACACAACCTGCGCCATTGCGATATTTTAATCATAGTGTCTTCACCAGCAATGTACTTGCTATGACGCTGTGTGTTTGTTCGGTAAATAATAGCGGTTTTATTTTAGTGTAAGGCCGTCATATTATTCACCTACCGAAAACACAGCCTCGTTGTTGAAGATCTGTCTGTTGATTTTTTTTAATAAGGAACTTCATTTAAACTTACATCATATTATATCAAATAAAAAGTCTCAGCGACTTAACTTACTTATATCAAATAAAAAGTCTCCGCCACTATTTGCAAAATAATCATACAGGTTTGAAGTTTTTAAACAGAAAAGGTGAACTGAGTTTGTTATTTGAAGCTACCTCTCTGCAATAATGCTTCCGGAATGTATTCTCAGTCCTCCAGTTTCCTCTTGCTAAAATATCATCTATTGGCTGCATTTCAAACCAACCTAATGATGCAACCGCTGGTCTAAAACTTCCTGGCATAGCACCTATACCTACATCTTTAAACGTGGTGCGAATCTAGCCTTCAATTACTATTGTTGATGCTGGCTTAACTGTTCCATTAATTGTTAAGAACAGGTTATCCAAGTTGTTCCCAAGAGCTTTCCTCTCTTTAGAAAGTGCAATTAACTGTTTTATCCAGAAAATAGGACAGACTTTCTTATTTTGATGGCAAATTAATTGCCAACTAGACTACCTGTGTTTGTCTGAATCAGTCTTGGACCCGAATGAAGGATGTAAAATTATGTTCCCGTCCTCTTCCTTATACCTATCGGATGATATTTTCAAAAGTGTGAAATCATGAATTCTTCTGCCCGATACCAAAAGCAGAATAGAAGCTGTTCGTCTGGAGGCCTCAAACAATGAATCGTTTCTAGTCTCGTTCTCTGCAACCAATTAAAAACACACCTTGGATCCCGTATGCCTGGTTTCTCAGAAGATGGTTGAGAAGAGCTGATAGCTCTTAGATTACGTTGCACAAAGAAATTTTGTAGATAGGCTCTCAGCTAAAGCTGGAACACAGAACATTGATATCGCAGACTTGTGAACAAGGATTGTACTAGAAGCAAATTTCTCTCTCAAGTAAAGATTAGCCAAATATCTTGCTAATCCAGAACCAGTAGGAGATCTAGGATTGACCTTATTAGGGGGTAGAGGGTTCAAAATCGATTTGCCAAATTTTATGTGGAATTATAACGACTTTCTTCAAGTAAAAATAAGCAATTTTAAAAATTAAAGCGTTTCCAAATTGAATTAAATAAAAAAAATTGTTAAATTTAATTTTGCTGATTTATAAAAAAAAAAATGGTGAACGCATTCGATTCATATAAACTACTCAAAATATAAAAAAAATATTCCGTTTTAAGGTGTAAATCATCATTTCCACGGGAAGATAAATAATTCCATTAACTTTTAACGATTTTAACAACTATCCTTTATTTAGCTCACGATACACTTTCTTAATACAATTAGCAAATGAAAGAGCCAGAGAAAATGGGCTTAAGTTCACTTAAGTTGATTCCGAGAAAAGCGATAATATAAGTTTAATTTCTGGTCAAATGCTAAATTCTAAAATAAGGAAGATCAAAATAACTTGTCCAATAAAATGTACCTAATTATAAATTTCATAATGAAAAATAGCCCCCAATTTTGAAAAGATGAAAAATGTTCCCAAAAAAATATGTACGTTTAATCACAGCAGTGCATTTTTTGTGAAAGAAAATTGTGCAACTAAGAACAATAAAATATGACGGTTTTACACTAAAATAAAACCTCTATTATTTACCGAACAAACACACAGCGTCATTGTTGAAGAAGTTGATGCATACTCGCCTTTAACTCTGTGTTAATACTACCAACTTGTGTTGCAATCTCTTAAGTGTAGGAGGCGTTGCTGTAGATGTCAAATACACAACCTGCGCCATTGCCATATTTTAATCATAGTGTCTTCACCAGCAAGGTACTTGCTATGACGCTGTGTGTTTGTTCGGTAAATAATAGCGGTTTTATTTTAGTGTAAAGCCGTCATATTATTCACCTACCGAAAACACAGCGTCGTTGTTGAAGATCTGTCTGTTGATTTTTTGTTAATAAGGAACTTCATTTAAACTTACATCATATTATATCAAATAAAAAGTCTCAGCGACTTAACTTACTTATATCAAATAAAAAGTCTCCGCCACTATTTGCAAAATAATCATACAGGTTTGAAGTTTTTAAACAGAAAAGGTGAACTGAGTTTGTTATTTGAAGCTACCTCTCTGCAATAATGCTTCCGGAATGTATTCTCAGTCCTCCAGTTTCTTCTTGCTAAAATATCATCTATTGGCTGCATTTCAAACCAACCTAATGATGCAACCGCTGGTCTAAAACTTCCTGGCATAGCACCTATACCTACATCTTTAAACGTGGTGCGAATCTAGCCTTCAATTACTATTGTTGATGCTGGCTTAACTGTTCCATTAATTGTTAAGAACAGGTTATCCAAGTTGTTCCCAAGAGCTTTCCTCTCTTTAGAAAGTGCAATTAACTGTTTTATCCACAAAATAGGACAGACTTTCTTATTTTGATGGCAAATTAATTGCCAACTAGACTACCTGTGTTTGTCTGAATCAGTCTTGGACCCGAATGAAGGATGTAAAATTATGTTCCCGTCCTCTTCCTTATACCTATCGGATGATATTTTCAAAAGTGTGAAATCATGAATTCTTCTGCCCGATACCAAAAGCAGAATAGAAGCTGTTCGCCTGGAGGCCTCAAACAATGAATCGTTTCTAGTCTCGTTCTCTACAACCAATTAAAAACACACCTTGGATCCCGTATGCCTGGTTTCTCAGAAGATGATTGAGAAGAGCTGATAGCTCTTAGATTACGTTGCACAAAGAAATTTTGTAGATAGGCTCTCAGCTAAAGCTGGAACACAGAACATTGATATCGCAGACTTGTGAACAAGGATTGTACTAGAAGCAAATTTCTCTCTCAAGTAAAGATTAGCCAAATATCTTGCTAATCCAGAACCAGTAGGAGATCTAGGATTGACCTTATTAGGGGGTAGAGGGTTCAAAATCGATTTGCCAAATTTTATGTGGAATTATAACGACTTTCTTCAAGTAAAAATAAGCAATTTTAAAAATTAAAGCGTTTCCAAATTGAATTAAATACAAAAAATTGTTAAATTTAATTTTGCTGATTTATAAAAAAAAAAAATGGTGAACGCATTCGATTCATATAAACTACTCAAAATATAAAAAAAATATTCCGTTTTAAGGTGTAAATCATCATTTCCACGGGAAGATAAATAATTCCATTAACTTTTAACGATTTTAACAACTATCCTTTATTTAGCTCACGATACACTTTCTTAATACAATTAGCAAATGAAAGAGCCAGAGAAAATGGGCTTAAGTTCACTTAAGTTGATTCCGAGAAAAGCGATAATATAAGTTTACTTTCTGGTCAAATGCTAAATTCTAAAATAAGGAAGATCAAAATAACTTGTCCAATAAAATGTACCTAATTATAAGACATACATTCATTTTAATTTTATAATATGTGCATTCTTATACAATGATATACGTTAAATGAGTACATTCCATTAAAAAAATGGATTTAAGTCGTTTTTCTCCTGAACCCTTCAAATATCATGTGCTTGTTATTTGAACCAGTTCCTATAAAAACTACGTAGTATAGTGTATAGACTATATAGGGCAAGTTTAGGATTCGTGAAAAAAAACTCGAGATAATATTTTTCCCTAACATTACGATGGTAGAGAACGCGAAATAAGTGAGTCCGGCAATTCTGTCTGTTTGTTTATCTGTACCTCGACCTGCAGCCTAAACTACTGAAGCGATTTTCTTAAATCTTTGCACTTAAGGTTATTTGGGAATATTCTAGAGGGGAAATTGAAATTTTTGTTTAGCTCGAAAAATTACGGTACCTGCCATATAACCAATATATAAAAATTGATTTATTTCAAAAACGGCTCTAACGCTTTTAAAAAAAAATACGAAGTACTATTGTTAGAAATGTATTATTTAGTTAGATATTTATTAATAAATAGTAAATGAATAGCTACAACCCGAGCTTTAATTGAATAAATACATGATCTGCTCCGAGTACTTCTCTGTTCGCTGGTCGTCACTGCTCTGTGTCGTCTCTTCTCTGTCGTACACTGCAGGCCAAAAGTTTGTGTCCCACCTGGCTTACTGACTTCATTCATGCCTGGGGGTTGGTTTCATGAATTAAAAGTTGGATTTTTTACCTATAGTTTTTACCTGAACAGTACACAACACGTACAGGTAGTCAGATTTGGATTTTTAATCCTCATTTTTTTTTTTTAAAGGGTGTTTTGTTACAAAAGTGAGAAAACTGCTTTTATTGATTATTGGGAAGGGTTTGGGTTTTTTCAAAATTATTAATTTTTATGACTTTCGGTTGTTGATTTAGCACTTGTTTATGAATCCTTACATAAAAAGGGTTCTCAAAACCCTATTTTTTTAAGACGTGTATCGCAAGATTTTTATATAAAAGGCACTTTTTGAAGTCACAGGAATTTATTTGTGAATCTTTACGATTTGTTTAAACAACTTGTCTTAAATGGGAAAAGTCGCGGAAACCACCATTGAAAAATGATCTGCAATCATCACCCAAATCAGAGCGGGAAGTTGCTTCGCAGTTAAAAATATCAATGGGCTATGTTCAACGTACCATTGAACGCCACGCTCAAACCGGAAGTCTTGAGGATAAACAACGGTCATGACGGCCTAGAGCTACAACAAAACATCAGGATTTGCGAATGGGGACAACTAGCAAACGAAGTAGGCGAAAAACAGCCCTCGAAATACGTGCCGAAATAAATCAGACACGGAGTAAGGCGCCAGTTATAGCTTTCATTGAAAACCATCATTGAAACACAAATCAGTGGAACGGTGGAATATTTTTTGACAAGTCGGTTATAGCAATCATTGGAACTTGGCTGTCATTGAAAATATCTGTCAATGAAAAGAGTTGACAGCAATATTTTCTAGTGCCGGTAAAAGATCGATAGACTACTTTCTCAGTAGTTCTGATAGTTACTGAAAAACTATCGTTAATATCGATTGTTTTTTTAAGACGAAACTTTAAACATACTAAGATCAAAAATAAGAAAAATAGAACCAGTTAATTTAGAAATAAGCACAAATAAACTTTAATAACTACGTTTTATTATTAAAACTCTTCAAGAAAAATGCTTAGACTGCTTTCACACAAGGAAACTGAGTTGCTGGAAAACGGGAGTTTGTAGGCGAGAAAGGCAAGAAGCAAGGGAAATGAAAAAATCTCGCCGGTCAACGTTTGATGAGATTTTTATCACATTCCTTCTCACACTGTCCGTAATGTGCGTTCAGCCAATAGACTTTATATGGAAACAAACGAAAATCTCCGGCAATTTTGTTTCCCTTGTGTGAAAGGTATAAGGAAATTAAAGGAAAACGTCATCAAAAATCTCCAGCAACTGGTTTCCCTGTGTGAAAGGGGACTATAGTTATCTATGTATACCTACATCAACCAATTAATGGAATTTCAGGAAGCTTAAGAACCTTGATGTAAAATTAGATAATTACAGTTGCACATTCTTTGAAAAAAAACATGCTTTATCTAACGTTTTGTATAAATAAATATTAAAATATTACTTAATCTTATGCTTAATCGATATGCTTTCGATTGTTTTATTCTATCGATATATTTTCGATTACCAATTATCAACAAAACTGACAGACAAGTGTTTGATTTTAAAATTTTGTATTTTGTGTATATTTTAAAAATGGTGCAATTATCGGAAAGAAAAGGCTTTTAGTTCTCTTAAGCTTATACAAAATAACACAAAAAAGAAAATGTTTTTCGATGCGCAGTCGAATGTACCAAGTACATCCGAAGTACATTTCAACTTGATGAAAAGTCTAGAAAGGTTTCCCGTAAAGTTTTACGAATATTTTAGGATGACAAGGGAGCAATTCAATTTCCTGCTTCAAAAAATAAACGATGATATAAAACAACGGAATAATTTATTCCGAAACCAACAAGACTTTATAAGTTCAAAAGAAAAACTTTGTTTGACATTGAGGTAAACTGTTAATTAATTTATGAAATCTAATTACTCAGTATTTACTATACGTTTAGATTCCTTGCTACTGGAGCGAGTTTTTGCGATTTGTCGTTTAGATTTCTTATGGGTAAAACAACTGTTAGCAAATGTATATTGCAAACAATTCATGCAATTAATAAACATATGAAACCACTTTGTATGCCCGTACCACAAAGCCCGAACGAGTGGAAAATTATTGCGGATGGGTTTCTGGAGATTTGGCATTTCCCGAATTGCCTTGGAGCAGTTGATGGCAAACATGTTAGAATGTTTGCTCCAAGGAATTCGGGAAGTTTTAACTTCAATTACAAAAAATGTTTTTCAACAATTTTGATGGCAGTGGCTGACGCAAACTACAAGTTTATTGTAGTTAGTATTGGAGCGCACGGATCAAACTCGGATCCAACTGTTTTCTCTAGCTCCCATTTTGGAAAGGCTTGGATGCAAATTCCAGAATGTCTTAGGGTCCCAGCTGATGCACCTTTACCCGGTACGAATGAACCATTACCATATGTGTTAGTAGGAGATGAAGCTTTCGGCCTTAAATATAATCTCTTGACACCATACCCGGGATCTGGATTAACTAATAAACAAAGAATTTATAATTATAGGCAGGTCCCAAGTTAATTAAATCACTTTAAACTATGAGCTTATTTGGTATTGTTTTTCAGACTTTCAAGAGCCAGAAGAATCGTCGAAAGTTCTTTCGGGATACTGACACATACATGGAGGATTCTCCTCAAGTCACTTGAGGTTCAGCCAAAAGTTGCTAAACCACTTATATTGTGCTGTTGCGTACTCCACAATTATCTGCTAAGTGACAAAATAAACTCTAACGCAATTGCTGAACCGTTGGCGATAGTAAATAGTGCCGATAGAATTTCTCAACCGGCTTCAAACGCGACAGACATTAGAAACAAATTTGCTAACTGGATGGTTGAAGAAGGGAATGTCCACTTCCAACATGTTAAACTTTAATAAAGACGCATTTTAATCAACAAATCAACTCTTTTTGACAATCAGTTTTGTGGCTCACAAATTATTTTGAATATTAAATAAATTCTTTCAAACCAAATTTGTCATTTTTGGAAAATTTTATCAAAACTAAAAAATGAGTCTGGGGTTGACCCACACTAGTAACTTCCCATTGGTGCACTTGAAAACCATATACATATGTACATATTTACCTAATTTGTGGGTGGTAGAGTATATATTATATATAATTATATATTTTTTGCTTTGGGTTTGTGGATAATCAGTATAGGTATGTAGGTAAAATTTGAAATCGATATCATTGTTTTTTTTTTTTTTTTTCAAAATATTTGAGTTGCAAAACGTTTGACAAATCGCACCAATTACAATAACTTCCAATGGGAAGTAAATAACAACTCTTTATTTAGTAATGGTTTTTAAACTATTTATTAAATATATTGAAAAAATTAACAGTCTTCTTGACTTTTGCACTTTGTGGTAGGTAAATGTCTTAAGATCTAAAAAAACTAAAACTTTTAAAACTTCAACATCACAATAAATCTAAATTAACAAAAACGTAAACAAAAAAAACAAAAAAAAAGTAAACAAAAACAAAAAAAATACAAAAAATTTAAGACTATAAAAATAATATATATGTAAATATATACATAAATACAAAAATGTATGTATACCTCTGTTGAGATGCAGTTCTGCATATAAGCCTCTTAGTATAAGAGCCGACAGCAGATTTTGGGATTGGATGTATAACCAAAACCTTAGTATGAGGGTTTAAAGGGGCATATTTTGTGATATCGAAATCAAAAGTCTGGTTGGTTTTCTTCTGAGCCTTTGGCAGGGGCGGGGTGTTGAAAATATAGAATTAGCACTTTAAGTGTTATAGAATATAGAAAACCTATATTTTCAACACCCCGCCCCTCCCAAAGGCTCAGAAGAAAACCAACCAGACTTTTGATTTCAATATCACAAAATATGCCCCTTTATACCCTCATACAAAAGATTTTGTTTATACATCCACTCTCTAAATTTGATGTCGGCTCTTAGACTATCATATTTACAAATCTGCAGCAAAGTCTGTGGACAGAAGGTTAAGAACCTTTTGCTGCAGTTCAATCTGCTTCCTAAAACTAAATTTTTCAGCTTGAAGGGCTATACTTTCAAAAAAAAAACATGTACAGCCTTTTTCATCATCCTCTTGAGTTGTCTTGACTTGTTTTCTTGGTTTTGGTGTTCTTGGTGGCTCTGATTTTCTTTTTGGGTTAATTTGATTTGGTTCAATTTCTTCACTTGTCATAATTTCAGTTTCTCCCTCTTCGAAACTGACAATTAAATCGTTGAAGGAATAGTTGCCACAGTCACTATAAAGAAATAGATGGATGATTAATGATAAATTGTGTAAAAGCTTTCGGTTTACAGAATATGGTTTGTATGAAAAAAATATTAATTTACTACACATAGACTAGTACATGGTAGGTTAATGTTAAAAAAACGTTGTGATAAACATTCTGGATGGTTGTACATTATGGGTATTTCATGAGTTTTTTTGCTTAAACTTGAGCCCAAAACCATCTCTGTAGACACAATATTTACCAAAATACAGCATTTCAAAACAAGTCATACAGAATTAAATATTAACAAGTAGTAGGGCTGCCAGATAAAATTTGGATAATATCGGGACGCCAGGGCCCAAAAACCGGGACAAATCGAGACATTACAAAAAATCTATTTCTACAAACCTTAAATGCAATGGTGCAAGTTTTTAGTCTATTTAGTACGATGATAATGATAAATCATTTTTAATTAATAAATTTAAAACGAGTTTAGCATCATACTATCTCATAAAATAACACTTAACTTAAATTAAAATCTATTTTGTTTATTTATAGGACGGGAGGCGACCGTAGGTTTACCTATCTCAGCGCGGCTTCGGAAAAGAATGATGCCAATTCATAGCTTTAGTCTTAATATAAATAAAGCCGCTGGGCGGACAAGGTTTTTCAGGTGGCAATGGGTAGAAAACGCACTTTTTCGGTTGAATTTTTGGCTTAGGATACCTAAACCATGTTGAACCGAAATGTTTGTATGCCCTTTCTATCCAGATAAGCTAAAACTAAAAATTAAATCTCACTCCTAGGGAATAACATAGAATGTTTCAAACCAAATTTAAAGCAAATCCACCAAGTCACTTAGGCTCTCTATATAAACCGGGTGGCACAGACAAACAAACCGACGACGGACGCAGTTGGTCGAAAATCAGTTCTTAGACTTCTACATTATTGTAATGCTAGTTTTGATAAAAACCTCAAATTTTATTTTCGACACAAAACCAATAATTGCTCTAGCAAGTAAAAGTGGAAAGTCGGGACAAAATCGGGACATTTTGTAAATCGCGACTGTCCCGCCGAAATCGGGACGTCTGGCAGCCCTAACAAGTCGTATTATAAAACAGTTTAGCTTATCTTAAACCCAGAAACCCATTATTGAATTTTCTTTTTAGATACAATTATTTGAGGCGATAGTTTTGAAAAAAAAATATTTCAAAAACTCAACACTTTGAAAAAGAAATTAGCTCCAAAGGTACCAGTTCTACTCAGTAAATAGTTTATTTTGAAAATGTGACAAGTCCACAAGATGTAGAATATTTTTAACGTTTTGTAAAACATAAAACCCATCCGACTCAGAAAGGTGTGCAAAAATCACCCAGTTTTGTATACATGTAGCTTTGGAAATATAAAAAACATAGGAACTAAAACATTGGACTTAAAACATTTTCAAAATAACTTATTAGATATTTAAGTATAAAACATCAGAAAAAGTACTCACTCTTCTGGCACTTTTACATATGGGATTAAAAATTTGAGTGCCTCGTAGTGCATCCATCTCACTTTGGGGACAGCTGCGGAACCACTCGGGGTATTGCATTCAGTGCGGTAAGCTGCTCGAAAACTGTCCCGCAAAGAATTCCACTTTTTTTGGCATTCGTCAGCTATGTTTGTACAAAAAAGTATTAGATATACATATATTATTTGTGATTGTAAATGTTAATTCATTACTAACCACTCTTTCCTATTATAAGCGCAATATCTACCCACGCGTTCTCCCTGCTTACCCGGTTGCTGTAGCTCGGATTGTCTTTCGCGTAAAGACATACGTGATTTTTGACCTCCATTATTTATTTGATTTCAAACTCCTTCGTTTCTTGCCTTTTAATGGCTTTGGCTTCCTTCTCACAATTCATAATCTGAAGAAAAAAATGCGTTTTAAAAAAGTCTATACCTATATGCATTACCCTGTGTACAAAAACAACTTTCAAAAGTCCACATCATTAAAAATCAAACAAAAAATTCCAAAATGTGAAACGAAACCCTAAATTATTATGTAAAAATATAGAAATATAGTTGCTTCGTGTTTCCTTGTTCGTGATTGCCTTTGACTGTGATCGTTCTTCTTTTTTTCATGTTCACCGTGTGTTGCTTATGAGTGGGTTGCAGCGCGATAGCACTCCAATGCAAATAAGATTTTTGTTTTCATAATTTTGTGTTTTTAACTTGTTAATTTGTGTTAAAACAATTTTTAATTTGAGGAACTATTGAACATCCTTTCAAGATTTCTCAATTTTCAAAAAAAAAAAAAAAAAAAAACAGAAAACAAAAACCTAAGGACAAGCAAAAATGAAAAATAGCGACATTCAAAATAGGAAAGGAGAACGCCGAGTATGCTGCTGCTCGCAAGGAAAACACAGCTCGTGGAAAGGCAAATCTAATCGCAATAGTGGGCAAGGACAAAGCTGAAACCAAAAGGTCTTGGACATACATTTTTATAATCAGGACAATGTTTCTGATTTGTTGGTGTATCATTCTTTTGGTTATACCTAATAGGAAAATAGTTGCTAACGTTTAAAGTTCAAAAATGCGTTAAAGAAAAGTTAAAATGCGTCTGGCAAGCAAGCATCAGGAGAGTGTTTCTGATTTTTTGGCGTACCATTCTTTTGGTTATACCGCATAGGAAAAAAGTTATTAAGGTTTTAAGTTCAAAATGCATTTGAGAAAAGTTAAAGTGCGTCTGGCAAGCACAAGGCTGAAACCAAAACGTCTTGGACACACATTTTTATAATCAGGAGAATTTTTCTGATTTGTTGATGTACATATTACTCTTGTGGTTATCCCTTCCACCGGAAAAGTTCATTTTCGCGCATTTTGGTGGGCGTCTGGAAAGCATATGGCTGAAACCAAAACGTCTTGGACACATTTTTATAATCAGGGGGATATCTATGTTTTTTTTTGGTGTATCATTCATGTGGTTATCTTTTCCACTCGTAAAGTCGATTTCGCGCATTTTGGTGGGCCTCTGGCAAGGGAAAACGTCTTGGACCGAATTATTTGACATCAGTACACCATCCTCTACTGAATTATTTCTTAAATAATAAACAAATAACAAAAAAAAAAAAAACTACCCGTGCAGCGCGTCACACTCGCAAACACACAAAAAAAAAGTAGTCACCTGTACAAATTATTTATTTTTTGCCGGACAATTGATGTTAAATTTTTGTTGTGTTGAAGCTTTATTAGTGAAAAAAGAATTTAAATTTACCACTACTATTTTCACAATTATTTTCAGATTATTTTCAGTATTCCAGTTGTGCAAAATTGCCAAAAACTTCTAGGTGGACGTGTGTCGTCGTGATGGTAAAAGATTATTTATTATTTGCATTTTGACTTTTGAGGTTAGAGTTGATCATTGGACGAAAAACTGACAGACGAGAACAAGAAGAGAAAGGAACACATTTCATTGGAACGAATGTGTTCCACTTTTGGGAACAAGATATCAGCTGTTCATTGAAAACGATTTTCATCATTGAAAAACTAAAAGTGGTTTTATAAGAAAGTGTTAAAGCAAACTAAACATTTTTTTGGCTAAAAAAAATATATAACTAATAACCTTCATTTTGGTACCAAAACGCCATCAGTTTTAATTGTTTAAGTGCATCAAAATTGAAAGACAAAATTTTCAATGATGGTTTTCAATGAAAGCTATAACTGGCGCCTAAGCCGCTGTCCTTAACAACGGTCAAACCGAGGCTAAGAGATGCTGGACTATTTGGCGAGTTGCTGTTTGAAAACCCATTCTTCGACCCCAAAATAACCTGACACGGTTAGATTGGGCCAAAAGGCATTGAGACTGGACCGAAAAAGTTTTTAACAGAGTTTTATAAAGCGACGAATCCAAGTTCGAGGTATTTGGAACAAAACGACGAGATTTCGTTCGATGCAGTGCTGAAGAAAAGATCTGGTTTTTACCGTCAAGTATGGCTCTATAATGGTCTGGGTATGTTTCTCTTCAAGTGGAGTGGGATATCTGACTCGGTTGACTGGAAAAATGAACAAGGAGGCATATTAAACGATATTAGAAGAAAGCGCTGTGACCTCTGGCCCTAGATTGCTTGGCGAAGGATTCGTATTTCAGCAAGACAACGACCCCAAACACAAGTCAAAATTCTGTCAGAAATACCTCAAACAAAACGAGGATGAAGAAATAATACAAATTATGACATTGCCGCAACAATACCAGATAATAACCCTATAGAGCTGTTGTGGGAGGAGCTGGATAGAAGGGTCCGGGATCAATGCCCATCATCGGAATATACGTTATGGAATATACACCTGGACTGCTGGAACAACATATCACATGAAACAATTCATAAACTTATAGCTAGAATGCCAAGAATTGTAAAAAAAGTAATCGAATGTAAGGGGGACTTCTTCGATGAAAAATCGATTTCAGCCATTTTCACGTCATATATGTATTGAAAATACAGTAGAAATATTTGTCTCTTTAATTTGGTATTATATATGTTTCCCATTAATTTTCCATGTTTATTTTTCTATTAAAAAGTTGTTTTCGATGTTACTATTTGGTTTTCCTTCGAAAACAGAGGGTGGACTCAAACTTTTGGCCTGCAGTGAATATTCATTGTCGTCTCTAGTTCTGTTCGTTTGCTTTATTTCTTTCATTCGGCATCTCCTGACTGTTGTAGGTCCTCTAACAACTGAATACGTCTATCGACTTGATCTCTTTGCTGATCGCATTCACCATCGAATTCGTGGAACTCGATTTAACTCTCTTCGTCTTCGGAAGAAGTTGATTCTCCCCCAAAGGTTTTTTGAGATGTCCGATGTCCAGGAATATCTGCTACTAAACAGGGTGATTGGTATAAGGTGCACCAAAAAGTTGTAACGAGTAGGTTGGGTTAAGACAAGAAAAAAATCGATTGTGGGTGGTTTATCTAAACTAATATATAAAAGTCTTTTTTTGTTTTCTTGTCAGTTTGGCTGTACGGGTGTCCAAACTAACAACAAAACAATCAAAATACTAATTTTTTTTAATGGCATCAACAATGTGTATCCCCCTGCTATCCGATAGATAGCTTCTAAAAAAAATAAACTTAAATTTTTTTAGAAATCTTTAACAATAATAAAAAAATGTTGCCTATATGAAATTTGTTTTTTTGTTTTTTTATTATTATCTTTTTAATTAACAGTCGTAGAGGTTTGCAATGTACTATTAAATTATAGCTATATGTCCTAGGAACTTGTCTAAAAAAAATTATATTCCTGTTGTACCGTTGAGCTGAGAAATTCACAATATAGTATTGTTCACACATATTACTTAATAACATTTGGGTGTGTGCAGGGATTGATTTAATTTTTTCTTATATTTAATCTCAATAGTATAGCCTTTAATTTGATACCTCACTTTTTAATCTACCTCCTATATTAGCGACACAATTGATTTTTTTAAATTCATAAAAAATCGAATAAAGTCCATAGAAATGCTCCGCTTTGTTCATTGTCAACAATCGTCTACCAGTGGAGAGCACCGTTATCTCAATTGAATTTCTAATTGGAGTTCTTTTAATATACAAAATCATAACTTCATTTCTACTCAAATGATTATTAAAGTTTTTTGACACCATACCCGGGATCTGGATTAACTAATAAACAAAGAATTTATAATTATAGGCAGGTCCCAAGTTAATTAAATCACTTTAAACTATGAGCTTATTTGGTATTGTTTTTCAGACTTTCAAGAGCCAGAAGAATCGTCGAAAGTTCTTTCGGGATACTGACACATACATGGAGGATTCTCCTCAAGTCACTTGAGGTTCAGCCAAAAGTTGCTAAACCACTTATATTGTGCTGTTGCGTACTCCACAATTATCTGCAAAGTGACAAAATAAACTCTAACGCAATTGCTGAACCGTTGGCGATAGTAAATAGTGCCGATAGAATTTCTCAACCGGCTTCAAACGCGACAGACATTAGAAACAAATTTGCTAACTGGATGATTGAAGAAGGGAATGTCCACTTCCAAGATGTTAAACTTTAATAAAGACGCATTTTAATCAACAAATCAACTCTTTTTGACAATCAGTTTTGTGGCTCACAAATTATTTTGAATATTACATAAATTCTTTCAAACCAAATTTGTCATTTTTGGAAAATTTTATCAAAACTAAAAAATGAGTCTGGGGTTGACCCACGCTAGTAACTTCCCATTGGTGCACTTGAAAACCATATACATATGTACATATTTACCTAATTTGTGGGTGGTAGAGTATATATTATATATAATTATATATTTTTTGCTTTGGGTTTGTGGATAATCAGTATAGGTATGTAGGTAAAATTTGAAATCGATATCATTGCTTTTTTTTTTTTTTCAAAATATTTGAGTTGCAAAACGTTTGACAAATCGCACCAATTACAATAACTTCCAATGGGAAGTAAATAACAACTCTTTATTTAGTGTTGGTTTTAAAACTATTTATTAAATATATTGAAAAAATTAACAGTCTTCTTGACTTTTGCACTTTGTGGTAGGTAAATGTCTTAAGATCTAAAAAAACTAAAACTTTTAAAACTTCAACATCACAATAAATCTAAATTAACAAAAACGTAAACAAAAAAAAAAAAAAAAAAAAACAAAAAAAAAGTAAACAAAAACAAAAAAAATACAACAAATTTAAGACTATAAAAATAATATATATGTAAATATATACATAAATACAAAAATGTATGTATTCCTCTGTTGAGATGCAGTTCTGCATATAAGCCTCTTAGTATAAGAGCCGACAGCAGATTTTGGGATTGGATGTATAACCAAAACCTTAGTATGAGGGTTTAAAGGGGCATATTTTGTGATATCGAAATCAAAAGTCTGGTTGGTTTTCTTCTGAGCCTTTGGCAGGGGCGGGGTGTTGAAAATATAGAATTAGCACTTTAAGTGTTATAGAATATAGAAAACCTATATTTTCAACACCCCGCCCCTCCCAAAGGCTCAGAAGAAAACCAACCAGACTTTTGATTTCAATATCACAAAATATGCCCCTTTATACCCTCATACAAAAGATTTTGTTTATACATCCACTCTCTAAATTTGATGTCGGCTCTTAGACTATCATATTTACAAATCTGCAGCAAAGTCTGTGGACAGAAGGTTAAGAACCTTTTGCTGCAGTTCAATCTGCTTCCTAAAACTAAATTTTTCAGCTTGAAGGGCTATACTTTCAAAAAAAAACATGTACAGCCTTTTTCATCATCCTCTTGAGTTGTCTTGACTTGTTTTCTTGGTTTTGGTGTTCTTGGTGGCTCTGATTTTCTTTTTGGGTTAATTTGATTTGGTTCAATTTCTTCACTTGTCATAATTTCAGTTTCTCCCTCTTCGAAACTGACAATTAAATCATTGAAGGAATAGTTGCCACAGTCACTATAAAGAAATAGATGGATGATTAATGATAAATTATGTAAAAGCTTTCGGTTTACAGAATATGGTTTGTATGAAAAAAATATTAATTTACTACACATAGACTAGTACATGGTAAGTTAATGTTAAAAAAACGTTGTGATAAACATTCTGGATGGTTGTACATTATGGGTATTTCATGAGTTTTTTTGCTTAAACTTGAGCCCAAAACCATCTCTGTAGACACAATATTTTCCAAAATACAGCATTTCAAAACAAGTGATACAGAATTAAATATTAACAAGTAGTAGGGCTGCCAGATTAAATTTGGATAATATCGGGACGCCAGGGCCCAAAAACCGGGACAAATCGAGACATTACAAAAAATCTATTTCTACAAACCTTAAATGCAATGGTGCAAGTTTTTAGTCTATTTAGTACGATGATAATGATAAATCATTTTTAATTAATAAATTTAAAACGAGTTTAGCATCATACTATCTCATAAAATAACACTTAACTTAAATTAAAATCTATTTTGTTTATTTATAGGACGGGAGGCGACCGTAAATTTACCTATCTCAGCGCGGCTTCGGAAAAGAATGATGCCAATTCATAGCTTTAGTCTTAATATAAATAAAGCCGCTGGGCGGACAAGGTTTTTCAGGTGGCAATGGGTAGAAAACGCACTTTTTCGGTTGCATTTTTGGCTTAGGATACCTAAACCATGTTGAACCGAAATGTTTGTATGCCCTTTCTATCCAGATAAGCTAAAACTAAAAATTAAATCTCACTCCTAGGGAATAACATAGAATGTTTCAAACCAAATTTAAAGCAAATCCACCAAGTCACTTAGGCTCTCTATATAAACCGGGTGGCACAGACAAACAAACCGACGACGGACGCAGTTGGTCGAAAATCAGTTCTTAGACTTCTACATTATTGTAATGCTAGTTTTGATAAAAACCTCGAATTTTATTTTCGACACAAAACCAATAATTGCTCTAGCAAGTAAAAGTGGAAAGTCGGGACAAAATCGGGACATTTTGTAAATCAGGACAGATATCGGGACAGGTTACAAATATCGCGACTGTCAAGTCGTATTATAAAACAGTTTAGCTTATCTTAAACCCAGAAACCCATTATTGAATTTTCTTTTTAGATACAATTATTTGAGGCGATAGTTTTGAAAAAAAAAATATTTCAAAAACTCAACACTTTGAAAAAGAAATTAGCTCCAAAGATACCAGTTCCACTCAGTAAATAGTTTATTTTGAAAATGTGACAAGTCCACAAGATGAAGAATATTTTTAACGTTTTGTAAAACATAAAACCCATCCGACTCAGGAAGGTGTGCAAAAATCACCCAGTTTTGTATACATGTAGCTTTGGAAATATTAAAAAACATAGGAACTAAAACATTGGACTTAAAACATTTTCAAAATAACTTATTAGATATTTAAGTATAAAACATCAGAAAAAGTACTCACTCTTCTGGCACTTTTACATATGGGATTAAAAATTTGAGTGCCTCGTAGTGCATCCATCTCACTTTGGGGACAGCTGCGGAACCACTCGGGGTATTGCATTCAGTGCGGTAAGCTGCTCGAAAACTGTCCCGCAAAGAATTCCACTTTTTTTGGCATTCGTCAGCTATGTTTGTACAAAAAAGTATTAGATATAGATATATTATTTGTGATTGTAAATGTTAATTCATTACTAACCACTCTTTCCTATTATAAGCGCAATATCTACCCACGCGTTCTCCCTGCTTACCCGGTTGCTGTAGCTCGGATTGTCTTTCGCGTAAAGACATACGTGATTTTTGACCTCCATTATTAATTTGATTTCAAACTCCTTCGTTTCTTGCCTTTTAATGGCTTTGGCTTCCTTCTCACAATTCATAATCTGAAGAAAAAAATGCGTTTTAAAAAAGTCTATACCTATATGCATTACCCTGTGTACAAAAACAACTTTCAAAAGTCCACATCATTAAAAATCAAACAAAAAATTCCAAAATGTGACACGAAACCCTAAATTATTATGTTAAAATATAGAAACATAGTTGCTTCGTGTTTCCTTGTTCGTGATTGCCTTTGATTGTGATCGCTCTTCTTTTTTTCATGTCCACCGTGTGTTGCTTGTGAGTGGGTTGCAGCGCGATAGCACCCCAATGCAAATCAGACTTTTGTTTTCATAATTTTGTGTTTTTAACTTGTTAATTTGTGTTAAAACAATTTACAATTTGAGGAACTATTGAACATCCTTTCAAGATTTCTCAATTTTCAAAAAAAAAAAAAAAAAAACACAAAGAAAACAAAAACCTAAGGACAAGCAAAAATGAAAAATAGCGACATTCAAAATAGGAAAGGAGAACGCCGAGTATGCTGCTGCTCGCAAGGAAAACACAGCTCGTGGAAAGGCAAATCTAATTGCAATAGTGGACAAGGACAAGGCTGAAACCAAAAGGTCTTGGACATACATTTTTATAATCAGGACAATGTTTCTGATTTGTTGGTGTATCATTCTTTTGTTTATACCTCATAGGAAAATAGTTGCTAACGTTTAAAGTTCAAAAATGCGTTAAAGAAAAGTTAAAATGCGTCTGGCAAGCAAGCATCAGGAGAGTGTTTCTGATTTTTTGGCGTACCATTCTTTTGGTTATACCGCATAAGAAAAAAGTTATTAAGGTTTTAAGTTCAAAATGCATTTGAGAAAAGTTAAAGTGCGTCTGGTAAGCACAAGGCTGAAACCAAAACGTCTTGGACACACATTTTTATAATCAGGAGAATTTTTCTGATTTGTTGATGTACATATTACTCTTGTGGTTATCCCTTCCACTGGAAAAGTTCATTTTTGCGCATTTTGGTGGGCGTCTGGCAAGCATAAGGCTGAAACCAAAACGTCTTGGACACATTTTTATAATCAGGGGGATATCTATGTTTTTTTTTGGTGTATCATTTATGTGGTTATCTTTTCCACTCGTAAAGTCAATTTCGCGTATTTTGGTGGGCCTCTGGCAAGGGAAAACGTCTTGGACCGAATTATTTGACATCAGTACACCATCCTCTACTGAATTATTTCTTAAATAATAAACAAATAACAAAAAAAAAAAAAAAAACTACCCGTGCAGCGCAACTACACACTCGCAAACACACAAAAAAAAATAGTCACCTGTACAAATTATTTATTTTTGCCGGACAATTGATGTTAAATTTTTGTTGTGTTGAAGCTTTATTAGTGAAAAAAGAATTTAAATTTACCACTACTATTTTCACAATTATTTTCAGATTATTTTCAGTATTCCAGTTGTGCAAAATTGTCAAAAACTTCTAGGTGGACGTGAGTCGTCGTGATGGTAAAAGATTATTTATTATTTGCATTTTGACTTTTGAGGTTAGAGTTGATCATTGGACGAAAAACTGACAGACGAGAACAAGAAGAGAAAGGAACACATTTCATTGGAACGAATGTGTTCCACTTTTGGGAACAAGATATCAGCTGTTCATTGAAAACGATTTTCATCATTGAAAAACTAAAAGTGGTTTTATAAGAAAGTGTTAAAGCAAACTAAACATTTGTTTGGCTAAAAAAAATATATAACTAACAACCTTCATTTTGGTACCAAAACGCCATCAGTTTTAATTGTTTAAGTGCATCAAAATTGAAAGACAAAATTTTCAATGATGGTTTTCAATGAAAGCTATAACTGGCGCCTAAGCCGCTGTCCTTAACAACGGTCAAACCGAGGCTAAGAGATGCTGGACTATTTGGCGAGTTGCTGTTTGAAAACCCATTCTTCGACCCCAAAATAACCTGACACGGTTAGATTGGGCCAAAAGGCATTGAGACTGGACCGAAAAAGTTTTTAACAGAGTTTTATAAAGCGACGAATCCAAGTTCGAGGTATTTGGAACAAAACGACGAGATTTCGTTCGATGCAGTGCTGAAGAAAAGATCTGGTTTTTACCGTCAAGCATGGCTCTATAATGGTCTGGGTATGTTTCTCTTCAAGTGGAGTGGGATATCTGACTCGGTTGACTGGAAAAATGAACAAGGAGGCATATTAAACGATATAAGAAGAAAGCGCTGTGACCTCTGGCCCTAGATTGCTTGGCGAAGGATTCGTATTTCAGCAAGACAACGACCCCAAACACAAGTCAAAATTCTGTCAGAAATACCTCAAACAAAACGAGGATGAAGAAATAATACAAATTATGACATTGCCGCAACAATACCAGATAATAACCCTATAGAGCTGTTGTGGGAGGAGCTGGATAGAAGGGTCCGGGATCAATGCCCATCATCGGAATATACGTTACACCTGGACTGCTGGAACAACATATCACATGAAACAATTCATAAACTTATAGCTAGAATGCCAAGAATTGTAAAAAAAGTAATCGAATGTGAGGGGGACTTCTTCGATGAAAAATCGATTTCAGCCATTTTCACGTCATATATGTATTGAAAATACAGTAGAAATATTTGTCTCTTTAATTTGGTATTATATATGTTTCCCAATTATTTTCCATGTTTATTTTTCTACTAAAAAGTTGTTTTCGATCTTACTATTTTGTTTTCCTTCGAAAACAGAGGGTGGACTCAAACTTTTGGCCTGCAGTGAATATTCATTGTCGTCTCTAGTTCTGTTCGTTTGCTTTATTTCTTTCATTCGGCATCTCCTGACTGTTGTAGGTCCTCTTACAACTGAATACGTCTATCGACTTGATCTCTTTGCTGATCGCATTCACCATCGAATTCGTGGAACTCGATTTAACTCTCTTCGTCTTCGGATGAAGTTGATTCTCCCCCAAAGGTTTTTTGAGATGTCCGATGTCCAGGAATATCTGCTACTAAACAGGGTGATTGGTATAAGGTGCACCAAAAAGTTGTAACGAGTAGGTTGGGTTAAGACAAGAAAAAAATCGATTGTGGGTGGTTTATCTAAACTAATATATAAAAGTCTTTTTTTTGTTTTCTTGTCAGTTTGGCTGTACGGGTGTCCAAACTAACAACAAAACAATCAAAATGCCAATTTTTTTTAATGGCATCAACAATGTGTATCCCCCTGCTATCCGATAGATAGCTTCTAAAAAAAATAAACTTAAATTTTTTTAGAAATCTTTAACAATAATAAAAAAATGTTGCCTATATGAAATTTGTTTTTTTGTTTTTTTTATTATTATCTTTTTAATTAACAGTCGTAGAGGTTTGCAATGTACTATTAAATTATAGCTATATGTCCTAGGAACTTGTCTAAAAAAAATTATATTCCTATTGTACCGTTGAGCTGAGAAATTCACAATATAGTATTGTTCACACATATTACTTAATAACATTTGGGTGTGTGCAGGGATTGATTTAATTTTTTCTTATATTTAATCTCAATAGTATAGCCTTTAATTTGATACCTCACTTTTTAATCTACCTCCTATATTAGCGACACAATTGATTTTTTTAAATTCATAAAAAATCGAATAAAGTCCATAGAAATGCTCCGCTTTGTTCATTGTCAACAATCGTCTACCAGTGGAGAGCACCGTTATCTCAATTGAATTTCTAATTGGAGTTCTTTTAATATACAAAATCATAACTTCATTTCTACTCAAACGATTATTAAAGTTTTTTGACACCATACCCGGGATCTGGATTAACTAATAAACAAAGAATTTATAATTATAGGCAGGTCCCAAGTTAATTAAATCACTTTAAACTATGAGCTTATTTGGTATTGTTTTTCAGACTTTCAAGAGCCAGAAGAATCGTCGAAAGTTCTTTCGGGATACTGACACATACATGGAGGATTCTCCTCAAGTCACTTGAGGTTCAGCCAAAAGTTGCTAAACCACTTAAATTGTGCTGTTGCGTACTCCACAATTATCTGCAAAGTGACAAAATAAACTCTAACGCAATTGCTGAACCGTTGGCGATAGTAAATAGTGCCGATAGAATTTCTCAACCGGCTTCAAACGCGACAGACATTAGAAACAAATTTGCTAACTGGATGGTTGAAGAAGGGAATGTCCACTTCCAAGATGTTAAACTTTAATAAAGACGCATTTTAATCAACAAATCAACTCTTTTTGACAATCAGTTTTGTGGCTCACAAATTATTTTGAATATTAAATAAATTCTTCAAACCAAATTTGTCATTTTTGGAAAATTTTATCAAAACTAAAAAATGAGTCTGGGGTTGACCCACGCTAGTAACTTCCCATTGGTGCACTTGAAAACCATATACATATGTACATATTTACCTAATTTGTGGGTGGTAGAGTATATATTATATATAATTATATATTTTTTGCTTTGGGTTTGTGGATAATCAGTATAGGTATGTAGGTAAAATTTGAAATCGATATCATTGTTTTTTTTTTTTTTTCAAAATATTTGAGTTGCAAAACGTTTGACAAATCGCACCAATTACAATAACTTCCAATGGGAAGTAAATAACAACTCTTTATTTAGTGTTGGTTTTAAAACTATTTATTAAATATATTGAAAAAATTAACAGTCTTCTTGACTTTTGCACTTTGTGGTAGGTAAATGTCTTAAGATCTAAAAAAACTAAAACTTTTAAAACTTCAACATCACAATAAATCTAAATTAACAAAAACGTAAACAAAAAAAAAAAAAAACACAAAAAAAAAGTAAACAAAAACAAAAAAAATACAAAAAATTTAAGACTATAAAAATAATATATATGTAAATATATACATAAATACAAAAATGTATGTATTCCTCTGTTGAGATGCAGTTCTGCATATAAGCCTCTTAGTATAAGAGCCGACAGCAGATTTTGGGATTGGATGTATAACCAAAACCTTAGTATGAGGGTTTAAAGGGGCATATTTTGTGATATCGAAATCAAAAGTCTGGTTGGTTTTCTTCTGAGCCTTTGGCAGGGGCGGGGTGTTGAAAATATAGAATTAGCACTTTAAGTGTTATAGAATATAGAAAACCTATATTTTCAACACCCCGCCCCTCCCACAGGCTCAGAAGAAAACCAACCAGACTTTTGATTTCAATATCACAAAATATGCCCCTCTATACCCTCATACAAAAGATTTTGTTTATACATCCACTCTCTAAATTTGATGTCGGCTCTTAGACTATCATATTTACAAATCTGCAGCAAAGTCTGTGGACAGAAGGTTAAGAACCTTTTGCTGCAGTTCAATCTGCTTCCTAAAACTAAATTTTTCAGCTTGAAGGGCTATACTTTCAAAAAAAACATGTACAGCCTTTTTCATCATCCTCTTGAGTTGTCTTGACTTGTTTTCTTGGTTTCGGTGTTCTTGGTGGCTCTGATTTTCTTTTTGGGTTAATTTGATTTGGTTCAATTTCTTCACTTGTCATAATTTCAGTTTCTCCCTCTTCGAAACTGACAATTAAATCGTTGAAGGAATAGTTGCCACAGTCACTATAAAGAAATAGATGGATGATAAATTATGTAAAAGCTTTCGGTTTACAGAATATGGTTTGTATGAAAAAAATATTAATTTACTACACATAGACTAGTACATGGTAGGTTAATGTTAAAAAAACGTTGTGATAAACATTCTGGATGGTTGTACATTATGGGTATTTCATGAGTTTTTTTGCTTAAACTTGAGCCCAAAACCATCTCTGTAGACACAATATTTTCCAAAATACAGCATTTCAAAACAAGTGATACAGAATTAAATATTAACAAGTAGTAGGGCTGCCAGATAAAATTTGGATAATATCGGGACGCCAGGGCCCAAAAACCGGGACAAATCGAGACATTACAAAAAATCTATTTCTACAAACCTTAAATGCAATGGTGCAAGTTTTTAGTCTATTTAGTACGATGATAATGATAAATCATTTTTAATTAATAAATTTAAAACGAGTTTAGCATCATACTATCTCATAAAATAACACTTAACTTAAATTAAAATCTATTTTGTTTATTTATAGGACGGGAGGCGACCGTAGGTTTACCTATCTCAGCGCGGCTTCGGAAAAGAATGATGCCAATACATAGCTTTAGTCTTAATATAAATAAAGCCGCTGGGCGGACAAGGTTTTTCAGGTGGCAATGGGTAGAAAACGCACTTTTTCGGTTGCATTTTTGGCTTAGGATACCTAAACCATGTTGAACCGAAATGTTTGTATGCCCTTTCTATCCAGATAAGCTAAAACTAAAAATTAAATCTCACTCCTAGGGAATAACATAGAATGTTTCAAACCAAATTTAAAGCAAATCCACCAAGTCACTTAGGCTCTCTAAACCGGGTGGCACAGACAAACAAACCGACGACGGACGCAGTTGGTCGAAAATCAGTTCTTAGACTTCTACATTATTGTAATGCTAGTTTTGATAAAAACCTCGAATTTTATTTTCGACACAGAACCAATAATTGCTCTAGCAAGTAAAAGTGGAAAGTCGGGACAAAATCGGGACATTTTGTAAATCAGGACAGATATCGGGACAGGGTACAAATATCGCGACTGTCCCGCCGAAATCGGGACGTCTGGCAGCCCTAACAAGTCGTATTATAAAACAGTTTAGCTTATCTTAAACCCAGAAACCCATTATTGAATTTTCTTTTTAGATACAATTATTTGAGGCGATAGTTTTGAAAAAAAATATTTCAAAAACTCAACAATTTGAAAAAGAAATTAGCTCCAAAGATACCAGTTCTACTCAGTAAATAGTTTATTTTTAAAATGTGACAAGTCCACAAGATGTAGAATATTTTTAACGTTTTGTAAAACATAAAACCCATCCGACTCAGAAAGGTGTGCAAAAATCACCCAGTTTTGTATACATGTAGCTTTGGAAATATAAAAAAACATAGGAACTAAAACATTGGACTTAAAACATTTTCAAAATAACTTATTAGATATTTAAGTATAAAACATCAGAAAAAGTACTCACTCTTCTGGCACTTTTACATATTGGATTAAAAATTTGAGTGCCTCGTAGTGCATCCATCTCACTTTGGGGACAGCTGCGGAACCACTCGGGGTATTGCATTCAGTGCGGTAAGCTGCTCGAAAACTGTCCCGCAAAGAATTCCACTTTTTTTGGCATTCGTCAGCTATGTTTGTACAAAAAAGTATTAGATATACATATATTATTTGTGATTGTAAATGTTAATTCATGACTAACCACTCTTTCCTATTATAAGCACAATATCTACCCACGCGTTCTCCCTGCTTACCCGGTTGCTGTAGCTCGGATTGTATTTCGCGTAAAGACATACGTGATTTTTGACGTCCATTATTAATTTGATTTCAAACTCCTTCGTTTCTTGCCTTTTAATGGCTTTGGCTTCCTTCTCACAATTCATAATCTGAAGAAAAAAATGCGTTTTAAAAAAGTCTTTACCTATATGCATTACCCTGTGTACAAAAACAACTTTCAAAAGTCCACATCATTAAAAATCAAACGAAAAATTCCAAAATGTTAAACGAAACCCTAAATTATTATGTAAAAATATAGAAATATAGTTGCTTCGTGTTTCCTTGTTCGTGATTGCCTTTGACTGTGATCGCTCTTCTTTTTTTCATGTCCACCGTGTGTTGCTTGTGAGTGGGTTGCAGCGCGATAGCACTCCAATGCAAATAAGATTTTTGTTTTCATAATTTTGTGTTTTTAACTTGTTAATTTGTGTTAAAACAATTTTTAATTTGAGGAACTATTGAACATCCTTTCAAGATTTCTCAATTTTCAAAAAAAAAAAAACACAAAGAAAACAAAAACCTAATGACAAGCAAAAATGAAAAATAGCGACATTCAAAATAGGAAAGGAGAACGCCGAGTATGCTGCTGCTCGCAAGGAAAACACAGCTCGTGGAAAGGAAAATCTAATTGCAATAGTGGGCAAGGACAAGGCTGAAACCAAAAGGTCTTGGACATACATTTTTATAATCAGGACAATGTTTCTGATTTGTTGGTGTATCATTCTTTTGGTTATACCTCATAGGAAAATAGTTGCTAACGTTTAAAGTTCAAAAATGCGTCTGGCAAGCAAGCATCAGGAGAGTGTTTCTGATTTTTTGGCGTACCATTCTTTTGGTTATACCGCATAGGAAAAAAGTTATTAAGGTTTTAAGTTCAAAATGCATTTGAGAAAAGTTAAAGTGCGTCTGGCAAGCACAAGGCTGAAACCAAAACGTCTTGGACACACATTTTTATAATCAGGAGAATTTTTCTGATTTGTTGATGTACATATTACTCTTGTGGTTATCCCTTCCACCGGAAAAGTTCATTTTTGCGCATTTTGGTGGGCAAGCATAAGGCTGAAACCAAAACGTCTTGGACACATTTTTATAATCAGGGGGATATCTATGTTTTTTTTTGGTGTATCATTCATGTGGTTATCTTTTCCACTCGTAAAGTCGATTTCGCGCATTTTGGTGGGCCTCTGGCAAGGGAAAACGTCTTGGACCGAATTATTTGAAATCAGTACACCATCCTCTACTGAATTATTTCTTAAATAATAAACAAATAACAAAAAAAAAAAACTACCCGTGCAGCGCGTCACACTCGCAAACACACAAAAAAAAATAGTCACCTGTACAAATTATTTATTTTTTGCCGGACAATTGATGTTAAATTTTTGTTGTGTTGAAGCTTTATTAGTGAAAAAAGAGTTTAAATTTACCACTACTATTTTCACAATTATTTTCAGATTATTTTCAGTATTCCAGTTGTGCAAAATTGCCAAAAACTTCTAGGTGGACGTGAGTCGTCGTGATGGTAAAAGATTATTTATTATTTGCATTTTGACTTTTGAGGTTAGAGTTGATCATTGGACGAAAAACTGACAGACGAGAACAAGAAGAGAAAGGAACACATTTCATTGGAACGAATGTGTTCCACTTTTGGGAACAAGATATCAGCTGTTCATTGAAAACGATTTTCATCATTGAAAAACTAAAAGTGGTTTTATAAGAAAGTGTTAAAGCAAACTAAACATTTTTTTGGCTAAAAAAAATATATAACTAACAACCTTCATTTTGGTACCAAAACGCCATCAGTTTTAATTGTTTAAGTGCATCAAAATTGAAAGACAAAATTTTCAATGATGGTTTTCAATGAAAGCTATAACTGGCGCCGAAGCCGCTGTCCTTAACAACGGTCAAACCGAGGCTAAGAGATGCTGGACTATTTGGCGAGTTGCTGTTTGAAAACCCATTCTTCGACCCCAAAATAACGTGACACGGTTAGATTGGGCCAAAAGGCATTGAGACTGGACCGAAAAAGTTTTTAACAGAGTTTTATAAAGCGACGAATCCAAGTTCGAGGTATTTGGAACAAAACGACGAGATTTCGTTCGATGCAGTGCTGAAGAAAAGATCTGGTTTTTACCGTCAAGCATGGCTCTATAATGGTCTGGGTATGTTTCTCTTCAATTGGAGTGGGATATCTGACTCGGTTGACTGGAAAAATGAACAAGGAGGCGTATTAAACTATATTAGAAGAAAGCGCTGTGACCTCTGGCCCTAGATTGCTTGGCGAAGGATTCGTATTTCAGCAAGACAACGACCCCAAACACAAGTCAAAATTCTGTCAGAAATACCTCAAACAAAACGAGGATGAAGAAATAATACAAATTATGACATTGCCGCAACAATACCAGATAATAACCCTATAGAGCTGTTGTGGGAGGAGCTGGATAGAAGGGTCCGGGATCAATGCCCATCATCGGAATATACGTTACACCTGGACTGCTGGAACAACATATCACATGAAACAATTCATAAACTTATAGCTAGAATGCCAAGAATTGTAAAAAAAAGTAATCGAATGTAAGGGGGACTTCTTCGATGAAAAATCGATTTCAGCCATTTTCACGTCATATATGTATTGAAAATACAGTAGAAATATTTGTCTCTTTAATTTGGTATTATATATGTTTCCCAATTATTTTCCATGTTTATTTTTCTACTAAAAAGTTGTTTTCGATGTTACTATTTTGTTTTCCTTCGAAAACAGAGGGTGGACTCAAACTTTTGGCCTGCAGTGAATATTCATTGTCGTCTCTAGTTCTGTTCGTTTGCTTTATTTCTTTCATTCGGCATCTCCTGACTGTTGTAGGTCCTCTAACAACTGAATACGTCTATCGACTTGATCTCTTTGCTGATCGCATTCACCATCGAATTCGTGGAACTCGTTTTAACTCTCTTCGTCTTCGGATGAAGTTGATTCTCCCCCAAAGGTTTTTTGAGATGTCCGATGTCCAGGAATATCTGCTACTAAACAGGGTGATTGGTATAAGGTGCACCAAAAAGTTGTAACGAGTAGGTTGGGTTTAGACAAGAAAAAAATCGATTGTGGGTGGTTTATCTTAACTAATATATAAAAGTCTTTTTTTGTTTTCTTGTCAGTTTGGCTGTACGGGTGTCCAAACTAACAACAAAACAATCAAAATGCTAATTTTTTTTAATGGCATCAACAATGTGTATCCCCCTGCTATCCGATAGATAGCTTCTAAAAAAAATAAACTTAAATTTTTTTAGAAATCTTTAACAATAATAAAAAAATGTTGCCTATATGAAATTTGTTTTTTTATTATTATCTTTTTAATTAACAGTCGTAGAGGTTTGCAATGTACTATTAAATTATAGCTATATGTCCTAGGAACTTGTCTAAAAAAAATTATATTCCTATTGTACCGTTGAGCTGAGAAATTCACAATATAGTATTGTTCACACATATTACTTAATAACATTTGGGTGTGTGCAGGGATTGATTTAATTTTTTCTTATATTTAATCTCAATAGTATAGCCTTTAATTTTATACCTCACTTTTTAATCTACCTCCTATATTAGCGACACAATTGATTTTTTTAAATTCATAAAAAATCGAATAAAGTCCATAGAAATGCTCCGCTTTGTTCATTGTCAACAATCGTCTACCAGTGGAGAGCACCGTTATCTCAATTGAATTTCTAATTGGAGTTCTTTTAATATACAAAATCATAACTTCATTTCTACTCAAACGATTATTAAAGTTTTTTGACACCATACCCGGGATCTGGATTAACTAATAAACAAAGAATTTATAATTATAGGCAGGTCCCAAGTTAATTAAATCACTTTAAATTATGAGCTTATTTGGTATTGTTTTTCAGACTTTCAAGAGCCAGAAGAATCGTCGAAAGTTCTTTCGGGATACTGACACATACATGGAGGATTCTCCTCAAGTCACTTGAGGTTCAGCCAAAAGTTGCTAAACCACTTAAATTGTGCTGTTGCGTACTCCACAATTATCTGCAAAGTGACAAAATAAACTCTAACGCAATTGCTGAACCGTTGGCGATAGTAAATAGTGCCGATAGAATTTCTCAACCGGCTTCAAACGCGACAGACATTAGAAACAAATTTGCTAACTGGATGGTTGAAGAAGGGAATGTCCACTTCCAAGATGTTAAACTTTAATAAAGACGCATTTTAATCAACAAATCAACTCTTTTTGACAATCAGTTTTGTGGCTCACAAATTATTTTGAATATTAAATAAATTCTTCATCTGGTCTGGTTGGTTTTCTTCTGAGCCTTTGGCAGGGGCGGGGTGTTGAAAATAAAGAATTAGCACTTTAAGTGTTATAGAATATAGAAAACCTATATTTTCAACACCCCGCCCCTCCCACAGGCTCAGAAGAAAACCAACCAGACTTTTGATTTCAATATCACAAAATATGCCCCTCTATACCCTCATACAAAAGATTTTGTTTATACATCCACTCTCTAAATTTGATGTCGGCTCTTAGACTATCATATTTACAAATCTGCAGCAAAGTCTGTGGACAGAAGGTTAAGAACCTTTTGCTGCAGTTCAATCTGCTTCCTAAAACTAAATTTTTCAGCTTGAAGGGCTATACTTTCAAAAAAAACATGTACAGCCTTTTTCATCATCCTCTTGAGTTGTCTTGACTTGTTTTCTTGGTTTCGGTGTTCTTGGTGGCTCTGATTTTCTTTTTGGGTTAATTTGATTTGGTTCAATTTCTTCACTTGTCATAATTTCAGTTTCTCCCTCTTCGAAACTGACAATTAAATCGTTGAAGGAATAGTTGCCACAGTCACTATAAAGAAATAGATGGATGATTAATGATAAATTATGTAAAAGCTTTCGGTTTACAGAATATGGTTTGTATGAAAAAAGTATTAATTTACTACACATAGACTAGTACATGGTAGGTTAATGTTAAAAAAACGTTGTGATAAACATTCTGGATGGTTGTACATTATGGGTATTTCATGAGTTTTTTTGCTTAAACTTGAGCCCAAAACCATCTCTGTAGACACAATATTTTCCAAAATACAGCATTTCAAAACAAGTGATACAGAATTAAATATTAACAAGTAGTAGGGCTGCCAGATAAAATCTGGATAATATCGGGACGCCAGGGCCCAAAAACCGGGACAAATCGAGACATTACAAAAAATCTATTTCTACAAACCTTAAATGCAATGGTGCAAGTTTTTAGTCTATTTAGTACGATGATAATGATAAATCATTTTTAATTAATAAATTTAAAACGAGTTTAGCATCATACTATCTCATAAAATAACACTTAACTTAAATTAAAATCTATTTTGTTTATTTATAGGACGGGAGGCGACCGTAGGTTTACCTATCTCAGCGCGGCTTCGGAAAAGAATGATGCCAATACATAGCTTTAGTCTTAATATAAATAAAGCCGCTGGGCGGACAAGGTTTTTCAGGTGGCAATGGGTAGAAAACGCACTTTTTCGGTTGCATTTTTGGCTTAGGATACCTAAACCATGTTGAACCGAAATGTTTGTATGCCCTTTCTATCCAGATAAGCTAAAACTAAAAATTAAATCTCACTCCTAGGGAATAACATAGAATGTTTCAAACCAAATTTAAAGCAAATCCGCCAAGTCACTTAGGCTCTCTAAACCGGGTGGCACAGACAAACAAACCGACGACGGACGCAGTTGGTCGAAAATCAGTTCTTAGACTTCTACATTATTGTAATGCTAGTTTTGATAAAAACCTCGAATTTTATTTTCGACACAGAACCAATAATTGCTCTAGCAAGTAAAAGTGGAAAGTCGGGACAAAATCGGGACATTTTGTAAATCAGGACAGATATCGGGACAGGGTACAAATATCGCGACTGTCCCGCCGAAATCGGGACGTCTGGCAGCCCTAACAAGTCGTATTATAAAACAGTTTAGCTTATCTTAAACCCAGAAACCCATTATTGAATTTTCTTTTTAGATACAATTATTTGAGGCGATAGTTTTGAAAAAAAATATTTCAAAAACTCAACAATTTGAAAAAGAAATTAGCTCCAAAGATACCAGTTCTACTCAGTAAATAGTTTATTTTTAAAATGTGACAAGTCCACAAGATGTAGAATATTTTTAACGTTTTGTAAAACATAAAACCCATCCGACTCAGAAAGGTGTGCAAAAATCACCCAGTTTTGTATACATGTAGCTTTGGAAATATAAAAAAACATAGGAACTAAAACATTGGACTTAAAACATTTTCAAAATAACTTATTAGATATTTAAGTATAAAACATCAGAAAAAGTACTCACTCTTCTGGCACTTTTACATATTGGATTAAAAATTTGAGTGCCTCGTAGTGCATCCATCTCACTTTGGGGACAGCTGCGGAACCACTCGGGGTATTGCATTCAGTGCGGTAAGCTGCTCGAAAACTGTCCCGCAAAGAATTCCACTTTTTTTGGCATTCGTCAGCTATGTTTGTACAAAAAAGTATTAGATATACATATATTATTTGTGATTGTAAATGTTAATTCATGACTA
This sequence comes from Melangyna quadrimaculata, assembly GCA_949320155.1. Taxonomy (NCBI): domain Eukaryota; kingdom Metazoa; phylum Arthropoda; class Insecta; order Diptera; family Syrphidae; genus Melangyna; species Melangyna quadrimaculata. Next base: position 231,908,326 of record OX439483.1, on the reverse strand, counting down.
ACCACTCTTTCCTATTATAAGCACAATATCTACCCACGCGTTCTCCCTGCTTACCCGGTTGCTGTAGCTCGGATTGTATTTCGCGTAAAGACATACGTGATTTTTGACGTCCATTATTAATTTGATTTCAAACTCCTTCGTTTCTTGCCTTTTAATGGCTTTGGCTTCCTTCTCACAATTCATAATCTGAAGAAAAAAATGCGTTTTAAAAAAGTCTTTACCTATATGCATTACCCTGTGTACAAAAACAACTTTCAAAAGTCCACATCATTAAAAATCAAACGAAAAATTCCAAAATGTTAAACGAAACCCTAAATTATTATGTAAAAATATAGAAATATAGTTGCTTCGTGTTTCCTTGTTCGTGATTGCCTTTGACTGTGATCGTTCTTCTTTTTTTCATGTCCACCGTGTGTTGCTTGTGAGTGGGTTGCAGCGCGATAGCACTCCAATGCAAATAAGATTTTTGTTTTCATAATTTTGTGTTTTTAACTTGTTAATTTGTGTTAAAACAATTTTTAATTTGAGGAACTATTAAACATCCTTTCAAGATTTCTCAATTTTCAAAAAAAAAAAACACAAAGAAAACAAAAACCTAAGGACAAGCAAAAATGAAAAATAGCGACATTCAAAATAGGAAAGGAGAACGCCGAGTATGCTGCTGCTCGCAAGGAAAACACAGCTCGTGGAAAGGCAAATCTAATTGCAATAGTGGGCAAGGACAAGGCTGAAACCAAAAGGTCTTGGACATACATTTTTATAATCAGGACAATGTTTCTGATTTGTTGGTGTATCATTCTTTTGGTTATACCTCATAGGAAAATAGTTGCTAACGTTTAAAGTTCAAAAATGCGTCTGGCAAGCAAGCATCAGGAGAGTGTTTCTGATTTTTTGGCGTACCATTCTTTTGGTTATACCGCATAGGAAAAAAGTTATTAAGGTTTTAAGTTCAAAATGCATTTGAGAAAAGTTAAAGTGCGTCTGGCAAGCACAAGGCTGAAACCAAAACGTCTTGGACACACATTTTTATAATCAGGAGAATTTTTCTGATTTGTTGATGTACATATTACTCTTGTGGTTATCCCTTCCACCGGAAAAGTTCATTTTTGCGCATTTTGGTGGGCAAGCATAAGGCTGAAACCAAAACGTCTTGGACACATTTTTATAATCAGGGGGATATCTATGTTTTTTTTTTGGTGTATCATTCATGTGGTTATCTTTTCCACTCGTAAAGTCGATTTCGCGCATTTTGGTGGGCCTCTGGCAAGGGAAAACGTCTTGGACCGAATTATTTGACATCAGTACACCATCCTCTACTGAATTATTTCTTAAATAATAAACAAATAACAAAAAAAAAAAAAAACTACCCGTGCAGCGCGTCACACTCGCAAACACACAAAAAAAAATAGTCACCTGTACAAATTATTTATTTTTTGCCGGACAATTGATGTTAAATTTTTGTTGTGTTGAAGCTTTATTAGTGAAAAAGAGTTTAAATTTACCACTACTATTTTCACAATTATTTTCAGATTATTTTCAGTATTCCAGTTGTGCAAAATTGCCAAAAACTTCTAGGTGGACGTGAGTCGTCGTGATGGTAAAAGATTATTTATTATTTGCATTTTGACTTTTGAGGTTAGAGTTGATCATTGGACGAAAAACTGACAGACGAGAACAAGAAGAGAAAGGAACACATTTCATTGGAACGAATGTGTTCCACTTTTGGGAACAAGATATCAGCTGTTCATTGAAAACGATTTTCATCATTGAAAAACTAAAAGTGGTTTTATAAGAAAGTGTTAAAGCAAACTAAACATTTGTTTGGCTAAAAAAAATATATAACTAACAACCTTCATTTTGGTACCAAAACGCCATCAGTTTTAATTGTTTAAGTGCATCAAAATTGAAAGACAAAATTTTCAATGATGGTTTTCAATGAAAGCTATAACTGGCGCCTAAGCCGCTGTCCTTAACAACGGTCAAACCGAGGCTAAGAGATGCTGGACTATTTGGCGAGTTGCTGTTTGAAAACCCATTCTTCGACCCCAAAATAACCTGACACGGTTAGATTGGGCCAAAAGGCATTGAGACTGGACCGAAAAAGTTTTTAACAGAGTTTTATAAAGCGACGAATCCAAGTTCGAGGTATTTGGAACAAAACGACGAGATTTCGTTCGATGCAGTGCTGAAGAAAAGATCTGGTTTTTACCGTCAAGCATGGCTCTATAATGGTCTGGGTATGTTTCTCTTCAAGTGGAGTGGGATATCTGACTCGGTTGACTGGAAAAATGAACAAGGAGGCATATTAAACGATATAAGAAGAAAGCGCTGTGACCTCTGGCCCTAGATTGCTTGGCGAAGGATTCGTATTTCAGCAAGACAACGACCCCAAACACAAGTCAAAATTCTGTCAGAAATACCTCAAACAAAACGAGGATGAAGAAATAATACAAATTATGACATTGCCGCAACAATACCAGATAATAACCCTATAGAGCTGTTGTGGGAGGAGCTGGATAGAAGGGTCCGGGATCAATGCCCATCATCGGAATATACGTTACACCTGGACTGCTGGAACAACATATCACATGAAACAATTCATAAACTTATAGCTAGAATGCCAAGAATTGTAAAAAAAAGTAATCGAATGTAAGGGGGACTTCTTCGATGAAAAATCGATTTCAGCCATTTTCACGTCATATATGTATTGAAAATACAGTAGAAATATTTGTCTCTTTAATTTGGTATTATATATGTTTCCCAATTATTTTCCATGTTTATTTTTCTACTAAAAAGTTGTTTTCGATGTTACTATTTTGTTTTCCTTCGAAAACAGAGGGTGGACTCAAACTTTTGGCCTGCAGTGAATATTCATTGTCGTCTCTAGTTCTGTTCGTTTGCTTTATTTCTTTCATTCGGCATCTCCTGACTGTTGTAGGTCCTCTAACAACTGAATACGTCTATCGACTTGATCTCTTTGCTGATCGCATTCACCATCGAATTCGTGGAACTCGTTTTAACTCTCTTCGTCTTCGGATGAAGTTGATTCTCCCCCAAAGGTTTTTTGAGATGTCCGATGTCCAGGAATATCTGCTACTAAACAGGGTGATTGGTATAAGGTGCACCAAAAAGTTGTAACGAGTAGGTTGGGTTTAGACAAGAAAAAAATCGATTGTGGGTGGTTTATCTTAACTAATATATAAAAGTCTTTTTTTGTTTTCTTGTCAGTTTGGCTGTACGGGTGTCCAAACTAACAACAAAACAATCAAAATGCTAATTTTTTTTAATGGCATCAACAATGTGTATCCCCCTGCTATCCGATAGATAGCTTCTAAAAAAAATAAACTTAAATTTTTTTAGAAATCTTTAACAATAATAAAAAAATGTTGCCTATATGAAATTTGTTTTTTTATTATTATCTTTTTAATTAACAGTCGTAGAGGTTTGCAATGTACTATTAAATTATAGCTATATGTCCTAGGAACTTGTCTAAAAAAAATTATATTCCTATTGTACCGTTGAGCTGAGAAATTCACAATATAGTATTGTTCACACATATTACTTAATAACATTTGGGTGTGTGCAGGGATTGATTTAATTTTTTCTTATATTTAATCTCAATAGTATAGCCTTTAATTTTATACCTCACTTTTTAATCTACCTCCTATATTAGCGACACAATTGATTTTTTTAAATTCATAAAAAATCGAATAAAGTCCATAGAAATGCTCCGCTTTGTTCATTGTCAACAATCGTCTACCAGTGGAGAGCACCGTTATCTCAATTGAATTTCTAATTGGAGTTCTTTTAATATACAAAATCATAACTTCATTTCTACTCAAACGATTATTAAAGTTTTTTGACACCATACCCGGGATCTGGATTAACTAATAAACAAAGAATTTATAATTATAGGCAGGTCCCAAGTTAATTAAATCACTTTAAATTATGAGCTTATTTGGTATTGTTTTTCAGACTTTCAAGAGCCAGAAGAATCGTCGAAAGTTCTTTCGGGATACTGACACATACATGGAGGATTCTCCTCAAGTCACTTGAGGTTCAGCCAAAAGTTGCTAAACCACTTAAATTGTGCTGTTGCGTACTCCACAATTATCTGCAAAGTGACAAAATAAACTCTAACGCAATTGCTGAACCGTTGGCGATAGTAAATAGTGCCGATAGAATTTCTCAACCGGCTTCAAACGCGACAGACATTAGAAACAAATTTGCTAACTGGATGGTTGAAGAAGGGAATGTCCACTTCCAAGATGTTAAACTTTAATAAAGACGCATTTTAATCAACAAATCAACTCTTTTTGACAATCAGTTTTGTGGCTCACAAATTATTTTGAATATTAAATAAATTCTTCATCTGGTCTGGTTGGTTTTCTTCTGAGCCTTTGGCAGGGGCGGGGTGTTGAAAATAAAGAATTAGCACTTTAAGTGTTATAGAATATAGAAAACCTATATTTTCAACACCCCGCCCCTCCCACAGGCTCAGAAGAAAACCAACCAGACTTTTGATTTCAATATCACAAAATATGCCCCTCTATACCCTCATACAAAAGATTTTGTTTATACATCCACTCTCTAAATTTGATGTCGGCTCTTAGACTATCATATTTACAAATCTGCAGCAAAGTCTGTGGACAGAAGGTTAAGAACCTTTTGCTGCAGTTCAATCTGCTTCCTAAAACTAAATTTTTCAGCTTGAAGGGCTATACTTTCAAAAAAAACATGTACAGCCTTTTTCATCATCCTCTTGAGTTGTCTTGACTTGTTTTCTTGGTTTCGGTGTTCTTGGTGGCTCTGATTTTCTTTTTGGGTTAATTTGATTTGGTTCAATTTCTTCACTTGTCATAATTTCAGTTTCTCCCTCTTCGAAACTGACAATTAAATCGTTGAAGGAATAGTTGCCACAGTCACTATAAAGAAATAGATGGATGATTAATGATAAATTATGTAAAAGCTTTCGGTTTACAGAATATGGTTTGTATGAAAAAAGTATTAATTTACTACACATAGACTAGTACATGGTAGGTTAATGTTAAAAAAACGTTGTGATAAACATTCTGGATGGTTGTACATTATGGGTATTTCATGAGTTTTTTTGCTTAAACTTGAGCCCAAAACCATCTCTGTAGACACAATATTTTCCAAAATACAGCATTTCAAAACAAGTGATACAGAATTAAATATTAACAAGTAGTAGGGCTGCCAGATAAAATCTGGATAATATCGGGACGCCAGGGCCCAAAAACCGGGACAAATCGAGACATTACAAAAAATCTATTTCTACAAACCTTAAATGCAATGGTGCAAGTTTTTAGTCTATTTAGTACGATGATAATGATAAATCATTTTTAATTAATAAATTTAAAACGAGTTTAGCATCATACTATCTCATAAAATAACACTTAACTTAAATTAAAATCTATTTTGTTTATTTATAGGACGGGAGGCGACCGTAGGTTTACCTATCTCAGCGCGGCTTCGGAAAAGAATGATGCCAATACATAGCTTTAGTCTTAATATAAATAAAGCCGCTGGGCGGACAAGGTTTTTCAGGTGGCAATGGGTAGAAAACGCACTTTTTCGGTTGCATTTTTGGCTTAGGATACCTAAACCATGTTGAACCGAAATGTTTGTATGCCCTTTCTATCCAGATAAGCTAAAACTAAAAATTAAATCTCACTCCTAGGGAATAACATAGAATGTTTCAAACCAAATTTAAAGCAAATCCGCCAAGTCACTTAGGCTCTCTAAACCGGGTGGCACAGACAAACAAACCGACGACGGACGCAGTTGGTCGAAAATCAGTTCTTAGACTTCTACATTATTGTAATGCTAGTTTTGATAAAAACCTCGAATTTTATTTTCGACACAGAACCAATAATTGCTCTAGCAAGTAAAAGTGGAAAGTCGGGACAAAATCGGGACATTTTGTAAATCAGGACAGATATCGGGACAGGGTACAAATATCGCGACTGTCCCGCCGAAATCGGGACGTCTGGCAGCCCTAACAAGTCGTATTATAAAACAGTTTAGCTTATCTTAAACCCAGAAACCCATTATTGAATTTTCTTTTTAGATACAATTATTTGAGGCGATAGTTTTGAAAAAAAATATTTCAAAAACTCAACAATTTGAAAAAGAAATTAGCTCCAAAGATACCAGTTCTACTCAGTAAATAGTTTATTTTTAAAATGTGACAAGTCCACAAGATGTAGAATATTTTTAACGTTTTGTAAAACATAAAACCCATCCGACTCAGAAAGGTGTGCAAAAATCACCCAGTTTTGTATACATGTAGCTTTGGAAATATAAAAAAACATAGGAACTAAAACATTGGACTTAAAACATTTTCAAAATAACTTATTAGATATTTAAGTATAAAACATCAGAAAAAGTACTCACTCTTCTGGCACTTTTACATATTGGATTAAAAATTTGAGTGCCTCGTAGTGCATCCATCTCACTTTGGGGACAGCTGCGGAACCACTCGGGGTATTGCATTCAGTGCGGTAAGCTGCTCGAAAACTGTCCCGCAAAGAATTCCACTTTTTTTGGCATTCGTCAGCTATGTTTGTACAAAAAAGTATTAGATATACATATATTATTTGTGATTGTAAATGTTAATTCATGACTAACCACTCTTTCCTATTATAAGCACAATATCTACCCACGCGTTCTCCCTGCTTACCCGGTTGCTGTAGCTCGGATTGTATTTCGCGTAAAGACATACGTGATTTTTGACGTCCATTATTAATTTGATTTCAAACTCCTTCGTTTCTTGCCTTTTAATGGCTTTGGCTTCCTTCTCACAATTCATAATCTGAAGAAAAAAATGCGTTTTAAAAAAGTCTTTACCTATATGCATTACCCTGTGTACAAAAACAACTTTCAAAAGTCCACATCATTAAAAATCAAACGAAAAATTCCAAAATGTTAAACGAAACCCTAAATTATTATGTAAAAATATAGAAATATAGTTGCTTCGTGTTTCCTTGTTCGTGATTGCCTTTGACTGTGATCGTTCTTCTTTTTTTCATGTCCACCGTGTGTTGCTTGTGAGTGGGTTGCAGCGCGATAGCACTCCAATGCAAATAAGATTTTTGTTTTCATAATTTTGTGTTTTTAACTTGTTAATTTGTGTTAAAACAATTTTTAATTTGAGGAACTATTAAACATCCTTTCAAGATTTCTCAATTTTCAAAAAAAAAAAACACAAAGAAAACAAAAACCTAAGGACAAGCAAAAATGAAAAATAGCGACATTCAAAATAGGAAAGGAGAACGCCGAGTATGCTGCTGCTCGCAAGGAAAACACAGCTCGTGGAAAGGCAAATCTAATTGCAATAGTGGGCAAGGACAAGGCTGAAACCAAAAGGTCTTGGACATACATTTTTATAATCAGGACAATGTTTCTGATTTGTTGGTGTATCATTCTTTTGGTTATACCTCATAGGAAAATAGTTGCTAACGTTTAAAGTTCAAAAATGCGTCTGGCAAGCAAGCATCAGGAGAGTGTTTCTGATTTTTTGGCGTACCATTCTTTTGGTTATACCGCATAGGAAAAAAGTTATTAAGGTTTTAAGTTCAAAATGCATTTGAGAAAAGTTAAAGTGCGTCTGGCAAGCACAAGGCTGAAACCAAAACGTCTTGGACACACATTTTTATAATCAGGAGAATTTTTCTGATTTGTTGATGTACATATTACTCTTGTGGTTATCCCTTCCACCGGAAAAGTTCATTTTTGCGCATTTTGGTGGGCAAGCATAAGGCTGAAACCAAAACGTCTTGGACACATTTTTATAATCAGGGGGATATCTATGTTTTTTTTTTGGTGTATCATTCATGTGGTTATCTTTTCCACTCGTAAAGTCGATTTCGCGCATTTTGGTGGGCCTCTGGCAAGGGAAAACGTCTTGGACCGAATTATTTGACATCAGTACACCATCCTCTACTGAATTATTTCTTAAATAATAAACAAATAACAAAAAAAAAAAAAAACTACCCGTGCAGCGCGTCACACTCGCAAACACACAAAAAAAAATAGTCACCTGTACAAATTATTTATTTTTTGCCGGACAATTGATGTTAAATTTTTGTTGTGTTGAAGCTTTATTAGTGAAAAAGAGTTTAAATTTACCACTACTATTTTCACAATTATTTTCAGATTATTTTCAGTATTCCAGTTGTGCAAAATTGCCAAAAACTTCTAGGTGGACGTGAGTCGTCGTGATGGTAAAAGATTATTTATTATTTGCATTTTGACTTTTGAGGTTAGAGTTGATCATTGGACGAAAAACTGACAGACGAGAACAAGAAGTGAAAGGAACACATTTCATTGGAACGAATGTGTTCCACTTTTGGGAACAAGATATCAGCTGTTCATTGAAAACGATTTTCATCATTGAAAAACTAAAAGTGGTTTTATTAGAAAGTGTTAAAGCAAACTAAACATTTTTTTGGCTAAAAAAAATATATAACTAACAACCTTCATTTTGGTACCAAAACGCCATCAGTTTTAATTGTTTAAGTGCATCAAAATTGAAAGACAAAATTTTCAATGATGGTTTTCAATGAAAGCTATAACTGGCGCCTAAGCCGCTGTCCTTAACAACGGTCAAACCGAGGCTTAGAGATGCTGGACTATTTGGCGAGTTGCTGTTTGAAAACCCATTCTTCGACCCCAAAATAACCTGACACGGTTAGATTGGGCCAAAAGGCATTGAGACTGGACCGAAAAAGTTTTTAACAGAGTTTTATAAAGCGACGAATCCAAGTTCGAGGTATTTGGAACAAAACGACGAGATTTCGTTCGATGCAGTGCTGAAGAAAAGATCTGGTTTTTACCGTCAAGCATGGCTCTATAATGGTCTGGGTATGTTTCTCTTCAAGTGGAGTGGGATATCTGACTCGGTTGACTGGAAAAATGAACAAGGAGGCATATTAAACGACATTAGAAGAAAGCGAAGAAAGACCTCTGGCCCTAGATTGCTTGGCGAAGGATTCGTATTTCAGCAAGACAACGACCCCAAACACAAGTCAAAATTCTGTCAGAAATACCTCAAACAAAACGAGGATGAAGAAATAATACAAATTATGACATTGCCGCAACAATACCAGATAATAACCCTATAGAGCTGTTGTGGGAGGAGCTGGATAGAAGGGTCCGGGATCAATGCCCATCATCGGAATATACGTTATGGAATATACACCTGGACTGCTGGAACAACATATCACATGAAACAATTCATAAACTTATAGCTAGAATGCCAAGAATTGTAAAAAAAGTAATCGAATGTAAGGGGGACTTCTTCGATGAAAAATCGATTTCAGCCATTTTCACGTCATATATGTATTGAAAATACAGTAGAAATATTTGTCTCTTTAATTTGGTATTATATATGTTTCCCAATTATTTTCCATGTTTATTTTTCTACTAAAAAGTTGTTTTCGATGTTACTATTTTGTTTTCCTTCGAAAACAGAGGGTGGACTCAAACTTTTGGCCTGCAGTGAATATTCATTGTCGTCTCTAGTTCTGTTCGTTTGCTTTATTTCTTTCATTCGGCATCTCCTGACTGTTGTAGGTCCTCTAACAACTGAATACGTCTATCGACTTGATCTCTTTGCTGATCGCATTCACCATCGAATTCGTGGAACTCGTTTTAACTCTCTTCGTCTTCGGATGAAGTTGATTCTCCCCCAAAGGTTTTTTGAGATGTCCGATGTCCAGGAATATCTGCTACTAAACAGGGTGATTGGTATAAGGTGCACCAAAAAGTTGTAACGAGTAGGTTGGGTTAAGACAAGAAAAAAATCGATTGTGGGTGGTTTATCTTAACTAATATATAAAAGTCTTTTTTTGTTTTCTTGTCAGTTTGGCTGTACGGGTGTCCAAACTAACAACAAAACAATCAAAATGCTAATTTTTTTTAATGGCATCAACAATGTGTATCCCCCTGCTATCCGATAGATAGCTTCTAAAAAAAATAAACTTAAATTTTTTTAGAAATCTTTAACAATAATAAAAAAATGTTGCCTATATGAAATTTGTTTTTTTATTATTATCTTTTTAATTAACAGTCGTAGAGGTTTGCAATGTACTATTAAATTATAGCTATATGTCCTAGGAACTTGTCTAAAAAAAATTATATTCCTATTGTACCGTTGAGCTGAGAAATTCACAATATAGTATTGTTCACACATATTACTTAATAACATTTGGGTGTGTGCAGGGATTGATTTAATTTTTTCTTATATTTAATCTCAATAGTATAGCCTTTAATTTTATACCTCACTTTTTAATCTACCTCCTATATTAGCGACACAATTGATTTTTTTAAATTCATAAAAAATCGAATAAAGTCCATAGAAATGCTCCGCTTTGTTCATTGTCAACAATCGTCTACCAGTGGAGAGCACCGTTATCTCAATTGAATTTCTAATTGGAGTTCTTTTAATATACAAAATCATAACTTCATTTCTACTCAAACGATTATTAAAGTTTTTTGACACCATACCCGGGATCTGGATTAACTAATAAACAAAGAATTTATAATTATAGGCAGGTCCCAAGTTAATTAAATCACTTTAAATTATGAGCTTATTTGGTATTGAATCGTCGAAAGTTCCTTCGGGATACTGACACATACATGGAGGATTCTCCTCAAGTCACTTGAGGTTCAGCCAAAAGTTGCTAAACCACTTAAATTGTGCTGTTGCGTACTCCACAATTATCTGCAAAGTGACAAAATAAACTCTAACGCAATTGCTGAACCGTTGGCGATAGTAAATAGTGCCGATAGAATTTCTCAACCGGCTTCAAACGCGACAGACATTAGAAACAAATTTGCTAACTGGATGGTTGAAGAAGGGAATGTCCACTTCCAAGATGTTAAACTTTAATAAAGACGCATTTTAATCAACAAATCAACTCTTTTTGACAATCAGTTTTGTGGCTCACAAATTATTTTGAATATTAAATAAATTCTTCATCTGGTCTGGTTGGTTTTCTTCTGAGCCTTTGGCAGGGGCGGGGTGTTGAAAATAAAGAATTAGCACTTTAAGTGTTATAGAATATAGAAAACCTATATTTTCAACACCCCGCCCCTCCCACAGGCTCAGAAGAAAACCAACCAGACTTTTGATTTCAATATCACAAAATATGCCCCTCTATACCCTCATACAAAAGATTTTGTTTATACATCCACTCTCTAAATTTGATGTCGGCTCTTAGACTATCATATTTACAAATCTGCAGCAAAGTCTGTGGACAGAAGGTTAAGAACCTTTTGCTGCAGTTCAATCTGCTTCCTAAAACTAAATTTTTCAGCTTGAAGGGCTATACTTTCAAAAAAAACATGTACAGCCTTTTTCATCATCCTCTTGAGTTGTCTTGACTTGTTTTCTTGGTTTCGGTGTTCTTGGTGGCTCTGATTTTCTTTTTGGGTTAATTTGATTTGGTTCAATTTCTTCACTTGTCATAATTTCAGTTTCTCCCTCTTCGAAACTGACAATTAAATCGTTGAAGGAATAGTTGCCACAGTCACTATAAAGAAATAGATGGATGATTAATGATAAATTATGTAAAAGCTTTCGGTTTACAGAATATGGTTTGTATGAAAAAAGTATTAATTTACTACACATAGACTAGTACATGGTAGGTTAATGTTAAAAAAACGTTGTGATAAACATTCTGGATGGTTGTACATTATGGGTATTTCATGAGTTTTTTTTGCTTAAACTTGAGCCCAAAACCATCTCTGTAGACACAATATTTTCCAAAATACAGCATTTCAAAACAAGTGATACAGAATTAAATATTAACAAGTAGTAGGGCTGCCAGATAAAATTTGGATAATATCGGGACGCCAGGGCCCAAAAACCGGGACAAATCGAGACATTACAAAAAATCTATTTCTACAAACCTTAAATGCAATGGTGCAAGTTTTTAGTCTATTTAGTACGATGATAATGATAAATCATTTTTAATTAATAAATTTAAAACGAGTTTAGCATCATACTATCTCATAAAATAACACTTAACTTAAATTAAAATCTATTTTGTTTATTTATAGGACGGGAGGCGACCGTAGGTTTACCTATCTCAGCGCGGCTTCGGAAAAGAATGATGCCAATACATAGCTTTAGTCTTAATATAAATAAAGCCGCTGGGCGGACAAGGTTTTTCAGGTGGCAATGGGTAGAAAACGCACTTTTTCGGTTGCATTTTTGGCTTAGGATACCTAAACCATGTTGAACCGAAATGTTTGTATGCCCTTTCTATCCAGATAAGCTAAAACTAAAAATTAAATCTCACTCCTAGGGAATAACATAGAATGTTTCAAACCAAATTTAAAGCAAATCCGCCAAGTCACTTAGGCTCTCTAAACCGGGTGGCACAGACAAACAAACCGACGACGGACGCAGTTGGTCGAAAATCAGTTCTTAGACTTCTACATTATTGTAATGCTAGTTTTGATAAAAACCTCGAATTTTATTTTCGACACAGAACCAATAATTGCTCTAGCAAGTAAAAGTGGAAAGTCGGGACAAAATCGGGACATTTTGTAAATCAGGACAGATATCGGGACAGGGTACAAATATCGCGACTGTCCCGCCGAAATCGGGACGTCTGGCAGCCCTAACAAGTCGTATTATAAAACAGTTTAGCTTATCTTAAACCCAGAAACCCATTATTGAATTTTCTTTTTAGATACAATTATTTGAGGCGATAGTTTTGAAAAAAAATATTTCAAAAACTCAACAATTTGAAAAAGAAATTAGCTCCAAAGATACCAGTTCTACTCAGTAAATAGTTTATTTTTAAAATGTGACAAGTCCACAAGATGTAGAATATTTTTAACGTTTTGTAAAACATAAAACCCATCCGACTCAGAAAGGTGTGCAAAAATCACCCAGTTTTGTATACATGTAGCTTTGGAAATATAAAAAAACATAGGAACTAAAACATTGGACTTAAAACATTTTCAAAATAACTTATTAGATATTTAAGTATAAAACATCAGAAAAAGTACTCACTCTTCTGGCACTTTTACATATTGGATTAAAAATTTGAGTGCCTCGTAGTGCATCCATCTCACTTTGGGGACAGCTGCGGAACCACTCGGGGTATTGCATTCAGTGCGGTAAGCTGCTCGAAAACTGTCCCGCAAAGAATTCCACTTTTTTTGGCATTCGTCAGCTATGTTTGTACAAAAAAGTATTAGATATACATATATTATTTGTGATTGTAAATGTTAATTCATGACTAACCACTCTTTCCTATTATAAGCACAATATCTACCCACGCGTTCTCCCTGCTTACCCGGTTGCTGTAGCTCGGATTGTATTTCGCGTAAAGACATACGTGATTTTTGACGTCCATTATTAATTTGATTTCAAACTCCTTCGTTTCTTGCCTTTTAATGGCTTTGGCTTCCTTCTCACAATTCATAATCTGAAGAAAAAAATGCGTTTTAAAAAAGTCTTTACCTATATGCATTACCCTGTGTACAAAAACAACTTTCAAAAGTCCACATCATTAAAAATCAAACGAAAAATTCCAAAATGTTAAACGAAACCCTAAATTATTATGTAAAAATATAGAAATATAGTTGCTTCGTGTTTCCTTGTTCGTGATTGCCTTTGACTGTGATCGTTCTTCTTTTTTTCATGTCCACCGTGTGTTGCTTGTGAGTGGGTTGCAGCGCGATAGCACTCCAATGCAAATAAGATTTTTGTTTTCATAATTTTGTGTTTTTAACTTGTTAATTTGTGTTAAAACAATTTTTAATTTGAGGAACTATTAAACATCCTTTCAAGATTTCTCAATTTTCAAAAAAAAAAAACACAAAGAAAACAAAAACCTAAGGACAAGCAAAAATGAAAAATAGCGACATTCAAAATAGGAAAGGAGAACGCCGAGTATGCTGCTGCTCGCAAGGAAAACACAGCTCGTGGAAAGGCAAATCTAATTGCAATAGTGGGCAAGGACAAGGCTGAAACCAAAAGGTCTTGGACATACATTTTTATAATCAGGACAATGTTTCTGATTTGTTGGTGTATCATTCTTTTGGTTATACCTCATAGGAAAATAGTTGCTAACGTTTAAAGTTCAAAAATGCGTCTGGCAAGCAAGCATCAGGAGAGTGTTTCTGATTTTTTGGCGTACCATTCTTTTGGTTATACCGCATAGGAAAAAAGTTATTAAGGTTTTAAGTTCAAAATGCATTTGAGAAAAGTTAAAGTGCGTCTGGCAAGCACAAGGCTGAAACCAAAACGTCTTGGACACACATTTTTATAATCAGGAGAATTTTTCTGATTTGTTGATGTACATATTACTCTTGTGGTTATCCCTTCCACCGGAAAAGTTCATTTTTGCGCATTTTGGTGGGCAAGCATAAGGCTGAAACCAAAACGTCTTGGACACATTTTTATAATCAGGGGGATATCTATGTTTTTTTTTTTGGTGTATCATTCATGTGGTTATCTTTTCCACTCGTAAAGTCGATTTCGCGCATTTTGGTGGGCCTCTGGCAAGGGAAAACGTCTTGGACCGAATTATTTGACATCAGTACACCATCCTCTACTGAATTATTTCTTAAATAATAAACAAATAACAAAAAAAAAAAAAAACTACCCGTGCAGCGCGTCACACTCGCAAACACACAAAAAAAAAATAGTCACCTGTACAAATTATTTATTTTTTGCCGGACAATTGATGTTAAATTTTTGTTGTGTTGAAGCTTTATTAGTGAAAAAGAGTTTAAATTTACCACTACTATTTTCACAATTATTTTCAGATTATTTTCAGTATTCCAGTTGTGCAAAATTGCCAAAAACTTCTAGGTGGACGTGAGTCGTCGTGATGGTAAAAGATTATTTATTATTTGCATTTTGACTTTTGAGGTTAGAGTTGATCATTGGACGAAAAACTGACAGACGAGAACAAGAAGTGAAAGGAACACATTTCATTGGAACGAATGTGTTCCACTTTTGGGAACAAGATATCAGCTGTTCATTGAAAACGATTTTCATCATTGAAAAACTAAAAGTGGTTTTATTAGAAAGTGTTAAAGCAAACTAAACATTTTTTTGGCTAAAAAAAATATATAACTAACAACCTTCATTTTGGTACCAAAACGCCATCAGTTTTAATTGTTTAAGTGCATCAAAATTGAAAGACAAAATTTTCAATGATGGTTTTCAATGAAAGCTATAACTGGCGCCTAAGCCGCTGTCCTTAACAACGGTCAAACCGAGGCTTAGAGATGCTGGACTATTTGGCGAGTTGCTGTTTGAAAACCCATTCTTCGACCCCAAAATAACCTGACACGGTTAGATTGGGCCAAAAGGCATTGAGACTGGACCGAAAAAGTTTTTAACAGAGTTTTATAAAGCGACGAATCCAAGTTCGAGGTATTTGGAACAAAACGACGAGATTTCGTTCGATGCAGTGCTGAAGAAAAGATCTGGTTTTTACCGTCAAGCATGGCTCTATAATGGTCTGGGTATGTTTCTCTTCAAGTGGAGTGGGATATCTGACTCGGTTGACTGGAAAAATGAACAAGGAGGCATATTAAACGACATTAGAAGAAAGCGAAGAAAGACCTCTGGCCCTAGATTGCTTGGCGAAGGATTCGTATTTCAGCAAGACAACGACCCCAAACACAAGTCAAAATTCTGTCAGAAATACCTCAAACAAAACGAGGATGAAGAAATAATACAAATTATGACATTGCCGCAACAATACCAGATAATAACCCTATAGAGCTGTTGTGGGAGGAGCTGGATAGAAGGGTCCGGGATCAATGCCCATCATCGGAATATACGTTATGGAATATACACCTGGACTGCTGGAACAACATATCACATGAAACAATTCATAAACTTATAGCTAGAATGCCAAGAATTGTAAAAAAAGTAATCGAATGTAAGGGGGACTTCTTCGATGAAAAATCGATTTCAGCCATTTTCACGTCATATATGTATTGAAAATACAGTAGAAATATTTGTCTCTTTAATTTGGTATTATATATGTTTCCCATTAATTTTCCATGTTTATTTTTCTACTAAAAAGTTGTTTTCGATGTTACTATTTGGTTTCCTTCGAAAACAGAGGGTGGACTCAAACTTTTGGCCTGCAGTGAATATTCATTGTCGTCTCTAGTTCTGTTCGTTTGCTTTATTTCTTTCATTCGGCATCTTCTGATTGTTGTAGGTCCTCTAACAACTGAATACGTCTATCGACTTGATCTCTTTGCTGATAGCATTCACCATCGAATTCGTGGAACTCGATTTAACTCTCTTCGTCTTCGGAAGAAGTTGATTCTCCCCCAAAGGTTTTTTGAGATGTTCGATGTCCAGGAATATCTGCTACTAAACAGGGTGATTGGTATAAGGTGCACCAAAAAGTTCTAACGAGTAGGTTGGGTTAAGACAAGAAAAAAATCGATTGTGGGTGGTTTATCTAAACTAATATATAAAAGTCGTTTTTTGTTTTCTTGTCAGTTTGGCTGTACGGGTGTCCAAACTAACAACAAAACAATCAAAATACTATTTTTTTTTAATGTCATCAACAATGTGTATCCTCCTGCTATCCGATAGATAGCTTCTAAAAAAAAATAAACTTAAATTTTTTTAGAAATCTTTAAAAATAATAAAAAAATCTTGCCTATATGAAATTTGTTTTTTTATTAATATCTTTTTAATTAACAGTCGTAGAGGTTTGCAATGTACTATTAAATTATAGCTATATGTCCTAGGAACTTGTCTAAAAAAAATTATATTCCTATTGTACCGTTGAGCTGAGAAATTCACAATATAGTATTGTTCACACATATTACTTAATAACATTTGGGTGTGTGCAGGGATTGATTTAATTTTTTCTTATATTTAATCTCAATAGTATAGCCTTTAATTTGATACCTCACTTTTTAATCTACCTCCTAAGCGACACAATTGATTTTTTTAAATTCATAAAAAATCGAATAAAGTCCATAGAAATGCTCCGCTTTGTTCATTGTCAACAATCGTCTACCAGTGGAGAGCACCGTTATCTCAATTGAATTTCTAATTGGAGTTCTTTTAATATACAAAATCATAACTTCATTTCTACTCAAACGATTATTAAAGTTTTGATCTCAGAATTTAGCTATGAGTAATGGCTAAATTTGTGTATACAAATTATTGAGGGGGGTGAACAATTTCATACTAAAAGGGCGTGTAAATGACCCGTCAAATTTATATTACATATATTAAATTCAAAACTTGATGAAATTTTTTTTTAATTTCAAAAAACTAATGATGCACGTTTATAGCTGTAACCTTCTTCTATAAATATGTCAATAATTTTGTATTTCTAAATCTAACGGGAAAAAAAGTACGGGTAATTTAATAAATAAATCACAAAAAAAGCTATATTTAGACAACTTTAGAGGTTTCAAAATTGAGCAATCCTTAATAGTTCATAATAAACTATACATGAAATTTAAATAGAAATTTATAACTTAAATTTATTGCAAAATATTAAAAAAATGTGTACTAAAAATGTGTTTTAATGAAAAATCAACTTATTTTTTCGTAATTTAAATTCAAAAGTTAATCAAAAATTTATATATTTGAAAAAAAAAAACAAAGGATGCACATTTATAGGTGTGGCTTTCTAACGGGAACAAAGTAGGGGTAATTTAATAAAATAAATCACAAAAAAGCTCCATTTAGCCAAATTAAGAGGTTTAATACTTGAGTTATACTTAAAAGTTCATAACAAATGATACATGAATTTGTGGTAAAAATTTATAATATAAATTCCAGTGTTAAAATTTTCGCAAAATCTTAAAAAAATTCATACTAAGAATGTGATTTAGTGAAAAATCAATTCAATTTTTGGTACTTTAAATGCAAAAGTTAATAAAAAATTGATAAATTTTGAAAAACAAAACTAACACACCAATTGCTCTAATCCTCTTCTAAAATATTGCTAATAAATATTAAGTGATCATTTCAAGAAAAGCCACTCCAGAATTAGCTTTATTGATTTATTTACCAAACAAAATGCAAAATGGATCATGGATACAAAACATAACTGTGCGTTGCTCACAAGCTTCACAAAATAATTTCAAATATTAAAATTTTACATTAGAAATATTTTTTACAGATAAAATCCAGAAAAAAATTCAAAATTGTCAATTTATCTGCATAAAATGGGATATAAATCGGAAAGTACTTATTCGAATTTCAAAATTTAGATGTCTTTGGAAAGGTCATTGTCTCACTATTTAAATATATATAAAATATTAATAGACAATTATACAATTTTAAAGACTGATACGATTAAACAGATGGCAAGATTATGAACATGTCCAGAAAGAATCCAATGGAGTCCGAAAAATCTATGTCCACATGCAGCGACCGACATGGCGAAAAATATAACTTTTTGAACAAGACATGAGCGTTGTAAAAAGCTTAGCTAGGAGATTTGACATTTCAAGTGCGTATGAGTTTTTTGCCTGGTTTTTGTTTAATGTGTAAGTGAATGTAAGAATGTTGGAAAATATAATAAGTAGTGATGAAAGGCTAACGAATGGCATGATATAATTGATAAGCATGATAAAGTAAAAATGCGCTGGTTGTTGATTGGATTGTGGTGGAAGGTAAAACCTTAACCAATCATGTTTGATTTACATGGTCGGTGAAAATTTAGTTATGCTGAAATCAACACGGCGAATACTTTCACAATATCCCAAATCAGTGAGAAACATTCGCTCCGTAGAGTAAATCATTCACATGTATAACAAAAATGGTAACAGCAATGCTATAAGAGCAAAAACTGCCGTATTACAGCTCCTCTCTTCTGTGCGTTGCAGGTCGTGTGTCGAAATGTCAAAATCTAAGGGCACCAATCGATTAAGGCGGGTTTTATTACCTAATGTCTCGGCCAGCACTTAAGCACCAGCAGAAAATAAGAAATTTCACTTTTCAATTTGAAAGGTGTCGAAATGTCAAGATCTGAGAGCGCCAATCGATTTAGGAGGTAGATTTTGCACTCTTAGTCCAATGAAAATCAAAAAAATCGCACTTGACAGTTGACAGTGATGATGGTGAAATGTCAAAAATCCGAAAAATCACACCTTTTGCTTTGACAGTTGATAGTTGGGGGCGAGATAGCAAACCATACAAATTTTTCAAATATTTTTACAAGTAGGTGTCCTTAGCATAGATATTTAGAAGTACGTGAATAAGCTTTTATATTTATAATAGGTAATTAACACTTGCACAATATTTCTATCCTTTGAAAATTGAGAACATGAATGATGTTGAAAATTTATTGATGTCGGGAATAAGTTTTCCTGGGGAATCGGGCGGTCAATTCATGGAATTTATTTCAGATATATTCACGACAGCAGAAATATTTTCAAGGAAAACTATTTTCCACGGGAAATTTTTTTTCAAGATTTGTTAACAAACTATCCTTTATCAAAAGGGACCCGGGCAACGCCGGGTGTTTCCGCTAGTTTCAACGATAAAACTGGCAATGCCCGGCCATACCTTTTCAGAAAGCCAGAAATCTCTTCTTTAATTTTCATCTTAAATCCATCACTCTAACTGCAGCTGGGGCCAAAGATGTTTACATTTGCCGAATAACTCAACTACATAACTGTGTTGTTCATAATTTTAATCCATTTAGTAAATTCTTGGAGAGTAGGTTTGTTCATTTGATGTGTCACAATATGAGTTCCCCATTGCAATGCAATAAACGGCGGCAATTCGTCAATACAAATGGGTAACAATCCAGAGCTCTGATTAACATCCATGTTTGCACAAATAATACTGGAGTATATTCCTCGAACAGCGTTTGTATACTTTATGAAATCTGATCAGTCCTCTACTTGTTTTAGTTTTAAAGCTTCATTCCGGAAACAATGTGCCAACACTTCAGGTCGACCAAAGTTTTCTTTCAACAACTCAATAATATCTTCAGGGTCCTCACTTGTCATTAACATGATGCGCACTGATTCAAAAGCTGGGCCGAAGAGTGCTTTTCGTAATCTTTCAATGTTTTCTTGAGGTGAGAATCCGCACAACGAATTGGAATGCCTAAAATCCCGGATGAAAGTCAGCCATTCCATAGTGTTACCACCAAATCGCGTCAGTTCGGTCCTCACTGTCACATGGTTGTTTGTAACTAAGGAAGATCTGGGGTCTTTGTTGAACCATGTACAACCCATTCAGATACATTGTCTCGTTTTTGCTTCGAAGCGTCAGACACTTCACTCACATTTTCTTCCGAATCGCTTAGCACCAACTCGAGTAATTTCCTCTTCAGTTCCAGCTTTAATTATTCCTTGCGGACTGAGTGCTTAGAGCTCTTAGATGTTATCGTCGAGCTATGGATTAAATTTGAAAGGAGGTAGAAGCGTTAAGACGAACAATTATCAGAGTTGCATTTCAAATTTTACGACTCTGCTTCAAAGTTAATGGAAAAAACGGGTGTTAGTTGTAGCTTAGCTACACCAAAGCTTGATATTCGAAGTCTTGAATATTTTTAACGAATACAAATTAAAAAAAAAACACAGATTAATTCCACGTGCAGGAAAACGTGCCACCAGTTCGGTCAAAAACTAAAGTCATAAAAAGCCGAATCGCAAAATTTCTTTTTTCTTAAGAAATAAGACTTAATATGGAAGGGATGGATAAGTTTGTACTTCTACATCTATATAAACAGGGTGATTTGCATAAGGTGTCACAAAGGGCTAGGGCGTGTAGGTTGGACTTAGACAAGAAATAAATTGAAGGGTAAAAGCGGGTGAGATGGCGCAGCGGGTGAGTTGGTGCACCTTTAATATCTCCTACATTTATTGTCAAAACAAAGCTTTAAAACCCTTTTTGTATTCATTTTCTCATTTCAAATCGAAGTAGGCAGTGTTCGTCGACTCTACTGTGATGCAAAAAAATTAAAAAATGTGACAACAACAAAACGTATATTTTTTTTTCGGAAAATTTTTGTCTACCTTTTTTATTCTCTGTTTTCTTTGTGAGCCAATGGTTGATTTGATGCCTGTGATACATTAAAACATACAACAATGTATTGACTGTGTCCTTTCCATGAAACGTTTGCAAAAATGTTTTGTATGTGCCCAAAAATTAGTGGGAATGACAAAAAGGGGGAGATGCCGAAGTTTTTTTTAGGGTGAGATGGCGCATTCCACAGCACACTTGTTCAATTTGGTGCGCTGTGGCCGCACACCAATTACCCGCCCGATGATTTTTTTTTATATTCAAACTTTGTTTTGCTCTATTATAAATTTTCTGAGAAACAGAATGAAGGAGTGTCAGTGAACTCTAGTTGGCAGTTTGCACTAGTTTTTCATTAGTTCACTGACGCCCTTTTGTACAACATCGTATGTACTTCTGAGAATTGAAATTTGTTTCGTTGCCCAATGCAAGGAAGCAAAAAAAAAAAGGTGCACTAAAATCGCAATCAACAACTCGTCTTCATCCGGTGACCAGATATCGCTACACGATGACTCCGATGGGCCGGAAGATTTTAGTAAAAGCAATTGTGTGGGATGCGCAGAGGAATACAATTCCACCAAGAAAAGAGATGATTGGTTGCAGTGTATCATGTGCCATAGATGGGCACATGATTCATGCAAATCATTTAAGCGTACTTGCAACGATGGTGGCAAAATAAATACAAAGTAAATCATGCACCATCTCACCCTTCTCGGTTTACCATGAGATGGTGACGCCCCACTGTAGATGTATAGCTGATGGGGAATTATTTCTAAACAGCTGCCCATAAAACATATAAATATTAGCTTTAAAACTACAACGTAAATGGCACGATTTGTTTGACATATTTTAAGTGTCTGGCTCACGTTAGTCCCCACTGTAGATGTCTGGCAAGTGTCCAATAAAGTAAATGACACCATCCCCTAACACATATCAAAAATTCAGCTTTGATAAAATAACGCAATGTTGCAACATTTGTATGCAACTTTAACACTCGCTACCTCTTAATTGCACCCGGATTGAAGAGTCTTAGTATCCGTTTGTTCTTACCTACCATAGTATCTGTTCGCAGAAAAAATCTTAACTTTGATACAATGAAGTATGTCTGGCGGCCCCGGGCTCTTACTCTATTAGGACAACATTATCAAAACAGGCAATGAATCAAAAATCTACCATGTTCAACGCATGGCATTATTATCACGTTTACTGTGCTAATTTTTAAAACTAGTTTTTGTTAAATTGCCTCTAGTATTGCAGATTTTTACCAATAACTTGCTATTGACCCTAGAAACAATAACAAGCTATACCAATTTGAAATTCGCATTAAACCCGCATATTTTTAAAATGGTTGGCCACTGAGGTATTCATCCTTTTTTTTTTACCGGAGATGAATTAACTTTTTCAAAAATTATTTTCTATCACATTTTGCATTGAAAATCAAAATTAAATAATTTTTTTCTCTAAGAAGTCCAACAGTTATTATAATTTTCTTTTACTAATGTTCTGGCACAAATATTGCTACGAAAAAAAAACGTTGGAATTCATTCACTAGTAGTCGTGGTATTCAAAAATGTAAAGTAAGGCAAAAAATAATGCACTGAACAAAAAAAATGCATGTATATTTTCTTGTGGTTGGGATAGAACTTTTTTTATCAGTTTTCAGGACGGCCATAAAGTCTACTATGAGGGATTTCATAGTTATCCATTCTTTACGAGGCACCCTGTATATAAAAACGAGTTAAACTTTTGTGTGGGACCTTATCACTAGAATGTGGATTTTTATAATTAAAGATGGTTTAGAAAAAAAAAATTGAAAATCGGTCCAGACAAAGTTTTGTAATCCGCCCTACATTTTACCTTTAAAATAAGACCTCAACCCGTTAAAAATACAACAACTTAGGTGAAATCATTGCAGTACTAAAAATATATACTAACATTTATTGAATAGGAAATTTTATGTAGTGATGCGCTAAGAACGTTTTTTTTTTTTGAAAGTCATACATTTAATAGGGTTTCAGGGGTAAAAACTGAAACAAAGTCGAAAAATAACTTTAAAACGCACAGTCGTAGAGACTTGATTTTTTTTTATCTTATAGATATTGAAGAGTTAGGAAAAAACACGCACATCTTTTTTTTCTTAAAAATCTACAAACCCAGATATAACTTTAAGACTAAAATTTCAGAAATAGTCGTTGCCAAAAGTACTTAGTAGTTGTATGTTGATTTTTTATTTTTTTTTTTTTATTTTTACATATTTTTATAGAAGATGAAAAAAATATATCCATGTTTAAGAAATTTTCGATAGGATTAATTTTTTTCTTACCCAAATTATTTTTGAGAAAGGATAATTTTTTTGGTCAATTTTTCAAAGTATTTTATTTTTATATTTTTAATGGGGTGGGAAAATTTAAAATTTCAATATCTTAAAGATATATTTGATAGCAATTGAATGATTCAAATTGTATCTTTCTAAATCATCATTTGACAGATTAATTTAAGAAAGGGTAAACATTTTGAAATTTATTTTGTTGGTTTTTTATTAATATCTTTTTAATAAACAGTCGTACAGGTTTGCAATGTACTTATGAATTATAGCTATATGTTCTAGGAATTTATATAAAAAAAGTTATATTCCTATTGTACCGATGAGCTGAGAAATTAACAATATAATATTTTTTACACATCTTACTTAATAATATGTGCGTGTGTGCATGTGCATGGATTGATTTAATTTGTTCTTATATTTAATTTCAATAAAATAACCATTAATTTGATAGTTCTTTTTTTAATCTACGTCCTATATAAGCATCATAATCGATATTTTAAAATTGATCAAATATCGGCTAAGATCCATAGAAATTCTCTGCTTTGTTCATTGTCCACAATCGTCTATACTCTGTCCAATGAATATGTGCAGTACAAGGAAGATAGGACGTTTGTAACTCACTCTAACTGCAAAGGAATCCCATTTAGTTGTGTGAAAGAAATAATTGTCAAGGGCTTCCGTACTGCATACTATAAAAATGCAAAAAACTCAGAAGGGCTGCCATCTATGCTTTATTATTTAGTTTAAAAGAAAGAAATTCATTTTACAAAAATCATTAATTCAGTTCTTAAAATGCAAATCCCAAAATCTAGAATAAAAATGTCAAGATTTTCTAAGTCAGAGTTTTTATACAGTGTGTCCCTTAATTCGTCAAGTGTATTTTAGGGTATGATTCTGGGGTATATTCTAAGAAAAAAAAAATTGTTTTACAGTTAGGGCCTATCTCCAATTTTGATATCATTTATCGGGAATTTAAGAAAAGTCTTTCTTTGGGGTACCCTGATCCATGTTACCAGTAATTGCGCCGTAAGTACTTATGATTTGCCGAAAACCCATAGATTTTATGATAATTTGGAAAAACAGCGGCAGGTAAAATTAAAAAAAATGTTTTCGTCATTTAAACTTATTATATGTAGGTATGTGCATCAAAAGTAAAAGAAAAAACACAGTTTATCTTACACAGCACTAAAAAATAAGTTTGAGCATTTAATTTTTTCGTTTTACAACCAGAAATCAAAATGATTAATATACATAAGTAAACGGACTTTATTAATACTTAACATCAATACAAATTATGTGCCAAACCGCACGCGCTCGAAAATCCACTCAAATAAACCCTTTTTCATATTTCAATTAGCCAAATACTTCTTTATTGGCTTTTAATATTTTTCCAAACTACTCAGAAGAAACCAAATCTATGAAACAAAAAAAAAAAATCAAACGGTAACGAATTTGTGCGTAGAAAAGCTTCCATCCTGAAAGCTCCCTTATAAAATCCAAAGAAAAATATGCATTTAAGCATTACCATTGCCACGGTAACTCTGATTTGGTGTGCTTATTTTTGGCACTCACAAAGAGGATTGTTAACGAGGATACGATCAGTACGGCTCGAGCCGTTAGAAAGGCATGTCATAGTGGGGTGTACGCTTGATTTTACGAGAAAATGTACATACAGACAGTGGTTATTTAAGGGGATTTGAGATATTTTTATATGCAGCAGGCACCCTTTGGAGAAGGAAAGCTCCCCCATAAGGCCTGTACTGCACATATTCATTAGACAGAGTATACCAGTGGAGAGCACCGTTAACTCAATTGAATTTCTAATTGTAGTTTTTTTAATATAAAAAATCATAACTTCACTTCTACTCGGCCGATATTTAAAGTTAAGATCATTAAATTAAGATGTATTATTCTTCTTCGAATGTGTGAGTAATTTTATATTTGTAAATCTAACGGGAAAAAAGTACGACCAATTTAGTAAAGTAAATCACAAAAAATCTACATATAGACAACTTAAGAAGCTTCAAAATTGAGTAATACTTAATAGATCATAATAAATGATACACGAAATTTAGGTAGAAATTTATAACTTAAATTTTTGTGTAAAAATGATTGCTAAATATTAAAAAACTTTTACTAAAAATGTGTTTTAATGAAAAATCAACTTAATTTTTTGTACTTTAAATTTAAAAGTTAATCAAAAATGTATATATTTAAAAAAAACTAATGATGCTTATTTATAGGCGTAACCTTCTTCTACAAATATGTGAGTAATTTTTTTTATATTTATATTTAAATTTTATTTCATTGATTGCTTTTACAAAGTAAGATACAATATCTTATAAGTTATTGCTAAGCTTAAATAGAATTTATTATTATTATGAGAGCTACTCGTACAATAATGATAGATGAAATCAGTTACAATTTATAAAATAGAAATCTACATAATTATATTTTTATATGTATATATGTACATAATTAGAATTTAATAACGTATTTATTTATGTTTTTTATTTAATATTAACAAATTCAACAGGAGAAGTGTGTTTTAAGATCATTCTTAAACTGTGCTGCGTTATTTATCCTTCTGAGTCGTCGAGGTAAACTATTCCACAATCGGGTAGAATTTATGAAAAATTGACGTTCAGAAACCAATGATGAGTGACGAGGGCAAATTAAAAGCCCGGATCTGCCTGATGAAAAATGGCTTATTCTTTCAAAAAGATATGTTGGGTTGTGGGTTAACATAATGTCTGAGAAAGGACTAAGGGTAGGAAACAGGAGAAGACTATCAAACGGCATATTGTACAAACGAGATGAAAAATTAAAAATCCTGTCATACCTGCGTAAACCATAAGTGTATCGTATTATGGAATTGAAAACTACATCCATTAAATTGTTTTGCTGACGACAGTACCCTCAGCTTTTCATATTCGTTCTTAGATTCACATCCATGTCCTTCGGATGTGGAACTCGAATGGCAGCATATGATAAGCTCATTAAATTCTGATCTCGACAGCATTGTCCAATGGGGAATTAAAAATCGTGTAGAATTTAATGCTTCAAAAACTCAATGCTGTCTACTGTCGTTAAAACGAAACCCACCCCCATGCAACTATCCATGAGTGGCACTTGCATTGAGGAAACCGAAAAGCTCTCAGTCCTCGGTATGTGTGTCACAGACCACCTTTTATGGAACGACCACATATTCGACATCGCCAAAAATGCTGCTGTTTAGGTTTTCTCCGTCGATTTTTCTCCCCTTCTGATCTGGCTGTGATCAACAAAGCCTTTATTCGTCCAAAACTTGAGTAAAACTCCCACATTTGGGCAGGTGCTCCAATAAATAACCCACTTGAGTTTATTGGATAGAATTGAAAAGAGAGCTCTTAAAATGATAGGTGAAAGAACTATAACGAAAACATTCTCATCTCTTGAGCACCGTCGAAATGTTTCATGTCTTTCGTTATTTTACCGTTATTTCCATAAACAATGCTCTAGTGGAATAGCCAGTTGCATTCCTCCCCTTAAACAATTCAACCGTAATACTCGCGCTCCTAGGAATGCCCATCAGTTTACCCTTGAGCCCAATTTCGGACGTACTGTTAAGTACAGAGATTCTTTCTTTAGTCGCACTACTCGAATGTGGAATGCTTACCCAGCTCAATTTTCACCTCCCATTGTGATCTAAAGACGTTTAAAACCAATGTGCATCGGTATCTCCTTTTAAATCCCCTCCAATCTACCTAATCGCTCGTGCTGTGTATATCATCTTAACCCCTTTTGCACGCGCCAAATAAAAAAAAAAATTCAGTTTTCGCTTACTAGCAGAGCTACATTTTGAAAATACTTCACAGCCATAAGTTAATATGGGCATAATTAAAGTTTTAGCAATTATAACTCTTGTAGCTGGGTGAGTAAAAGATTGTATGTTCCACAATGAACGAAGGATACCGTAGGACTTAACAACGGCAATATTTATATGGTAGTCCCAGGATTAACTTCGATTGAAAATAACTCCAAGGTTACGAGCGGCATCAGTATACTCGATTTAAGCGTTATTTAGGCTGACAGTTGGAAAATACGTTAAGTCCAGCGTTTTCCTAGAAATTACCAAACATTTCGATTTAATGGGGTTTGAAAGGAGTCCATTTTCTGAAGACCAACTTGCTATTTCTGCCAAATCACCGTTTATACAGCTTACGGTATGCTCGATAAGACCCAATGGGCAGCTAACATAAAGCTGAACTTCGTCAGCGTACAAATGTATAGAACATTGCCTAATAATCGATGAGAGTTCAGTAATGTACAATGAAAACAATAAAGGTCCCAAGATTGAGCCCTGAGGGACTCCACTCACAGTTGGTAAAAAGCCTGAGAGAATGTTATTTGATTCAACAGCTTGGAGCCTATTTCTCAAATAGGATGAAATCAACCTTACAGCGCATGAGGAAAAGTTGAACTTATTTAGGAGCTTAACACATAAGATATTGTGATCAACAGTATCAAAAGCCTTAGAGAAATCGAGTAGGACTAGAAATGTTACCCCATCTTTATCTATACCTTGTCGTATATCCTCCGTAACATTTATTAGAGCTGTAATGCAGCTGTGGTTCTTCCGAAAGCCTGATTGTGTGGGTGTTAAAATGTTCCTTTGTCTCATATACTGGCTTATTTGCTGTTGCATGATTTTTTCTAAGGCTTTTGATAAGAATGGGAGAATAGATATAGGCCTAAAATCATCCATTTTTGAATGTTTTGGAATAGGAAATATCTTTGCTACTTTCCACTGAGAAGGAAACACTCCAGTCATAAGTACTGTGTTAAAAATGTGTGTTAAGTAGGGCAATAATATGGGAAGAATAATCTTGAGAAACAGTGGATGTACACAATCGAGCCCAGCTGCATTAGATTTTATAGAAAGTATGCACGTCACGCACAATTAACTCCCCTTAAGCGAAAACTGGAAGAAGAAGACTGAATGGAATCGCTGTAAGATTGTAGTTAAGGATCTTCAGTTCCACTATTGGTTTGTTGAAAAGATACAAACTTACTATTAAGCACATTCAAATCAACGTCTACACTGTTACTGTCTTTAGATTTTCCGATACCAACAGATTGTAGGTTTCTCCACATCTTCTTGCCGTTCCAAGAAACATTTAAACGGGTAGAAAAACTCGAGTTTTAGCCCTACGTATTTCCATTACAATTCTGTTACGCAGTGAGCGGTAAAGATTGTGAAGTTCGTTACAGACCGCTTTCCACGCAGTAGTGAAGTTATTTGAACTTATTGTTTTAGTTACTAAAGGAACATGTTCATTGAATAATGCTACCAAATTTACGTTAAGGAACTCGACTTGGGAATGAGAGGTTTGCAGGGTATAAATAATATCCCAGCTTATACCATGTACGCTCTGCTCTAAGGCCAAGGAATCAATACTATTTAATTTAAGAAACTGGAAGGTTTTAGGAGAAACTGTAACACAAAACTGAAACCTTAAAAAGATAAGGTCGTGCCTAGAGAACACAGCAACAGGCAGCTGACTATAAAGTAGTATCTTATTTGCATCACTTACAAGAAAAAGATCAAGTAGTGTTGATGTATGACTGGTGAAGTGTGTAGGTTCAGTGGTGTTCACAGGGATCAAATTCATTGAAACCATTTCATCAACTTCGGTTAATAGGTTGCTATTGAAATCTCCACACAAGATTATGTTGGGACAAATAATGGAAATTTCTTTAAGTGTAGATAATAAAGGAGAAATATTGATATTACGATTTGGACGATAAATAGTACCCACTAGAAGCTTTTCGCCTACGTTAGTATTACCTCTAAAAAAACGAATTCGATTTCGCTTCCAACTTGAGATGAACAACGTAATTTGCAGTTTATGCAATCTCTAACAATAACAGCAACACCCCCCCCCCCAACACGACTCATTCTATCAGACCGGAAACATCTATAACCCACAACCCGACACATATTTTCATTGATGCAGTCTGAGAGCCATGTTCAGACACACAAACAACATCCAACCAAGATTTCTCAAACATATCCCGAAACTCGTCAATCTTAGGCAACAAACTCTGTGCGTTAAGGTGACAAATGTGTAAGTCATTTGTCTGCCTGGTCAAAACATTTATCGTTATATTTGTGTTATTATCAATTTGCATGTTTGATTAATTTAAAAAAAAAAAAAAATTACCGATCAAAAAATAAAAACGCAGCAATGTTTTGTAGAAAAAGGAAAATAAAAGAATTTTTATATAATTAATTTCAAAAACAAAATAAAATACCAAACAAAATATTTGATTTATATGATAGTTTGCAAATGATTTGATTTATATAAGTTTACAAATGATGAATGATAAAAAAATAAAGAAATAGAAAAACATGTATACAAATTTATACAATTTAAATAGATACAAGAATAGAAAATTAAGAAAAAGAGAAATAAAAAATTAATATAATTGTATTGGATAAGTTTTTCTTATATAATTCAGTCTTTCTGGCAAATTTCGTCTAAGCTTTTAGTACAATCAACAGCCACAGCCGTTGAATTTTGATGACGTCTAACGTAAACGACACCTCGAGATGAGTACAAAGAAGCATGCTGTTTATTTTTCTTTAATTTTAATACTTGGCTTAATATCAGCTGGTTTTGTTTTGTCAATGCCCACATCATGTAAACAAAGTTCGCGGCTTTTTTCTTTTCGGAAAAGTGCTATTGATTTTAAAACAAAATTCCGATCATACGGGGCATTGAACTTAATGAAAATGTTTGATGAAGTGTCTTGTTTTGGGCGAGCGCCAAAGATTGTCTTGAGAGCGTGCGTAGTAATTTTAATTGTGCTACATAGTTGATTGAACAAAACTCGAAATTCCTCTGTGGGCGTCTGTGGGCCTCCAAATAAAATTGCGTCACATGAAACTAATCGGTTTCTTGTATTTTTTCTGTTATTAAGACTTCCCTGAGTGCTTTGTCGGTGGCATGTAATTTGTGTTTTAAATCGGAAAGTTCATCTGTGTGTGCAATTACCTACGATTTTATATGTTTAATCACTTTTTCGATCTCAGTTATTGAAGATTTGACATTAACCAAGTCAGAATTTAGAGAGTTTATGTTGGAAATCGTATTTTTAGGAGAAGAATCCATGAGTGATATTTTATTATTAGTCTCTGCAATACATTCTTTTATTTCACGGACTTGAAGATCTAACTTTAGCGCAATTCTATTTTCGGTTTCGAACATTTAAGCAGAGATTAATGAAATTATTGACTCACATTGTTTATTAAGTCTCTCATTCATTTTGTTCCACATACCATTTTCCTCTTGAAAGCACTTGCCATTTGCACTAGCTTTGTTAAGGGGCGAGCCGGAAGGGGGGTAGTCAGTGTCAACGTGTTTAGAGCGAGAACGTTTTGGGTGCGGAGTCATAGTGATAGTGAGTATTGGAATTGGAAAATGTATGTATATAGATTGAGTGAAAGAATAATTGAGTTAAATAGAGTGTTATGTGAGAGCAAATAACTATATGTACATATATTAAACTGATTTGAGGTTAAAGAAAATTTGCATGTTTTTTTATTGATTGAATTTTGATTTGTTTATTGCAAAAAGAACAAGGAATCAAGAACACACAGTTTTTTAGTCAGGTTTTAGTGTCACAGGTGCACAAGTATTGTTTATGTTGTATAAAATCAAGGACGAATAATACCAGTCAAAGAAAACACGACTACTCCGTAGCTCTCATGGCTTTATTTGTAAATCTAAGTAGGGGCAATTAATAAAATAAATGACAAAAAAGCTCTATGTAATTTTAAACTTCAGTTCATTATCATTACAAATGATACATGATGAATTTAAGGTAGAAAATTATAATCTAAATTTCTGCGTTAAAATTTTTTTGCAAAATCTTTAAAAAAAATCACACCAATTGCTCTAATCCTCTTCTAAAATATTGCTAATAAAAGTGATTATTTCAACAAAAGCCTAAAATTAGTTTTATTGATTTATTTACCAAAAAAAAAAAAAAAAAAAAAAAAAAAAAAAAAAAAAAAAAAAAAAAAAAAAAAAAAAAAAAAAAAGATCATGCTTTTCCAACGAATTTTATTTTTAAATAACGATAACGAAAGTTGTACGACTGCCAAATGTCAGTCGTAAGTAAAAACGAGTATCGTTAAACACAACCAATTATCGTTTTATATAATCGCATTTTAATGTTAACGATAGAATTTAAACGATAATCGATTTACGTAAAAGGGCCCCAGGCTTTTCGAAGTTGCAAACTTAGCTACAGACTACTCTAACATGCCCCAATAACATATCAAAAATGCAGAACTACATCGCACTTTGAGAATTTATTGTCGAATTTGACTGGGCTATGTGCGTTGCTCACAAGCTTAACAAAATAATTTCAATTTACATTAGAAATATTTGTACAGATAAAATCCAGACAAAAAATTTAAAATTGTCAATTTGTCTGCATAAAATTACCTATAAATCAAAAAGTTGTTATCCGAATCTCAAATTTAGATGTCTATGAAAGGTCATTGTCTCACTATTTAAATACATACAAATATTAATAGACAACCTAACAGTTTAAAAGCCTTAGAGTCAGTCTGCACTTATACTAAACCATCCACCAGTTTTGCAGCTATGACAAAAAAAAATACCGTCCCTCAACCAAAAACAAAGCCAGTTGTGAAGCCAGCATCCCAGACAAATCAGCCACCAATGAAGCCCCAAATGAAGACGCCAAAGAAGACAGTCCCAAATCCACCGTTATCAAGCAAAAACTCCAACCCGAATCTAACAAAGGAATTCAAGCGGATTTTTGGATCCGATCTTCCCTCTGTTATGGAAAAAGCACGTAACGCCGTGCCAACAAACTACACCGAGTTGAACGAAGAACAGAAGTCCGTGGCGCTGGCCACTTTCATATTTACTCTAGGCAGCGCTCTAGGTTCAGCGACAGAAATCCAGCTAGTGATCCCGTTGACAACACTGAGTTCACTAATCCGGAGGAAGTCAGTAACATCATCCTTAGGAATCCACCGAAGAAGTCTTCAGGACCAGACAACATCTCAAATTTCGTCCTTAAAAGGCTTCCACAGTCGGTTATTATCTTACTGGCGATTCTCCCAACAACTGCTATTTCCCCAGCAAATGGAAACTGGCAAAAATTGTCGCTATCCCGAAAAAGGGCAACAACAATGACGTCTCTGGATATAGGCCAATCTCTCTCCTCTGCAACTTGAGCAAGATACTGGAAGAACTGATTCTCGGACGACTCCAAACTTTCTCCAACAATAACGGCATAGTCCCCCATATGCAGTTCGTATTCCGGAAGAAGCACTCCACCCTTCATCCTCTACTGAAACTGCAACATGATATTGTGTTATCTCTCAACTGCCACCAGGTAACTGTCGGATGCTTTCTAGATATCGAAAAAGCATTCGACACTGTCTGGATACAAGGACTTATTCATAAGCTCAACCTTTTTCATTTTCCAGCCAATCTTATAAAAATAATTTATAACTTTCTTCATTCCACGTCATTTTACGTCCAAATAGGACTATAAGAGCTGGAGTTGCTCAAGGATCCAAACTTGGGCCATTCCTCTTCAACATCTATACAGCAGACCAGCCAAAGCCGGGAAACGCACAGACTCTCCTGTTTGCCAATGACACCCTGATATACGCCAATTCCATCTCTCCAATACTTGCTGCAAGAAGAGTTGAAGCCCACATTGGACGACTCTACGAGTTCTACCAGCGCAGGGGCTTCAAAACAAACTCAGCCAAATCTGAACTGATATGTTTCAGACGACCTAGCAGCTCCGGCAAGAGGACGCTCAGCCACTAAATGCAGGAACACGATGATCAGCCTACCTGACGGAACGCAGCTTGCAGCCAGCAAAAATGTAAAATACTTGGGAATACAGTTTAACGAACTGCTGCGGTTCAATCCTCACGCAGAAACTGTCCTTAAAAAAGCAAACTTCGCCTTCCACCGCATTCATCCGCTCATGCGAAAGCAGAACGGACTTAGTCAGAAGACAAAGCTACTCCTCTACAAACAGCTTATTAGGCGGATCATCACATACTGTTTCCCCCTCTGGTATACGGGGACAAAATCCCATATCAACAAACTGGCAGTATTCGAGAGGAAGATCTTGCGGCTATGTACAGGATTGCATTACGACAGGATATGTAGGAAACACGTGAGCAATATTCGACTCTTTGAAGAAGCCAAGATAATTCAACTGGACAGATACCTCATTCAATCCAGCCGAAGATGCCTGCAGAATACAACCAACCACCCGAACCCTCTGATAGAAAGAGTGATAAACCAACAGATACATCCTGACCAGCGGTACCTCACAGCAATGGAACTTCTGGATGAGGAACTGATATCAACGATCGGTCAGCTCACTACCGTGTCTAAAACCACATCCCCCCAACCATCCACCAACATGACAACCGGACCTGAACAACCCGAGAGAAGTAGCTGCCAATATATCCTTAAAATATATTTTTAAAACCCAATGACAACTAAATGTAAATTAAGCTTAAAATAATAAACAATGTAAAAAAGTTAGGCACCGTCTGTGCCAACATATTATTAAGAAATACCAATGTATACTTTAAGATAACTAACGTTAAGCAAATTGTAAATACAAACATTTTTGTTCAATAAAAAAATCGTTAAAAAAAAATCGTTTTAAAGACTAATGCGCTTACACAGATAATATTATTTTGACTAAATAATGAATACTATCATATATATTATTTCTGTTGTCAAACTCCTTTTTTCTCATTTGTAAAATAGTCACATCCACTTAATAAGGTATTACTGAATAGGAATTTACACATACTCATGACCAGGGAAAGGATTTTGCTAACTTTGCCTATTTTTTTTGCGTAATCGTAAGAAAGTATCGACCTTATACAAACACGATTCAGGTCCTCCTGATTCAAAATATATGTATTTTATTTTGCCTTTTTTACCCGTTAGTTAATTTTTTGCCAATTTTGACTGGCTTGCTTTTTTTATCAAAATTAAACAAAAAAATCTTCAAAAAAATTCTACAAATACAAACTGCATGTAGTTTTTCCAGTTGTGATTATTTCACTTAAAACATGATACTAACACAATCTTAAGCGCACAGAAAACAAATTTGCTTGCCCTCAACATACAAGAAAAAGAAAGCAGGTAGTGTAGACTGTAGAAAGAGTTACTATGATCTTTTCTCAATACAATTTCTTGTCCTTTTTTTATTCATAAAAACTAGATCTTTGCATTTCTCTATATGAATGATCGTGCATTTCCTAGCACTGCAAATATCAATAAAAATTTGAAAAAATCGAAAAGGCCAATAATTGCAAATGAAGTGTTGAAAAAGTTCACTACTCTTTTTAATGTAAATCGTGGACTTAAAACTGTTGAGCAAATGCTGTAATAAATGGCGACGTCAACTCCACACTTTCCGAAAATTTTGAAGTGAATGATGTAGAGACTAGAGAGTTTAAAATGGGCGCCACTCGTTCCTGCTCAAGTAGAAAGGTACTTTAGCTCATTTAAGACGCTTCTAAGAGCCGATCGTAGAAGGCTGTTACCTGAAAACTTCAAAAAGCTGTTGGTAGTTCAATGCTTTTATAATTAGATGTTTAGTTATGTTTATATTATCTTTTTTTGCCTATTTATATAATTTTTGTTTGCCTTTTTCGATTTTTTTAGGTCAGCAAAATCATTTCCCTGCTCATGACATTGCACAAAAACTTTATGTTATACCACACTATATTCTATAAATTTCGGAAATTTAAAATAATTCAATAAATGAAAAATTTGACATAAAGAATACCTCACTTTTAACCCATTGAATGAGTAAAAAAGGAAAATATGAATTACTTCTGTAATTTAAAATTCTCTTTTTTTTTCGCTACACCTGGAGTGAGTGGGGGAGAAACATTCTTTATTCACACCATGCATGAATGCAGTAGCGGATCTAGGATTTGGCTGTGGGGGGGGC
Source organism: Melangyna quadrimaculata (assembly GCA_949320155.1). Taxonomy (NCBI): domain Eukaryota; kingdom Metazoa; phylum Arthropoda; class Insecta; order Diptera; family Syrphidae; genus Melangyna; species Melangyna quadrimaculata. The sequence continues at coordinate 231,872,936 of OX439483.1, read as the reverse complement.
TTGGAGTTTGGATATCCAGTTTGGGACCTTAAGTAATAAAATTTGATTTTCCTTAAGATCAGTTTTATTATCTATAACAAATAATAGAGATAAGTTTAGCTTTAAGGCAAGATAAACTCAACTTCAGCGGAACTGCGTTTTACGACGACGGCCGGCAACACGGCAAAACATTATTTTTTATGAAATTTTAGGAGCTATATCGCACTAAGCGGCAACAGAACTTCATACAAGTTCCGCAGTTCCATCGAGTGCGGTCTAACCTTTAAGGTTCAAGTTTTTTTTTTGTGAAAAAGATATATGGAGATACATTTTTTGTAGTTATATAACAGACAACGAATTTTGACATTCCCACTTTTCCTTTAATGATATCCATGTTTTTTGTGCCTTAATATCCGCTCCTGTCGCGCTTTAAAATGTTTTCAATACAAAGTACAATAACAATTGTTCATAATTGCTGTAGCGTAGATAGAAGCAAATATAAAGGCGCACCATAATTTTAAAGTTGCTCTGGGTATGTTTTGAACTTCACGTTTTTGACAAGATTTGAGAACTGTTTATAATTGGCTAGTTCAGAAAAATTAACTGGTCGTACTGGCAAAAGCTCATATATGTGATTTGACAGTATCCAGGCCTCTGAGATCTTATTTTTCCTGAATTAGCCAAATTAACGAGAAACTGTTCTGTTCAAACTTACTGTAAGACAAAAGACAATTCTGCAAGCCTGAATGTATTTTCGAGTATACGCTGCATACCCACACTTTATATTGATGCCCAAAAAATATGTCGACATATCTGCACGTCACTCAGTCTAGAGGGATTGCAAATATTCATTTGCTTTTGCATGATTATCTGAGTGCGCACAGAGAAAACTTATACTATTGGAATTTGGCTCCTTGACTAGAGAATTTATATGTAATTACTTAGTCCAAAGATGATTCGTATGTACAATTGCCTTGGACCTTTTTGTTTTTTAAAACTAAGCCCCAAAATTCTCTAAATCCAGCCAAGGCCTCTTGTCTTAAACATTTACATTAAACTTGAATCCCCGTTGTTCTCCAATTTAATTTAATTTTAGACTCAACTGCGTTTCTTTCGTTAAATTAGCTTTGTTCTTAGTGTAAACAGTTGTTGTATTTGACACTTTAATGTTAAGCCCCGACCACTTTTTGATCTCTTTTTACTTATCTCTTTCAGTCTTAGCCCGAATTCAGACTTTGAAAGTCCCTAGGCTTAAGCCCCCAAAATTCTCTGGAACAAGGTTAGTTTTTCTCAGAACTTATCATTCCGAAGCTGATGGTTTCTCCGTCCCAATTGTCTGGGTTTTGTTTTTAGGGAAAAATTGTCGTTGTATGAAACATGTCCATTATTCATAGCCCCCAACTTGGTGTTTGTCCAATTTGCTTCAGGCCTTAGGGCTTAGAAAAAAAGTTACATATGTATGCAAATAGTTCAGCCTCAACCACGTTATTTTGTCCATCAAATTTAATATCTTAACAATATTTTAGACGGTATATAAAACTCTACACGTTTGAATGTATTGCTTTCTTTCAAATTATTTTAGGAATCGGCTGTGGGGGGGGCTTTAGCCCCTATAGCCACCCCCCTGGATCCGCCACTGCATGAATGAAAGAAATATATTTATTACTTTTTTAATGTATAATCCTCTTTTTTTCGCTTGCACACGAGGAAGAAGTGAGATTTTTTCAAAATAGTGTGAGTTACACAAACACAAATGCATTCACACAGGGTCGGAATGCAGTGAGATAGCTAAATGCTGGGGCCCCCAAAAGAATTTTTACCTGCGTTTTTGAGAGATTTATTTAATAGTAGAGATTTTAGTTTAATAGTAAAAATGCTTATACAAAAGTGAAATAAATGTAAATATAGTGAATACATGTAATACTTCATTGAAAAAAAAAAAAAAAAAAATATATATAACATATGCGGTGCTGCGTTAAATCCTGTAAAAATATCATGTGGAACATGAGACACAATCAGCCCGTGAGATGCCAAAATTGTAAACTCCATATTATAGGTGTTTTTACACGATTTAACGCATATTTTTCTAAATAAAGTATTGCAAATATTCACTATGTTAACTTTTATTTCACTTTTTTATTTAGTGTTTTCACTATTTTAACGTTTTGAAATCTCTAAACACTTTCCTCTAGCTCGGCAAAATGACAGTGGTGCGTTCTTTTTCTATAAAATGTTAACTATTGTTGTTGTGTCAAAAAAAAATTTAAAATGTCATTGTTTTAAGTGTAACACTGTGTAACATTTCGTTTAGGAACGATCAATGTTAAAAACATTGTTGGTATGTCAATCGAAAGGGGTTGAAAAAAAAATCGAAACACATTTAGAATGAAAATAATCAAAGAAATTTTTTTAATTTCATTTAAATGCATGTCTATAATATTTAAATTAAATTCTTCTAGTTCATATCAATAATAAAAAGAATTTATTTATTTTGTTCAAATATTTAATTTGAAAATTTAAAGCCTTATTGAATGTGCGAAATTTTCGCACGGGTAACTTTTTATTTAACCGATTATCAAAAATTAAATTTTATAAGAATTTATACCAATCAACAATTATTTCACAACATATTTCTACGATAACCACAAGCTTTAATATGAATTTTTAAATATAATTGAAAGGAAATTTTTTGCAAACAGCCAGTCTATTGGTCAATCAAATTGTTTCTTTTTGCTAAAATATACATAAAATACCTGTAAATGGCCATTACATGGGCAATACTTTTTTGATATTTATAAATGAGATATCAAATGAAAGGTTATAGGACATACCAAATTATAAAAATAAAAATTATTTACTGACATGACAAAATAAATTGTTAAAAGAGAAATAATTTGCAATAATGCGAAAAAATTCATACCTTTTGAATGTATTTACTTAGAACGAATGATACATAATTCTAGGTGTTACCTTCTTCTACAAATATGTGAGTGATTTTATATTTGTAAATCTAACGGGATTTAATAATCATGATTGGTTGAGTGAACGAGCAATTTTGGCAGGTAAAAATAAAGACGTCATTTGGAATAAAATACCAACTCAATTTTTTGCATACAAGTCGATCGACACAGTTATAAATCAAGATGATGTCGTGAATTATCCCACTGAATTTTTGAATTCACTTGATTTGCCTGGTTTGCCACCACATTATCTACCATTGAAAGTTGGCGCGCCGATAATAATGCTACACAATATTAATCAACCTCGGCTTTGCAATGGCACCTGACATGCAGTAAAAAGGTTTTTGAACAATGTGATCGAAGCAACAATTTTAAAAGGGAAATACAAAGGTGAAGTTGTCTTAATGCCAAGAATTCCAACGATTCCAACCGATTTATCATTAGATTTTAAACCTCTTCAGTTTCCTATACGACTTGCTTTTACCATTACGATTAATAAGGCACAAGGCCAATCTTTGGGAATATGCGGTATTAATTTAGAGGTTCCAGTATTTGCGCATGGGTAACTGTATGTTGCATCTTCACGTGCAGGCAAACCGTCAGCCTTAATAATCTTAATCGATATAAAAACGAAAAATATTGTATATCAAAAAACACTCGAATAAAATGTATTAAAATTTAAACGCAATATATATTCAATTTTTTGTTTCTATTGAATTAGTAATTTTATTTTATAGCACCCGGCGAGAGGGTGTATTTTCGCTAGTATACATATAAAATTAATTTTTAAGAAAACCGCTCCAACGATTTTTATTTTCATTATTTCATAAATATTTATCAAACAAGATGGCATACTTTTCTTTCAGCTCTATCTGTTTACTTACTTTACTTTTGATGGCGCTCACAGCCCAGGATGGGCTTCGGCCTCAACTAACAAGCCCCTCCAGCCAGCTCTGTCCCTAGCTAGCCGCTTCCAGTTGCGCACACCGAGTGCTTTGATGTCGTCATTCACTTGATTGCGCCACCTGTTACGGGTTCTTCCTCTGCTGCGTACCCCATCGGGGTTGGATTCGAAGACTCGTCGGGCAGGTGCGTTGCTGTCCATACGCTCCACGTGCCCCAGCCATCTAAGCCGCTGTATTTTCAGCTTTTTGACCAGGTCAACGTCACTGTATAGCCCGTATAGCTCGTCGTTGAATCTTCTCCTCCATACTCCTTCGATACACACCGGACCGAAAATCACACGAAGAATCTTCCTCTCAAAGCACCCTAGCAGATTTTTATCCGAATCTTTCAGTGTCCATGCTTCTGACCCATAAAGCAGGACCGGGATGATTAGGGTTTTGTATAAAGTCTCCTTGGTTCTCTGAGAGAGGGCCTTACTACTTAAATGCCTTCTTAGACCGAAGAAACAGCGGTTGGCAAGAGTAATTCTTCGCTTGATCTCTGCACTGATGTCATTCTGCGATGTAATAGTGGAGCCCAGGTAGACAAAGTCCTTGACAACTTCGAAGTTATATCTGTCCATCGTGATATTTTGCCCGAGTCGACGATGTTGAGATTCCTCTCTCGATGACAGCATATACTTCGTCTTGTCCTCATTAACCGCCAATCCCATTCTAGCCGCCTCCGATTCAATGCTCGCAAATGCCCCTGCCACAGCTCGCTTCGTTCTGCCGACAATGTCTATGTCATCCGCATATGCAAGCAATTGAACGGACTTTTGATAGATTGTACCGCTGGTGTTGACATGTGCGTTGCGTACAATGGCTTCAAGAACGATGTTGAATAGGTTGCATGATAACGCGTCGCCTTGCCTCAATCCTTTCTCAACATCAAAGGAATCGGTGGTGTTCTTACCAATTTTGACGGAGCAGCGAGATTTCTCCATCGTCATCCTGCACAAGCGGACGAGTTTGGCAGGGATGCCGAGACTCGACATGGCTCTGTATAATTCGTCCCTTTTCACGCTATCATACGCGACTTTAAAATCGATAAAAAGGTGGTGTGTATCGATCTGGAATTCCCGGGATTTTTCTAAAATCTGTCGGAGTGTGAACATTTGATCGACGGTTGACTTGCCTGGCCTAAAACCGCACTGATAAGGGCCGATCAGATCGTTGACAAAAGGTTTTAAGCGGTCACACAGGATGGCCGACAAGATTTTATAAGCGACGTTTAGGAGACTAATTCCTCTGTAGTTGGTACATTTCAGAACATCTCCCTTTTTATGGATGGGGCACACTATACCGAGGTTCCATTCATCGGGCATACTTTCCTCCGACCAAATTTTGCAGATGAGCTGGTGTATGCTCCTAGCCAATTCATCTCCCGCTGATTTAAATAGTTCGGCTTGTAAGCCATCCGCACCTGCAGCCTTGTACGACTTAAGTTTGGATATCGCCAGCCGAACTTCGGTTAGGTCGGGTGGACGGAACTCTTGGCCATCATCGTCCAAGTTGAATGGAGCGTTCTGCCTATTAGCGGCATCTTGGCTGTCTTCGCCATTAAGCAGTCTAGAGAAGTGTTCTTTCCAGATCCTCAGCACTGACTGTGTGTCTACTACCATATTCCCACTCTCATCTCGGCAGGCTTCCGTTCTAGCCTTGAATCCTTGGGTGGATCGCTTCACCCTCTGATAAAATTTTCGAACATCTCCCCTACCGCTACAACCCTCAATAGACTCTACCGCCCGCTTCTCGTGCTCTCTCTTTTTCCTCCTGAGAAGTCGGCGTTCCTCTTTTCGTTTCAGCCCGTAGAGCTCCCGGGCCACTCTCTCAGCAGCTCTTGTTCGAGTCTGCAGCATTGCCTGGTAGGCCTCGTCCTTAGCTGCATGCGCTAGCCGGCACTCCTCATCGAACCAGGGGTTTCGTTGTATTCGCCTAGTGAAACCCAGCACATCAGAGGCGGCACTTCTAATGGCTTGTTGACAGTGTTCCCACTGGTCCTCTGCACTTGATGCTGGTAGCGGACCTCCTGAGAGATTAAGAGTTACGTGGTCTGCAAAAGTTCTGGCAGTCTCTTGCGATTTAAGCTTCTCGACATCGAATCTTTTCACAGCATCTGCTCTGCGTTGTCGCGTCATGGATATCCGCATACGTAGTCTAGCTACCACCAGGTAGTGATCCGAGTCAATGTTGGCCCCTCGGAACGTTCGGACGTCCAAGATACTGGAAGCATGTCTCGCGTCTATCGCAACGTGGTCGATTTGGTTGACGGTTACTTGATCACGCGACCGCCAAGTCCCCTTGTGTATATTGAGGTGTGGGAAGTAGGTGCTTGAGATGATGACATTTCGCCCCGCCGCAAAGTCTGCCAGCCTGTGTCCGTTGCCGGAAGTTTCGTCGTGTAGGCTGTGTCCTCCGACTATCGAACCAAAGATGCCCTCCTTTCCGAATCTTGCGTTGAAGTCACCAAGAATGATCTTCACGTCGTACTTCGGGCACATATCATACGTTGTCTCCAAGAGATCGTAGAATGCTTCTTTGGTTGAGTCTTCTCTCCTTTCATGGGGGGCGTGAACACAAATCAGCGAAATGTTCTTAAATTTGCCTTTGATGCGGATTGTGACCAGGCGCTCGCTTACACTTCGGAAGCCCAAGACTTCTTGCCTAAGTCTTCCCCTTATCACAAAACCACAACCCAAGAGCCGCTGACCCTGTTCCTTCAAGCACCCGCCGTAGTAGATGTCACACGTTTTCAGTCTCCGTATGCCCTCTCCATCCCATCGCACTTCCTGGATGGCTGTTACGTCAGCCTTTAGCCTGTCCAGGTTCTCCACTAATTGTTCGGCTGCACGTGTTCTGTATAAGGACAGGACGTTCCACGTGCAGATCCGAAATTCATTGTCCTTGTTTCGTTTGCTGGGGTCGTCAACTTTAAAATCATCCATATCCGAGGCTTGTTGTTGTTTCGGAACAACTTTTTTTTACGTGGTAGGGAAGTTACCCCGACGCACAACCCCCGACCCGGAGGACCAGACCCTTCGTATAACTCCAAGGGTAGGGAGCCGGATAAACCGCTCCTTATAGGCCTGAGCTACGAATATGTCGTAGTAGCCCATATAAGGTGTTCACTAAGTAGTTCAACCTAACTGAAACTGTAGACGCCACCGTTGATTCCATCTAGAGAATTCGTCCGCTGCCGCCTCGATGAAAGGAGAAGTGCCTTAGTGGGAACACTCCTCCCCCCCTCTCTCGTTGGCTGTCCCCAACAGCTTTCCACGGGGATTTAAACCCCGTCTCCAGCTGAGGTACTAGACACCCGATGTTCACCACGTGGAGGTGAGAGTAGGAGTTGGTAGACAGAGGTGGATTTTGAGAAAAACCTGTGGACGCTTGTGTCCTCTTGAATGCACATAACTACCCTTTTGAACATCTATCTGTTTAAGCTATTAAAATAACAAATTTATAGTAATTTTTAGTACTAATTTATGTTTTAAATTGTTTTTAATGATCATAATGTTATGGAACCAATACATATGCACATTGTCAATTTCAAGTTACGTTAAAGTTGTTAACTACATACGACAGCAAGTTTTGTGCGTGCCCATTTTTTTAATTGTACATCAATTTTTAGGTATAAATAATTAGGAGAATAATTTGAATGCTCCCGACTTTTGAGTACGTTCAACGTTTTGAAGCTGGCTTGCCAGTTGAAGGGTAGTCAATTATCCTATTGAACAAATCCAGAAGCAACTTTGAAGTTTAAGCCTATTAATAACTACATATATTTATTTCTTTGGGTTAAAACAATAACAACAACACTTGGTGCATGACATCAACGGGATGCTAGGACGAAGATGTGAAATAAACTGTTTTATTATTCTTTATTAAAATCTTCGGCTTGTTTTTTTTTCACAAATCTATAGTGTTAGTATTTATACTAGTGCTTCAAAGTATCCGGATATTTCGGATATCCGTATATCCGAAGCGGATCCGGATCCCTGATCGGATATCCGAACTATCCGAAAAGTGTCGGATAGTTCCGGATAGTTCAATGAGACAGTTGGTATCCGACACTATCTGGATAGTGTCGGATACCCGGATCCAGATTCGGATCCGAATCTAGTTTGATGAGTTTTGTTTATACTAAGGATAACATAGTGCAATGTAAACATGTGATACATGATTTAAAGGTAGTTTGTAATGCCGAATCGAATAATAAAAAAAGCAAGACAATACAATTCTCCGGTAAAAAGTTATTCAGCCTTATCGGGAACAAAATTTCCCTCTGATTTTCTTCCCGGGATTTTTTCCCAAGTGTGATATTTACCAATTGTTAACCATTTTCGAAAAAGTAAAAGATAAACCTATTTCTGGTGGGAATATTGATGACATTTTCCTGGAAAAAAATCACTTTTATAAAGCGAAAATAGGTTTTTGACTCCTTTGAAAAACACTAAATCCGAGGGAGAAATCACCCCTTGAATTGGTGATAAGGCTGATTGATTTTCAAAGTAAATATGACTACGTATTTCCTTGGTAAAATAATACACCAAATCATCCCAAATGGAAAAAAATTATACATAAGTGAAACTTAGCGGGAGATTTGAATTTACCAAAACAATGAAAAATAAATGAGTGCACAAAAATATCTGCGTTCAACTGGTGTTTTTTGGACAGCGAGAGGTGGAGGTGTGATCTGGTCAAAATTAAAAATTCATCTTGATATAATTTAAACATGATTATAGGGTATTTTTCAATTCTGATCCTAATAACATCAAATTAACTGTGATACGATAATCTAAAAAAAAGTATATTCCATTTGTAGAGATGACTCTATTTTAAGTAGAACAGGTGCAATATAAAAAGAAAAATCACTGAAAAGAAGGGTAAACTCGAGAAAATTTGCATGTGTATTTAATTTGGCATGAGATCAAAAGAGTCCACAAAAATATCTTTGATGAAGGGGTGTTTTTTTGTAAGGAAATAGGAAAGTATAGATTTATGACCAAAACAACTTCCCCCAACTTCAATTGGTTTCTCACTGATTGATATCAAATTCACCAAATATCATTTTGGTTTTGGTCTGAGTTTTATTTTTAATAAAGGAAAATAGTTTACCTTAAACCGTTTCCATGGAAAATAAATCACAAATGGTTAAATTATTAAATATTATAACTCAAATCTTTGAAGAAAAAAATAAAAAAAAAATATCAAACTGATTTTTTTTTTGTAGACTGAATCATGCAGTAATTTTATATAATTTAAAGAAATTGTTCGTTGATTGCAGCAGTAAGTGATTTTTTGTCCTCATATTGTCGGTCAGAATCGCAAACTTTCCGAACCATCCATCCCCGTACGTTTTCAATGATATTTAGGTCCGGAGAATTCGGTGGCTATTGAAGTAAGGTAACATTTTTCTCGGAGATCCAACTATTAATGATCCTTGCGTTGAGGATTGGCACGTTTTCTTGTTGAAATGTCCATGGTATTGCTCCAAGGAGATTGGTAAACTTAGGGAAATCTTCTTGCTAAATTTCCTTGTAGTTTGCCTTCATTTTCAAAGCGGGGAAAGCCCAGATCAAATGTTCAAAACCAGAAAATCGCACCACACGCCATTGCAACGCCTTCTCGGCTATGGTGACGCTCCAGAAACATGGGTTCCTTCCTTATAATAGTAATTATATCCGTCCGGACCATCTTAGTTAAATTTTGTTCGTCAGAAAATACCAATTTTGTCCACCCTTCCTTCCAAGTTATATTCTTCCTCAAAAATCTATTATATTGTGTCTTAGTATTGGATTTAACGGTAGTTTTTTCTTCAATTTTAGGCTTTTTAAATGTTGTGACCTACGAATTATACGTCTTATAGTGTTAAGACTCGCTGTAATACCACTCTTCGCCTTGATTTTAGCAGCAGAGTCGCTTGATTTGAAGCCAGTCTTATTATCTTTCTTCGGTCAGCTTCTGTTTTGGCTCTTTTTTCCCCACCTTACACATGTTTCCATAGTTTTCTTTATTTCTAAGGTTCGATCAAACAATTTTCACACTTCTACTTATTTTTTTGGCAATTGTGCGTACTGGAAGTTTGTTTTTCGCGTGTACTTCTATTTTGGCTTTTCCTGTCGATTTTAATGGTTTTCGGCGGCCCATCTTTTCTTTGATAAAGCAATTATTATTGTTAATGTACGCTTCTATTATCAGAACAATATTTATTCTTCTTACCGTAATTTACTGAGACAAAACGCACGCTGTTTCTATTCAAGTGGCGCAAAAAAAAACTTTGGCGCAAAATTTTAGTTGATTTAGTACGATGTTAAATCATTTTTAGTATACTACTAGGTTAAAAGTGTATTTTGCTAATTTTAAACGAGTTTAGCATCCTATTATCTCCTAACATTTTACTAAAGTTAAAATCACCGAATGGCTATTTTATCTTTTTAGTATCGTACTAAATCCATATGACACTTTGACGTTTAAAATTGTCAAAATCAGGGGTGTTTGTGAATTTTTTGCACGAGCTGTCACTTTTTTGGACGTGTTCAGCTGAATTTTATGAAGGAAATTAGTTTAGTATGATACTAGTTAAAAAGTATTTAAAATTTAGAAAATTTTAGTAAACTGTTAAAGAATTAATAAAATGTTAAGTAGTATCATACTAAATCCTTAATAATAGACTGTTTAAAATTTTGCGCCTTTGTTTTTAATGAAATAATTAGAAAAGTGGTAAAAAATAACCTAATGGTATTTTCCTGAATTATTCTGTCCCTGCAGTTCTATTCGCAAAAGATCCATCTGGGAACTAAAACCAAAAGGTGAATTTATAAATTTACCAAAGCGCTAGACGCTCTGTTAGTAAAAAAAAAGTTTGTTTCTATTCAAGTGGCGCGGAGTGTATGAATAAAATATCATTAAGTTATAATAAAAGTTAAAATAATAATAATAAATGAAATATTATCATGATAATAAGGAACCAAAAAGATTATATACAAATCTACTATCAGGTAAAAACGTAGTGATATTCACTTTAAAAATCAATAACTTTTTACTGGAGGATTGTATCGTCTTGATTTTTATATTATTCGATTCGGCATTAAAAACTACCCTAAAGTCATGTATCATATGTTTATATTGCACTATATTACCCTAAGTATAAACAAAATTCACAAACTAGATTCGGATCCGAATCTGGATCCGGGTATCCGACACTATCCGGGTAGTGTCGGATCCCAACTGTCTCATTGAACTATCCGGATATCCGGAACTATCCGGCACTATCCGGATATCCGGAACTATCCGGCACTATCCGGATAGTGTCGGATCCCAATTATCTCATTCATAAGTATCCGGATATCTGGATAGTTTGAAGATTCGGATATTGTTTGAAGCTCTAATTTGTACCGTTGTAAAAATTATGTTCCCATTCAAAATTCTCGAGAAAAAAATTTTACTAAATGGTTTATTTTTATTCACCCCTGTTACGGTTGTCGTTTCACTAAAACGGCAGTAAAACGACACGTCTCTGGAGGCGGCAATTAATATTTTATTAAAACTAATTTCGTCATAATGAGTAGATGGTTGGAGATTGGAGAAAATGTCGAAGATTAGGGTTTGTTTAAACCCCAACTGTTGCCTCTAGAGCCTTGTCGTTTTACTTTCGTTTCAGTGACAGGACAACCATAATAGGGGTGATTGGCTTAACAATTTATCAATTTTAAAGAAGTGCGTTGCATGGTAGAAAATTTAAAAATTTAAGTAAATTAATTTTCATTATGTATGTTGTTTGTTATTTTCATTTGTATTAAATAAATTAAATACATAGTATATTTTCTTACATATACCCTTTTTCTTTGATTGTAGGAGCGCGGCTCGCGTTCTTCAGTATCGAATGAATCGAATGTCCTGCTTGATCCCGAAGTTCTTCCTGATCTATCGATACAAGCGCTTGTGTTAACTGTTCTCGCAACATTAGTTAAGTATTCTACCGACGAAAGCGAAACAAGAGTTTTATATCAGTACCTAGCGGAAGGATCTGTTGTTTTTCCGAAAGTTTTTCCAGTGATGTAACTTAATAAGAATTATTTCAGGGTACTGTTATATTATTAACCGATTTTAACTTTCAGCCATTCCCTGCTCGATCAAAAAATCAACAACATTCTATCCGTGTCCCATGATCAAGTTGTTCTTAATTCTGTCCAAAATATAATACAAAATATGCTTGCCAGTGAGGACCCATCACAACAACAACTCCACTTCCTTCAAAGTTGTGGCTTTGGAGGACTTTGGCGATTTGCTGGACCGTTTACAAAAGTTTGTTTCCGACAAATAAAAAAAAAAAAAACTATGCAGAAGGTTTATATTTTTACAACTGTTTTTTTTTTTTTTTTATTATTTTGTTAGTATAATATGATGGGAGAATCATCAGAGCTATTTGTTAATTGCCTTGAAGCAATGGTTGAAACATGCCTCCCTGGAGATGAAACAACCCCAGTGCCACCATCACCTCGACAATATAACTTAAGTTCGAGTCTAAGCAGCTTGACTCTGGGGTCACCTACAGATAAAGGTTTTTATGAAATTAATTTATGAACAATATAAAAAAAAGAACCTGGTTCGTAGATATCCAGCGCATTATTGCATCAAAAATCATCACATCATTCCACTCTCATTAGAATGCTATTGAAACCTTGTTGAACGTTCTCAACATTTTTTTAATAATTTTTTTTTTCTATTTTTCTTGTTGCACAAACTAAAAATAATTAACAACAACAATTCGCACTGATGCATACAAAAATTACTAACAATTTTCAAATGCTCCCCATACAATTATGTATGTCAAAATTTCCATGCAATCAATTAAGCTTTTTCAACAGAGTCATTAGATTGTGATAATTTTGGAGGCAGTGTTAGCTCTCTGCGGCGTGCATCATGCAGCAAATCACGTATCAAACATCGATAAGCCGATAGTCCTTCTCATTAAAATGAGAACAACTTCTGGAGTGACAAATAGTTTAAAAATATTTTACAATTAGAACTCTAATTCTTAAGATCTTATTTATTTGCTTATTTTATGCTGCATCAAAAAGAATTTCAAATCGTAATAGTAACTTTAAGCCGATAGTTTAAATTAGAAACAATAGTGATTTAGTTTCAGTTTCAAATAACAAATATTGATTTTGTTTCAGTTTCAATTTCAAACAACAAATACAAAATTAAATATTGCATGATAAACACAATTTTTTCATGTGAATCTCCTAAGACGTAAAAACTAAGCCCTTGTTGGAAGTCTATAGCTTGGATGTTTTGTTTATCCCGCCAATTCTTTTCAAAATGTTCCTTAGTACCCGTCGACTGATTGTCACTTGCTTCTTTAGCTGCGTACGCCCTTTTCACCCTACGTAGGAACTTTTTCTGCCTCTTTTTAATACTCTTGCCTCGATGCTCCTATTTGCCTTCATTATATCGCGGGTTCTTTCTCGGGGTTGGCATGTACCTTACGGTGGAATTTTGCTACCTCTTTGATGATGTTGCGATATTGGGAGTTGGTGACACTTACTATTGATTGAGCTTTTCGCTCAAGTGCTCTTTTTTTTTACACTGTTATTGCACTTTGAATGTCTTCTTCTGGACGAAGATACGCACGTCTAAGATGTTGGTTACAGATTGCGTCCATTAAAGACGAGTGGGCATAACAGTTGTATTAATGGAACGAAATTTTTTCGAAATTCTTATAGCATGAGTTTCTGGTTCAAACTTTTAAAGATTTTTTGTTTGTCTCGTAAAGATTGGATTTTTATAAGAAGCTGCTAACTGTTATTTCTGGAAGAAGTTCGTTGACAAAGGAGAATGGGCATTTTGGTCTACTTATTGCCCACGAATGAGATATATATCGTTGGAAAGCTTAGTCCTATTACATCATTTGCTTGTACCTATGGACAAAAAGCTATAAACCATAGAGCTTATGCAGTATATGGCAACAAAGATTGAAATTAGAGCAAACATTAATTGCAATAGTGTTCCATTGAAATGACAGTCTTGGTCACTTTCCATGAACTGAATAGACCCCAAAATAAAGAAACTCTTATAGCAATGCCCAATAGTAGCGAATAATATCATGGTTGGCAAATAATTCGCTTAAGGGCATGAAAATTTTACTTTTTTTTATTCGATTTATATTTAAAGAATGGTACCTAACAATTGTAGGTCTAGTGCCCACAATTGAGATATACAACGTTGGAAAGCTTAGTTCAAGAGCATCATTTTTGAATATGCATACAGAACTGTAAACCATGGGGCTAAGGCAGTATATTACAAAATATATAACAACGCGTCTATGTTTATTCGAATTTGAAAAGGGGTTTTCTTATTTTTTTGGTCGCTTATTTAAGCCAACTCCCATCGTTTGGAATTAAAAAAAAATACTCGTACGTTGGTACACCCCATAGTATCTTATCATTTTCATATGTCTCGTTTCTGGGCCCTAGGTAGACCAGGTCCCATATATTTTTGCCCATTCTCCTTTAAATAAAAAATTCAATTCTTTGAAAAAAAAAGTTCCAATCAAAAGTTCCGCCTAAAGTCGATAGCAACAAGCTTCCACATTCGCTTCAGAAATGCTTCCACATTCGCTTCAGAAATCAATGCTGGCAACAATTTTCTTATGAATTTACACATATTAAACGACAAATGGCTTGACTTTTAATTACTGTTTGTGAATTGTGATTATTTGTTTGTTTAAAAACAAAATACTAGTATTATTTACATATTTGTTTTTTATTTAATGGCTTTGACTAAACTTTGCAATAAAATAAAAATAATTTAATTATTCGCTACTTGTGTGATGTGTGTGTACAGTGAAGGATGCAAAATAAAATTCCTTTTCCTGATATGATTCCAGAACGATGTGGTTAATAAGTTACGGTCGTCATATTAAGAAAAATACATATAGCGCGATAGTTACTCTTATTTATTTCAGCACCCAGTTGGTTTGCATTTTGCAACTGTATGACGAATTTCATTATTAATTCCGGTTCATATTTCTTCTTTTTACAAATTTATGTTCTATCTTCGTATATAGCAAAGACGCATTTGTGTTTCTAATTGCCAAAATAACATTTTAACATTCATGTTCATTATTCTTAAAAAATTAGTGAGTGATTCCGTGTCCCTTCCTCAAATCAAATGGCTTTTTGTAAGTTCAGGAAAATGAGCTCCGACCAGACGGACGTGACTATTTTTACAGTGAGTCCCTTAAGATCCTGAACTTTCAATACAAATCGACCAATTATTTGACGCGGAAGACCTACAAATTTGGAAATCCATTGGCATTTGTACATACCAATTTATTTATTTTTTAAATGTTGAATAAAAAAACAATAACAAAAAATTTAAAAGTATTTAACTTTTAATTTGATAGTGTTATCACATAGAATTTTAGTTCGATATTTGTTGGCTCTTTTAGCGAACAGATTAGCTAAAGTTCGCTATTTGTAATACTCCAGTCAGTCATTTTATTCTTGCACTTATTTTATTTTTGGAGTGGATTTCAACGTTAATCTCAATTCAAATCATTATTCTCGGCTTAAAGTACTTTATTATTTTATATTCTTTATGCAGCAAACCCCAGAAACATACAATTTATAAACTTAGTTTTTTGTATATTAACATATAAATATTCATGTTCTTGTAATGCATGCTAATTACATTTTATTCTTAGTGCACAAACATATTTAAATATATACTCAATGCTATAAAAAATACATAATTTCAAAATAGGTCATAGCATTTATCAAATGCGTCGTATTAAATTTCAAGGATATAAAAAGTCTCAAATCGTCAAATTTGAAGAAGTTAATTTAATTATGTTAGTACCATGAAAAATGCGTTGCTTGTGGCTCAAAATTGTACTATACTCAAAGTTAAACTTTTATTGAAACTTTAAATCAAATTATGTAAGTGAAAAATTTTTTTGAATGTTCACAATAAAACAAAAAAAAAAATGGAAACGTACTGACTTAACTTTTATCGATTTTTAATTGAACAGTAAACACCAGATGCTCTTATATCTTCTAGTTTTCGAGAAAAGCAAAATTTATAAACAAATAAAAAAAGATTTTCTAAGGAAAAATTAGTTTTTGTAATTTTCAAATTTATCAAAAACTACTTAAATACTGGTTTTAAGGCTTGTTTCACACACATTCGGTTTCATTCAGTTCGGTCTCTATTCGGTTTGTATTCGGCTGTGCCTGATATGTTTGAAACGATTAAACGGCAAAAATCAAAACCTAATAGAAACCGTAGAGCACCGTTTTATCGTTTCACACATATCAGCCACAGCTGAATACAAACCGAATAGAGACCGAACCGAATGTGTGTGAAACGAGCCTTATAAATACAATCATCTGGTTCTACGGTTTGAATAAAAATTAATAATCGTATCGAATAAAAAAAATATTAACCTGGAGTTTAGACAAGCGAGTAGAAGAAGTAGCGTTTACGTGTGTTAGTGTATCAAATTACGAGGGAGCGAACTACACTCTGTCCAATAAATATGTGCATTACAGGGAAGATAGGGCGTTTGTATCTCACTATAACTGCAAAGGAATCCAATTTAGTTGTGCTTTATTATTTAGTTTAAAACAAAGAAATTCATTTTACAAAAATCATTAATTGAATTCTTAAAATGCAAATCCCAAAATCTAGAATCAAAAATAATTATATCTCGGATATAAAAATTACGAAATTCAAAATCTTAAATGCGATAATCTGGAAAATGTCAAGATTTTCTAAGTAAGAGTTTTTATATGTCAACTGAAATAAATTGATCTTATCTTTTTCGACACCACCAAGCGGTAAGAAAATAGGTTCGTTTTTAAGGGTATCCGCAGTAGGCCTGATCCCTTAACAAAAAAAAAAAAAAAACAAATTCATTCTTCCAATAAACAAAATATACATATATCACAGGATAATAAATATAAGTAAGGAACTTAATTTCAATGTAAATTACACAGCACCATATCACATTATTTCATTTGGCGACGAGTACCTGCTGTTGCTTTCGTGTTTCGTCATTTAAACTTATAACATGTAGGTATGTACATTGTACATACAGCCGTTGACAGCTAATTAGAAACGATTTTATTTTTGCAGTATTGCTCTTATATTGATGAATGTCTCTCACCTAAAGGTGCATATCAAAACGAACTGTTGCACGTCGTTTGGTTGAAGCTGGACTTCATGGACGGATTTCACGCAAGAAACCAATGGTCACAATTGTGCATACACAATTGTGCGGCGCATACAGTTTGCCACAAGACATGCCGATTGGATGGTGAATCGATGGAAATTTGGGTTGTGGAGGGATGAGACGAAGATAAATCGCATTGGTCCCGATGGCAGAAAGTACGTAAGACGCCCAAAATGTAAGGAACTTGACCCAAAGTACATTTCACCGGTAGTCAAACATGGCGGTGGTTCAAAATGCGTTTGGGGATGTTTTTCTTGGAACGGCGCGGCGTGGGACCAATTCATCGTATTGACGGAATTCTTAACAAAGAGAAATACGTTAAAATACTAGAGAACATAATGCTACCGTGGGCCGAAGAAAATATGCCTGTTATTTGGACTTTTCAACAAGACAATAATCCGAAGCATACTGCAAAACTCACAAAACATTTTTTTGATCAAAATGCTATGCGAGTACTTGACTGGCCATCGCCAAGTACGGATTTAAATCCTATCGAGCATCTATGGGATAAAGTTAAAAATGCCGTAAGCACACAAAACATTCCAAATTTGGATCTTTTATTCGAAAGAGTAAAAATAGCCTGGTATGCGATTCCAGTTAAAAGATGCCAAGACCTTATCGAGCCAATGCAAAGACGATGTGCAGCAGTTTTGAAGCAGCGGGGATTTCCGACAAAATATTAACCTTTTTACTTCACAGAACCCAACCGAATTTTTTGTTTGTTACTTTTTGTTTGACATTTTTTCTAAGTTTCTAATTAGATGGCTCAGCCAAATCAGAGGTGGGCTGCCTTTGGCGCAGGCTGTACCGTGTTTCCCTTTCCTGACGCCATTTGGGCGTAGGAAATTTGGGGATTAACGGAAATTGTTGTTTGACGCGTTGGTGGGCGTCTCTCTACCTTTGCTTGCCTTGCCGCTTTGTTATGTTTCAATTGCTGAAACGTCGGACATCCACGATAGTTTGCACGGTGCCCGTCGCCTCGGCAAAGTGCACATTTAAGTTGGGTCAATTCGACCCGTTCCTGCCTGAGCTTACACTCTCCTACAATGTGGTTCTCACCACACTTGAAGCAGCGTGACTGCATTTCGCAGTTTGCTGCAGAGTGGCCGAACCTTTGGCAGCGCATGCATTGAAGCATGTCGACGCGCCTTTTTAATTTGTCCCATGTGACAACCTGGTAGTTGAGAACGGAGATACTCCTCAAACTATCCAGTTTGCTGCTGGGCGAAAGCTGTACTAGGAAAAACGGAAGGTTCCGTTTCTCCCGTCTGGCTCTAACTGTAGCGAACGGCTTAACCCCGACAAACTCGAGATCGTCGCTTGCTTTTCGACGGAGCTCATTTAAGAGCACCTGAGGTTCCGTGCAGGAATCTATGCCCTTTAGGAGAACCGTTTGAAACCTTTCTATTTTAGGAGTAAAACTGAAGAACTCAGTTGTTGTTTCTTTTAATAAATCTTTTATTTTTTTATATTGTTCCAAAGTGGAACATTGAATGGAATGCCTATCTTTATTTAATCTTTTAATAAAAAAGCTTTCTCCAAGTCAACCAGACAAGCACCCGTACACTGTCTTTTAGATTTGTTCTATTGGACATCAGAAACGAGCTTAGACGCGGCATGAATGGTGTCATGTCCCGCCTTAAAGCCGAACTGATTGTCGGGTATGATATTGTTGTCCTCCGCCCACTTGGACAGAGCTCTATTTATGACTTCCTCAAATACCTTACTGATACTCGGAAGAAGACTTATCGACCGGAGATTCGCCGGATTGGAGTTGTCCTTTCCCTTTTTCGGGAGCGGATGAACCACAGCTGTCTTCCACCACCCTGGATAATATGCATTATTCAGAGCGTTGTTAAACAGTGTGGCATAAATGTAAACTGCTTCCTGAGGCAGATGTCGCAGTACAACGTTGGATTTACCATCGATTCCTGCTGACTTCTTTTTCTTTAATGAAGCGAAGATGAGCTGGAGCTCAACTTTCGAAATTAGCAGGGAATTAGCTCCGTTTCGCTTGGCGATGGTTGCGTTTGCCAAGTGTTCTTCATTGAACCCGGTGAAACCGAGATTCTCTGATCGCCATTGCATCATTTGATTTCGAAGGTGGAAGTGGTGAAGCAAGGCTCTGTTTTCCAGGTCATGGTTCGGGCGAAAGCTAGCATTCACCTTGTACACTTGCTGGAAAGCAGCCCCCACAGCCTCCACTTTCTCACGAGGATCTTCGATTATAAAGAGGTCATCGTCCAAGACGGCTTCCTCTGGATCTATGCCTGCTATCAGAAGTACGTCTCTGTTCTCTGTCGTACTCTGAAGCTTAAGACACGGAAGTTCGTTTTGATCATTTCGTCTAAATACTTTATTAAAATCAGGAAACATACTCGCGTCGCTAGAATTAACGGCCCGAATTTTGTTGTCCCAATACAAATTAATAGACAACCGGTAATTTTCCTTGGTCAATTGGTTGATGTTTTTAATTGACGACTTCAGTGTCCTAATCTCCAGATCGTGTATGTCAGTAAAACGTCTGTACAAGAGTTTCAGTCTTGTCAAAAGTCCACTTTTTTGTCTGTGTAGTGCGTCGATGGTCGCGTTGCGGTACATGTCTGTGGCTTCGCGTTCTTTGTATTTTGGTATTGTTTTTTCCATTGTTCGTTGGATTGTACTGTCCATCTTTTCCAAGTAATCGTCAATTTCGGTATTAGTTAAATTCCTGTCATTTGGTGGGGATGTGTTGTTCGTTCGTAGTTCACTCGATAAAGTGCTGGTGAAGCGTGCCCAGCGAGTCTTACTGTAATTGTAAGAATGCACCGGCACATACTCCTCCAACTCCACCAGCTCGTTCGGAAGTTGAATTACGGCCGCAAGTCCGCAGTGGTCACTGTCGTACTCTATCGTTCGTAAACAGTTTCTTGGTCGTTGACCCACAGTGTCAGTAATTGTCAGTCTTGAGTCCTTAAGCAATAGATCCAGATAGGAACCGCTTCTTGGAAACGAAGGCCTATCAGTAGCCAGAAGGTCGAGCATATACTCAGCGTTGTATTGACACATCCAATTAAATAGATGGCTACCTCTCGGATTTTGTATTTGATTTCCCCAATTTACATGTTTGGCATTCAAATCACCGGCCATGAGATATTAATTCTCTTCCGAGTTCAGTTGTAAGCATTGAAAAAGTTTTTCGAGCTCTGTTAAAAATTCAGCTGGCTGAGGTGATTCCGGTGCATAAGCCGCAATCGCATACATCCTCTTCCCATGTTTGAGAGGAATGCATACGATACACGCCTCAAGCAACCGAAATCTGCGTACTTCACTAATATATATTACTTTATAATTTATGCCTTTTCGTACAAAGATTACGACTCCTCCCCCCAAAGTGGAGTTGGGCCGATCTCTTCGCACGATATTGTAATTATTGTTAGTCAATTTATGTTTCTGGATCAGCTTAGTTTCGCTGGCCATAAACACATCAGGACTTTGATCTTTCAACAATTGGAATAGATTTGCTCTACGTTCGGTCCTAATCAATGAATTTACATTCACAGCAAGGATCTTAAAGGGCCTCTCCGGCAGCGCGCCCTTAACCTATAAAATTGCGTTAAGCTCGGCAAAGCAGAGTAGATATTGTCCACCCTTTTCGCCTGCTCACTTATCTGGTTTTTGAAGTCCTGCTATTTGACTCTGAATGGCCAGTAGCAAACCCTTTATTTCGGCCTGTGCGTCCGGAGCCTAAGGCACGAGGGCTAGTGGGGCTGCCTTTGGCGCAGGCTGTACCGTGTTTCCCTTTCCTGACGCCATTTGGGCGTAGGAAATTTGGGAATTAACGGAAATTGTTGTTTGAGGACGCGTTGGTGGGCGTCTCTCTACCTCTGCTTGCCTTGCCGCTTTGTTATGTTTCAATTGCTGAACCGTCGGACATCCCCGATAGTTTGCAGGGTGCCCGTCGCCTCGGCAAAGTGCACATTTAAGTTGGGTAAATTCGACCCGTTCCTGCCTGAGCTTACACTCTCCTACAATGTGGTTCTCACCACACTTGAAGCAGCGTGACTGCATTTCGCAGTTTGCTGCAGAGTGGCCGAACCTTTGGCAGCGCATGCATTGAAGCATGTCGACGCGCCTTTTTAATTTGTCCCATGTGACAACCTGGTAGTTGAGAACGGAGATACTCCTCAAACTATCCAGTTTGCTGCTGGGCGAAAGCTGTACTAGGAAAAACGGAAGGTTCCGTTTCTCCCGTCTGGCTCTAACTGTAGCGAACGGCTTAACCCCGACAAACTCGAGATCGTCGCTTGCTTTTCGACGGAGCTCATTTAAGAGCACCTGAGGTTCCGTGCAGGAATCTATGCCCTTTAGGAGAACCGTTTGAAACCTTTCTATTTTAGGAGTAAAACTGAAGAACTCAGTTGTTGTTTCTTTTAATAAATCTTTTATTTTTTTATATTGTTCCAAAGTGGAACATTGAATGGAATGCCTATCTTTATTTAATCTTTTAATAAAAAAGCTTTCTCCAAGTCAACCAGACAAGCACCCGTACACTGTCTTTTAGATTTGTTCCATTGGACATCAGAAACGAGCTTAGACGCGGCATGAATGGTGTCATGTCCCGCCTTAAAGCCGAACTGATTGTCGGGTATGATATTGTTGTCCTCCGCCCACTTGGACAGAGCTCTATTTATGACTTTCTCAAATACCTTACTGATACTCGGAAGAAGACTTATCGACCGGAGATTCGCCGGATTGGATTTGTCCTTTCCCTTTTTCGGGAGCGGATGAACCACAGCTGTCTTCCACCACCCTGGATAATATGCATTATTCAGAGCGTTGTTAAACAGTGTGGCATAAATGTAAACTGCTTCCTGAGGCAGATGTCGCAGTACAACGTTGGATTTACCATCGATTCCTGCTGACTTCTTTTTCTTTAATGAAGCGAAGATGAGCTGGAGCTCAACTTTCGAAATTAGCAGGGAATTAGCCCCGTTTCGCTTGGCGATGGTTGCGTTTGCCAAGTGTTCTTCATTGAACCCGGTGAAACCGAGATTCTCTGATCGCCATTGCATCATTTGATTTCGAAGGTAGAAGTGGTGAAGCAAGGCTCTGTTTTCCAGGTCATGGTTCGGGCGAAAGCTAGCATTCACCTTGTACACTTGCTGGAAAGCAGCCCCCACAGCCTCCACTTTCTCACGAGGATCTTCGATTATAAAGAGGTCATCGTCCAAGACGGCTTCCTCTGGATCTATGCCTGCTATCAGAAGTACGTCTCTGTTCTCTGTCGTACTCTGAAGCTTAAGACACGGAAGTTCGTTTTGATCATTTCGTCTAAATACTTTATTAATTTCAGGAAACATACTCGCGTCGCTAGAATTAACGGCCCGAATTTTGTTGTCCCAATACAAATTAATAGACAACCGGTAATTTTCCTTGATCAATTGGTTGATGTTTTTAATTGACGACTTCAGTGTCCTAATCTCCAGATCGTGTATGTCAGTAAAACGTCTGTACAAGAGTTTCAGTCTTGTCAAAAGTCCACTTTTTTGTCTGTGTAGTGCGTCGATGGTCGCGTTGCGGCACATGTCTGTGGCTTCGCGTTCTTTGTATTTTGGTATTGTTTTTTGCATTGTTCGTTTGATCGTATGGTCCATTTTTTCTAAGTATTCGTCAATTTCAGTATTTGTTAAATTTCTGTCATTTGGTGGGGATATATTGTTCGTACGTAGTTCACTCGATAAAGCGCTGGTGAAGCGTGGCCAGCGAGTCTTACTGTAATTGTAAGAATTCACCGGCACATACTCCTCCAACTCCACGAGCTCGTTTGGAAGTTGAATTACGGCAGCAAGTCCCCAGTGGTCACTGTCGTACTCGATCGTTCGTAAACAGTTTCTTGGTCGTTGACCCACAGTGTCAGTAATTGTCAGTCTTGAGTCCTTAAGCAATAGATCCAGATAGGAACCGCTTCTTGGAAACGAAGGCCTATCAGTAGCCAGAAGGTCGAGCATATACTCAACGTTGTATTGATTCATCCAATTAAATAGATGGCTACCTCTCGGATTTTGTATTTGATTTCCCCAATCTACATGTTTGGCATTCAAATCACCGGCCATGAGATATTAATTCTCCTCCGAGTTCAGTTGTAAGCATTGAAAAAGTTTTTCGAGCTCTGTTAAAAATTCAGTTGGCTGAGGTGATTCCGGTGCATAAGCCGCAATCGCATACATCCGCTTCCCTTGTTTGAGAGGAATGCATACGACACACGCCTCAAGCAACCGAAATCTGCGTACTTCACTATTATATATTACTTTATAATTTATGCCTTTTCGTACAAAGATTGCGACTCCTCCACCCAAAGTGGAGTTGGGCCGATCTCTTCGCACGATATTGTAATTATTGTTAGTCAATTTATGTTTCTGGATCAGCTTAGTTTCGCTGGCCATAAACACATCAGGACTTTGATCTTTCAACAATTGGAATAGATTTGCTCTACGTTCGGTCCTAATCAATGAATTTACATTCACAGCAAGGATCTTAAAGGGCCTCTCCGGCAGCGCGCCCTTAACCTATAAAATTGCGTTAAGCTCGGCAAAGCAGAGTAGATATTGTCCACCCTTTTCGCCTGCTCACTTATCTGGTTTTTGAAGTCCTGCTATTTGACTCTGAATGGCCAGTAGCAAACCTCTTATTTCGGCCTGTGCGTCCGGAGCCTAAGGCACGAGGGCTGGTGGGGCTGCCTTTGGCGCAGGCTGTACCGTGTTTCCCTTTCCTGACGCCATTTGGGCGTAGGAAATTTGGGAATTAACGGAAATTGTTGTTTGAGGACGCGTTGGTGGGCGTCTCTCTACCTCTGCTTGCCTTGCCACTTTGTTATGTTTCAATTGCAGAACCGTCGGACATCCCCGATAGTTTGCAGGGTGCCCGTCGCCTCGGCAAAGTGCACATTTAAGTTGGGTCAATTCGACCCGTTCCTGCCTGAGCTTACACTCTCCTACAATGTGGTTCTCACCACACTTGAAGCAGCGTGACTGCATTTCGCAGTTTGCTGCAGAGTGGCCAAACCTTTGGCAGCGCATGCATTGAAGCATGTCGACGCGCCTTTTTAATTTGTCCCATGTGACAACCTGGTAGTTGAGAACGGAGATACTCCTCAAACTATCCAGTTTGCTGCTGGGCGAAAGCTGTACTAGGAAAAACGGAAGGTTCCGTTTCTCCCGTCTGGCTCTAACTGTAGCGAACGGCTTAACCCCGATAAACTCGAGATCGTCGCTTGCTTTTCGAAGGAGCTCATTTAAGAGCACCTGAGGTTCCGTGCAGGAATCTATGCCCCTTAGGAGGACCGTTTGAAACTTTTCTATTTTAGGAGTAAAACTGAAGAACTCAGTTGTTGTTTCTTTTAATAAATCTTTTTTTTTTATATTGTTCCAAAGTGGAACATTGAATGGAATGCCTATCTTTATTTAATCTTTTAATAAAAAAGCTTTCTCCAAGTCAACCAGACAAGCACCCGTACACTGTCTTTTAGATTTGTTCCATTGGACATCAGAAACGAGCTAAGGCGCGGCATGAATGGTGTCATGTCCCGCCTTAAAGCCGAACTGACTGTCGGGTATGATATTGTTGTCCTTCGCCCACTTGGACAGAGCACTATTTATGACTTTCTCAAATACCTTACTGATTCTCGGAAGAAGACTTATCGACCGGAGATTCGCCGGATTGGAGTTGTCCTTTCCCTTTTTCGGGAGCGGATGAACCACAGCTGTCTTCCACCCTCCTGGATAATATGCATTATTCAGAGCATTGTTAAACAGTGTGGCATAAATGTAAACTGCTTCCTGAGGCAGATGTCGCAGTACAACGTTGGATATACCATCGATTCCTGCTGACTTCTTTTTCTTTAATGAAGCGAAGATGAGCTGGAGCTCAACTTTCGAAATTAGCAGGGAATTAGTCCCGTTTCGCTTGGCGATGGTGGCGTTTGCCAAGTGTTCTTCATTGAACCCGGTGAAACCGAGATTCTCTGATCGCCATTGCATCATTTGATTTCGAAGGTAGAAGTGGTGAAGCAAGGCTCTGTTTTCCAGGTAATGGTTCGGGCGAAAGCTAGCATTCACCTTGTAAACTTGCTGGAAAGCAGCCCCCACAGCCTCCACTTTCTCACGAGGATCTTCGATTATAAAGAGGTCATCGTCCAAGACGGCTTCCTCTGGATCTATGCCTGCTATCAGAAGTACGTCTCTGTTCTCTGTCGTACTCTGAAGCTTAAGACACGGAAGTTCGTTTTGATCATTCCGTCTAAATATTTTATTAATTTCAGGAAACATACTCGCGTCGCTAGAATTAACGGCCCGAATTTTGTTGTCCCAATACAAATTAATAGACAACCGGTAATTTTCCTTGATCAATTGGTTGATGATTTTAATTGACGACTTCAGTGTCCTAATCTCCAGGTCGTGTATGTCAGTAAAACGTCTGTACAAGAGTTTCAGTCTTGTCAAAAGTCCACTTTTTTGTTTGTGTAGTGCGTCGATGGTCGCGTTGCGGCACACGTCTGTGGCTTCGCGTTCTTTGTATTTTGGTATTGTTTTTTGCATTGTTCGTTGGATTGTACTGTCCATCTTTTCCAAGTAATCGTGAATTTCGGTATTTGTTAAATTCCTGTCATTTGGTGGGGATGTGTTGTTCGTTCGTAGTTCACTCGATAAAGCGCTGGTGAAGCGTGGCCAGCGAGTCTTACTGTAATTGTAAGAATTCACCGGCACATACTCCTCCAACTCCACGAGCTCGTTTGGAAGTTGAATTACGGCAGCAAGTCCCCAGTGGTCACTGTCGTACTCGATCGTTCGTAAACAGTTTCTT
This sequence comes from Melangyna quadrimaculata, assembly GCA_949320155.1. Lineage (NCBI taxonomy): Eukaryota > Metazoa > Arthropoda > Insecta > Diptera > Syrphidae > Melangyna > Melangyna quadrimaculata. Next base: position 231,846,966 of record OX439483.1, on the reverse strand, counting down.
GGTCGTTGACCCACAGTGTCAGTAATTGTCAGTCTTGAGTCCTTAAGCAATAGATCCAGATAGGAACCGCTTCTTGGAAACGAAGGCCTATCAGTAGCCAGAAGGTCGATCATATACTCAACGTTGTATTGATTCATCCAATTAAATAGATGGCTACCTCTCGGATTTTGTATTTGATTTCCCCAATCTACATGTTTGGCATTCAAATCACCGGCCATGAGATATTAATTCTCCTCCGAGTTCAGTTGTAAGCATTGAAAAAGTTTTTCGAGCTCTGTTAAAAATTCAGTTGGCTGAGGTGATTCCGGTGCATAAGCCGCAATCGCATACATCCTCTTCCCATGTTTGAGAGGAATGCATACGATACACGCCTCAAGCAACCGAAATCTGCGTACTTCACTATTATATATTACTTTATAATTTATGCCTTTTCGTACAAAGATTACGACTCCTCCCCCCAAAGTGGAGTTGGGCCGATCTCTTCGCACGATATTGTAATTATTGTTAGTCAATTTATGTTTCTGGATCAGCTTAGTTTCGCTGGCCATAAACACATCAGGACTTTGATCTTTCAACAATTGGAATAGATTTGCTCTACGTTCGGTCCTAATCAATGAATTTACATTCACAGCAAGGATCTTAAAGGGCCTCTCCGGCAGCGCTCCTTTAACCTATAAAATTGCGTTAAGCTCGGCAAAGCAGAGTAGATATTGTCCTGCCTTTTCGCCTGCTCACTTATCTGGTTTTTGAAGTCCTGCTATTTGACTCTGAATGGCCAGTAGCAAACCTCTTATTTCGGCCTGTGCGTCCGGAGCCTTAGGCACGAGGGCTGGTGGGGCTGCCTTTGGCGCAGGCTGTACCGTGTTTCCCTTTCCTGACGCCATTTGGGCGTAGGAAATTTGGGGATTAACGGAAATTGTTGTTTGAGGACGCGTTGATGGGCGTCTCTCTACCTCTGCTTGCCTTGCCGCTTTGTTATGTTTCAATTGCTGAAACGTCGGACATCCCCGATAGTTTGCAGGGTGCCCGTCGCCTCGGCAAAGTGCACATTTAAGTTGGGTAAATTCGACCCGTTCCTGTCTGAGCTTACACTCTCCTACAATTTGGTTCTCACCACACTTGAAGCAGCGTGACTGCATTTCGCAGTTTGCTGCAGAGTGGCCAAACCTTTTGCAGCGCATGCATTGAAGCATGTCGACGCGCCTTTTTAATTTGTCCCATGTGACAACCTGGTAGTTGAGAACGGAGATACTCCTCAAACTATCCAGTTTGCTGCTGGGCGAAAGCTGTACTAGGAAAAACGGAAGGTTCCGTTTCTCCCGTCTGGCTCTAACTGTAGCGAACGGCTTAACCCCGATAAACTCGAGATCGTCGCTTGCTTTTCGACGGAGCTCATTTAAGAGCACCTGAAGTTCCGTGCAGGAATCTATGCCCTTTAGGAAGACCGTTTGAAACTTTTCTATTTTAGGAGTAAAACTGAAGAACTCAGTTGTTGTTTCTTTTAATAAATCTTTTATTTTTTTATATTGTTCCAAAGTGGAACATTGAATGGAATGCCTTACTTACTTACTTTACTTTTGATGGCGCTCACAGCCCAGGATGGGCTTCGGCCTCAACTAACAAGCCCCTCCAGCCAGCTCTGTCCCTAGCTAGCCGCTTCCAGTTGCGCACACCGAGTGCTTTGATGTCGTCATTCACTTGATTGCGCCACCTGTTACGGGTTCTTCCTCTGCTGCGTACCCCATCGGGGTTGGATTCGAAGACTCGTCGGGCAGGTGCGTTGCTGTCCATACGCTCCACGTGCCCCAGCCATCTAAGCCGCTGTATTTTCAGCTTTTTGACCAGGTCAACGTCGCTGTATAGCCCGTATAGCTCGTCGTTGAATCTTCTCCTCCATACTCCTTCGATACACACCGGACCGAAAATCACACGAAGAATCTTCCTCTCAAAGCACCCTAGCAGATTTTTATCCGAATCTTTCAGTGTCCATGCTTCTGACCCATAAAGCAGGACCGGGATGATTAGGGTTTTGTATAAAGTCTCCTTGGTTCTCAAAGAGAGGGCCTTACTACTTAAATGCCTTCTTAGACCGAAGAAACAGCGGTTGGCAAGAGTAATTCTTCGCTTGATCTCTGCACTGATGTCATTCTGCGATGTAATAGTGGAGCCCAGGTAGACAAAGTCCTTGACAACTTCGAAGTTATATCTGTCCATCGTGATATTTTGCCCGAGTCGACGATGTTGAGATTCCTCTCTCGATGACAGCATATACTTCGTCTTGTCCTCATTAACCGCCAATCCCATTCTAGCCGCCTCCGATTCAATGCTCGCAAATGCCCCTGCCACAGCTCGCTTCGTTCTGCCGACAATGTCTATGTCATCCGCATATGCAAGCAATTGAACGGACTTTTGATAGATTGTACCGCTGGTGTTGACATGTGCGTTGCGTACAATGGCTTCAAGAACGATGTTGAATAGGTTGCATGATAACGCGTCGCCTTGCCTCAATCCTTTCTCAACATCAAAGGAATCGGTGGTGTTCTTACCAATTTTGACGGAGCAGCGAGATTTCTCCATCGTCATCCTGCACAAGCGGACGAGTTTGGCAGGGATGCCGAGACTCGACATGGCTCTGTATAATTCGTCCCTGTTCACGCTATCATACGCGACTTTAAAATCGATAAAAAGGTGGTGTGTATCGATCTGGAATTCCCGGGATTTTTCTAAAATCTGTCGGAGTGTGAACATTTGATCGACGGTTGACTTGCCTGGCCTAAAACCGCACTGATAAGGGCCGATCAGATCGTTGACAAAAGGTTTTAAGCGGTCACACAGGATGGCCGACAAGATTTTATAAGCGACGTTTAGGAGACTAATTCCTCTGTAGTTGGTACATTTCAGAACATCTCCCTTTTTATGGATGGGGCACACTATACCGAGGTTCCATTCATCGGGCATACTTTCCTCCGACCAAATTTTGCAGATGAGCTGGTGTATGCTCCTAGCCAATTCATCTCCCGCTGATTTAAATAGTTCGGCTTGTAAGCCATCCGCACCTGCAGCCTTGTACGACTTAAGTTTGGATATCGCCAGCCGAACTTCGGTTAGGTCGGGTGGACGGAACTCTTGGCCATCATCGTCCAAGTTGAATGGAGCGTTCTGCCTATTAGCGGCATCTTGGCTGTCTTCGCCATTAAGCAGTCTAGAGAAGTGTTCTTTCCAGATCCTCAGCACTGACTGTGTGTCTACTACCATATTCCCACTCTCATCTCGGCAGGCTTCCGTTCTAGCCTTGAATCCTTGGGTGGATCGCTTCACCCTCTGATAAAATTTTCGAACATCTCCCCTACCGCTACAACCCTCAATAGACTCTACCGCCCGCTTCTCGTGCTCTCTCTTTTTCCTCCTGAGAAGTCGGCGTTCCTCTTTTCGTTTCAGCCCGTAGAGCTCCCGGGCCACTCTCTCAGCAGCTCTTGTTCGAGTCTGCAGCATTGCCTGGTAGGCCTCGTCCTTAGCTGCATGCGCTAGCCGGCACTCCTCATCGAACCAGGGGTTTCGTTGTATTCGCCTAGTGAAACCCAGCACATCAGAGGCGGCACTTCTAATGGCTTGTTGACAGTGTTCCCACTGGTCCTCTGCACTTGATGCTGGTAGCGGACCTCCTGAGAGATTAAGAGTTACGTGGTCTGCAAAAGTTCTGGCAGTCTCTTGCGATTTAAGCTTCTCGACATCGAATCTTTTCACAGCATCTGCTCTGCGTTGTCGCGTCATGGATATCCGCATACGTAGTCTAGCTACCACCAGGTAGTGATCCGAGTCAATGTTGGCCCCTCGGAACGTTCGGACGTCCAAGATACTGGAAGCATGTCTCGCGTCTATCGCAACGTGGTCGATTTGGTTGACGGTTACTTGATCACGCGACCGCCAAGTCCCCTTGTGTATATTGAGGTGTGGGAAGTAGGTGCTTGAGATGATGACATTTCGCCCCGCCGCAAAGTCTGCCAGCCGTTGCCGGAAGTTTCGTCGTGTAGGCTGTGTCCTCCGACTATCGAACCAAAGATGCCCTCCTTTCCGAATCTTGCGTTGAAGTCACCAAGAATGATCTTCACGTCGTACTTCGGGCACATATCATACGTTGTCTCCAAGAGATCGTAGAATGCTTTTTTGGTTGAGTCTTCTCTCCTTTCATGGGGGGCGTGAACACAAATCAGCGAAATGTTCTTAAATTTGCCTTTGATGCGGATTGTGACCAGGCGCTCGCTTACACTTCGGAAGCCCAAGACTTCTTGCCTAAGTCTTCCCCTTATCACAAAACCACAACCCAAGAGCCGCTGACCCTGTTCCTTCAAGCACCCGCCGTAGTAGATGTCACACGTTTTCAGTCTCCGTACGCCCTCTCCATCCCATCGCACTTCCTGGATGGCTGTTACGTCAGCCTTTAGCCTGTCCAGGTTCTCCACTAATTGTTCGGCTGCACGTGTTCTGTATAAGGACAGGACGTTCCACGTGCAGATCCGAAATTCATTGTCCTTCTTTCGTTTGCTGGGGTCGTCAACTTTAAAATCATCCATATCCGAGGCTTGTTGTTGTTTCGGAACAACTTTTTTTTACGTGGTAGGGAAGTTACCCCGACGCACAACCCCCGACCCGGAGGACCAGACCCTTCGTATAACTCCAAGGGTAGGGAGCCGGATAAACCGCTCCTTATAGGCCTGAGCTACAAATATGTCGTAGTAGCCCATATAAGGTGTTCACTAAGTAGTTCAACCTAACTGGAACTGTAGACGCCACCGTTGATTCCATCTAGAGAATTCGTCCGCTTCCGCCTCGATGAAAGGAGAAGTGCCTAAGTGGGAACACTCCTCCCCCCCCTCTCTCGTTGGCTGTCCCCAACAGCTTTCCACGGGGATTTAAACCCCGTCTCCAGCTGAGGTACTAGACACCCGATGTTCACCACGTGGAGGTGAGAGTAGGTTAGATTTGTACCATTGGACATCAGAAACGAGCTTAGACGTGGCATGAATGGTGTCATGTCCCGCCTTAAAGCCGAACTGATTGTCGGGTATGATATTGTTGTCCTCCGCCCACTTGGACAGAGCTCTATTTATGACTTTCTCAAATACCTTACTGATACTCGGAAGAAGACTTATCGACCGGAGATTCGCCGGATTGGAGTTGTCCTTTCCCTTTTTCGGGAGCGGATGAACCACAGCTGTCTTCCACCGCCCTGGATAATATGCATTATTCAGAGCGTTGTTAAACAGTGTGGCATAAATGTCAACTGCTTCCTGAGGCAGATGTCGCAGTACAACGTTGGATATACCATCGATTCCTGCTGACTTCTTTTTCTTTAATGAAGCGAAGATGAGCTGGAGCTCAACTTTCGAAATTAGCAGGGAATTAGCCCCGTTTCGCTTGGCGATGGTGGCGTTTGCCAAGTGTTCTTCATTGAACCCGGTGAAACCGAGATTCTCTGATCGCCATTGCATCATTTGATTTCGAAGGTAGAAGTGGTGAGGCAAGGCTCTGTTTTCCAGGTCATGGTTCGGGCGAAAGCTAGCATTCACCTTGTACACTTGCTGGAAAGCAGCCCCCACAGCCTCCACTTTCTCACGAGGATCTTCGATTATAAAGAGGTCATCGTCCAAGACGGCTTCTTCTGGATCTATGCCTGCTATCAGAAGTACGTCTCTGTTCTCTTTCGTACTCTGAAGCTTAAGACACGGAAGTTCGTTTTGATCATTTCGTCTAAATACTTTATTAATTTCAGGAAACATACTCGCGTCGCTAGAATTAACGGCCCGAATTTTGTTGTCCCAATACAAATTAATAGACAACCGGTAATTTTCCTTGATCAATTGGTTGATGTTTTTAATTGACGACTTCAGTGTCCTAATCTCCAGATCGTGTATGTCAGTAAAACGTCTGTACAAGAGTTTCAGTCTTGTCAAAAATCCACTTTTTTGTCTGTGTAGTGCGTCGATGGTCGCGTTGCGGTACATGTCTGTGGCTTCGCGTTCTTTGTATTTTGGTATTGTTTTTTCCATTGTTCATTGGATTGTACTGTCCATCTTTTCCAAGTAATCGTCAATTTCGGTATAAGTTAAATTCCTGTCATTTGGTGGGGATGTGTTGTTCGTTCGTAGTTCACTCGATAAAGTGCTGGTGAAGCGTGGCCAGCGAGTCTTACTGTAATTGTAAGAATGTACCGGCACATACTCCTCCAACTCCACCAGCTCGTTCGGAAGTTGAATTACGGCCGCAAGTCCGCAGTGGTCACTGTCGTACTCTATCGTCCGTAAACAGTTTCTTGGTCGTTGACCCACAGTGTCAGTAATTGTCAGTCTTGAGTCCTTAAGCAATAGATCCAGATAGGAACCGCTTCTTGGAAACGAAGGCCTATCAGTAGCCAGAAGGTCGAGCATATACTCAGCGTTGTATTGACACATCCAATTAAATAGATGGCTACCTCTCGGATTTTGTATTTGATTTCCCCAATCTACATGTTTGGCATTCAAATCACCGGCCATGAGATATTAATTCTCTTCCGAGTTCAGTTGTAAGCATTGAAAAAGTTTTTCGAGCTCTGTTAAAAATTCAGCTGGCTGAGGTGATTCCGGTGCATAAGCCGCAATCGCATACATCCTCTTCCCATGTTTGAGAGGAATGCATACGATACACGCCTCAAGCAACCGAAATCTGCGTACTTCACTATTATATATTACTTTATAATTTATGCCTTTTCGTACAAAGATTACGACTCCTCCCCCCAAAGTGGAGTTGGGCCGATCTCTTCGCATGATATTGTAATTATTGTTAGTCAATTTATGTTTCTGGATCAGCTTAGTTTCGCTGGCCATAAACACATCAGGACTTTGATATTTCAACAATTGGAATAGATTTGCTCTACGTTCGGTCCTAATCAATGAATTTACATTCACAGCAAGGATCTTAAAGGGCCTCTCCGGCAGCGCGCCTTTAACCTATAAAATTGCGTTAAGCTCGGCAAAGCAGAGTAGATATTGTCCACCCTTTTCGCCTGCTCACTTATCTGGTTTTTGAAGTCCTGCTATTTGACTCTGAATGGCCAGTAGCAAACCTCTTATTTCGGCCTGTGCGTCCGGAGCCTTAGGCACGAGGGCTGGTGGGGCTGCCTTTGGCGCAGGCTGTACCGTGTTTCCCTTTCCTGACGCCATTTGGGCGTAGGAAATTTGGGGATTAACGGAAATTGTTGTTTGAGGACGCGTTGGTGGGCGTCTCTCTACCTCTGCTTGCCTTGCCGCTTTGTTATGTTTCAATTGCTGAAACGTCGGACATCCCCGATAGTTTGCAGGGTGCCCGTCGCCTCGGCAAAGTGCACATTTAAGTTGGGTCAATTCGACCCGTTCCTGCCTGAGCTTACACTCTCCTACAATTTGGTTCTCACCACACTTGAAGCAGCCGTTTGAGGCCGTTTGAAACTTTTCTATTTTAGGAGTAAAACTGAAGAACTCAGTTGTTGTTTCTTTTAATAAATCTTTTATTTTTTTATATTGTTCCAAAGTGGAACATTGAATGGAATGCCTATCTTTATTTAATCTTTTAATAAAAAAGTTTTCACCTATGGCCGACTTACATAGTTTTATGGTATCGTCTAACTCCATCTTGTATGCATTGATGGGTGGCACCTTCTCTTTTTTGTTTTTGGGCAGCTGTGGCTGCTGCTGTTGACTCTGCTGCTGTTGATTCTGCTGCTGCTGCTGCTGGTTCTGCTTCTGTTGTTTCTGCTTCTGTTGTTGTTGTCGTTGTTGTTTAGGCTGCTGCTGTGGCTGTTGTTCTTGCAGCTGTACTTGTGGCAGTACTTTTGCCTGCTTTTTATCTTGATGCGGCTGCTCAGTTTGCTGTGACAGCTTCGCATCTTTTTTTTTTGCTTTTGGGCACCCACTGGCGCCTGTAGGGATTTATTTTGTTGTCGCTCGTGGACTTCTCTCTGTCGGCGCGCTTCTTGTTTTTCTTTCACCGCCAATATTAGAGAAGTGAGCTGGCCTTGAAGGTGCTCTATTTCCCCTTGTACTGCACCGATTTGAGCTTGAAGTTGTTGCTCTTCTATTTCCTCTTCTGATGATGCCTCTGGTGAGGTAAGGTCCACAAACTGGTTACTGTCACCTGTTGTATACTGTCCCTCTCCCCCCTCGGACATGTACACGATGTCTTCGTCGGACGGCGAGGTGTTTAGTTGCCTTTGAATTTTGGCTGCTGCTGTTGTTTTTGCTGTGCGCGCCGTCTCCTTCCCTTCGGCTCGCAGCTTAGCTGAAGTGCTTGTGGAGCGAAGCTTGACGAGGTTCGGCATATAGCGAATCCTCCTTCTCCTCTTCTTGGTAAATTCGGCGGTTGGTGCCGTTGCCGGTATTGTTTTGGTTTCGGTGTTATCTTTCGATGTACCTGCTGCTGGTTTTTTTGTTGTTGCGTTGTCATCATTCGATGTCTTCGCTGTTGACTTTGCCGTTGTTATTGAAACATCTTTCGATGCCCCAGTTACAAACGCCGTTGAATTTGTTGCTGGGATACCACCTTTCGATGGTCCCGCAACGTCATCGTCTTTCATCGGTTGCCGTGAATTCCTTTTTGTTATCTGTGCCACTTCCTGGTTATGAAAAAGAGCAGTTAAAAATTCGGACCCCGACCAGGATTCGAACTTGCCTTCTTCCACACTGCGGTCTGCCACCCTACCACTGTGCTATCGCACACATGAGAAAACCTTGTCTATAGTTCAAGTAATACTCTTACACACACGATTCTAGTTTAAAATTCTGCAAAAGCCAATACGTCTACACTGCTTCACAGATCGATATCGACTGACCAATTGGACCTCTAGGTAGTCTGAGCTATGCTCCTTGTTAATGTTTGTTCGGCCAATTGTCGTTAAGAATCCGTGACGTTGAATTTCAGGTTAACGTATTAAGATATTTAAGGTGCTGGCTGAATATACTGTTCGCTTGGTATAATATAGATCTTTAATATTTCAAAAGAAACCGACAGTATTATTGTTTTGACAGATTGAAAATGAAATTAATCAAAAATAATCTATGATAGTTGTCGGGGTGTGTCGTTATCCTTTGTGAAAGTTTTTTTGATATGGTATCTTTTCAAATACATACCTAGGTACGTGGTTTCAAAAAAAAAAAAGAAAAAAAAAATTCAGTAATAAGTGTTTTGGCGCGAAAGTATGGTTTTTCAACCATTTACCGAAGGTTTGGTGTATGTGTCAATTTTGTTTTGTCAACTCGTTGACCATCCGCGTTGCGTACAAATTAATACTTGCTTGTAGCTTGTAAAGGGTTATAGATCGTAAAACTAACCACTTATGTATATGTATATGTACATGTACATGTATAAACTGGGTACCCCCTACTTTAGTGGCTTAGTAAAATGCAGCAAATTTTATTTTGGATTGTGATATGATATAATATGTTATGGATTGTGATAATGTCAAGAGCTCAAAATGGTAAGCAGCTCTATTGAGATACGTTTATTTAAAAATAAAAACATAGGTATACACAACACAACTTCATTCAAAAATTGCATACAACTTTTAAAAAATTATGAAATCTGTCCTTAACACAACTTTCAAGCCCAGAATATTATGTTTATTTGTTTCATTGGTCGCAATAACAGCTGAAAATATTTTAATTGCCAGTTTAGTATTTTAATTAGTACTTCATCTGCCCAGTAAAATACTCAGAACTTTAATTATTAATTAGGTCTGTTCGGATATAGTGAAACGTAAATAAGGATGTTACTTGACGAGTAAGTTCAAAGTAGCTTAATTGAAACTTTACTCAGATATTGTGAAAGAAGCCATAAATTTCCAAAAAAGAAAGTTTAAATTTAATTTTTTTTTTTTTTTTCGAATTTCTCAAAATCTAAGAGAACATAAAATTATCTGAATTAACACATTAAGACACAGCGCCATATAAAGAAGTCTGATGATCGGGTTGGCATTCGTGAAACAGCTATAACTACAGCCAAAAAATATCTTGGTGGTAGAACTAAGAAACACATAAGTTATTTTTGATTCATTCAAATTTTCAATGTTAATTGCTGTCTTCGTAGCGTGACTCTGACTGCATTGTATCAACTCAGTTCATACAAACTTCTTCCTTAATTATCTGGTTTAAAGCGTACGTTTGGTATATAATTGATAAGAGCATCGACTTTAAAATGCTAAATTAGTTCTTAATCAGTTACCACATATGTACAATTTTGAGCAAATTAAATACAGAATATTTGTTCAAATTTCTTTGAGTTTGAAAATATTTCTTTAAAAACCAGCATTAAACATTTTATAGCTTTTTTTATAATTTGTTTGAACCCTACAAATCCACCACGACCCTGTTATTCTTAAGTACTGATAATCTTCTAAACGGTAACTTTTATCGATTAAAAAATCGGGGTACCTTTAATTACAAATTTAAATGTCAACAAATTTATCTCAGGATAGTATGTCAGGAATTTTGAAAGCTGAGGGATCTTTAAAGTTTAAACGTTAAAATTTGAGCCATTTTTGTACAACCAGTTGTTGTTGTTGAGCTACACGCAAATAATTTTACATGGAACTTATCAAGAAAATAAAAGCAACTTCGGTAATTTTGACCAGACCTAGTAGTAAAGGCGTTAAGGGCACATTTGAGGTCAAATCTCGCACTTCATCCTGACGACGGGATGAGCTAAGGTACACTAATAGTCCATGTCCTTACTGTACTTTTAAGAAGTGAGGTCAGGGTGGCAACACTGTCAGATTAACGATATCAGGCCTTCGTGCCTGGCTATAACAACGAAATTCCACATACATTGGTCTATTAATCGAGAAACAGACTTCGGATGATGTTGCGAAAGTTCTCGTTGGATTCAAAATATTTGAAATCATATGACGGTAATAATTTTTTGGTCCCTCCCCCACCCTTGCACGCTGTAGGCGCAAAGTAGTTATGTGCATATTGTAACAGTCTTTTTTACCTTTAGTACTTGCTGGCAATTTGAACCCCTAGCTTAGCTGTGGTCGTGGTTCTTGGACCTTTAACTGCTACAAAAAATAATTTAAAATCATTGCCAGTCTGCATCTTGATGTTATTGATGCGCGAGAAATCGCCTCAACCCTCTCTTCCTTGGTTGCATCCGTCGCTAGAGCAACCCCTTTTCATAGGCCTCTTCCCCCATCTAAATCCTCCTCCCTCTCGTTTCCTCTCCCTCATCCATTAAAAAAAATCTTCTATTCAGACATTGTGTCTGTTTTCAATATCTTCAAAAATTGTTAAAATTCTGTTTTTCCATGTTCAAAAAATATAAAATTAGATTTTATTTATATATTAAACATTAAAATTACAAATCTTAAAAATTTTATTAAATTAAAAGAAAAACAATTGTTGTACAATTTCAATTTAAGTTACTTTAAATTTAAATAAAATAACTTCCTTTATGGCAACCCTGTTGCTGACTTAAGAAACTTTTCAATTTAAACTCGGTGTGAAAACATACTTGGGTAGTTACTACCTCTTTTCCGATTCTATTTTTTTTCTTATATTATACTCTCAATAGTCCCCAATTCAAACCCCCCCCTCGATTCGCGTATTAATTGTTATATATTTTTTTTGTATTATATACATATTTCTATCTTTTATGGAAAATGAATTATATGAAGGATATTTACAAAAACTCACCCCTAAATTCCTGTTGAAATTGCCACTGCAACTGGTGTGGGATGGTACCCTTCCCTGATGCTGATGTATAGCTTTTTTTATACGTTTATTCACTTTTAAATATATGTATATGTTAATCCGCGAATTGAGATTATATTTTTCACGTTTCCCGCTTTAACACTTGTTTTAATATTTTTATTTTATTATCTTTAACGCGGGTTAACACATATTGGAATTATTCTTAAATATGTAAGTGTAAGTATGTATTCAAATTTCTTCAATTATCAATTACAAAAAAAAAAAAAAATTTAGGAAAATTCAAAAAAAAAATGTTGGTTTCCGGCTGTTTTCGGGATTCGAACCTGGGACCCCCTTCGTACCAATTGGACCTCTAGTTTTTTTTTTTTTTTTTTAAATTCTTTTTTATTTATTCATAACTATCTTAAAGCTAGACAAAAATTCATGAAAAACTAGCCTACTTATCAATATCTTTTTTTTTTTTTTTTTTAATTTTTTTGTTTAGGTTTTTTTTGATTTTATAATTGTTTTGTTTTCATTTTTTGGTGTTATTTTTTTTTTTGGTGCCACCCTGACTGTCCCTACAATACAATACACTTAAAACTATGTAAGTCGGCCAAGACGAGAAAACTAAGTTAACTTTATTGTATCTAATTCTTCATTAAACCACCAAAACTGGTTATCTTGTTTTCCCCTATCTCTTCGGTCCCGATCGGACACAGTCCTACTGAACCGAAGGCGCTCTGCTCCACCCTGTGCGAGGACGTCTCGACTTTAAAGGAGTCGCCTATCTACAGTTCTGCGGCCGACGCACATACATCGATTTCGAATATTTTGGCGGCCAAAAATATTAAAGGGTCCTAATTGCTTCAAAAGGCCCTTTTTGATGAAACTACATTGTTAAAAAAAAATAACTTGTATTATTTTCGAACTTTTTATTATAAATAGACATGGTAAAATTAAATTAAATTATTTCATTAAAAAATGTGTCTGTTCTTAATTTCTGCTTATTGCTCCAAATCTGATTGTCTGTTCGGCTCGGCAGGAACTAAAAGTTCAATTACTGCAGCGGAAAAAACTTTTTGTGAGTTTTTCTTCAAAGATCTTTCACAACTTATTAGTGGATCTGAAGTTAGTAGCAATCTTTGATAAATATCAATATTACATTCTTCCCTTGAAAATTTTCGGGAAAATTCAATCTGTAGGACCTAAAATGTTTATTTCGAGCTTCTGCAGCCTCTTCGGACAGTTGCCCGATTGGCAACAATGCATTATCTATGATGCTTGCCCCATGTAGTAATAACTTGTGCATGGTTGGTGACATGGGATGCCATCCGTATAATTCTACATAAAGTTGCGCGGTTTTGAAGGCATATTCTTCGAATTTTAAAGTATTTATTTTGTGACCGCTTGAAATTGTCTCTAATATAACTTTAAAATTCTGAATCAATTGGTGGTCAATGCCTGTGATGTCTGCTGCTAGTTGTGTATTTTCGAAAAACCGTCTACTAGTATTGCCATCATTAGTATTACCGAAATTGGCTTTAGGCATGTCCACCAGAAGCCCGGTTTCCAAACGGAATCTTTCTTGGATTTCTTTTTTCCTTTTTTCTTCAACATTTTTCTCCTCCTGCGTCCTTCTCTCTTTATATTTCTTCACAGGCAATTTGTATGCCAAATGTAGGATACTTTCTAAAATCCGAATTCTGGCATGTAATACCGAAATGCCAAACTCAAGAGCTTCGGGATTTGTTTCGTTCTTTTTGCTTAAATTGTTGAAATCTTTTGAAGTTGCGCCACATATGTAGCATCGACTAGTTGAAGTAGTGTTGGTTGCAGAATTGCACACTTTAGCATCAATCATGGTCATTTTCAAAATATGACCATATGAGAATTCTTTGCCATTAATATTCACTTTTGTTGGAGTGAGGTTCAGAGCTGCATTTTGCACATAACTTATTTCTTCTTTTGTAACATCTGTAGTCTCTTTCACGTACCGAAATCTGATAGGGCGACAAAATCGTGGTGATGATGGGGTCGGGTTTTGCCATAACACTTTATTGTTTTCTTCGCCACAAACAATTTGTAGTGGCACAAAAGAACTTAAAAATAGGTTAGCATCGGATTCGGCATCTTCAGTAAACTTTTGTTTGTACCGGGTTTGTTGAGACCCGTCACATTACAATTTGCAAATAATCTTTAAAGAACTTCTTTCAATATTGTTAAGGGTTGTCAAAACTTCTTCCAAATAAATTGATAAGCGTTGAATGGTGTGGTCTAGAAGGCATTGCAGATTCATTTCTGCGCAAGTAGCCGTGACTCTTAATTCCGATTTTGGGGGGTAGCATTCTTGTTTTGCTCTTAATAAAACATCGTAACAAGGATAATGGTTTGGGTTTGTTGCCCTTATTATCTCATACTGTCGTCTTGTCAGATCAGCTTCTACAAACATTTTGAGTGCTTGAAACGGGGTTAAGGGAGCAATTGTTTCATTGGACTTGGAAATGGCTTTTCTATATTTACCAGCCTTTGTTGGAGAGTTAGTTATATCTCTAAGGACTTTTGAGGCATCCCTTTTCCCCTCCGTTTGCAATATAGCTTGCGCAGCATGTAAAATAATTTCTTCCTCAACAGTAGAGCGAATCTCCTCGGTTTTCCTTCTCTTGGTTCGCTCACTCGAATCCGCGAATGATTTGCATGGACGACCAGGCCGGTTAAGCGTCTGCATTGGTATTTCGAAGGTTCCTTCCAGCCAAAGATGATTTTTTTGCAAGAAAACTTCTTCAATTTTATGGGCCTTTAACCACCTTTGTTTAATTTCTGATTTAATGTAGGAAAACCTATGCTTCAGGATTTTTTTTCTATCCTCATTGTCTCCATAGCATACTACCAAGTGGTTTTCAAAATAATTTAATTTCTTACTTAACGTTGGTAAATTTTGCCTTTGGATTTCCTCAAACAGATATTTACGGGTCACTATTTTCATCCCCGAGGAACTGGGTGAGTCCATAACTAAGAAAATACAAAATTAAAAAAAAAAAAAAAATTAGTTCAAGCTGCCGCTACTAAGTAATAAGCGGGATTCTGCGGTTACTTTTTTCTGTAAAATAATTCTAAATGTGTGATCTATTGAGTAAATAAAAAATCACGACCGGGACGAGTCCTGATATATAACGAAATTGCTTTTAAAATAAAAAACAATGATTTTTTATTTGAAAAAGGTGTTTTAATAAATGACCAAAAAATATAAAGGAACTTAAAAATAAAATAAAAATTTTTAATTTGTTTAATAAAAGCTTACCTGAGTTATCAGAATCCATCACTTTCACTTCACTACACAACTTAGTAAAAATTTAAGACCTTTATAAAAAGTCATTAAATGTGGGAACCGAAAATCAATAAATTGCACTCGAGTCATGATCGAATTCCGACTACCTGTTGAGGCGCGCAAACACAATGAGAGGAGAAAAAAGGGTGGGGGGCTATTCCTACAACTGTATATTTACTCAGAGAGTCATTGGTTTTTCTCTTTTAAGATTTTCATTTTTTGCAATTATGTCCCGCTAATTATTGCAAATCGATGTATGTGCGACGTGGTAGATTAGCGGAACCGCCGCTCTATCCTGTATCAGCCCTCGACTGTCTAAATAGAGGAAAGCATCGGGTGGGATAAATCCACTTAAACGCACACTCTCGTAGTAATCAGTGTTGGGGTAGTAAGTCCCAAAAATTAAGCTATTGGCTGAGGACATCGCTCTTGCAATGTGACCCCGAATCAGCTTGATTATAAAATTATCGATGTATGTGCGGCCGACGCACATACATCGATTTCGAATATTTTGGCGGCCAAAAATATTAAAGGGTCCTAATTGCTTCAAAAGGCCCTTTTTGATGAAACTACATTGTTAAAAAAAAATAACTTGTATTATTTTCGAACTTTTTATTATAAATAGACATGGTAAAATTAAATTAAATTATTTCATTAAAAAATGTGTCTGTTCTTAATTTCTGCTTATTGCTCCAAATCTGATTGTCTGTTCGGCTCGGCAGGAACTAAAAGTTCAATTACTGCAGCGGAAAAAACTTTTTGTGAGTTTTTCTTCAAAGATCTTTCACAACTTATTAGTGGATCTGAAGTTAGTAGCAATCTTTGATAAATATCAATATTACATTCTTCCCTTGAAAATTTTCGGGAAAAATTCAATCTGTAGGACCTAAAATGTTTATTTCGAGCTTCTGCAGCCTCTTCGGACAGTTGCCCGATTGGCAACAATGCATTATCTATGATGCTTGCCCCATGTAGTAATAACTTGTGCATGGTTGGTGACATGGGATGCCATCCGTATAATTCTACATAAAGTTGCGCGGTTTTGAGGCATATTCTTCGAATTTTAAAGTATTTATTTTGTGACCGCTTGAAATTGTCTCTAATATAACTTTAAAATTCTGAATCAATTGGTGGTCAATGCCTGTGATGTCTGCTGCTAGTTGTGTATTTTCGAAAAACCGTCTACTAGTATTGCCATCATTAGTATTACCGAAATTGGCTTTAGGCATGTCCACCAGAAGCCCGGTTTCCAAACGGAATCTTTCTTGGATTTCTTTTTTCCTTTTTTCTTCAACATTTTTCTCCTCCTGCGTCCTTCTCTCTTTATATTTCTTCACAGGCAATTTGTATGCCAAATGTAGGATACTTTCTAAAATCCGAATTCTGGCATGTAATACCGAAATGCCAAACTCAAGAGCTTCGGGATTTGTTTCGTTCTTTTTGCTTAAATTGTTGAAATCTTTTGAAGTTGCGCCACATATGTAGCATCGACTAGTTGAAGTAGTGTTGGTTGCAGAATTGCACACTTTAGCATCAATCATGGTCATTTTCAAAATATGACCATATGAGAATTCTTTGCCATTAATATTCACTTTTGTTGGAGTGAGGTTCAGAGCTGCATTTTGCACATAACTTATTTCTTCTTTTGTAACATCTGTAGTCTCTTTCACGTACCGAAATCTGATAGGGCGACAAAATCGTGGTGATGATGGGGTCGGGTTTTGCCATAACACTTTATTGTTTTCTTCGCCACAAACAATTTGTAGTGGCACAAAAGAACTTAAAAATAGGTTAGCATCGGATTCGGCATCTTCAGTAAACTTTTGTTTGTACCGGGTTTGTTGAGACCCGTCACATTACAATTTGCAAATAATCTTTAAAGAACTTCTTTCAATATTGTTAAGGGTTGTCAAAACTTCTTCCAAATAAATTGATAAGCGTTGAATGGTGTGGTCTAGAAGGCATTGCAGATTCATTTCTGCGCAAGTAGCCGTGACTCTTAATTCCGATTTTGGGGGGTAGCATTCTTGTTTTGCTCTTAATAAAACATCGTAACAAGGATAATGGTTTGGGTTTGTTGCCCTTATTATCTCATACTGTCGTCTTGTCAGATCAGCTTCTACAAACATTTTGAGTGCTTGAAACGGGGTTAAGGGAGCAATTGTTTCATTGGACTTGGAAATGGCTTTTCTATATTTACCAGCCTTTGTTGGAGAGTTAGTTATATCTCTAAGGACTTTTGAGGCATCCCTTTTCCCCTCCGTTTGCAATATAGCTTGCGCAGCATGTAAAATAATTTCTTCCTCAACAGTAGAGCGAATCTCCTCGGTTTTCCTTCTCTTGGTTCGCTCACTCGAATCCGCGAATGATTTGCATGGACGACCAGGCCGGTTAAGCGTCTGCATTGGTATTTCGAAGGTTCCTTCCAGCCAAAGATGATTTTTTTGCAAGAAAACTTCTTCAATTTTATGGGCCTTTAACCACCTTTGTTTAATTTCTGATTTAATGTAGGAAAACCTATGCTTCAGGATTTTTTTTCTATCCTCATTGTCTCCATAGCATACTACCAAGTGGTTTTCAAAATAATTTAATTTCTTACTTAACGTTGGTAAATTTTGCCTTTGGATTTCCTCAAACAGATATTTACGGGTCACTATTTTCATCCCCGAGGAACTGGGTGAGTCCATAACTAAGAAAATACAAAATTAAAAAAAAAAAAAAATTAGTTCAAGCTGCCGCTACTAAGTAATAAGCGGGATTCTGCGGTTACTTTTTTCTGTAAAATAATTCTAAATGTGTGATCTATTGAGTAAATAAAAAATCACGACCGGGACGAGTCCTGATATATAACGAAATTGCTTTTAAAATAAAAAAACAATGATTTTTTATTTGAAAAAGGTGTTTTAATAAATGACCAAAAAATATAAAGGAACTTAAAAATAAAATAAAAATTTTTAATTTGTTTAATAAAAGCTTACCTGAGTTATCAGAATCCATCACTTTCACTTCACTACACAACTTAGTAAAAATTTAAGACCTTTATAAAAAGTCATTAAATGTGGGAACCGAAAATCAATAAATTGCACTCGAGTCATGATCGAATTCCGACTACCTGTTGAGGCGCGCAAACACAATGAGAGGAGAAAAAAGGGTGGGGGGCTATTCCTACAACTGTATATTTACTCAGAGAGTCATTGGTTTTTCTCTTTTAAGATTTTCATTTTTTGCAATTATGTCCCGCTAATTATTGCAAATCGATGTATGTGCGACGTGGTAGATTAGCGGAACCGCCGCTCTATCCTGTATCAGCCCTCGACTGTCTAAATAGAGGAAAGCATCGGGTGGGATAAATCCACTTAAACGCACACTCTCGTAGTAATCAGTGTTGGGGTAGTAAGTCCCAAAAATTAAGCTATTGGCTGAGGACATCGCTCTTGCAATGTGACCCCGAATCAGCTTGATTATAAAATTATCGATTCTGTTAATGTTGGCTCCATTGTATAGAACCTCGTTGGAATAATAATGTTTGTACTCCGACTCTGGTGTTCTGTGTAATCCAAGGCAGCACTGCCTCTCAAACACCCGAACGTAACGTTGAACCACACCGGGCATCCATAGGCAATCATTGGCCGGATAAGGGCCATGTAGCAAATCACCTTAACCCTGCTGTCAAGACGGCTGCTATAAAACAACCGTTTTGTCAGGGCAAAAGCTCCCCTGGCTCTGGTCAGAGCAGCATTTATATGTCTGTCGAAATACAAATACTGATCCATCCAGATGCCAAGGTACTTTACTACACTTTTATTCGCCAGTGGATGTCCGTGTGGCCCTACGATCACCAGCTTGCGCCAGTTCTTTCTTGTATCCCTAGGGGCTCCATGCAATGGAGTCCTGACCAGAATGGTTTCGGATTTCTGAAAGTTGATTTTCAACTTCCAGTCTTCGCAATATCGCTGAATCTTGTCGAAGTCACGCTGCAAGAGAATTCTGATGACCTCAACTGTTAGAGCTGTTCTGTACGCAATTAGATCGTCGGCATACGCTATGGCATGGGCTAGACTACCTATCAGATCGCTGGTGTAAATACTGAATAGAATCGGTGAGTTCACCGCTCCCTGTTGAAGACCATTTTTAATTTCGAAGGTTGCGGTAGAAGTTACATTGCCAATTTTGACAACAAACTTTCTACCATTCAGCATATCATAAAGCATATATAAAAACGGTTTACTTATGTCCAGTCTGGCTAGCTTTAGATACAGACCTAACCATACGGTGTCGAAAGCTTTCTCCAAGTCAACCAGACAAGCACCCGTACACTGTCTTTTAGATTTGTTCCATTGGACATCAGAAACGAGCTTAAACGCGGCATGAATGGTGTCATGTCCCGCCTTAAAGCCGAACTGATTGTCGGGTATGATATTGTTGTCCTCCGCCCACTTGGACAGAGCTCTATTTATGACTTTCTCAAATACCTTACTGATACTCGGAAGAAAACTTATCGACCGGAGATTCGCCGGATTGGAGTTGTCCTTACCCTTTTTCGGGAGAGGATGAACCACAGCTGTCTTCCACCGCCCTGGATAATATGAATTATTCAGAGCGTTGTTAAACAGTGTGGCATAAATGTCAACTGCTTCCTGAGGCAGATGTCGCAGTACAACGTTGGATATACCATCGATTCCTGCTGACTTCTTTTTCTTTAATGAAGCGAAGATGAGCTGGAGCTCAACTTTCGAAACTAACAGGGAATTAGCCCCGTTTCGCTCGGCCATGGTGGCGTTTGCCAAGTGTTCTTCATTGAACCCGGTGAAACCGAGATTCTCTGATCGCCATTGCGTCAATTCATTTCAAAGGTAGAAGTGGTGAAGCAAGGCTCTGTTTTCCAGGTCATGGTTCGGGCGAAAGCTAGCATTCACCTTGTACACTTGCTGGAAAGCTGCCCCCACAGCCTCCACTTTCTCACGAGGATCTTCGATTATAAAGAGGTCATCGTCCAAGATGGCTTCCTCTGGATCTATGCCTGCTATCAGAAGTACGTCTCTGTTCTCTGTCGTACTCTGAAGCTTAAGACACGGAAGTTCGTTTTGATCATTCCGCCTAAATATTTTATTAATTTTAAGAAACATACTCGGGTCGCTAGAATTAACGGCCCGAATTTTGTTGTCCCAATACAAATTAATAGACAACCGGTAATTTTCCTTGATTAATTGGTTGATGTTTTTAATTGACGACTTCAGTGTCCTAATCTCCAGATCGTGTATGTCAGTAAAACGTCTGTACAAGAGTTTCAGTCAAAAGTCCACTTTTTTGTCTGTGTAGTGCGTCGATGGTCGCGTTGCGGTACATGTCTGTGGCTTCGCGTTCTTTGTATTTTGGTATTGTTTTTTGCATTGTTCGTTGGATTGTACTGTCCATCTTTTCCAAGTAATCGTCAATTTCGGTATTAGTTAAATTCCTGTCATTTGGTGGGGATGTGTTGTTCGTTCGTAGTTCACTCGATAAAGTGCTGGTGAAGCGTGGCCAGCGAGTCTTATTGTTATTGTAAGAATGCACCGGCACATACTCCTTCAACTCCACCAGCTCGTTCGGAAGTTGAATTACGGCCGCAAGTCCGCAGTGGTCACTGTCGTACTCTATCGTTCGTAAACAGTTTCTTGGTCGTTGACCCACAGTGTCAGTAATTGTCAGTCTTGAGTCCTTAAGCAATAGATCCAGATAGGAACCGCTTCTTGGAAACGAAGGCCTATCAGTAGCCAGAAGGTCGAGCATATACTCAGCGTTGTATTGACACATCCAATTAAATAGATGGCTACCTCTCGGATTTTGTACTTGATTTCCCCAATCTACATGTTTGGCATTCAAATCACTGGCCATGAGATATTAATTCTCTTCCGAGTTCAGTTGTAAGCATTGAAAAAGTTTTTCGAGCTCTGTTAAAAATTCAGCTGGCTGAGGTGATTCCGGTGCATAAGCCGCAATCGCATACATCCTCTTCCCATGTTTGAGAGGAATGCATACGATACACGCCTCAAGCAACCGAAATCTGCGTACTTCACTATTATATATTACTTTATAATTTATGCCTTTTCGTACAAAGATTACGACTCCTCCCCCCAAAGTGGAGTTGGGCCGATCTCTTCGTACGATATTGTAATTATTGTTAGTCAATTTATGTTTCTGGTTCAGCTTAGTTTCGCTGGCCATAAACACATCAGGACTCTGATCTTTCAACAATTGGAAAAGATTTGCTCTACGTTCGGTCCTAATCAATGAATTTACATTCACAGCAAGGATCTTTAAGTGCCTCTCCGGCAGCGCGCCCTTAACCTTTAAAATGCGATAAGCTCGGCAAAGCAGAGTAGATATTGTCTACCCTTTTCGCCTACTCAATTATCTGTTTTTGAAGTCCTGCTATTTGGCTCTGTATGGCCAGTAGCAAACCTCTTATTTCGGCCTGTGCGTCCGGAGCCTTAGGCACAAGGGCCTGTGGGGCTGCCTTTGGCGCAGGCTGTACCTTTTTTCCCTTTCCTGACGCCATTTGGGCGTAGGAAATTTGGGGATTGACGGAAATTGTTGTTTGAGGACGCGTTAGTGGGCGTCTTACTATCATCTCTGCTTGCCTTGCCGCTTTATTGTGTTTCATTTGCTAGAACGTCGGACATCCCCTATAGTTGCGGGGTGCCCATCGCCTCGGCAAAGTGCACATTTAAGTTGGGTCAATTCGACCCGTTCCTGCCCGAGCTTACACTCTCCTAACATGTGGTTCTCACCACACTTGACGCAGCGTGACTGCATTTCGCAGTTTGCCGCAGCATGGCCGAACCTTTGGCAGCGCATGCATTGAAGCATGTCGCCGCGCCTCTTTAATTTATCCCAAGTCACAAGCTGGTAGTCGAGGACGGAGATACTCCTCAGACTTTCCAGTTTGCTGCTGGGCGAAAGCTGTACCAGGAAGAACGGCAGATTCCGTTTCTCCCGCCTGGCCTTAACTGTAGCGAACGGCTTAACCCCGATAAATTCGAGATCGTCGCTCGCTTTTTGAAGAAGCTCTTTTAAGAGCACCTGTGGGTCCGTGTAGGAGTCTATGCCCTTTAGTAGGACCGTCTGAAACTTTTCAGTTTTTGGGGTAAAACTAAAGAACTCCGTTGTGGATTCCTTTAACAAATCTTTAATAATTTTATAATCTTTAATGATAAAAGCACTGAATAGTGTGCCTATCTACACTTAATCTTTTTATTGTAAAATTTGTGCCTATGGGCGACTTACATAACTTTATTGTAACTTGTAATTCCATTTTATACGTGTTTATTGGTGGCACCTTTTCTTTTTTTATCTGCGTTGACGGCTGTGGCTGCTGCTGGTGTTCCTTCTGCTGCTGCGGTATCTGCTGCTGTTGTTGTTTCTGCTGCTGCTGCTTCTGGATCTGCTGCTGTTGTTTTTGTTGCTGTTCTTTATCTTGTTGCTGTTGCTGTTGTTTTTGTGTTTGCTGTGTTTGTTTTAACTGCAGCTTATTTTGTGGCTGGTCTGGTTGATTTTGTTTATCTTGCTGGGGTTGCACAGTTGTCGGTTGCAACTCCGCATTTTTTGTTTGCTGTTGCGCTGATTTTGGTGGAGCCTGTAGCGACTTTTTAGTTTCATGCTCCTGCTTTTCTCGCTGTCTTCGCGCTTCTTGCTTGTACTTGAGGGCTTTAACAATTTCCTGCACCTCTGCTCGTTACTGCTCTATTTGTTTTTGTTTTCTCTCAACTATGCTATTGAGAGCTTGCTCCTGGGTTTCCTCCTCTTCCGATGCCAGATTTATGAGTACCTCTTGGTCATCGCTGGTACAGAGCCCTTCTCCACCCTCGGACATGTACTCTATTTCCTCGTCATCGATGTCTTTCGATGCCGAGGAATTAATTGTCTGTATTTTCGCTGCTGCTGTTTGCCTTTCATCTCGCACCGTCTTCCCCCCATCACCTGGCAGCTGAGCTGAAGTGGCAATCGGACGGCGCTTAACCAAATTCGGCACATAATTTTGCTTTTTCCTCTTGTTTGCTATCTCTGGTGGTATCTTAGCTCTTGTTGCTAGGGCATCTTTTGATGTCCCCGCTATGTCTGCCGTTGTGGACTTTGTTGTTGTTGCCTTCACTGGCTTATCTGCTGAGACATCTTTCGATGCCCCAGTTGCTGGTGCCGTTGGTGGCATTGTTGTTAATGCTGGTGCACCACCTTTCGATGGCCCCGCACTCTGTTTTTCTTCCAAATGAGTTCTATCCCACTCTTTGATGTTTTCCACTTCCCTGTTATGGAAAAAAGCGGATAAAATATTGGACCTCGACTGGGGGTTGAACCGGCTACCTTCGGCTCCGGGATCGGCCACTTTTTTTTTTTTTTTTTAAATTCATTTTTATTTTAAATTCAACTTAAAACTATGTTAATGCTAGACAAAAATTCATAAAAACTAGCCTACTTATCAATATCTTACAACTAACTTACTGGCCCTGAGCGGGCGCTCTAAGTTAAACAATAACTTAATACTATTGCCTTTCGGCCTAAGAACTAATTACATACTTATATCGATCTGGTTTTATTTTTTACCAAGAAAGATGTAAAAAAAACTTGGTATCAGTATCATTTTTTTATTTTTTATATAAAACTTACATACTACCTAAGAATATCTTAAAACTACTTAGACTACTTAAAACTACTATAAAACTACTTACAAACTACGTAAAAACTAGAACAGCCACAGCAAGCATTTTCAATTTTATATTTTTTTGTTTTGTTTGTTTTTGATGTTTTTATAATTTTTTTTTTTTTTTTTTTTTTTTTGGTGCCACCCCGGCTGTCCCTACTTAAAACTAATAAACCTAAAACTATGTAAGTCGGCCAAGACCAAAAAGCTCAACTTTAGAAATCATTATTTTCATCGTTAAGCCACCAAAACTGGCTGTCCTGCTTCACCCTATCTCTTCGGTCCCTATCAGACACAGTCCTACTGAACCGAAGTCGCTCAGCTCCGCCTTGTGCGATGACGTCTCGACTATAAAGAAGTCGCCTATCCACAGTTCTACGGCAGACGTGGTAGATTAGCGGAACCATCTCTCTATCCTGTATCAGCCCCCGACTGTCTAAATAGAAGAATGCGTTAGGTGGAATATAACCGCTCAAACGCACACTCTCAAAGTATTCGTTGTTGGGGTAGTAAGCCCCAAAAATTAAGCTATTAGCCGAGGACATCGCTCTTGCAATGTGACCCCGAATCAGCTTGAGTATAAAATTATCGATTCTGTTAATGTTGGCTCCATTGTATAGAACCTCGTTGGCATAATAAAGTTTGTACTCCGACTCTGGTGTTCTGTGTAATCCAAGGCAGCGTCGAAGACACTGCCTCTCAAACACCCGAATCTTTTCCATTTGAGATGGGGCAACGTTAAACCACACCGGGCATCCATAGGCAATCATTGGCCGGATAAGGGCCATGTAGCAAATCACCTTAACCCTGCTGTCAAGACGGCTGCTATAAAACAACCGTTTTGTCAGGGCAAAAGCTCCCCTGGCTCTGGTCAGAGCAGCATTTATATGTCTGTCGAAATACAAATACTGATCCATCCAGATGCCAAGGTACTTTACTACACTTTTATTCGCCAGTGGATGTCCATGTGAACCTACGATCACCAGCTTGCGCCAGTTCTTTCTTGTATCCGTAGGGGCTCCATGCAATGGAGTCCTGAACAGAATGGTTTCGGATTTCTGAAAGTTGATTTTCAACTTCCAGTCATCGCAATATCGCTGAATCTTGTCGAAGTCACGCTGTAAGAGAATTCTGATGACCTCAACTGTTGGAGCTGTTCTGTACGCAATTAGATCGTCGGCATACGCTATGGCATGGGCTAGACTACCTATCAGATCGCTGGTGTAAATACTGAATAGAATCGGTGAGTTCACCGCTCCCTGTTGAAGACCATTTTTAATTTCGAAGGTTGCGGTAGAAGTTACATTGCCAATTTTGACAACAAACTTTCTACCATTGAGCATATCATAAAGCATATATAAAAGCGGTTTACTTATGCCCAGTCTAGCTAGCTTTAGATACAGACCTTCTAACCATACGGTGTCGAAAGCTTTCTCCAAGTCAACCAGACAAGCACCCGTACACTGTCTTTTAGATTTGTTCCATTGGACATCAGAAACGAGCTTAGACGCGGCATGAATGGTGTCATGACCTGCCTTAAAACCGAACTGATTGTCCGGTATGATATTGTTGTCCTCCGCCACTTGGACAGAGCTCTATTTATAACTTTCTCAAATACCTTACTGATACTCGGAAGAAGACTTATCGACCGGAGATTCGCCGGATTGGAGTTGTCCTTTCCCTTTTTTGGGAGAGGATGAACCACAGCTGTCTTCCACCGCCCTGGATAATATGCATTATTCAGAGCGTTGTTAAACAGTGTGGCATAAATGTCAACTGCTTCCTGAGGCAGATGTCGCAGTACAACGTTGGATATACCATCGATTCCTGCTGACTTCTTTTTCTTTAATGAAGCGAAGATGAGCTGGAGCTCAACTTCCGAAATTAGCAGGGAATTAGTCCCGTTTCGCTTGGCGATGGTGGCGTTTGCCAAGTGTTCTTCATTGAACCCGGTGAAACCGAGATTCTCTGATCGCCATTGCGTCAATTCATTTCAAAGGTAGAAGTGGTGAAGCAAGGCTCTGTTTTCCAGGTCATGGTTCGGGCGAATGCTAGCATTCACCTTGTACACTTGCTGGAAAGCAGCCCCCACAGCCTCCACTTTCTCACGAGGATCTTCGATTATAAAGAGGTCATCGTCCAAGATGGCTTCCTCTGGATCTATGCCTGCTGTCAGAAGTACGTCTCTGTTCTCTGTCGTTCTCAGAAGCTTAAGACACGGAAGTTCGTTTTGATCATTCCGTCTAAATATTTTATTAATTTGAGGAAACATACTCGGGTCGCTAGAATTAACGGCCCGAATTTTGTTGTCCCAATACAAATTAATAGACAACCGGTAATTTTCCTTGATCAATTGGTTGATGTTTTTAATTGACGACTTCAGTGTCCTAATCTCCAGATCGTGTATGTCAGTAAACCGTCTGTACAAAAGTTTCAGTCTTGTCAGAAGTCCACTTTTTTGTCTGTGTAGTGCGTCGATGGTCGCGTTGCGGTACATGTCTGTGGCTTCGCGTTCTTTGTATTTTGGTATTGTTTTTTGCATTGTTCGTTGGATCGTATGGTCCATTTTTTCTAAGTATTCGTCAATTTCAGTATTTGTTAAATTCCTGTCATTTGGTGGGGATATATTGTTCGTACGTAGTTCACTCGATAAAGCGCTGGTGAAGCGTGGCCAGCGAGTCTTACTGTAATTGTAAGAATTCACCGGCACATACTCCTCCAACTCCACCAGCTCGTTTGGAAGTTGAATTACGGCAGCAAGTCCGCAGTGGTCACTGTCGTACTCGATCGTTCGTAAACAGTTTCTAGGTCGTTGACCCACAGTGTCAGTAATTGTCAGTCTTGAGTCCTTAAGCAATAGATCCAGATAGGAACCGCTTCTTGGAAACGAAGGCCTATCAGTAGCCAGAAGGTCGAGCATATACTCAACGTTGTATTGATTCATCCAATTAAATAGATGGCTACCTCTCGGATTTTGTATTTGATTTCCCCAATCTACGTGTTTGGCATTCAAATCACCGGCCATGAGATAGTAATTCTCTTCCGAGTTCAGTTCAGTTGAAGAAATTCAGTTGGCTGAGGTGATTCCGGTGCATAAGCCGCAATCGCATACATCCGCTTCCCATGTTTGAGAGGAATGCATACGATACACGCCTCAAGCAACCGAAATCTGCGTACTTCACTATTATATATAACTTTATAATTAATGCCTTTTCGTACAAAGATTGCGACACCTCCCCCAAAAGTGGAGTTGGGCCGATCTCTTCGTACGATATTGTAAGTATTGTGAGTCAATTTATGTTTCTGGTTCAGCTTAGTTTCGCTGGCCATAAACACATCTGGACTTTGATCTTTCAATAGTTGGAATAAATTTGCTCTACGTTCGGTCCTAACCAGTGAATTTACATTCACAGCAAGGATCCTAAAGGGCCTCTCCGGCAGCGCGCCCTTAACCTATAAATTGCGTTAAGCTAGGCAAATAAGAGTAGAGATGGTCTACCCGCTTTGCCTGCTCCCCGATCTGTTTTTGAAGACCTGTTAAATGGCCCTGAATGGCCACCAACAAGGTCATAATATCCGCCTGTTCCGCCGGAGCCTTAGGCACGTGGGCCTGTGGGGCTGCCTTTGGCGTAGGCTGTACCGTTGTACCCCTCCCTGAAGCCATTTGGGGGTTAACGGGCATTGTTGTGGGAGCACGCGTTAATGGGCGTTTCTCTACTTCTATTTGCCTTACTTTTTTATTTTTGAGTTCCTGAAAGATCGGACATCCCCGATAGCTTGCAGGGTGCCCGTCTTTCCGGCAGAGTGCACATTTGAGCAGGGCCTTGTCTTCGACCCTTTCCTCACCTAACTTACATTCCCCTTTAATGTGGTTCTCGCCACACTTAACACAGCGTGACTGCATTTCGCAATTTGCTGCGGCATGTCCGAACCTTTGGCAGCGCATGCATTGAAGCATGTCACCGCGCCTTTTTAATTTATCCCATGTCACATATTGGTAGTTGAGGACGGAGATACTCCTCAAACTATCCAATTTGCTGTTGGGTGAGAGCTGGATAAGGAAGATGGACAAATTCCGCTTCTCCCGTCTTGCTCGGACTGTCGTAAATGGCTTGACCTCGATAAAGTCGAGATCGCCGTTCGCTTTTTGGCGGAGCTCATTTAAGAGGTCCTGTGGTTCCGTGCAGGAATCTATGCCCTTCAAGAGGACCGTTTGCAATTTTTCAACTTTCGGCGTGAAGCTGAAGAACTCAGTTGTGGAAGCTTTTAGTAAATTTTTAACAATTTTATGCTGCTCCACTGTGGAGCAGTGGATAGCATGTCTATCTACGCTTAGTTTTTTAATAATAAAGTTTTGGCCTATGGCCGACTTACATAGATCAATGGTCTCTTTTAGGTCCATCTTATATACGTTAATGGGCGGCACCTTTTCTTTTTTATTATTCGGCGGCTGTGGCGGCTGCTGGTGTTCCTTCTGCTGCTGCTGCTGTTGTTGTTGCTGCTTCTTGATCGGCTGAGGTTGTTTTTGTTGCTGATTCTTATTCTGTTGTATTTGCTGCTGCTGTGGCTATTCTAGTTGCAGCTGTTTTTGAGGCTGCTTTTGTTGCTATTGCTGTTGTGCTACTTTTTGTGTAGCCTGTAGTGACTTTATTTTTTCCCGCTCCTGCCTTTCTCTTTCACGACGAGCTTCTTGCTTCTCCTTCAGCGCTTGTATCATGGGGTCAAGCTCGGCGCTGAGGTGCATTATCTGCTCCTGTACTTCCGTGATTTTTCTGTGGAGGGCTTGCTCCTCTCTATCATCATCTTCTGCTGCTGACATCTCTGGCGATGTGAGGTTCACGAAGTGATTCTTTTCGCCGCTAGTGTAGAGCCCTTCTCCACCCTCCGACATATATTGAATTTCCTCGTCATCATCAATGGCTTTTGATGACGAGGAATTTAATTGCTTGTTGTCATTTGCTGCTATTTCTTCTTTGTCTCTATGCGCCCTCTCCCCCCATCCAGCTGGCAGCTGAGCTGTGGTGATGGAGCGGCGCTTTACATTGAGGTTGGGTACACTCCTTACCCTCCTTCTCCTCTTTTTCGGCTGGTCGGCTGGCGGTACCGTACCGGCATCGGATGATGCTGTTTCCAGGGCATCTTTCGATGTCCCCGGTTTTGATGCCGTTGCTGACTTGCTTGTTGAAGATGTTGTTGTTGGAACAGCTTTGGCTGCCTCTTCTGACTTTGCCGTTGTCGGCTTTTTCATCTTTGCTGGGCCACCTTTCGGTGCCCCCGCACCTTTTCCACCTTCCATTCGTTGATTGTCAAATGCAATAATCGTTTGAACTTCTCGATTATGTAAAAAAGCAGATAAAAGTTGAGACCCAGACTGGGGCTCGAACCTGCTACCTTCCACACCGCGGTCGGCCATTTTACTTTTGTGCTATTGCACTATATGAAATTGGCTTGGGTAAACTTGTACTAATACGTCACTCGCGATTTTATTTAGAAAACTGTGAAAGCCGATAACGTTGTGCACACTTCCACAGATCGAGATCGACTGAGGGATCGGCCACTCTTCCTCTGTGCTACCGCACTATATAAAAATAGCTTGGCTTAATTTGTACTTAACCACACGCGATATTTACTTGAAAGTCTGTGAAAGCCGAAAACGTCTACACACTTCCACAGTACGAGATCGACTGAATTGGACCTCTAGGCAGTCTGAGCTATGCTCCTTGTTAATGTTTGTTCGGCCAATTGTCGTTAAGAATCCTTGATTTCAGGTTAACGTATTAAGATATTTAAGGTGCTGGCTGAATATACTGTTGGCTTGGTATAATATAGATCTTTAATATTTCAAAAGAAACATCGGCGGACCAACAGTATATTTAGAGTATGCAATTTTTAAATGGAGACGGTTGGTAACATCAACCGCCTTAGATTTATTCCTACAAAAAAAAACAAATTTTTCTCTTGTTAACACGCGAACTTTTAACACAAAACTATATGAATAGCACTATTACCTTTAATAAGCTTGTAGCCTTTTATGAAAAAAAAAAAAATTGAATTGTCACTTGTATATAAGTATTAATGTAGGTTGCAAGGTAAGGACAACAATATCCTTTGCCTAAATGGATTTAAAATTAGGTGTTTAGGTAATAAAACAAAGTTTGGATTTTCAAAGGTAAGTACGTACGTAAGTACTTGCCAATACAAAAATTTTAAGAATTTTTCTAGCGCGTGATTTAAAATTTGAGATCTAGCGAGTCGACCAGCACAGTGTTAATGATTATAGGATTTGCCCTTTCACCCGTTTTGTTTCTAACCGCCATTGGAAATCCTCCTCCCTCTCAAAAAACTTTCAAGCTTTCGTAAATTCCAGGATCATTGACATCATTAAGTGAAAAATTTCACTCTCGAGTCAAAGTTCCCCGAATTCCTGCCAACTCAACACTCTCTTAAAAGTTGCATCGGAAAAAAATCGACACAAACCCTTCCTGAGAGGAAGGCAAGAAAAAGTCGATGAACGCATCCTGAATTTAGATCGTAGAAACATCGAAGAAAGCTGCCACGATCTACCTTTTCCGTTTACTCTCTCCACCCCGTCCGAAAACCTGACAACACAACAGTTCCCTCTCATAAACATATCGTAACCAAACCAAAGTGAGTGCAGCTATTCATACATACTTATGTTCATAACTAAGTACTGTATAGTGTCGTAGGTCGTGTTTTTGGTTACGTCTTCGTCGTCGTTGTCGCCGTGCATCGTCGGTTAGAATTTTTGTATCATTGTTTGTTTTCTTTTTTTTTTTCTTTATAAAAAAAATAATTATTATTAAAATCGGTAACAATATTCATAAAATGTTAAGATTGGAGTAGACGCAGAATTTAACATTATACAGCATATCCGAAGCATACCTAAATCCATGTGTTTGTTTTTGTATAATCGATTTCAAAGTGGATGAGAGGGGGAGTTGGAAGTATATCAAACCACTTTATATTTGCTTTGGTATAATATAAGCATATGTCACATGATCGCTTTTCAGTGAAACGAGCATAATATTACCCAGTTTCAAAGGTATAGTAATGAAATGTGGAACACATGTCTCATTTGTCGTAAGCAACAAGAATCAAGGGGTCCATACAATTATCTGGGGTGTTTTTATTTTTTGAGTGAAAGGGAAAAGTGGAAAACTATGACCAGTAAACCCCCCAGAACTAGTGCGTTGATGAAAGTTGGCAGGAATGTTTAATTTTGTATTATAATCAAGAATAAAAAAAGATAAATCAAATATCTATAATCACAGGTTGGTTTATGAGGGAAAATGTTTCATCAGCTCTATTAAAAAATTACATTCATTTTTCCTTTAAAACGACGATTACTTTCTTAAGGGTGCTTGTATCATCTTAATTTTAATTTAATTGCATTCAGCGTTAAAAAATACCTTAAAATCATGTTCCATATTTCATGTGTAATTCTCGATTAGACGAAAATTAAACATTGGGTTTATAACCCATATTTGCCTTCCGTCTAAAAACAACACCCCTGCAATCAATATATTTGCGTGGATCTTTTTGAGTCTTGGTTCTTACAAAAAATAAAACATTTCTACCAACTTTCATCAAGATCCTAGTTTTGGAAGGGGTTTACTGGTAGAAGTAATTCACTTTTCTTTTTTACTCACAAAAACACCCTATTATCATCGTATGATGCACTCTTTTGATTCTTATTTCTTATGATAAATGAACCATGTGTTCCAAGTTTTATCATCATATCGTTGGAACTCGGTTATGTTAAGCTAGTTGCACTGAAAATTCAGTCATCAGTTTATAAAAAAAAACTTAACTTATTGCATTTATTTTGGCTTCATAAGATTGGTCACTAAAAACTACCTTAAATTAATATATCATATGCTAAGATTATACCAAGGCAAATATATAGCGGTTTGACATACATCCTCCTCTCCACCATTTGAATGCAATACCCATGTTTTATTGGAAAAGCTATCCATAGTAGCTATCCATAGTAGGATTTTACATGAATAACAAATACAACATCGGCAGTATGTATACTGCCGATAAAAGTTAAAGTAGAATCATACTGCGGATAGTTTTCCGAGTCTCGAATGGATTTTTGGTGATTTCATTCTCAAATGTTGGTTACTATTAGTTTTTTCATGAAGTTAATTTTGACTGCTTCTGATTCTCACAAATACTATATATTTTTTTTTTTTAATATTCTGACAGGTGTTCTTTCAGTTAAACCAATTTTGATATACAAAAACCAGGCTACTGCGAATGCGTTTTTTTGGTAGTTTTCTACTGTACTATTTATAGAATGCCAACAAAAAAAAAAAAAAAAAAAATAGAATCATCGTCCGAAAGTTCAACTAAACCTAGGGTTTAATATTTTTATAACATTATTAACTTGTTATATAGCACAGTCAATAATTACAAAAAAAAAAGGCTAAAATCGCGAAGCGCGATGTAGTTCTGAAATTTGATATGTTGTTAGGGCCTGTAAGAGTAGTCTGTAGCTAAGTTTGCAACTTCGAAAAACCTGTGCTCGCTGCAGGAAAAATGCAACAGTGAAAAAAAGCTTAAATCACCCCATTTTTCTTAAAATTTTCTTTATAACTTTAGAAATATGCAACTTAGGAAAAAACCATCCACTATAAACTTTTTTGTTATAAAATGTTCTACAAGACCACAGTACATATATCTTAGGTATTATCAGGCGCAGCTTTCGAAATTTCAAAATGGATGCCCTTTGTGATAGTACACAATAAACAAACAACAAATTTTTTGTGATTGTTTGAAATTCAATTTTTTTTACTATTGATTTTTACAACATGCGCAGAATCAAACAAAAATGAAAATGAAAGTTACAAACAAAAAGAAATAAATATTATAAAAACATTTTATGATAATTAAGGGTTCCAAGTACGTGTACAAAAATCGGTGCCAACTATAGTGTCCTACTTTAACCACAGTCAATGATGCAACCATTGCTTCTTGCACTTAGTTAACATCATGTTTCTTGTCAAAACTAGACCTATGTGGATCGAATTTTCAAATTTCGTCTTGTAATACTCTAGACTATTTGATTCCAATTTTTTAGCAGAATTGGAAAATTTTTGACCTATTTTTTGAGTGCTTCGAAATGGCTTAGTTTTTCAGAGTTTTTATTTTTAATTCATGTTTAGATAGCAACAAAAATATAAAATGCATGAATTTTAAACTTAAAAGGTCTTGTAGAACGTTAACATAACAAAGAAGTTTATAGTGGATGGTTTTTTCCAAAGTTATAAAGGAAAGCAGAAATGGGGTGATTTTGACGTTTTTTTCACTGTTGCATTTTTCCTGCAGCGAGCAAAGGCTTTTCGAATTTGCGAACTTAGCTACAGACTACTTTAACATGCCCCAACAACATATCAAAAATGCAGAACTACATCGCGCTTTGCGATTTTACTGTCGAATTTCACACAAATAGCTTTAAATATTTTGAAACGATAAACTTAAAAAAATAGAATCATCGTCCGAAAATTCAACTAAACCTAGGTTTAACTTATAAAATGAATTGGGTGGCGCAACAGCTCGTGGCTAATAACTCACAACCATTCCTGTGTGACGTGTCGACTGGAATGGAAGGGATCTAGACGAGAAGCACTTATTCATGACAAGTGATACTCTTGGAGGATTTGTCAATTCCTCGCAAGAGGCAGTAGCCCCGAAAAAACTTTTTAGTTTTTAGGTGGACGAGGCCGAGAAGTGAACCGAGACCTCCAGCGTGACAGTCCATCGCACTTACCATAACGCTACGGGCTACTACAGGTTTAACTTAGACACATCTTAAAAATGACTATGAATACGCCCCGATACATTTTATGAATGTGTACATAATTACCATTATTTTCTAAGAAACAAAAACGAGACATTTTGCTTCATCGTCCAATGCCTGGTTCTTGATTCATGGGTCAGTTTATGTGGAATTTCGTTGTTATAAACTGGTAAGGAGGTAATCCCCATCGTCACTGAGGCAACATTTCTTAAAAGTAAAGTTAGAACATAGACTATTAGTATACCAAAACTCATCCCGTCAGGAGTAAGTGCAAGGTTGATTCCCTTAACCACTTAACTATAATATGTATGCACATTATGAGTACATTAATACACGCTATGAAAAATAAGAACTACTCAATACAAAGAATTTTGCACCACGGCATGTATTAAAATAATGTATTTCAAATCAGAAAATCCAACATTTTATATTATTTTCATCTAAAACGACACTTATTTTTGAAAGTATGTTAGTATTTTTTTCCTTTTAAGTACTCGTACAAGTAGTTTCATCGCCTACACTCTGTTTTTATTGTTTTTTTTTTTTAAGCATATTGCTCTCGTGCGCTTTTTAATTAAGAATGTTTTTTGTAGCCGAAATCAAAAGATCGTCGTATCACCCAAGCACAACTTCCGTGATTTATAATATGACCGCTCAGTAAATAGCAATCTATAGGTGCTATTAGATTATCAAATATATGTATATGGCAAACTTGCTTTATAAATACGTTCTAAAAGCCACATCTTTCGGTCATATTCATATTTTTAACGAAATATATATGACTCATATGTAGTCATATATGCGTCATTTAAATAGTTTGCCATATAAAAATGATAATGTAATAGCACCTTAGGTAATAATGTGCCAAATCATAAAAATCTTTCAATTTTCTAAATGTGATTCTCTTTGATTATTTTCATTTTTGTTTTTCATTTTTGTGTCTTTCAGCTGCATGAATAACAACAACACCACGCACTAGACGTACATTATTCGAAAGAATTTTTCGCTTTTTATCTTTTATAAAGAAATGTTTTTAAAAAAGAAACAAATAAGAAAATTTTTTTTAGTATAAAAATTTCACAGTAATTGTATGATGATAAATGATATGTTCACACAAAAATAATTGAATTATAGAATATAACTTGTAACAAAAAATAAAATCGAACAAAAATATATTTTGAATGGTAATATTATTGCTTTATTAACGAAACAATTATTGTTTTTATACAAAACATCTTGATTCCTTCCTCATACATTTATTCGTCTTTCTAGTTTTTGTGTTTTTCTATTTACAAAAGTATTTTTTATTTTAGTAAATTAAACAATCTTAACATCTAAAATAAAGCATTAAATCTGTATTTGTATCTCAACTAAATGTGGTGTTATGTATAAATTTAAATCTGTGCCATAAACTGTTTTATCTATCTAAATGTAAAAAAATTGTATTCTTATATCTTGTCCACTTTTCTATATCATTTGTTGCACTCAATTATAATAGTGTATCAGTTAAGCAGTAATTATATAACCTAAATAATGCTCTTCACGGAAAAACAAAAAACGTAAAAGAAGTATGCATTGTTATATTTTAAGTGCAACACTTGCTTCTTGTTAAATTCTAAATCTATGTGTCCAGTAGCGGATCTAGGATTTGGCTGTGGGGGGGGCTTTGTGTTTGGAAATATAACTTTGATTTTATTATTGCGATATGCTCAAAAAATAACAGGGTCTTGATTTTGGATTCATAATTCCTTAAAATACCGTTATAACTGATTTCAAAGTCAGATAGGCCACTATTGCATAGAGGAAAAATTTAAACAAATTAAAAAATTGAAAAGATAGGCCAAAGATTTGTAAATAAAACAAGTTTTTTATCTATTTTGTATTTTTATTTAATTTATTAATTAAGTTTTTTGGAAAATAAGTTAAAATTAAACATTTGTGTTTTCACTTTCAAAAGTGTTAGGATTCATGTATTGTAATTTGACGAATACAATTTTTATTTTATGAGAAAACACCTTTTAATTATTTTATAATCTATTATAAATAGTGAATGTTACCGACCTTAGTAAAAAACCATTCATACAACCAATAGCGGATCTAGGATTTGGCTGTGGGGGGGGCTTTGAGTTTGGAAATCCAGTTTGTACATATGAAGTTATATTACAGAAAACGAATTTTGATATCACTTTTCCTTTAATAATAGCCGTATTTTTTGTGCCTTTATATCCGCTCCTATCGTCCTTTAATTTTTTTTTTCAAAATAAAGCACAATAACAGGAATTTGGGGTTGATGTGTTAAGGCTCAGCAAAACATGGTGGCATAACTAATTTTATAACTTCAAGTTCTAGCCACGTTACAGCCTCAAACCATACAAACAAATTCGTTTATTTACATATATTGCTTAATAATTGATTAGGTATCAAGTGCCCACCTATATGTACGTTATGTAAGTGTTTGTTTAAATTAACTGAAGGTAAGCTATGAACTTCACATTTTTAACAAAATTTAAAAACTGTTTGTAAAGCTAGTTCAGAAAAATTATATTTAAGTGGTCTTACTAGCAAAAAGATCATATGTGTTTTGACAGTACACAGAGAAAAAAACAACGTAAAATCAAAGCAAAAAACTTTGATTCTAATATTTTTCGGAACGATTTGGCGCCAACGCCGAAAATTCTTAAATCAAAGTGGAGCGACTTTATTTCAAAATGATTCCATACTTAAAAACGAACAAGATTTTACTACGTTTACATGTTGATTTAAAGTCAAGTTACTTCGAATCAACGTAGATTGACCTTCGCTTGGTTAGGTATTGTTTCAAAATGGCTACCCACGCCACGCTTCTTTGTTTACATTTATAAAAAATAAAGCCAAATGTATATTCATGATCGACGCATTTCATTTTTGTGGTGAATCATTTATTTGTGACGACTTAAGTGAATCGTTTGATGCTATGAGTATTTCATAGTAATAAATATAGGAAAAGTAATTAAATATTGTTTTTCGATAATATTAAAGTGAATTTTGAGTGCGCGTTAAATTTGTTCACAAATGTAAGGGCCCTACTTCGAAAAACAACAACGCGTTCTCGAAATTCTTTATATTAAGCTTACAAATACAAACAAATTAAGGTTTACTTAACTATACAACACTTTGAAACTACGTTGATGGCACTTTAAATGCCATAAAAGTGGATCACAAAGTAAAATGTGGATTTCAATGTAAAAATGAATACGTTTCACTTTGAAACAAGGTTGAGTGCACTTTAAATGTTGATATCAATTTAAAAATGATAACTTTTCACTGTACAACAACGTTGAACGAAATGTATATGTACAAAAGTTGATTTCGATGTATAAATAAACACCTCTTACTTTAAAACTAGGTTGAATCTCTTTTAACTACGTCGCATATTCAAATTAAGATTGTTTCAACGTAAAAATGAAAATGCTCCACTTCATTTAAAAAACTTTAGATCAAATAAGCTCGTATTTAACTTTAGAAAGCATGTTTTCCCTCAGTGTATCAGTCCTCTGAGATTTCATTTTCTTTAATTAGCCAAATCAACGAACCTTCCTATTTTCTTAAAATTGTCACTGGAAAACACGAAAATAATATTTTGTGGATCTAAAAATAAAATATCAAAATTTCAAGACTTTAGTAGGGCATTAAGCCTGATCCACACCTGTGTCGTGTGTTGTTTTGTGGAGTCGTGTGTCGCTGTCATTCCATATATTTTATGCGCCACACTGCAACACAACACACGAGACAAATATGGTTCGTCACATATGAAATACATTGTAGCGATTGCGACACACGACTCCACAACACAACACACGACACAGATGTGGATCAGGCTTAAGAAACAGCTGCTCTTAAAAATAAGTTGCACGGCCCAATTCTGCAAGTGTTAATATACATACACTTTCTAT
Organism: Melangyna quadrimaculata; assembly: GCA_949320155.1. Lineage (NCBI taxonomy): Eukaryota > Metazoa > Arthropoda > Insecta > Diptera > Syrphidae > Melangyna > Melangyna quadrimaculata. The sequence continues at coordinate 231,809,510 of OX439483.1, read as the reverse complement.
TCCTGCTCAAAAAATGTGACGATAAATTTGTAAGTCACTCAAGAGTCTACAGAGATTGTAAATATTCATGTCCACCTGCAAGATTTTTCTGAGTTCACAGAGTTTCTCACGCTTTTGGAATTTGGCTTTCGACTAGAGAATTTTCATTGAATTGCTAAGCCCAAAAATATTTTGTATGTATTTCTTTAGACCTTTGAAATTTTGAAAACTAAGCCCCAAAATTCTCTAAGCCCAGCCAAGGCCGTAAGAAACAATTCCTGTTGTATTAAACATTTGCACTAAGCTTTACACCCCCGTGATCTCTTATTGTTTTAGCCTCAATTGCATTTCTTTCGTTAAATAAGCTAAGTTTTTAGTGTAAACAGTTGTTGGTTTTGACATGTAAATGTTAAGCCCCGACCAGGTTTTTTTTTTTTAATTATATCTTCAAGCTTTAGCCCCAACTTCGGACTTTGACAATCCTTAGACTTATGCCCTAAAAACTCTCTGGAATAATGTTAGTTTTTAGGGAGTTAGTTGTTTAACGCTGACTACGTTTTTTGTCCAATATTCTCAGACCTTATTAGTCCCAAGTTGTTTTTTTTTTTTTTTTCAATTTTCTGGGTTTTGTTTTAAGGGCAAATTGTCGTTGCATGAAACATGTACATTCTTCATAGCCCAGAATTGGTTTTTTTTGTCCAACTTACTTAAAGCTTAATCCCCACCCTTAGGTCTTTAGAAAAGAAGTTGCGAACATGTAAATTGTTCAGCCCCAACCACGTTATTTTTCCCATCAAAATTCTCATGTTAATAATATTTTTGACGAATATAAAACTCTACACGTTGTAATGTATTCTTTTATAAATTTCAAATTATTTTAGCAATCGGCTGTGGGGGGGGCCTTAGCCCCTATAGCCACCCCCCTGGATCCGCCACTGTATGTGTCCTATTCTATGTATCATTAGTTAAATATTTTAAAATAAGAAAAGAAGTATAAATAGTCAGAATATATTCTTTCTATAAATGTAATTGCTGTTGATATCTTATGAATGTAAATATGTTTTATTAACTACTTGAACTTATAAATAATATTTTTTTTTTTCAAAAGTGGTGGTCGAATATGAATCTTAGGTTTTGTGTATTTATTATTAATAGTTTTTAAGGCTAGGAATCTTGCCTTATTTATTTTAATAGAAGTTAAAGCTTCACTAGCTCTTCTTCTTTTAGTTTCTTCGTAACAACTTATGAATAGCTTGGAACAAATTATTGATGTTGAAAACATGCTCATTTGAATCTTTTTTTTCATAAATTTATGTTTAAACAAATGTATTCCGTTAACCTAGGTTCCAAATGGAACTAACATACCCAAAAATTTCGCTCTGTAGTTAGAGGAGCGAATTTTATAATTATTATTTTTTTTTTTTTGTTGATAAAATGAATTTGCCGGTGCGGTTTACCATTAATTGTGGTCTGAAAAAATAAATTTAATTTTTGTAGTTTTTGTTGTTTCTTGTATAAGAGTAGCCCTACTGTTTGTTTGCTATTTTGTGCTTGCAATCGAACTCTTCATGAATATTTTTCGCTGTGTTTTCGTAGGCATTTAGTTGTTCGTTAGAGATTACCAAGTACGCTGCATCAGCATCAATATTTTTGTTATACATGTTTTCCATATTCGTCGTTTGCTCAAAAAAAAACGATGTTCTTATTTTCCGGCATCTTTGTATTTGTCAAAAAATTTGCATTTATCCTGTTTGGGCTTCCAAATATAAATCGCTCTTGAACTTTTGCTGAAACACTACGATATTTTAGACAAATTTAAATTCTGTTGTTGCAAAAATGTTTAGATTACATTTTTATATTTTATAGTGCGTCGAACAATTAAAATAATTCTTGATAGTTTTACTTTTGTTAAGCACTATTCTTTTAAGTAAACCGAGGTTTAATCGCCGGGATCCAGGGTCTAGGCTTCTTTTTTTTTATTTATATTTAATATTGATTGTAAAATCTTTAAGATGTTTTTAATGATATTTGAAGAACGGTGCTCTTATTCGTAGGTTCAGGTGATTCCACTGACTTCGATTCTCGGTTAACTTTGCTTTTTGGTTAGCAGGTATTGCAACGGGTTTTCACATTTTTTGACCGGCTACAGTGTTTTTACTGATAACCACAGCTTTAAATTGGCTATCATACAGTGTTTCTACTGGCATCCGAAGTTCTTAACCAGCTCATCATACAGTGCTTACACTGGCTATCACGGATTTTAACCGGCTTTCGACACTGTTTTTATTGGTTTATACAGCTTTTTGTAGTAGTGTGTCCACTGCGTTTTTAAGAAGAACTGCTTTCCTTTTTATGAATAACAATCATAAGAAGGATATTTATTGTCTGTTGTTTGTGACTCATTTTCTACCTTGCATTCGAGTAGGCAACTCGGGGGGTCGTTAGAAGCTAGTGGTGTCTTTATTTGCGTCAAATAAATTAAACAAATGTTGTGACCTTTTATCGATAAATTATATAAATTTTGTGACCTTTTACTAATTATTATTGCTTCACCAAAGCTGATAATCGGCAAAACGCTTTCGTTCAATTGAAAGCGTTTGGACAATACATATCTAAATGGGTCGTCTTGCATTAATCTTGAAGTTTGTAGGTGGTTGTAGTTGAATGTAATTTGACTTCTTGTTTTTTTTTATCTGTTATGTGTTGACAAACTAAAGCTTAAATGTTTTCGTGAGCAATTTTTTTTTTTTAGATAAAAAATGACATTTAACATTGTAGCCAAATTAGCCCACAATTTATTTGTTTCATTCTTGCCTTAAACGGCTTATATCCTTTGGTCAAGTCGGCATGTATTTACTTCCATAAAACGAGTTAAAATCGCAATTCGATATTGTGTGGTGACTGACCTCTTTATGAATGTATAGGTTGTAGTATTTACATTTATAGTTATTTGTAAAAATATTATGATAAAATAACTTAAATTTTGTTGTAATTTTTTCAATATTCGGCATCAAACACAAACCAACACAAAAATAACATTTTATTGACATTTACGCCAGTCGATTTCATAACTCAACTAATGTTTGATAGTTTTTGAAATGTTCCAAACCCTCTTAAATTGCAATTGATAGACGACACGATAGTCAATGAGTTACGTGAAACAAATTATGGACGATCTCATCGACGATAATCTTTTTGACGACAATTGTTTTGAAAATGACGGATTTTGAAATATTGAAAACAAAAATCTCGAAAGACAAAATCTGAAATGTCAAAATCTCGAGATACAAAAATCTAGAAAATATTATAATCTAGAAAAACAAAACTCCATTAAATTTTAAGGATGCTTATGATTTTGGGTTTTATTTTGCGCATCGTCTCAAAATTGAATGAACCAATCCTAAAAATAAAATTTGTGTGCTCTCAAATTAGCATGAAAACTTTTTAAATAGTGGATGGTATGCATAAAATAAATGCTTTTACAGGGGCCTTATTACGTAAATCGATAACGGTCGTTTTTATAATAGCTGACCCTATCATACAAATAGACAAAGAAAGGGACAGGTATCGCCAAAACGATATCGTTTGATCGTTATCTTTTTATTTATTTATTTATTCATCAATGGATTTACAATCTGCTGATTTCAAAAATTATGAACTTAAACTTTAATTATTATTTATTTATTTACAATATTTACATTATGCTGACTCAACTTGAGAGTGAAAAAGATTTTGAACAATATTTTTAAAACTATGCCTACTCATCAATAGATCGACTTCACAAGAAATTGAGTTACATAAAATTACAGAACGCGTTAATGGGTTGTTCAGACCATAATTTGTTCGATGAGTGGGAACGTAGAAGAGATCATTTCTTTTTCTTAGATTTCTTTCTGGCACATATAAGGAAATAAGGGCAAGTAGTTCTTCGGATTTAATACAACCACTTAATAAATCTTTTATAAAAATAACGCATTGAGCCTGTCTGCGGCTTTTAATAGTTTTCAAATCTAATAACGCACATCTTGACAAATAATCAGGCATTCCGTCGGACCAGATCAGGTTCCTTAACGCAAAACGTGTGAACCTTCTTTGTATTCTTTCTATTCTTGTAATAGCATTTTCATAAAATGGTGCCCACACGACAGAGCAATACTTTAAGATGGGCAGTACCAATGCCAAAAAAATGCCTTTAAGGTATACCATGGTGTCCGCTAAACTGGAAAGTCAGGGAACAAAATTTGGTCAGGGAAAGTCAGGGAATTTGGGAAGTGGTCAGTGAAAATTTTTTCCATATCGATTTTTAAAAATTCATTGAACTCCTTTTTCACTTTCTCTCATAAGAAACTTTTTTCTGATCGAAGATTTCGTTTTGATTACATCTCTGTTTAAAATTATTCATTTGGTATCTTTTGCATACATGTGAATATGTCAAAAAAATGAGTGAAACGCAACTAACTACACTTTGTGTTATTTCGTACAGTAATGGCCGCAATCGGAAACCTATGTAGAGCTATCCAGATGGGTTCGTGTTGTTGGAGTCCCGTGTGAAAAACAGCTGATGACAAAACAGCTTTTGCTGTTGGATAGCTATCCATGCTATCTGAAATATTTTGGTAGATATATGTACGCTTCTATCCCAAGAGAAATGTCAGAAAGAACCAATCCGTTCGAAAACCTATATGGATACGAAACTATCTTAAGATCGATTTACATTGCGACGAAAAAAAAATAGTTATTTCAGCTCCAGGGTTTAGGAAAACTACACCATGGAATAAAAATTTTGTGGACTCAAATTAAAGGCAATTGCTTATTGCTCCATTTGAGTCCGGAACATTCTAATTCCAATGTGTAGTTTTCCTAAACACGGAACCTTAAAATTTTTTTTTTTTTTTTATAAATTAGGGGGAGAGTTTATAATATTTAAATTATAATTACATAAGGGCATATTCATAATCATTTTAGACCTGGGTCTAAGTTAAACATAGCTTTGGTTAAATTTTCGGAGGTTGATTCTATTTTTTTAAGGTTATCATTTCAAAATATTTAAAGCTATTTGTGTAGTATACCAAAATAATTATCTTATAAAAATATAAAACCAACAATTTGTAATTAAAATCGGTCTGTATTCATTGAGCGAAAATTGTCTTAAACTGTAGTTTAGTTAAACCTGGGTCTATCTGCGACTATGAATATGCCCCATAATATTTAAATAATAAAAGTTATTTCAGTTTGATTTTTTCATTATTTTGAACGCACACTGCACTACCTTTTTTTTTTAGATTTTTAAAACTATGTTTACGGTAACCATCAATTTTATGCAAAAAAGCATTTTTTGGAGTATTTAATTTGTAAAAAATACAAATATTGGTTTTTAAATAATAGTTTTTATGTCAAAATCATCTCTGAGAAAACAACAAACAAACATCAATTTGTATCTCATTTAACGTTATAAAAATGGGTATTATTTTCAAGGTTTTAAATTGCAATTCGTAAAAATTGAACAAACCAACCTACAAAACCACCCTTATATATACTACTAGCGAAAAACACCCGTCGTTGCCCGGGTCCCTTTTGATAAAGAATAGTTTGTTAACAAATCTTGAAAAAAAAATTTCCCGTGGAAAATAGTTTTCCTTGAAAATATTTCTGCTGTCGTGAATATCTCTGAAATAAATTCGATGAATTGACCGCCCGATTCCCCAGGAAAACTTATTCCCAACATCAATAAATTTTCAACATCATTCATGTTCTCAATTTTTAAAGGATAGAAATATTGTGCAAGTGTTAATTATTATAAATATAAAAGCTTATTCACGTACTTCTAAATATCTATGCTAAAGACACCTACTTGTAAGAAAATATTTGAAAAATTTTTATGGTTTGCTATCTCACCCCCAACTATCAACTGTCAAAGCAAAAGGTGTGATTTTTCGGATTTTTGACATTTCACCATCATCACTGTCAACTGTCAAGTGCGGTTTTTTTGATTTCCACTGGACAGAGTGCAAAATCCACTTCCTAAATCGATTGGCGCTCTCAGATCTTGACATTACGACACCTTTCAAATTGAAAAGTGAAATTTCTTATTTTCTGTTGGTGCTAAAGTGCTGGCCGAGACATTAGGTAATAAAACCCTCCTTAATCGATTGGTGCCCTTAGATTTTGTAATTTCGACACACGACCTGCAACGCACAGAAGAGAGGAGCTGTAATACGGCAGTTTTTGCTCTTATAGCATTGCTGTTACCATTTTTGTTATACATGTGAATGATTTACTCTACAGAGCGGATGTTTCTCACTGATTTGGGAGATTGTGAAAGTATTCGCCGTGTTGATTTCAGCCTAACTAAATTTTCACCGACCATGTAAATCAAACATGATTGGTTAAGGTCTTAGCTTCCACCACAATCCAATCAACAACCAGCGCATTTTCACTTACTTGAGAATTATATCATGCAATTCATTAGCCTTTCATCACTACTTATTATATTTTCCAACATTCTTACATTCACTTACACATTCAACAAAAACTAGGCAAAAAAATTATACGCACTTGAAACGTCAAATCTCATAGCTAAGCTTTGTACAGCGCTCATGTCTTGTTCAAAATGTTATATTTTTCGCCATGTCGGTCGCTGCATGTGGATATAGACTTTTCGGACTCCATTGGATTTTTTCTGGACATGTTTATAATCCTGCCATCTGTTTAATCGAATCAGTCTTTAAAATTGTATGGTTTTCTATTAATATTTTGAATGTATATAAATAGTGAGACAACGACCTTTCCAAAGACATCTAAATTTTGAAATTCGAATAAGTACTTTCCGATTTATATCCCATTTTATGCAGATAAATTGACAATTTTGAATTTTTTTCTGGATTTTATCTGTAAAAAATATTTCTTATGTAAAATTTTAATATTTGAAATTATTTTGTGAAGCTTGTGAGCAACGCACAGTTATGTTTAATATATCAACATTTTAATTAGACTTTCAAGATTTATAATTTTTAAATTTAAAAATATTTTATGGGCGTGGTGAAAATATAAAAATAAAAGTCGTTGAAAAAGCATGATCGATTCTGCATTTTTTTTGGTAAATAAATCAATAAAACTAATTTTAGAGTAGCTTTTGTTGTAATAATCACTTAACTTTTACTAACAATATTTAAGAAGAGGATTAGATCAATTGGTGTGTTGGTTTCGTTTTTCAAAATTTATGAATTTTGTATTAAGTTTTGCACTGAAAGTACCAAAAATCGAATTGATTTTTCACTAAATCACATTTTTTGTATAAATTTTTTCTAAGATTTTACTCAAGTTTGAAGCCTCTTTAAATTGGCTTAATGGAGCTTTATCTCATTAAATTGCCCCTACTTTTTTGCCCTTTAGATTTACAATTACAAAATTACTAAAATATTTTTAGAAGAATGTAACACCTTTAATTGTGTCATTAGTTTTTCAAAATTTTTAAATTTTTTATTAACTTTTAACAATTTTCTAAGTAAATACACTCAAAAGGTATGAATTTTTTTGCATTATGGCAAATTCTTTCTCTTTTAACAATTTATTTTGTGATGAAAGTGAATTATTTTTTATTTTTATAATTTTCTATGTTTTATAACCTTTTATTTGATACCTCATTTATAAATATCAAAAAAGTATTACCCATGTTATGGTCATTTACAGGTATTTTGCGTATATTTTAGCAAAAAGAAAAAAATTTATCGACCACTGGATTTTTGCAAAAATTTTCTTTCAGTTATGTTTAAAAATCCATATTAAAGCTTTTGGTTATCGTAGAAATATGTTTTATATACCAAAACAATTGTTGATTCGTATCGATTGTTACAAAATTTAAATTTTGATAATCGGTTAAAACAATATTCACTATTTAGTCAAAATAATGCTATTTTATCTGTTTAAGCGTATTAGTCTTTAAAATTGTATGGACGTCTATTAATGTTTTGTATGTATTTAAATAGTTTGACAATGACCTTTCCATCGACATCTTAATTTTGAAATTCGAATTCGTACTTTCCGATTTATAGCCAATTTTATGCAGGCAAATTGACAATATTAAAATTTTTACTGGATTTTATGTGTACAAATATTTCTAATGTAAAATTTTAATATTTGAAATTATTTTTTGCAGCTTGTGAGCAAAGCGCATTTATTTTTTATATATCAATATTTTTATCAGATTTTCAGGATTTATAATTTTAAAATTTGAAAATATTTTATGGGCGTGGTGAAATTATAAAAATAAAATTCGTTGAAAAGGCATGATTTTTTGGTAAATAAATCAATAAAGCTAATTTTAGAGTGGTTTTTGTTGAAATAATCACTAAACATTTATTAGCAATATTTTAGAAGAGGATTAGAGCAATTGGGGTGTTAGTTTTTTTTTTTCAAAATGTATCAGTTTTGTATTAATTTTTGCATTTAAAGTACCAAAAATTGAATTGATTTTTCACTAAATCACATTTTTAGTATGAATTTTTTTAAGATTTTGCAAAAATTTAAACACTGGAATTTATATTATAAATTTTTACCACAAATTCATGTATCATTTTTTATGAACTATTAAGTATAACTCAAGTTTTAAACCTCTTAATTTGGTTAAATGGAGCTTTTTTGTGATTTATTTTATTAAATTGCCCCTACCTTTTTCCCGTTAGATTTACAAATACAAAATTATCACATATTTGTAAAAGAAAGCTACACCTATAAATGTGCATCCTTTGTTTTTTTCAAATATATAAATTTTTGATTAACTTTTGAATTTAAATTACGAAAAAATAAGTTGATTTTTCATTAAAACGCATTTTTAGTACACATTTTTTTAATATTTTGCAATAATTTTTGCACACAAATTTAAGTTATAAATTTCTATGTATATTTCATGTATAATTTATTATGAACTATTAAGGTTTGCTCAATTTTGAAACCTCTAAAGTAGTTGTCTAAATGTAGCTTTTTTTGTGATTTATTTATTAAATTACCCGTACTTTTTTCCCGTTAGATTTAGAAATACAAAATTATTGACATATTTATAGAAGAATGTTACACCTATAAACGTACATCATTAGCTTTTTGAAATAAAAAAAAATTTCATCAAGTTTTGAATTTAATATATGTAATATAAATTTGACGGGTCATTTACACACCCTTTTAGTATGAAATTGTTCACCCCCTCAATAATTTTTATACACAAAGGAGAATGAGCAAAGTGGTCTACCCACTCAACAGTAATGTGTTGTATGTCGTTGAAAAGGTAATTTTACTGACTTCATTTCATTGTATGACCATTATGATCGTGAGATATTCGGAATCAAAGCACCAAAAAAGACAATAATGCATTTCGTCATTGGAAGTGTGTCCTCATACCTAAATTAATCTGTGATACATAGTTGAAAAGATAATTTTGTGTACTTTATTTTTGTATATAGCCGTGAAGACGTAGATCATAGGGTGCAAGAGATATGTGGGCATACAAATCGGCAAATATAACAACAATGCAATTCTTCATTTGGTACTGGTCTACCGACTCAACAGTAATGAGTCATACGTCGTTGTAAAGGTTATTCATTTCATTATGTGGCAGTTAAGCTCTAAACCATGGGGTTCGTAAGATATTCAGCTCTTAAGCACAAAAAACAGCAATAATGCAATTCTGCATTGGTAACTTATCAACCAAGTCAACAACTATGAGTCATGTATCGTTGAAAAGGCTGTTGCGTGTACTTCTTTTTATTATATTACCGTTAAAGTGTATATAATGGGATTCGAGAGATATGTGCCAAAAACGCTGAAAAGTGCAGTCATGCAATTCCGCACTGGTAGCTGGTCTTTCAACTCAACAGAAATCTCTTATATCTTTGAAAACGCTATTGCATGTACTTCATTTTGCAATATGCCGTTTAGCTGTAGACCGTGGGGTTCAAGAGGTATTTGGCCATCAAAATAGGTAAGTATAACAAAAAATGCACATCTTCATTGGGTATTGGTCTACCAACTCAACAGTGATGAATCATATGTCGTTGAAAAGCTTATAGCATCTGCTTCATTTCATTACATGGCAGTTAAGCTCGAATACAATCGCGTCATAGTAGAGCCAAGAAATACTACACAAATATACTTATAAATAGAGGTAGGGAAGGACGAGAGGCTTTTAAACACTTTTATTGTTCATGCTTGACGGGGCGCCGAACTTTCGGTACATGTGCACATAATGTATCAATTTTGTGGTATATGTGCATAGCCCGCCATCAAAATGGGTTTACACCACCTGCGGACCGCCTTAGTAATGTCATACTGGACGAAAGTATGATATAAATGTAAAAAATTCAAATAAAATATTATAAGTGTGTTTTTTTTATTTATGTTTATATTTTGTATCCAAATACCTCTTAAACCCCACGGTCTACAGCTAAACGGCATATTGCAAAATGAAGTACATGCAATAGCGTTTTCAAAGATATAAGAGAGATTTCTGTTGAGTTGAAAGACCAGCTACCAGTGCGGAATTGCATTACTGCACTTTTCAGCGTTTTTGGCACATATCTCTTGAATCCCATTATATACACTTTAACGGTAATATAATAAAAAGAAGTACACGCAACAGCCTTTTCAACGATACATGACTCATAGTTGTTGACTTGGTTGATAAGTTACCAATGCAGAATTGCATTATTGCTGTTTTTTGTGCTTAAGAGCCGAATATCTTACGAACCCCATGGTTTAGAGCTTAACTGCCTTATAATGAAATGAAGCAGATGCTATAAGCTTTTCAACGACGACGTATGACTCATCACTGTTGAGTTGGTAGACCAGTACCCAATGAAGATGTGCATTTTTGTTATATTTACCTATTTTGATGGCCAAATACCTCTTGAACCCCACAGTCTACAGCTAAACGGCATATTGCAAAATGAAGTACATGCAATAGCGTTTTCAAAGATATAAGAGAGATTTCTGTTGAGTTGAAAGACCAGCTACCAGTGCGGAATTGCATTACTGCACTTTTCAGCGTTTTTGGCACATATCTCTTGAATCCCATTATATACACTTTAACGGTAATATACTAAAAAGAAGTACACGCAACAGCCTTTTCAACGACACATGACTCATAGTTGTTGACTTGGTTGATAAGTTACCAATGCAGAATTGCATTATTGCTGTTTTTTGTGCTTAAGAGCCGAATATCTTACGAACCCCATGGTTTAGAGCTTAACTGCCACATAATCAAATGAAGCAAATGCCATAACCTTTACAACGACGTATGACTCATTACTGTTGAGTCGGTAGACCAGTACCAAATGAAGAATTGCATTGTTGTTATATTTGCCGATTTGTATGCCCACATATCTCTTGCATCCTATGATCTACGTCTTCACGGCTATATACAAAAATAAAGTACACAAAATTATCTTTTCAACGATGTATCACAGATTAATGTAGGTATGAGGACACACTACCAATGACGAAATGCATTATTGTCTTTTTCGGTGCTTTGATTCCAAATATCTCCCGAACCCCATAGTTTAGAGCTTAATGGTCATACAATGAAATGAAGTAAGTAAAGTTACCTTTTCAACGACATATAACACATTGCTGTTGAGTGGGTAGACCAGCTCCCATACATTTTTGCCCATTCTCCTTTAGCCATATCTCATAGCTAAATTCTGAGATCAAAACTTTAATAATCGTCTGAGTAGAAATGAAGTTATGATTTTGTATATTAAAAGAACTCCAATTGAGATAACGGTGCTCTCCACTGGTAGACGATTGTTGACAATGAACAAAGCGGAGCATTTCTATTGATTTTATTCGATTTTGTATGAATTTTAAAAAATCAATTGTGACGCTAATATAGGAGGTAGATTAAAAAATGAGGTATCAAATTAATGGCTATACTATTGAGATTAAATATAAGAAAAAATTAAATCAATCCCTGCACACACCCACATGTTATTAAGTAATATGTGTGAACAATATTATATTGTGAATTTCTCAGCTCAACGGTACAATAGGAATAGTTCCTAGGACATATAGCTATAATTTATTAGTACATTGCAAACCTCTACGACTGTTAATTAAAAAGATATTAATAAAAAACAAAAAAAAAAACAAATTTCATATAGGCAACATTTTTTTTATTATTTTTAAAGATTTCTAAAAAATTTAAGTTTATTTTTTTTAGAAGCTATCTATCGGGTAGCAGGGGGATAGACATTGTTGATGCCATAAAAAAAAGTTAGTATTTTGATTGTTTTGTTGTTAGTTTGGACACCCGTACAGCCAAACTGACAAGAAAACAAAAAAAGACTTTTATATATTAGTTAAGATTTTTTTTTTAACTTATTCCTTGTTTAATAACGAAGAAAATGGTTTTACATTTTTTACGAAATGATTCCTAAATAGATCAAACAAAAAATATTAACAAAAAATAGAATATTTTTTTTTCCTTTTTATGGTACTAAAATATTTTTATCTCAGTCAGTTTTTTACCGATTTTAAGTGTCTGTGGTTTTTCAAAGAAGAATAACATTTCAGAAAAAGAACATTTTTTGCTCAAGCTACAAAATCAAGTACAAGTTTAACAGTTTATCTAAAATAACTATAATGAAAACGAAGATTTAGTCCAAACATGGTTTTTTTGTCTACTCGTTCAAAAACGACGACCTGGCTTTGATTTTGGACTATTAAGTGATTTTTGTGTAAAACAAGGACCTGGATATGTGATATTTGTATATGATAAAAAAGAGACTAACTTAAAAGTAACTTAAAATAGGTAAGAAACTGACTGAGTTAAAAATCTTTTAGTAGGTACCAAACGAACAAAATATTAAATTTTTTGTTTATATTTTTTTTTTTAATATTTTGTGCCCGTCAGCCCCTTATAAATGTATTACCAATTTTTTCGTTACTAAATAAGGAATAAGCTAAAAATATTTCAACGCCTTACAATAATATACAGGGTGTCCCTTAATTCGTCAATAGTATTTTAGGGCACGGTTCTTGCGTGTATTCTAAGAAAAAAATTGTTCCACAGTAAGGGCCTATCTGCAATTTTGATATAATTTATCGGGTATTTAAGAAAAGTCTTATTTTTATGTTTACGGTAATTGCACTGTTATTAATAATGATAGAAACTTCGTTTAGGCCTTTGTAACTGCGTTTAAATAAATTTTATATCTTTTCTCAGTCTTAAGCTATTCAGTTTTTAGCCTGTTCCATTTTTCCTGCCCATGCTAATTTTTTGACTTTGGGGTCAATTTTCTCCAAAAAATGCGTAATCAACAAGATGTTTTAATAATTTTTTATAATGTATGTAACAATACATAAAATAAAAGTCTGTAGCAAGTTTGCCGAAAAACCCATAGATTGTATGATAATTTGGAAAAACAGCGGCAGGTAAAATTAAAAAAAAAATTATTTTTTAGCTTTAAGCTCGAGCGAAAAATACACAAAATATTAAAGAAACACCAAGGAAAAAAGGATTTGTTACCCTAAAACTCATTTTAATCAATATTAAATAACTTTTGTCACACAGCGAATTTGGACAAACGGTTAACGGATAAGGAATACATAAACAAATACCTATATATGATATGAAGGCCGTTCTTATTGGTGCTGGGCCCAATCTACCCATTGTCCTTTGACTGTGAGGTTCAACCAACGCGTTCAAGTTTATATTTCAAGTACGATTATTTCTTTTTACTTATTTCTTCATACTGTTTCTGCATACCTGAATTAATACATTTTGATTTATTTAAAAAAAAAAAATAAACTATTAAATTTTAACATCGCAAAGATATATAAATATGATTTAAAAGCATTTTATTTAAATGGTCATTCATTACTATGAACTACATTGCATAGGTATGGTAGGTAGAGATGGCGGTCACAAGCATCCCTGCTCGATGACCCAATTAACGCGGTAATGCGCCGTTTTGATACCATAACTCGTTTGACCTGTGGGTTAAAAGAACATTTTTAAAGAAAAAGAGGGTATTTGGTGATAGATCTCCCAACGGATCATCGCCTACGCCCGAGTTCAGCTGCAGTATGCTACGCTAAGCAATTTGCTGATTTGCCCGGGACACATACGATCTGATCCCTTAGGGTGAACGTCTAGTCGCACACTCGGATATGGTAATCTCTGTACACCTCCGTCTGTTTGCACAACATGGCTTGTGGTTACCAGACAAAGTACCACCCGCCTGTATGACCAGACGCTTTTATTGGATTTAGACATGTGATGAAACTTATTAAGGATTTGGACATAGGAAAAACACCCGATAGGACCAAAGTTCGCAACTAAAAACCATCTACACTGTGCCAACTAGGCAACTTGTTGACTGGTATTGAAGCGAAGGTTGGCACAACCGTGTGATCCTCCGGTCCTCGTCCACCATGAGCCACCTTCAAAAACCAGTAGTCTGCTAGCTCACAGTCATAGGAGTTTGGGGAAGAAAATAGTGCAAAAGGAAACCGAAGTTAATTCTATATCCATTGAAACATTCTTGAACTTGAAAATAGGAAAACACTCAAAAGGGTCGAAGTCCGCAACTAAGACCCATCTACACTGTGCCACCTAGGCACTTGTTGGCTGGTATTGAAGCGGAGATAGGCCCAATTGTGTGATCGTCCGGTCCTCGTGCACCAGGAGCCACCTTCAAAAACCGTTAGTCTGCTAGCTCGCAGTCATAGGAGTTTGGGGAAAGAAGACGGTGCAAGAGGAACCGAAGTAAATCCTAGATCCATTTCGTCGCGTTGAGGAAAGAAGTCAAATCTTTGATCTTCGTTCCGGAGAGTTCGTGAAGGTCGTCAAAAAAGTGCTTCCCAAAAGATGGTTGCCTCATTCTGGCCAAAGCGGGACATTTACAGAGGAAATGAAAGACTGTTTCCTTTTCCTGCTGGTCCCCACAACTACGACAGTGAGTATTATAGGGGATGCCAAGCTTCGCCGCATGTTCTGATATTGGCCAGTGTCCAGTGCATGTTGCAACAATCCTTCCTATGTCTCGCCTGGGTCTGCACATTAGGTTAATAGTTCGGGATTTATTATAGGTAGGCCAGATTTTTCTAGCAATAATGCAGTTAGTTAAACTATTCCACCTACGATTAGATTCTGAGAGAAAAATTGAGAATATATTGCCCTTCATAACTCCAAGAGGAATACTGACTCTTTCCGCAAGTGAGTTATGAAGGGCTGAACCTTGCCTGGCCAGCTCGTCAGCCCGCTCATTCCCCTCAATGCCACTGTGACCCGGAACCCAGATAAGAGTGACCCTGAGGTTAGTGTTCAGACTCAGAAGCTCTTCCTGGCATTGTCGTACTAATTTTGAGGATGATGTAGCCGAATTAATGGCTTTGACAGCCGCTTGACTGTCTGAGAAAATAGCTGTATTTCGGTTCTGGTTTGGATTTTGTTTAAGTAGCTTGCATGCTTCCCTGATCGCCAGTACTTCAGCCTGAAAGACACTAGCAAAGTCAGGTAGCCGAAAATACCTGGATATTTTTAGGGACTCTGAGAAAATACCCGCACCAACACCGCACTCCATCTTTGACCCATCAGTAAAGATAGTTGTGTCGAAGTCTTTCGCCACGACGTCATCATTCCAATCATTTCTGGATGGGAATATAACTTTAAAATCTTTACCGAGGCTTATTGAAGGCGTGCAGTAATCAGTGGGAGTCGCAAACATTTCGGTTGGAATTAAACCCGTGATGTTGCTGTGCCCATAGGGTTTGGCAAACCAGGAGTTCGATTCTTTTAGTCTTATCGCGCTGCAAGATACTAGGTATTTAATGTGTAAATCTAGTGGTAAAAGGTGTAGAAAAACTCCTAAAGCATATGTTGGACAGGATCGAATAGCGCCTGTGGTGCCAATGCTAGCTGTTCTTTGAACCTTCCTAAGTTTGTTGATATTATACAAATTCTTTAATGCTGGCCACCACACAATCGAACCATACGTGAGAATAGGTCGCACCACGGCTGTGTATGTCCATAAAATCATTTTTGACTGGAGGCCCCACCTCTTACCAAAAGTTTTGCTACAGGCATAGAAAGCTATACAGGCCTTAACCCGTCCTTCAATGTTTAATTTCCAGTTTAATTTAGGGTCGAGAATTACACCCAGATATTTTGCACTGGAGGAGAGCGAAAGTGTTTGACCGTTGAGTCGAGGTAGATTGAAGGGGTCTATCTTTGTTTTGGTAGTAAAAAGTATAAGTTCAGTTTTGCTTTGATTAATACCCAGTCCGCAGCTCGCAGCCCAGTTACTAACCTTCCTTAAAGCCACCTCCGTGATCTCACTTATCACAGGGGTAAACTTACCCGACACTAGTAGCACCAAATCATTGGCATACGCGACCGCCTTCACTCCACCCCTCTCTAACTTAGCGAGAATTTTATTCATGTTTAAAAGCCAAAGAAGAGGAGACACAACACCACCCTGGGGTGTTCCTCTACTGACGTATTTGGTTAATATTGTATTTCCTAACGTAGATTGAATCCTTCTATCCCTGAGCAGGGAAACTATCCACTCCCGGATGTAGAGCTCTACACCAAAGTCAATAAGGGCTTCTAGAATGGACTCAATTAGGACGTTGTTGAAAGCCCCTTCTACATCTGAGAAGGTGGCGAGTGTATATTCTTTGAAGTTAATAGTTTTCTCCATTGTACGAACTACCTCGTGAAGGGCAGTCTCCGTGGACTTACCCTTTAGGTATGCGTGTTGAGAGTTTTCAAGAGGGCATCCAACTAGGATGTCCCTAATGTGTTTGTCTAGGATGCGCTCCATCGTTTTAAGCACGAAAGAGGTCAGACTAATTGGTCGAAAATCCTTCGCGGATTCATGGCCCCTTCTACCGATCTACGGGATGAAAACTACTCTGACATGTCTCCATGTCTCGGGTACATGGTTGAGATAGAGGCAACCTTTGAAAATTATTTCCAGCCAAGGAACAACCACATCTTGCAGTTTTTGAAGCATAATAGGCAGTATGCCATCCAGGCTTGGAGATTTATATGGAGAGAAGGAATTAATTGCCCAGGCAATATTTTCTCTTGTTATGACGGTATTGATATGCTCTACATGAGCTAACGGTGTGATTTGAGTTTCAAGTGGTTCCGGTTTATTGTTTTCACACCCCGGAAAGTGTGTCGTCATCAGTAGTTCCAAGGATTCAGCTGCAGAGACTGCCCACTCCCCATC
Organism: Melangyna quadrimaculata; assembly: GCA_949320155.1. Classification (NCBI taxonomy): domain Eukaryota; kingdom Metazoa; phylum Arthropoda; class Insecta; order Diptera; family Syrphidae; genus Melangyna; species Melangyna quadrimaculata. Next base: position 231,792,303 of record OX439483.1, on the reverse strand, counting down.
GTTCTTTTTCAAAAAAGACGGGTTGCAATGCTCCTTTGACAGAACTCTACCAAGTCTTGAGGAGTCTTTGATGTTTTCTATTGACTCGCAGTACTCCCTCCAGGCTTGTTTCTTGGCTGATGCGACAGCTCGCTTGTATACTCTAAGGCTATTTTTATATGGTTGATAAAATTTGTTTTTGTGGCAGATGTTGAAAATTTTTTTTTGTCGATTTTGCATAGCTATAGTCGTCCCTTTTGTTAAGCAAAACAATTTTTTTTTAAATTAATACAGTTATTAGTTTTCTTTTTAAATGCAATCCGTTATGTATACCTTCTGATAGATCTTTGAAAAATACAAGGTGAGTTCTTTTTGCCTAAGGTTTAATTAACTCCATTCAAATACGTACATTTTCTACCACTTTGTGCAATATTTGTGCAATATTAATACGTACCTACTCATGAACATTTTTTTTTTGATTTTTTGGTCAGGGAAAATTTTGAAATTGGTCAGGGAAATTTATTTTGGCAAATAGTGGACACCATGTATACGCATCTTTAAAAATACCTGAATTTCGTTTAAGAAAACCTAACATAGAATTTGATTTCGATATAATATAATGAACGTGTGACGAAAAAGTGAATTTGGTGTCAAATATAACGCCGAGATCTTTCACTTCACTGACTTTTGACAAATCTTCGTTTCCAAACTTATAAGTAAAAGCCACCGGTTACATAGTTCTGTAAGCACTGAAAACTTTACATTTAGATATGTTATACTCGAGATGGTTGTATGTACACCAATTCAAGAAGAAATTGATATCTTTTTGAAAGTTTAAACAATCATAGTTGGAATAAATTTGACTATACAATTTAACATGAGTGTCAAGTTAGCAAAACAACATTCACAAATCGAAAAATGGTTAGTTGGATTATTTGCCGTTAATTTGTTGTTAGTTGTGACAACATCGAATTTGTCGTTCAATGTTTTCTATGCTTTTTGTGTTGCTTTGCTAACTTGATATCAAGTTAGCAAAGCACCCCTCAGAAAAGTACTAAAAACTCTTTACAGTGAACGATTTATAGGTTAATAATTTGCTGTTAATTAGTCGTTAATTAGTTGTGACATTTTTAATTTCGTCGTGCTATGTTTTCTATGTTTTTTTTTTTTGCTAATTTCCAAATTCGATGTCAAGTTAGCAATACAACATTCGCAAATCGAAAAATGGTTAATTGGATAATTTGCCGTTAATTTGTTGTTAATTAGTTGTGACAACTTCGAATTTGTCGTTCAATGTTTTCTATGTTTTCTTGTGTTGCTTTGCTAACTTGATATCCACCTCTATAAAATTTGATGTAAATCCATCAATCTGCACGACCTGCTTTCTGTTTGACAAATAGGAACTCAACCATAATTCAAAATTTACATTGATTCTTAACTTTTTTGTATTTTTTGTAATAATAATCCATGGTGAACTCTGTTAAAGGCCTTAACAAAATCTGTGTATAAGACATCGACCTGTTTTCGGTTTTCCAAAGATTTTATACAGAATTGGGAGAAAAGGCATAAATTAGTCAAAGTTGAGCGGCCACTAACAAAACCATGCTGTTTTGATGATAAAGATTTCTTAACTGAAAAAAAATAGCCTCTGAGTTACTAACTTTTCAAATAGCTTTGGCTCTGCAGAGAGTTTTGATATTGGTCTATAATTTTTAACCAGGTGTTTAAGGCCACTTTTATAAATTGGAATCAATGAAAACGCCAGTTGATAATGATTTATTAAAAATTTATTAAAATTGTTTTTTCGGATGATGTGATAACAGCAGGTACACTTAGCGGCATAATTGGCGATTCACTCGTTTTACCAGCGTCATTGCACAATTTCGATTTGATATCAGCAACGTCTTTTTTTAATTGTACAGCTAGGGAGAGAAGGGAACCACTGATGACAATGCAGCTAGTGCAACACCACAACAAATTTCGATTTGCCTGCAGGGCTTTAGCAGATTCTTTGCAAAGCTGAGCCCACTTTTTGTGATAAATTGAGCCACAAAAACCTTCACATTTAATGAAATTATCGCCTATGACCACAAACTGTACACATTTCCATTCTTGCAGAAAACAAGAGAAAACAATTTTTTTTTTTTCTTTTGTATGAAATTAACAAAAAAATATATATATTATATTTACGTTATAAGGCCCCAGGAAAAATTCTAAGTATAAACTGTTTTTGGTATGCATAAAAACGCAGTATATGATGAAAATTAAGTATTTACTTTCGACCAAAGTTTTAACTTTTTTTTCGGAAGAACTTTTTTAGTAAATACTTCATTCCGTATGCATAAAAACTAGTAAGTCCTTTTTTCTGAAGAAAATCCTTAAATTTTTTAAAGTTACAAAATAGCAAATTGCAAATTCCATAGTACACACTTTTTAGCTTTAAACCAGAAATTTAGTAGGCGTGAAGCTAAAGAATATCAGTTCTGAGTCATATTTCGAAGCAATCAGGTTGCAGTTTATATTGAAATTGGTTTGCAGTTAATATTTATTGAAATGACGGAATTTGAAGGTGTTGATATTAGGATCAAAGATAGGATTCTGGATCTGATTTTAAACAATTATTATATTTAGAGATAAAACGTAGATTGGTTAAGTGAATTCGTTGGTAAGCTAAAACAAAGATTTGCCTCTTAATAATATTAATACAACAGTTTATTCCAGGTTCAAAACTTTAAATGTACAGTAAGAGACTTGGTGCTTTAAACGTTAAGTTCTTATAGTTCTAATGATTTTCAACACACCATCAGCACTTAAAAGTACTTTAAAAATAAAAGTCCATTAAAATTAATGGGTATATTACAAGTTTAAAAGTCCGTCTTCTTTTTAACATTAGTCTTGAAATTGTTCAGCTTCTTTTTCACTTATTCTTCGCATTTTCAAGTTTGTATATACGACCATCAATAGTTTCATAGCTTTTCTGATTAAGATTTTTAAATTGAAGGTTGTTGTAACTTATTCATAAATAGGAATACGACATATGTGCTTTTAAAACACACAAATGCTTGGTGCATTTGGCGAATTACCAAACCCGTGTTAATCATAACCTGACCCATGTTAACGGTAATTGCGCTGTTAGTAATAATGATAGAATCTACGTTTAGGCCTTTATTTTTAGAAGAAAATACAAGTCTTTGTAACTGCGTTTAAATAAATTTGATATCTTTTCTCAGGCTTAAGATATTCAGTTTTTAGCCTGTTCCATTTTTCCTGCCTATGCTAATTTTTTTGACTTTGGGTCAATTTTCTCCAAAAAATGCGTAATCAACATGATATTTAAATATTTTTTTTGAATGTTTGCTGAGAAACCCATAGATTTTATGATAATTTGGAAAACCAGCGGCAGGTAAATGTAAAGAAAAAGTTTTAATAAAAAATGATATTTGTTGTTTGTTGTCGATAATTTGTGTTTATGTGTCCTCTTTGATTTTGTATGCATGTTTTCGTATTTCGCTGATATTGATATTAATGATCCCAGCTATTGCCTCATTTCTGAGGACGCTTCAAGAAGGCGCTCTTCTAATTCACTTAATGTTACTATTTCGGTTGAATAAAAGATTCATTTCATTCTTTCCATTCAAAAACATCCAATATTATAGGGTCAGGCGATCTTACATGCCATTGAACTGTACTAATTTTTGTGTTCTTCATCTAGTCAATTTTAAACATCTCGACCATAGTGCGCTGAAGAACTATCAAGTTAGAAATAAGAAGAAGTTAGTTAAACCAATGGAATGTCCTCCAATAGTTCTGATAAATCATTTCGCAACAACTCCAGATAGTTTGTAGAATTCAACTTAAGTGGTGTTTTAATAGCATGTATTCAAACCAAGGAAATTCAAAGTGCACCTGTTATAACCGTTTTATTAGAAAACATTATTTAAAAATTATTATCACACAAATAATTTTTGTTCATAGCTTTTCGAGCTAAAATCAAATCAAAAACTTTTTTTTTAACTTTTACCTGACGCTGGTTTTTTCTAATTATCATACAATCTTTGGGTTTTTCGACCAACTTGTTACTTACTTTTATTTTTAGTATTGTAACATACATTCAAAAAAATTATTAAAACATCTTGACGATTACTCATTTTTTAGAGAAAATTGACCCCATAGTCAAAAGATTAGCATGGGCAGGAAAAATGGAACAGGCTCAAAACTGAATATCTTAAGACTGAGAAAATATATCAAATTTATTTAAACGCAGTTATAAAGGCCTAAACGAAGTTTCTTACTAACAGCGCAATTACCGTTGACATGGGTCAGGGTACACCAAAGTAAGACTTTTCTTAAATCCCCGTTAAATGCTATCAAAATTGGAGATGGGCCCTTACTGTAGAACAATTTTTTTCTTAGAATCCACCCAAGAATCATGCCCTAAAATATTATTGACGAGTTAAGGGACACCCTGTATACTGAAAGTATATGTCATCAAGTAGAAACTTTTTAGTATGCATACGAAATGAAGTAAATACTCTAAATTTAACCTTCTACTAGAAGTTAAAGTATTTATTGTAAGCTTTTACTTCTAGTAAATACTGCTCTTTTATGCATATCACCCAGTGTTTCCGCACTATTACACATGATTTTCTTCCCACTTTTCGACATGTCTTTATAGTTAGTGAAATAGTCTGGAAGTATAAGTGTTGCCTGAACTAATTGTTTGTCCTAAAGGCCAATTTGTTCACAGTCCATTAAAAATTGAATTGTGTCGTTTTAACTAATATCACGTTTAATATAAAATTGTCATTTAGAACACTTCATTAATTTTTGATTCATTCACTCGTCTTTAGAACTGACTCGCTTTAAAGTGCTGCTTTAAATTTATATGCTTTTTAAAAATATCCTTGGGATTTTTATTTTATTTTGACTGATTAACTATCAATTTAGCACTAAATCAAGTTTAAAATAGCGTCTGTTTATTCACTCTCAATTAGAGTTGACAGTCAGTTTTGTGTTTGCTTATTTTATTAGTAATCAGAAAGTGTGATTTGAATAACCAAAACCGGCAAAGTTGAAAAAAACCCTTCTGGTGAAAATACATACTATACTTTTCGGAATATTTTTGGTAAACTGAATAAAAATCCAGCCCCTAAATAATTTCTTTAGGTTTTTCGCTATATTGCAATCAAAAATCGTTGCAAAACAGTTTTTTCCACTTTAATATTACTTACTTACTTTACTTTTGATGGCGCTCACAGCCCAGGATGGGCTTCTGCCTCAACTAACAAGCCCCTCCAGCCAGCTCTGTCCCTAGCTAGCCGCTTCCAGTTGCGCACACCGAGTGCTTTGATGTCGACATCCACTTGTTTGCGCCACCTGATACGGGTTCTTCCTCTGCTGCGTACCCCATCGGGGTTGGATTCCAAGACTCGTCGGGCAGGTGCGTTGCTGTCCATACGCTCCACGTGCCCCAGCCATCTCAGCCGCTGTATTTTCAGCTTTTTGACCAGGTCAACGTCGCTGTATAGCCCGTATAGCTCGTCGTTGAATCTTCTCCTCCATACTCCTTCGATACACACCGGACCGAAAATCACACAAAGAATCTTCCTCTCAAAGCACCCTAACAGATTTTTATCCGAATCTGTCAGTGTCCATGCTTCTGACCCATAAAGCAGGACCGGGATGATTAGGATCTTGTATAAAGTCTCCTTGGTTCTCTGAGAGAGGGCCTTACTACCTTACTGCCTTCTTAGACCGAAGAAACAGCGGTTGGCAAGAGTAATTCTTCGCTTGATCTCTGCACTGATGTCATTCTGCGATGTAATAGTGGAGCCCAGGTAGACAAAGTCCTTGACAACTTCGAAGTTATATCTGTCCATCGTGATATTTTGCCCGAGTCGACGATGTTGAGATTCCTCTCTCGATGACAGCATAAACTTCATCTTGTCCTCATTAACCGCCAATCCCATTTTAGCCGCCTCCGATTCAATGCTCGCAAATGCCCCTGCCACAGCTCGCTTCGTTCTGCCGACAATGTCTATGTCATCCGCATACGCAAGCAATTGAACGGACTTTTGATAGATTGTACCGCTGGTGTTGACATGTGCGTTGCGTACAATGGCTTCAAGAACGATGTTGAATAGGTTGCATGATAACGCGTCACCTTGCCTCTTACCAATTTTGACGGAGCAGCGAGATTTCTCCATCGTCATCCTGCACAGGCGGACGAGTTTGGCAGGGATGCCGAGACTCGACATGGCTCTGTATAATTCGTCCATGTTCACGCTATCATACGCGACTTTAAAATCAATAAAAAGGTGGTGTGTATCGATCTGGAAGTGTTCTTTCCAGATCCTCAGCACTGACTGTGTGTCTACTACCATATTCCCACTCTCATCTCGGCAGGCTTCCGCTCTAGCCTTGTATCCTTGGGTGGATCGCTTCACCCTCTGATAAAATTTTCGAACATCAATATTAATATTAGAAAATTTCAATAACCAACGTTTAAGGGTAATTTTGAGGTCTGATTCGTATTTAGTGTACTAAAAACATCAAAATAGTTGTAAATTGTGTTTGCACCAGGTTTTTCAAATCTTGTTTGCTTTTGTTTCCCACATCGCACTTTATGATTACAAAAAAAAAAAAAAGCAAACAAAATATCGACTGTCAACGCTAATTGAGAGTGAATAAAAGGAAACAGTTCGTTAACTCTCTATTATGGCTAAATATCCTCCCTTAAAAAAGTGGATTTTGTCGTTTTAGCTAAAGCCAGTTTTACGCCCATGTTCTGCAATTCGATCGAAAGTGAATTGAAATCACTTTTCACCAAAGTAGAGATGACTGAAATAGAAAAACAAGAAAATATTTTTTGAAAAACAATAAATAAATACTAAAAGACGACAGAAAAAATTATTTGTTCTTACATTTTGGACGAAGACGAAGAAATACACGAGCTAACTGCAACTGTACCAATTTCACAGACAATTTGAATGCGTTCGGAAAATGGAATAATCCGAAATACAGAACATCCATTTTCATTTTCGAAATTCCAATTCACAATTACGAATTATGGAACACCCAAATTCACTTTCGTCATGTGAATTCACAACAAGTGAAATGCAGAACATGGGCGTTAAATTAATTAATCAATAAGTTAAAAGAGGAAACTTCATTTTTAATCGTTAAAGGAGGGTGAATAAATACAAATATTTAAAATCGATCAATATCTAATTTTTAATAGCGAATTTAAATTTAATGGAAAGCGAATAAATTAGGCCTAAGTGCCACCGGTGCAGACAAAACTTACCAGTTTGACCCACAGCTTACCACAAATAATAGAAATAGAAACAATATATTTTATATAATCAATAGATTGAGAGTTTAACACTTGGTGGAAATTAATCTTTGATATTTTTAAAAAAGATATAATAAGACACTTGTTTTTCCACAATTTAAATTATTTTGTTTTTTATTTATTAAAAACTTATTTTTTTGCGTTTCGTCTTAGTAAGGACATCAATAGGTTCAAATAGTTTATTTTACAATTCAAAAATTCAAGTGCCATATTAAATTATATAGTGCAAATGTGCCAATTGGATGAAAACGAGCAATAACGGGATGGTCATGCAACATCGGCAATGATGAAACCTACTGCAAGTCTAAATCTATTAATTTTAGAGAAGAGAGTTTAGTTAAATTGTAAAGGATGATTCTAGAAACACGACAGGAAACAACAACTAACAATTTAAACAACAACAATTAAAGTTTTTGTTTTTAGTTTTCTTAAAGTTTGTTTATTGGGGATTTTTGTCGTTCTAGGTAACATTATCATCCCGATCATGAACTATATATTTAGTCATACTCATATCGTACAACATCCCTTAAATGAACTTAATTTTTGTTCTTTACCAATTAATTATGAATCTCGTATTATGCCTGTATTCATTTAAATAACTCAACAAAGTTTAAGTTAGGTTTACTCTCCGTAGTTTGGAATTTCTTAAAAATATTTAAGGAAAGTCTTTATAGAGCGTTATCAGAGGCGTCTTTAGACAATTGGGGGCCCTAGGCCCTTTAGGAAATGGGGCCCTTTATAGAAAATGTATTGTAAATTTTTAAGTTTATCATGAGTCATTACTTATTATAATTTTTGTTAAATTTCAGCTAACAAAAAATAAAATTATAAGTTGCTCTATGATATGTTCTTAGAGCGAAGATCATATAAACAAATATTCTGTTTTAAAAACTCCGTTGATTTTAATTTTTTGTAAAAAAAATTATTCACACAAATTTTAAATGCAATAATTGCTGGCTAATTTAGAAGCTCCGAATCTAAAAATTATGAAAAAAATCAACCAAGTCAATGACGATATATGCGGGAATATACCTAAACAAGTATTAAAGAGACAATTTTTTTCAAAAAACCCATAACTTTATTTCCATTAGTCGAATTTTGTTGGTAAGAACGTGGTATGCAGTATCATTAGAAGTGGTCTAGAAATGACATGTGCAAAGTTTACTCAAAACCTTAAGGATGTTTTCGAGAAAATTTGATAAAACTGAAATTGTTGTATGGCAGCTACCCGTTCTAGATGAGCTAAGACAAAAATTCGAATTTTTCCTCCAGGGAATCAAATAAAAACACTTCACACAAAATTTGAAGCAAATCCGTCCAACCGTTTAGGCTCTAGTTCGATGTACATCAGGACGCACAGACAGAAAGACAAAATTAAAATTAATTCCATTGTCGAAAAGTGCTGGGATATACGAGCGCGTAAAAGAATTAATTCACGAAAGAGAACGGATGATTTTTAGAAAGAAAGAAAGGGATGCAAAAAAATTCCATCTCTTTCTTTCTTTCTAAAAATCACCCGTTCTCTTTCGTGAATTAATTCATTTTTGCGCTCGTGTATCCTAGCACAAACTAAACAATTAATTATAGTAAACAATGACAACAAAATTTGATTTATTCAAAATCGAAAAGTTTATAAATTGACAGTATTAACAAAACAATATTAAAGTAAACTTTAATAGAAAAGAATTCATAAATAAAAGTTCTACTACAATTTGTATATAAGAGATACTTTTCAGGCTTTTTCATTTGCAAAATCTTGATGTATGTCAAGTTAGCATTACCACTTTAAAATTCCATGAATCCAATTAGGATTAATTGTCGTGCATTTATCGTAAATTTGTGGAAAGAAAAAAATTTGTCGTGCTTATTTTTTTTTTAATTAACCCTGGGTAATGCTAACTTGACAGTCAAGCCCAGTCAGCCTCAAAAAAATTCTTAAAAAAAAGATGCCAATAATTGTCTTGAATTTGTCGTAAATTTGTCGTGAAAGAAAAAAATTTTTACCGTTTTTATTTTCTAAGAAAAAATCAAAAAACTATTAACACTCTAAAATCGATTTTTTTCCAATAAATTTAGCACACATAATAAAAAAAATTTCTCAGAAGGTTCAAACAATTGTCATAACACGTCTATAGATAAGTTGTGAACTCAAATAATTTGTTTTCCAATCCAATCTTTTTATGAAAAACCCCCCTAAAATCGCATTTTTTTACAAAATCTAGCACTACCATACCAAAACTTTTTTTCTATAAGATGTTTTGATATGAAATTTATCTACAATTGTCGTAAGACTTCTTTAGATAAGTTACGTACTAAAATAATTTGTCGTGCCCTTTTTTCCCCAAAAAAATCACCTTTTTATGACAAAACCCCCTAAAATCGCATTTTCTAGGACAAAAGTTTTGATATGGTGGTGCTAGATTTATATGATAAATTTCGATTTTATTGGGTTAATGGTTTTTTGATTTTTTCTTACATAGATAATAAAAATGTAAACAAATTTTTTTCTTTCAAGACAAATTTACGACAATTATTGGCACCTTCATTTTTATGGTGGGTAGTGCTAACTTGACTGTCAAGTTAGCATTACCCAGGGTTAATTTCTAAAAAAGAAGGCGCGACAAATTTTTTGTATGCCGAATCCGAACTGCTAGACGAGAAGCACTTATTCGTGACAAGTGATACTCTTGGAGGATATGTCAATTCCTCGTAAGAGGCAGTAGCCCTGAAAAAAATCTTTTTAGTTTTTAGGTGGACGCTGGGAAGCGATCCCAGACCTCCAGCGTGACAGTCGAACGCACTAACCATTACGCTACGGGCTACTACTTGTCCTTGGGGTAAGTCTTAGCAAATTCTTCACATCCATTTTGCAGTTCCTGAGAGTTTAAAGTTTTTAAAAGAAGACAAAAAAAAAAAACAAATAATTGACTTATTTCATGTCACGTTCACGTATGTATGTCTATAATGAATTTAAGCATGGATGAGATACCTACTACTACCCATACAAATATTATGATATATAGGTACAATCACATGTGGTTTGTAAACAAAATTTTAACTTCAGTTTACAAGTTAAAATTAACTTGTTACAGCGATGGTTCAGGGGGCCCCTAAGATAGCGGGGCCCCTAAGATAGCGGGGCCCCGGGCCCAGTGGGCCCATGCCTAATGACGCCACTGCGCATTATTAATTCCTTTTATTGAAAGAAAGTTGTATAAAAGTTTACTTCTCATTAAATGTATTTTTAATGTTGATATTGCACAGAATCCGGTCTCTCGCTTCACTCGACCATATCTTTTGAAAGAAAGTTAGATTATTATAATTTAATTAACGAAACACGACATAGAACATCGAACTTTTCTTCCATTCGAAGTTTATATATAAATATTTTCTAAGTTTTAAGCTTGTAAAGTTAATTTTTATTTACTTGAGTGCCATTTTTAAATTAAAAGTTATAATTATCGAGCCATAACCCATTGTCTTTCAGAAGAAAACATCAATGACAACTAACACTTGTACTGCTTTAATAAGAAGAAACCATTACATATTTTAATTTTAGATGACTCAACAAATGTTTTTTTTTTTTTTGTTCTTTTTTAGATTATGATATGTATTTCATTTTAAATAAAGTGATATAAATGTAATACTAAGATTCCTCATATTAAATCATCAAATATTTATTAATACAAAAATTGCAAAAGGTAGAAAACATTTTTGAGAGCCTATATGCAGAGTGATTTAAAAATGAATATATGAATATATAAGTATGTAATAATGATCGAAATAAAGAGAAAGAAAAAAATATGAAATATATTTATATATTATTTGCACGCACTAATTGTTAAATTTAAAATCAATGGATGGCAAACACTAATAAATGAATTTAAAACAAAATGCAGTGTTAAAAAAAATTTCATTAATAATGTTATATCTATAAATGTTTTTTATTATAATAAATATACTTAAATTAAGAACAAATCAGTTTTCTTTTTTAATTCAAAGATTTTTCCCTTATAGTTTGAAATTGTTTAGAAAAATAAATTAAATAAATTGGGTGGCGCAACGGCTCGTGAAGTACCAGAGCCTAGTGACTAACAACTCGCAACCATTCCTGTGTACGCGTGTCGACAGGAATGGAAGGGACATACAATTTTATGCCGAATCCGAACGACTAGACGAGAAACACTTATTCACAGAGATCAGAATTAATCTCAACCTTTTGAAAGGTTCCTTAATAGCTGTTATTTGTTGTCATTTTCAATAATGGCCACTCAATAACCTTTATTCTCAACAAACAAAAAAATCGGTCAAGGTCTGACAGTAACCTTTATTTTGTTTTTGTTTAGGTTACGGTCAACCAGTGAGAATTATCTCTGAAATAAAAAAATAAATCTCATCTGAAATTTTATCAATCAGAATGCCCGTTAGTATTTTGAAGGCACTGGTGCATGCGGAAATGCAGGTTATTGGGCTTTTTTGAAATTGCATTGATGGTGCTTGGCGGCCCAGTAACTCAAGTCACAGTCGAAAAGGCATTTTCGACTTTGCACTTTATTTTACGCGATTATTAGTACGACTTTATACCTAAAATAAGAAAAAAAAGCTCATATGTGTTTGTTTTTGAAAAATAAACATGTTCTCGGCAAATTCCAAATTTGTCTGCATTAACCATTTTTGATTTATTTTCAGCGAAAAAGGTTAAAGGTCGACCTTTTGCATTCATTTTTTCGTAAAAATCTCAACCATTGAGAGATATTTTTGAAAATAAAAAATAAATCTCAACCGATAACCTAAATTTATGTTTTTTTTTTAAATAAATCTCAACCCGAAACCAACAAAATTCATCCCATTATAGTTATAATGAGCTTGTGTCAAAATTAGTACCATTAAGGAGAAATCTATTACGTTTTACTTTCACTTTCACTTGTGCTGGGTGAAAGATCAGTAGAAGTAATTCTGCTGGCGATTGGATTCTTTTTGTTTTTTTTTATTAATTTCTTTTAATATTATTATAATTTGCCAGTTACTTTGTTGGTGTTTTGTGTTTGCAAATAAAATTAAAAATATTTGAAACAAAAAAGTCGTTTTTGATTTATTCAATGAATTGTTCCATTCACTCACATCGTGATGTTTTTGTTGAGGAGAAAAACAAAAGGGTGGTGCTTATTTTGTAATGCTTAAAATTGATTTGTATTTTCCAGTGAAAGTGATGAAGGTGAATCATTGTATAATTTTATTTAAATCACGCATGCCGACGAGCATTTGCAAAAGTTGTAAGATTTGATGGAAAATCTTTAAATCTTTTACATTTATTAAGTAGATTCTATAAAATAGTGTACAAAAAAATGTTCTTAATTTTATTTAAACAATATCACAGCAAAAATGTACAATAAATTAACAAAACCAACATTATTTATTGTTGTATTTAGTTTTATAAAGTATTTTGATAGTCAGATTTCAACACCTCAAAGATTACATAAATAAGGGCCACCCTAATATCTATCTACATTATTGTTGTGTGTGAACTAAACAACCCTTATGTTGGCTATATACAACCTCTAAACGCGTTTAGCTTATGTTACCTCTATTCAACGTTGCATAAGTTTATGAATAATGTTTTTACGTTCAGAGGCATTATAAAGAGTGCATAGCACTATGCACTCGCTATAATTCGTTTATGCATAAGGCTGAAACTGTTTAGTTGCTCTAATCGACGACCGAGGACACTCATATAAAAGCATGGGATACATTTATGCTAGCAACCAATCAAATAATTATGTTCGTCAGGAAGCCGGTTTTAAGTGATCAATTATTCAATTCAATTACATATTTTGTAGCACTTATCTTTGAAATTCGTTGTCTTTCATTGACAAACAGCCAGTTCAAAGACAAGCAATTTTAGGGTATTTCCACTTGTCATTTTGTTTAGAGACGCAAAAATAGGTCTTTCGTCAGTTGGTAAATGACAATTGGAAACCTAGCATAAGAGAAGAAGATGTTGTATATTCTATAGTATAAAGGTATATTCTATAGGAGACTGATGAGTGCAAAAGTGGCAAAGCACGAAATAGCTATATCTCCAGCCAACCAATTGGTGGTAGCGCCTTTAAGTTGTTGTTGTTGTTGTTCAAAAATGCAATGAAATTGACGGAATAAAGAATGGTCAAGCCTAATAAGCTGACATTCTTGTACGAAGAGTACAATAATAACAATAATAATTTAATAGTTTTGGTAAGTGCAATATTCTGTTTTTAATTTAAAAAAAAAAATATATTTATTAAATTTTAGAGTTTTCCAAGAGTTACAGACATCAAGCGATTTGTGTACCGTGCAAGAAAGTAAAGAATATAAAGCTTTCTGCGATGGAAAATATAAAGAGGAAAATAAAAAAAAATAAAACTATAAAGCTTTAAGTTAAGGACAATGGCTTAGGATACCTAAACCATATACCTGATACGGGTTCTTCCTCTGCTGCGTACCCCATCGGGGTTGGATTCGAAGACACGTCGGGCAGGTACGTTGCTGTCCATACGCTCCACGTGCCCCAGCCATCTCAGCCGCTGTATTTTCAGCTTTTTGACCAGGTCAACGTCGCTGTATAGCCCGTATAGCTCGCCGTTGAATCTTCTCCTCCATACTCCTTCGATACACACCGGACCGAAAATCACACGAAGAATCTTCCTCTCAAAGCACCCTAGCAGATTTTTATCCGAATCTGTCCGTGTCCATGCTTCTGACCCATAAAGCAGGACCGGGATGATTAGGGTCTTGTATAAAGTCTCCTTGGTTCTCTGAGAGAGGGCCTTACTACTTAAATGCCATCTTAGACTGAAGAAACAGCGGTTGGCAAGAATAATTTTTCGCTTGATCTCTGCACTGATGTCATTCTGCGATGTAATAGTGGAGCCCAGGTAGACAAAGTCCTTGACAACTTCGAAGTTATATCTGTCCATCGTGATATTTTGCCCGAGTCGACGATGTTGAGATTCCTCTCTCGATGACAGCATATACTTCATCTTGTCCTCATTAACCGCCAATCCCATTTTAGCCGCCTCCGATTCAATGCTCGCAAATGCCCCTGCCACAGCTCGCTTCGTTCTGCCGACAATGTCTATGTCATCCGCATACGCAAGCAATTGAACGGACTTTTGATAGATTGTACCGCTGGTGTTGACATGTGCGTTGCGTACAATGGCTTCAAGAACGATGTTGAATAGGTTGCATGATAACGCGTCGCCTTGCCTCAATCCTTTCTCAACATCAAAGGAACCGGTGGTGTTCTTACCAATTTTGACGGAGCAGCGAGATTTCTCCATCGTCATCCTGCACAGGCGGACGAGTTTGGCAGGGATGCCGAGACTCGACATGGCTCTGTATAATTCGTCCCTGTTCACGCTATCATACGCGACTTTAAAATCGATAAAAAGGTGGTGTGTATCGATCTGGAATTCCCGGGATTTTTCTAAAATCTGTCGGAGTGTGAACATTTGATCGACGGTTGACTTGCCTGGCCTAAAACCACACTGATAGGGGCCGATCAGATCGTTGACAAAAGGTTTTAAGCGGTCACACAGAGTAGCCGACAAGATTTTATAAGCGACGTTTAGGAGACTAATTCCTCTGCAGTTGGTACATTTCAGAACATCTCCCTTTTTATGGATGGGGCACACTATACCGAGGTTCCATTCATCGGGCATACTTTCATCCGATCAAATTTTGCAGATGAGCTGGTGTATGCTCCTAGCCAATTCATCTCCCGCTGATTTAAATAGTTCGGCTTGCAAGCCATCCGCACCAGCAGCCTTGTACGACTTAAGTTTGGATATCGCCTGCCGCACTTCGGTTAGGTCGGGTGGACGGAACTCTTGGCTATCATCGTCCAAGTTGAATGGAGTGTTCTGCCTATTAGCGGCATCTTGGCTGTCTTCGCCATTAAGCAGTCTACAGAAGTGTTCTTTCCAGATCCTCAGCACTGACTGTGTGTCTACTACCATATTCCCACTCTCATCTCGGCAGGCTTCCGTTCTAGCCTTGTATCCTTGGGTGGATCGCTTCACCCTCTGATAAAATTTTCGAACATCAATATTAATATTAGAAAATTTCAATAACCAACGTTTAAGGGTAATTTTGAGGTCTGATTTGTATTCAGTGTACTAAAAACATCAAAATAGTTGTAAATTGTGTTTGCACCAGGTTTTTCAAATCTTGTTTGCTTTTGTTTCCCACATCGCACTTTATGATTACAAAAAAAATAAAAAAGCAAACAAAATATCGACTGTCAACGCTAATTGAGAGTGAATAAAAGGAAACAGTTCGTTAACTCTTTATTATGGCTAAATATCCTCCCTTAAAAAAGTGGATTTTGTCGTTTTAGCTAAAGCCAGTTTTACGCCCATGTTCTGCAATTCGATCGAAAGTGAATTGAAATCACTTTTCAATTCCACGTGAAATGAAATTGTATGTTCCACATTTCGATCGATTTCGAAAACTTCGAAGTTGCTTCGAACTGTCAAAACTGAAGGATCATCCATTTTTATTTTGTTTCTAAAGTGAAATTACTGCTGGTTTGGATATGGATGCAATATTTTTGTCAATTTTAAAGGAAAAAAGGAAGCAGATTTCCAAAAAAAAAATTAGAAGAAACGTTTTACGAGACGAATCCAATATACTAGATTTACCTGACATAATGTGAGTGCGTGAATATATGAACTGTTATGAAGAAGTAAATTCTTAAATTTTTTTTTTTAAATTTTTTCATGGTAATTTTAGATTGAGCAAAGACGCTTTTTTATATGTTTTAAGAGAAATAGAACCTTTTACAAGACCTTCATCTATTCCATCAATTCCAAAACTTGCAGCAACACTCCGATTCTTAGCAGAAAGAAGTAATCAATGATCAATTCGCAATGATTAGGACATTGCTTTGGCAAGGCCCACGGTTTGTAAAATCATTGAAGAAACTTTAAATGTATTGCAATCCAAATTGTGCAACAAGTGGACCAAAGTAGAGATGACTGAAATAGAAAAACAAGAAAATATTTTTTGAAAAACAATAAATAAATACTAAAAGACGACAGTAAAAATTATTTGTTCTTACATTTTGGACGAAGACGAAGAAATACACAAGCTAACTGCAACTGTAGCAATTTCACAGACAATTCACAGAACTTAAATAAGTGATTTGAATGCGTTCGGAAAATGGAATAAACCGAAATACAGAACATCCATTTTCATTTTCGAAATTCCAATTCACAATTACGAATTATGGAACACCCAAATTCACTTTCGTCATGTGAATTCACAACAAGTGAAATGCAGAACATGGGCGTTAAATTAATTAATCAATAAGTTAAAAGAGGAAACTTCATTTTTAATCGTTAAAGGAATGTGAATAAATACAAATATTTAAAATCGATCAATATCTAATTTTTAATAGCGAATTTAAATTTAATGGAAAGCGAATAAATTAAGCCTAAGTGCCACCGGTGCAGACAAAACTTACCAGTTTGACCCACAGCTTACCACAAATAATAGAAACAATATACTTTATATAATCAATAGATTGAGAGTTTAACACTTGGTGGAAATTAATCTTTGATATTTTTAAAAAAGATATAATAAGACACTTGTTTTTCCACAATTTAAATTATTTTGTTTTTTATTTATTAAAAACTTATTTTTTTGCGTTTCGTCTTAGTAAGGACATCAATAGGTTCAAATAGTTTATTTTACAATTCAAAAATTAAAGTGCCTTATTAAATTTAATAGTGCCAATGTGCCAATTGAATGAAAACGAGCAATAAGGGGATGGTCATGCAACATCGGCAATGATGAAACCTACTGCATGTCTAAATCTATTAATTTTAGAGAAGAGAGTTTAGTTAAATTGTAAAGGATGATTCTAGAAACACGACAAGAAACAACAACTAACAATTTAAACAACAACAATTAAAGTTTTTGTTTTTAGTTTTCTTTAAGTTTGTTTATTCGGGATTTTTGTCATTCTAGGTAACATTATCATCCCGATCATGTACTATATATTTAGTCATACTCATATCGTACAACATCCCTTAAATGAACTCAACTTTTGTTCTTTACCAATTAATTATGAATATCGTATTATTCCTGTATTCATTTAAATAACTTAACAAAGTTTAAGTTAGGTTTACTCTCCGTAGTTTGGAATTTCTTAAAAATATTTAAGGAAAGTCTTTATAGAGCATTATCAGAGGCGTCTTTAGACAATTGGGGGCCCTGGGCCCTTTAGGAAATGGGCCCTTTATTGAAAATGTATTGTAAATTTTTAAGTTTATCATGAGTCATTACTGATTATAATTTTTGTTAAATTTCAGCTAACAAAAAATAAAATTATAAGTTGCTCTATGATATGTTCTTAGAGCGAAGATCATATAAACAAATATTCTGTTTTAAAAACTCCGTTGATTTTAATTTTTTGTAAAAAAAATTATTCACACAAATTTTAAATGCAATAATTGCTGGCTAATTTAGAAGCTCCGAATCTAAAAATTATGAAAAAAATCAACCAAGTCAATGACGATATATGCGGGAATATACCTAAACAAGTATTAAAGAGACAATTTTTTTCAAAAAACCCATAACTTTATTTCCATTGGTCGAATTTTGTTGGTAAGAACGTGGTATGCAGTATCATTAGAAGTGGTCTAGAAATGACATGTGCAAAGTTTACTCAAAACCTTAAGGATGTTTTCGAGAAAATTTGATAAAACTGAAATTGTTGTATGGCAGCTACCCGTTCTAGATGAGCTAAGACAAAAATTCGAATTTTTACTCCAGGGAATCAAATAAAAACACTTCACACAAAATTTGAAGCAAATCCGTCCAACCGTTTAGGCTCTAGTTCGATGTACATCAGGACGCACAGACAGAAAGACAAAATTAAAATTAATTCCATTGTCGAAAAGTGCTGGGATATACGAGCGCGTAAAAGAATTAATTCACGAAAGAGAACGGATGATTTTTAGAAAGAAAGAAAGGGATGCAAAAAAATTCCATCTCTTTCTTTCTTTCTAAAAATCACCCGTTCTCTTTCGTGAATTAATTCATTTTTGCGCTCGTGTATCCTAGCACAAACTAAACAATTAATTATAGTAAACAATGACAACAAAATTTGATTTATTCAAAATCGAAAAGTTTATAAATTGACAGTATTAACAAAACAATATTAAAGTAAACTTTAATAGAAAAGAATTCATAAATAAAAGTTCTACTACAATTTGTAGATACTTTTCAGGCTTTTTCATTTGCAAAATCTTGATGTATGTCAAGTTAGCATTACCACTTTAAAATTCCATGAATCCAATTAGGATTAATTGTCGTGCATTTATCGTAAATTTGTGGAAAGAAAAAAATTTGTCGTGCTTATTTTTTTTTTAATTAACCCTGGGTAATGCTAACTTGACAGTCAAGCCCAGTCAGCCTCAAAAAAATTCTTAAAAAAAAGATGCCAATAATTGTCTTGAATTTGTCGTAAATTTGTCGTGAAAGAAAAAAATTTTTACCATTTTTATTTTCTAAGAAAAAATCAAAAAACTATTAACACTCTAAAATCGATTTTTTCCAATAAATTTAGCACACATAATAAAAAAAATTTCTCAGAAGGTTCAAACAATTGTCATAAGACGTCTATAGATAAGTTGTGAACTCACAAAATCTAGCACTACCATACCAAAACTTTTTTTCTATAAGATGTTTTGATATGAAATTTATCTACAATTGTCGTAAGACTTCTTTAGATAAGTTACGTACTAAAATAATTTGTCGTGCCCTTTTTTCCCAAAAAAAATCACCTTTTTATGACAAAACCCCCTAAAATCGCATTTTCTAGGACAAAAGTTTTGATATGGTGGTGCTAGATTTATATGATAAATTTCGATTTTATTGGGTTAATGGTTTTTTGATTTTTTCTTACATAGATAATAAAAATGTAAACAAATTTTTTTCTTTCAAGACAAATTTACGACAATTATTGGCACCTTCATTTTTATGGTGGGTAGTGCTAACTTGACTGTCAAGTTAGCATTACCCAGGGTTAATTTCTAAAAAAGAAGGTGCGACAAATTTTTTGTATGCCGAATCCGAACGGCTAGACGAGAAGCACTTATTCGTGACAAGTGATACTCTTGGAGGATTTGTCAATTCCTCGCAAGAGGCAGTAGCCCTGAAAAAAAACTTTTTAGTTTTTAGGTGGACGAGGCTGCGAAGCGATCCCAGACCTCCAGCGTGACAGTCGAACGCACTAACCATTACGCTACGGGCTACTACTTGTCCTTGGGGTAAGTTTTAGTAAATTCTTCACATCCATTTTGCAGTTCCTGAGAGTTTAAAGTTTTTAAAAGAAGACAACAAAAAAAAAAACAAATAATTGACTTATTTCATGTCACGTTCACGTATGTATGTCTATAATGAATTTAAGCATGGATGAGATACCTACTACTACCCATACAAATATTATGATATAATAGGTACAATCACATGTGTTTTGTAAACAAAATTTTAACTTTAGTTTAAAAGTTAAAATTAACTTGTTACAGCGATGGCTCAGGGGGCCCCTAAGATAGCGGGGCCCCCTGCCCAGTGGGCCCATGCCTTATGACGCCACTGCGCATTATTAATTCCTTTTATTGAAAGAAAGTTGTATAAAAGTTTACTTCTCATTAAATGTATTTTTAATGTTGATATTGCACAGAATCCGGTCTCTCGCTTCACTCGACCATATCTTTTGAAAGAAAGTTAGATTATTATAATTTAATTAACGAAACACGACATAGAACATCGAACTTTTCTTCCATTCGAAGTTTATATATAAATATTTTCTAAGTTTTAAGCTTGTAAAGTTAATTTTTATTTACTTGAGTGCCATTTTTAAATTAAAAGTTATAATTATCGAGCCATAACCCATTGTCTTTCAGAAGAAAACATCAATGACAACTAACACTTGTACTGCTTTAATAAGAAGAAACCATTACATATTTTAATTTTGTATGACTCAACAAATGTTTTTGTTGTTCTTTTTAAGATTATGATATGTATTTCATTTTTAATAAAGTGATATAAATGTAATACTAAGATTCCTCATATTAAATCATCAAATATTTATTAATACAAAAATTTCAAAAGGTAGAAAACATTTTTGAGAGCCTATATGCAGAGTGATTTAAAAATGAATATATGAATATATAAGTATGTAATAATGATCGAAATAAAGAGAAAGAAAAAAATATGAAATATATTTATATATTATTTGCACGCACTAATTGTTAAATTTAAAATCAATGGATGGCAAACACTAATAAATGAATTTAAAACAAAATGCAGTGTTAAAAAAAAATTCATTAATAACGTTATATCTATAAATGTTTTTTATTATAATAAATATAGGGTAAAACTGGGTAATGCCGGTCAGTCGGTATTACCGGTCACCCTTGTTAATCGAGAACAAGAATGCTCACTCACCAACTCTTTATATGTGTGAGTGCTCTCAAAGATTGTTTTCATAGCAGAGAGTTTGGTCAGTTTGGTTGTGACGTTTGGAAGTGACGGGCGTTTAAGTGTTTTCGGTGTTTTTTTATTAGAAAAAGTGATCGTAAAATAGATTGTAAGTACTTTTTCTTTTTTGATATAGATGAAATGATATTTTTTTAAAATTTTTTTTCTTGTATTTTGTTAATAATATGAATTAGTTTTACTTTGTTTTGCCTAACTTAAAATTTCACTGTCATTTTTTTTTTGTTGGCGCTCCCATGTGGGTTATGCCAGTCAGTTGACCGGCATTATCCTGCATATAAAATTGACCCTTGTTTTTCTTTATTGTTATTTCTAGATGGGTAAGCCTAAGTCAAGAGTCACTTCCAGAGGTCCGTGGTCGGAGATGGCTATTAATGACGCCAAAAATTTAATTGAAAAGGGTATGTCAATTCGTGCCGCAGCCAAGACTGTTAAAATATCATTTTCAACACTACAAGAACGTCTCAAAAAAAAAAAAAAATTGTGACCCATCTCTGGGTCGGCACCCAGTTTTTAACAATGATCAAGAAAAAGAAATTGCAACACAGGTCAAACATCTCGTTAAAAATTTTTATGGGTGCACACCGTTACAAGTGAGGCAAGTAGCTTTCGAATATGCTGAAAAAAATGGTATAACCAACAACTTTAATAAGTCCTCCAAATCTGCCGGAAAGGAATGGCTTGAAGGATTCAAAAAAAGAAACAAAATATCTGTTCGGAAGGCCGAAGGAACTAGCCTCAGCAGAGCGACTGCATTTAATCGAAAAGAAGTAGAGTTATTTTACCAGTTGCTAGAGGGTGTGATGGAGAAATATAAATTCCAACCGAGAAACATTTACAATGCGGATGAAACTGGGTTTTCCACCGTTCCGGATCCCGGAAAAATTTTAGCAGAAACTGGACAAAAAAGAGTAGGATCTATAACCAGCTGGGAGAGAGGGCGCAATATTACAGCATTATGTGCTATGAGTGCTGCCGGTAGTTTTATACCACCAATGTTCATTTTTCCTCGGGCAAGGCACTCTCCTAGCCTTGAACATGGTGGGCCAGCTGGAGCGCTCTACAAATGCACGAAAACGGCTGGATAACAGAAGATCTTTTTGCAGATTGGCTAGAGCACTTCGTCATACATGCCAAACCAACGAACCAAGAAAAAGTTCTTCTTATCCTGGACAACCATTCTAGTCATATAACGCTTAAAGCATACGAATATTGTCGCAAAACAAATATCGTTATGCTCTCAATCCCACCGCATAGCTCCCATAGAATGCAGCCCCTCGACGTGTTTTTTTATGGTCCACTTAAAACAGCATATAGACACGAATGCAATTTGCATATGAAGTCTTATCTTGGGAAGAAGATAACACCGCAGGATTTCGCTCCCCTTTTTCGAAAAGCTTTTGCTAACGTTGCGTCTGTTGCCAAAGGAGAATCTGGGTTCAGGGCAACTGGAATATTCCCTATCAATCCCGGCGTCTTTTGTGACCATGACTTCCTTCCATCTGAGGCCCTTCTTAATGCAACAGAACAAGTGATTGAATCAGTCGAATCAGTTAGAAAACAAACTCCAAACCCTGTTTTGCAAACCTCGGAAAATTTGCCATCGACTTCATTTGCTGCCTTGAACGAAAGCATTAAAGACCTTCTCCCAGTGCCAAAAATAGCTATGGCTAATCCGACTAGGAAGTGCAGGGATAAACAGCATGCTACTCTGTTGACTTCGACACCTATGAAAGACAAAATGGAAGAAAAAGAACTAAAAAGAGCAGCCACAAAAAAAAAAGAAGGAAAAGGTATTGCTAGTGCCTGAAAACAAAAGAAGGAAGGTGACTAAAAAGATCCTTCAAGAATCTACATCCGAGTCGGATGTTAGCGCTGCAATTGTGGATGATAATTCTGATGACTCTATAGATGCAGATGGCAGCAATAGAGAATTTGGACGCAATAACGAGCTTTGGTTTAGGTGCACACGCTGCGCGGATTGGGTCCACTCTGAATGTTCGGGTTGGGACAGTCCATCTGGCTACATATGCGATTTATGCCTGTAAAAAAGATGACCGCCATTACCAGCACAGGTGACCGGAGTTACCCAACCATGCGTCCAATTCCGGTCATTTTAAGCTTCTTTTTTTTAGTATAACTTATTTCCGTCCAGTTAATTAAACCTTTTTAATGTTAATGATAATAGCAATATATATGAATTCAATAAAAAATGAAGTAAAATTATTATTTAAACAAGAAAATACGATTTATTTGAGTTTTTCTTGAAATGACCGGCATTGCCCGGTTCTACCCTACTTAAATTAAGAACAAATCAGTTTTCTTTTTAAATTCAAAGATTTTTCCCTTATAGTTTGAAATTGTTTAAAAAAATAAATTAAATAAATTGGGTGGCGCAACGGCTCGTGAAGTACCAGAGCCTAGTGACTAACAACTCGCAACCATTCCTGTGTACGCGTGTCGACAGGAATGGAAGGAACCTACAATTTTATGCCGAATCCGAACGACTAGACGAGAAACACTTATTAACAGAGATCAGAAATAAATCTCAACCTTTTGAAAGGTTCCTTAATAGCTGTTATTTGTTGTCATTTTCAATAATGGTCACTCAATAACCTTTATTCTCAACAAACAAAAAAATCGGTCAAGGTCTGACAGCAACCTTTATTTTGTTTTTGTTTAGGTTACGGTCAACCAGTGAGAATCTCTGAGAGAAAAAAATAAATCTCATCTGCAATTTTATCAATCAGAATGCCCGTTAGTATTTTGTAGGCACTGATGCATGCGGAAATGCAGGTTATTGGGCTTTTTCGAAATTGCATTGGTTGTGCTTGGCGTCCCAGTAACTCAAGTTACAGTCGAAAAGGCATTTTCGACTTTGCACTTTATTTTACGCGATTATTAGTACGACTTAATACCTAAAAAAGCTCATATGTGTTTGTTTTTGAAAAATAAACATGTTCTCGGCAAATTCCAAATTTGTCTGCATTAACTATTTTTGATTTATTTTCAGCGAAAAAGGTTAAAGGTTGACCTTTTGCATTAATTTTTTCATAAAAATCTCAACCATTGAGTGATATTTTTGAAAATAAAAAATAAATCTCAACCGATAACATAAATTTATGTTTTTTTTAAATAAATCTCAACCCGAAACCAAAAAAATTGATCCCATTATAGTTATAATGAACTTGTGTCAAAATTAGTACCATAAAGGAGAAATCTATTACGTTTTACTTTAACTTTCACTTGTGCTGGGTGAAAAATCAGTAGAAGTAATTCTGCTGGCGATTGGATTCTTTTTGTTTTTTTTTTTATTAATTTCTTTTAATATTATTATAATTAGCCAGTTACTTTGTTGGTGTTTTGTGTTTGCAAATAAAATTAAAAATATTTGAAACAAAAAAAGTCATTTTTGATTTATTCAATGAATTGTTCCATTCACTCACATCGTGATGTTTTTGTTGAGGAGAAAAACAAAAGGGTGGTGCTTATTTTGTAATGCTTAAAATTGATTTGTATTTTCCAGTGAAAGTGATGAAGGTGAATCATTGTATAATTTTATTTAAATCAAGCATGCCGTCGAGCATTTGCAAAAGTTGTAAGATTTGATGGAAAATCTTTAAATCTTTTACATTTATTAAGTAGATTCTATAAAATAAAGTATACAAAAAAATGTTCTTAATTTTATTTAAACAATATCACAACAAAAATGTACAATAAATAAACAAAACCAACATTATTGTTGTGTGTGAGTCAAAGTGACATTTCGATACTAAACAACCCTTATGTTGGCTCTATACAACCTCTGAACGCGTTTAGCTTATGTTACCTCTATTCAACGTTGCATAAGTTTATGAATAAGGTTTTTGCGTTCAGAGGCATTATAAAGAGTGCATAGCACTATGCACTCGCTATAATTCGTTTATGCATAAGGCTGAAACTGTTTAGTTGCTCTAATCGACGACCGCGGACACTCATATAAAAGCATGGGATACATTTATGCTAGCAACCAATCAAATAATTATGTTCGTCAGGAAGCCGGTTTTAAGTTTTCAATTATTCAATTCAATTACATATTTTTTATCACTTATCTTTGAAATTCGTTGTTTTTCATTGACAAACAGCCAGTTCAAAGACAAGCAATTTTAGGGTATTTCCACTTGTCATTTTGTTTAGAGACGCAAAAATAGGTCTTTCGTCAGTTGGTAAATGACAATTGGAAACCTAGCATAAGAGAAGAAGATGTTGTATATTCTATAGTATAAAGGTATATTCTATAGGAGACTGATGAGTGCAAAAGTGGCAAAGCACGAAATAGCTATATCTCCAGCCAACCAATTGGTGGTAGCGCCTTTAAGTTGTTGTTGTTGTTGTTCAAAAATGCAATGAAATTGACGGAATAAAGAATGGTCAAGCCTAATAAGCTGACATTCTTGTACGAAGAGTACAATAATAACAATAATAATTTAATAGTTTTGGTAAGTGCAATATTCTGTTTTTATTTAAAAAAAAAATATATATTTATTAAATTTTAGAGTTTTCCAAGAGCTACAGACATCAAGCGATTTGTGTGCCGTGCAAGAAGGTAAAGAATATAAAGCTTAGTGCGATGGAAAATATAAAAAGGAAAATAAAAAAAAAAAATAAAACTATAAAGCTTTTAGTTAAGGACAATGGCTTAGGATACCTAAACCATATACCTGATACGGGTTCTTCCTCTGCTGCGTACCCCATCGGGGTTGGATTCGAAGACTCGTCGGGCAGGTGCGTTGCTGTCCATACGCTCCACGTGCCCCAGCCATCTCAGCCGCTGTATTTTCAGCTTTTTGACCAGGTCAACGTCGCTGTATAGCCCGTATAGCTCGTCGTTGAATCTTCTCCTCCATACTCCTTCGATACACACCGGACCGAAAATCACACGAAGAATCTTCCTCTCAAAGCACCCTAGCAGATTTTTATCCGAATCTGTCAGTGTCCATGCTTCTGACCCATAAAGCAGCACCGGGATGATTAGGGTCTTGTATAAAGTCTCCTTGGTTTTTTGAGAGAGGGCCTTACTACTTAAATGCCTTCTTAGACCGAAGAAACAGCGGTTGGCAAGAATAATTCTTCACTTGATCTCTGCACTGATGTCATTCTGCGACGTAATAGTGGAGCCCAGGTAGACAAAGTCCTTGACAACTTCGAAGTTATATCTGTCCATCGTGATATTTTGCCCGAGTCGACGATGTTGAGATTCCTCTCTCGATGACAGCATATACTTCGTCTTGTCCTCATTAACCGCCAATCCCATTTTAGCCGCCTCCGATTCAATGCTCGCAAATGCCCCAGTGTCGACAATGTCTATGTCATCCGCATACGCAAGCAATTGAACGGACTTTTGATAGATTGTACCGCTGGTGTTGACATGTGCGTTGCGTACAATGGCTTCAAGAACGATGTTGAATAGGTTGCATGATAACGCGTCGCCTTGCCTCAATCCTTTCTCAACATCAAAGGAATCGGTGGTGTTCTTACCAATTTTGACGGAGCAGCGAGATTTCTCCATCGTCATCCTGCACAGGCGGACGAGTTTGGCAGGGATGCCGAGACTCGACATGGCTCTGTATAATTCGTCCCTATTCACGCTATCATACGCGACTTTAAAATCGATAAAAAGGTGGTGTGTATCGATCTGGAATTCCCGGGATTTTTCTAAAATCTGTCGGAGTGATCGACGGTTGACTTGCCTGGCCTAAAACCACACTAATAGGGGCCGATCAGATCGTTGACAAAAGGTTTTAAGCGGTCACACAGAGTAGCCGACATGATTTTATAAGCGACGTTTAGGATACTAATTCCTCTGCAGTTGGTACATTTCAGAATATCTCCCTTTTTATGGATGGGGCACACTATACCGAGGTTCCATTCATCGGGCATACTTTCATCCGACCAAATTTTGCAGATGAGCTGGTGTATGCTCCTAGCCAATTCATCTCCCGCTGATTTAAATAGTTCGGCTTGTAAGCCATCCGCACCAGCAGCCTTGTACGACTTAAGTTTGGATATCGCCTGCCGCACTTCGGTTAGGTCGGGTGGACGGAACTCTTGGCTATCATCGTCTAAGTTGAATGGAGTGTTCTGCCTATTAGCGGCATCTTGGCTGTCTTCGCCATTAAGCAGTCTACAGAAGTGTTCTTTCCAGATCCTCAGCACTGACTGTGTTTCTACTACCATATTCCCACTCTCATCTCGGCAGGCTTCCGTTCTAGCCTTGTATCCTTGGGTGGATCGCTTCACCCTCTGATAAAATTGTCGAACATCAATATTAATATTAGAAAATTTCAATAACCAACGTTTAAGGGTAATTTTGAGGTCTGATTCGTATTCAGTGTACTAAAAACATCAAAATAGTTGTAAATTGTGTTTGCACCAGGTTTTTCAAATCTTGTTTGCTTTTGTTTCCCACATCGCACTTTATGATTACAAAAAAAAAAAAAAAAGCAAACAAAATATCGACTGCCAAGGCTAATTGAGAGTGAATAAAAGGAAACAGTTCGTCTCTCTCTCTATTATGGCTAAATATCCTCCCTTAAAAAAGTGGATTTTGTCGTTTTAGCTAAAGCCAGTTTTACGCCCATGTTCTGCAATTCGATCGAAAGTGAATTGAAATCACTTTTCAATTTCACGTAAAATGAAATCGCATGTTCCATCGATTTCGAAAACTTCGAAGTTGCTTCGAACTGTCAAAACTGAAGGATCATCCATTTTTATTTTGTTTCTAAAGTGAAATTACTGCTGGTTTGGATATGGATGCAATATTTTTGTCAATTTTAAAGGAAAAAAGGAAGCAGATTTCCAAAGAAAAAATTAGAAGAAACATTTTACGAGACGAATCCAATATACTAGATTTACCTGACATAATGTGAGTGCGTGAATATATGAACTGTTATGAAGAAGTAAATTCTTGAATTTTTTTTTAAGTTTTTTCATGGTTATTTTAGATTGATCAAAGACGCTTTTTTATATGTTTTAAGAGAAATAGAACCTTTTACAAGACCTTCATCTATTCCATCAATTCCAAAACTTGCAGCAACACTCCGATTCTTAGCAGAAAGAAGTAATCAATGATCAATTTGCAATGATTAGGACATTGCTTTGGCAAGGCCCACGGTTTGTAAAATCATTGAAGAAACTTTAAATGTTTTGCAATCCAAATTGTGCAACAAGTGGACCAAAGTAAAGATGACTGAAATAGAAAAACAAGAAAATATTTTTTGAAAAACAATAAATAAATACTAAAAGACGACAGAAAAAATTATTTGTTCTTACATTTTGGATGAAGACGAAGAAATACACAAGCTAACTGCAACTGTACCAATTTTACAGACAATTCACAGAACTTAAATAAGTGATTTGAATGCGTTCGGAAAATGGAATAAACCGAAATACAGAACATCCATTTTCATTTTCGAAATTCCAATTCACAATTACGAATTATGGAACACCCAAATTCACTTTCGTCATGTGAATTCACAACAAGTGAAATGCAGAACATGGGCGTTAAATTAATTAATCGATAAGTTAATAGAGGAAACTTCATTTTAAATCGTTAAAGGAGGGTGAATAAATACAAATATTTAAAATCGATCAATATCTAATTTTTAATAGCGAATTTAAATTTAATGGAAAGCGAATAAATTAGGCTAAGTGCCACCGGTGCAGGCAAAACTTACCAGTTTGACCCACAGCTTACCACAAATAAAAGAAATAGAAACAATATATTTTATATAATCAATAGATTGAGAGTTTAACACTTGGTGGAAATTAATCTTTGATATTTTTAAAAAAGATATAATAAGACACTTGTTTTTCCACAATTTAAAAACTTATTTTTTTGCGTTTCGTCTTAGTAAGGACATCAATAGGTTCAAATATTTTAATTTACAATTCAAAAATTAAAGTGCCATATTAAATTTAATAGTGCCAATGTGCCAATTGAATGAAAACGAGCAATAAGGGGATGGTCATGCAACATCGGCAATAATGAAACCTACTGCAAGTCTAAATCTATTAATTTAAGAGAAGAGAGTTTAGTTAAATCATTGTATATATACTCTTATAGTACTATCATGGTTGAAATAATTGTCGCTGCGTATGGTGAGGAGTGTTAGAACTAACGATCTAAGAGACTTTTCAATTTGTGAAGAGATTATATGAGGGGAAAAATTCGAAAAAAATGAGGGTAAGGGAAGAAAAGAAGAATAGAGAAAGCTATACAAAATGTATGAGGTTAGAAGGGAGAAAAAAAATAACTGTTTTGTTTTGGCTGTCAATTTGTTTTCTATAGGAAGTAGATAGTAAAAGAGGAGTATATAGAATAAAGATGACAAAAACAATTTGTATGTTCCCAAATGATATTGTAGGAATCATCTGTTTGCGGCGAGCAAGTAGACAGATTTTTCCATCGGCGATGATTTATGTAGGAAAGAAAGAATGTGTGCATGGGTAAGTATATAGGTAAGTATGATCGGGGGTAGGTTTTGGTTTTATGGGTATTCAATTTTCTTGCCAGATTTCAGTTTTATTTTTATGTATGGGCATAATTTCCTTTAGTGGCTAGAAGAAGGAATCTTTATGTGATGTTGAGGTAGGTTAAGTGTTGATAGTTTCATTGTTTGTAGGTTTAGTTATTTTATTTGTTATTTTTATTATAGAAAAGAAAAAAAAATTACAACAATATTTGCCAATCACTCTAAAGCTTAAACTAGAAGTCCTTAAAATATATACTAAAATTAATTGTAGGGGTGCATTAAGAACGGATCTTTTGAAGTTCGTACATTTAATAGGGTTTTAAGGGTGACAACTGAAAAAAAGTCGAAAAACTAACTTCTAAACGTGTAGTCGTAGAGACTTGATTTTTTTATTTTAAAGATTAGAAAAAGTTAGGAAAAAACGTCTATACATCTTTTTTTTATTTAAAATCTAAAACCGAGATATAACCCATTTAAGACTGAAAGTTGACAAATAGTCGTTACGAAAAGTACTTAGTAGTTTTATGGGGGTAGATTTTTAATAATTTTTATTTTAACATATATTTAAAGATAATGAAAAAATTATCCATGTTTAAAGAATTTTTGATAGGATTTTTTTTCATACCCAAAATGATTTTTTAAAAAGGGTAAATTTGTTTGGTCAAATTTTCAAGGTATTTGATTTTTATCTTTTTAATGGGTTGTTCGAAAAATCTAAAATTTCATTATGTTATAGATATAGGTATTTGATAGCAATCAAATGGTAAAAATTTTATCTTTCTAACTTATCATTTGACAGATTTATTTAAGAAAGTAAAAATTTTAAAATTTGTGTTTTTGTTAATGTGTTTTTAGTAAAGAGTCGTACAGGTTTGCAAGTACTAATGAATTATAGCTATTGAATGTTCTATATTCCTACTGTACCGCTGAGCTGAGAAACTAACAATATAATATTGTTAACACATATTACTTAATAACTTGTTAGTGTGTGCATGGATTGATTTAGTTTTTTCTTATATTTAATCTCAATAGAATAACTATTAATTTGATACTTCATTTTTTAATCTACCTCCTAAATTAGCGTATAATTGATTTCTTAAAATTCATAAAAAATCGGCTCAAATCCATAGAAATGCTCTGCTTTGTCAACAATGGTCAAACGATTTTTTTTAATATAAAAAATCATAACTTCATTTCTACTCGGCCGACATTAAAAGTTAAGATCTCAAAATTTAGCTATAGATGTATCTAAATTTGTGTATACAAATTATTGGAGGGGGTTGAAAATGTTCATACTAAAAGGGTGTGTACTTGACCCGTCAAATATATATTAAATATATTAAACTCAAAACTTGATGAATTTTTTTTTTGAATTTCAAAAAACTAATGAAACACAATTATACGTGTATTACTTTTCTACAAATATG
The DNA here is from genome assembly GCA_949320155.1 of Melangyna quadrimaculata. Lineage (NCBI taxonomy): Eukaryota > Metazoa > Arthropoda > Insecta > Diptera > Syrphidae > Melangyna > Melangyna quadrimaculata. Next base: position 231,761,485 of record OX439483.1, on the reverse strand, counting down.
TGGGTTATTTTATATATGTAAATCTAACGGGAAAAAAACGCCGACCAATTTAGTAAAGAAATTCACAAAAAATCTACATACAGACAAATTTAGAGGCTTCAAAATTGAGAAATACTTATTAGTTCATAAAAAATGATACATGAATTTAAGGTAGAAATTGATAATCTAAAATTCTATGTTAAAATTTTTGCAAAATCTTAAAAAAAATCATACTAAAAATGTGATTTAGTGAAAAATCAACTCGATATTTGGTACTTTAAATGTAAAAGTTAGTAAAAAATTGATAAATTTTTAAAAACAAAATCATCACACTTATTACTCTAATCCTCTTTTACTGATTTACTGATTATTTCAACAAACGACACGTTAAAATTAGTATTATTGAATTTTTTACCAACAAAATGCAAAATGGATCATGCTTTTTTAACGAATTTTATTTTTATATTTTCACCATGCCCATCAAATATTTTCAAATTTAAAAATTATAAATTATTACAATCTAACAAAAAGTTTGATATATAAAACATAACTGTGCATTGCTCACAAAGCTTCACAACATATTTTTAAAAATATTAAAATTTTACATTCTAAATATTTTTTACAGATAAAATCCAGAAAAAAATTGAAAATTGTCTGCATAAATTGCTTTTTTTTTAATTTATGATTTAAAACAAATGTGGTCTTACAGAAAATTTTATAACAAACAAATTTATAGCAGATGGCTTTATTATAAATTGTATACTTCGAAAGCTATAAAGGATAATATCAGAAAAAATTTGTATTTTTAACGATTTTTTCACTGTTGCATTTTTCCTGCAGCGCGCACAATTTTTCAAAGCTGCAGTTAGCTACATACTATAACAGCCCCAACAACATATCAGAAATGCAGAACCACATCGGGCTATGCGATTTTATTGTCGAATTTGACTGGCCTATACATCTTTTGAATTGCGGCAACCCTGAAATTTAACCAAGAGTTTGTAGAAATCCTTGTACTATCATGCTCATAAAGGAGAATTATCTGCATTTTGATGTTAATTTCAATGAAATACTAAAGAGAACAAAAATAAAAATAAAACAACATATAAATTAAAAAAAAAAATATTTTTAGAAAATTCTCTTTGCCAAAACCAAAGCTTTAATTAAAAATTTGGCAGACACCTATCAACTTCTTTTTAATCAGATTTATAAAAACATACTTTGTATTTCAATAGAACGTCTTACTGATTTGCTATTTTTGACTTTCAAACGTTCATATCTCGAGTTCTAAATTTTTGACAATTTTTTTTTTGTTATGTATAACATTTATGTATTTTATAAAATCTATCGATGCAAAAAAAAAATCATTTCATTATGACTTACCCTTAAGAAGTTCTCGACCTTTTAATACCCTAATATACCCTAATTAAATTTAAAACTTCAAAAAATCTCCTATTTGGAAATTTTCTTTTATATTACATTTTTTTTATTTCTTTATGGCTTACGACATAAGCTCAATCAGATAATTGAATCAATCAGTTAATTAAATCGTGGCAACCCCATCACGGGCCCACTTTTTTACAGGCAACCCATGCGCAAACTGTTTTTTTGGACGCTATCTAAAAAGCTCTAGTTAGCTTTGTATACATACATACAAATTAGAGAATGCTTACAAATTTTGAAATAAAATATTGTCTTAAGTTTGTTGTAACGATTCTGAACCTTAATTATAATACTGACTGCGGAAGATTTGATGACAGGTGTGTAATTTACTTTTTTTATAATGCTGCGGCCTAAAATCATTTTCCCAGGGGCCCTGCAAATTTAACATCGCACACGCCTCATTTTGGTCTAGCGCCGCCTCTGTTGACGGGTCATTTACACACCCTTTTAGTATGAAATTTTTCATCCCTCCTCAAAAATTTGTAAACACAATTTTAGCCACATTTTAGAGCTTAATTTTAAGATCTAAAATCTCTGCGACTTTTTATTAAAAAGATATAATAATAATGTTTACCCTTAGATAAATCTGTCAAATGATAGAAATAAAAATATTAATTAAAAAAAAAAAATTATTATTATAAAATTATAAATTGTAGTATATAATTTTAATACTTATAAATTAAGCTGTAGCGTCATTGGGAAAAGTAATTGTTATTTATAAGTAATTGCTATACACGTTTGTATATAATGAGTGCCTATAATATTGTCAATTGATATTTTTACCTTCCCATTGGAAGTTATTGTAATTGGTGCGATTTGTTGAACTATTTAAAATACTTAACAAATGATTCTTAACTGAAATATTTTGAAAAAAAAAACATTATATCGATTTCAAATTCTTACCAAAAATGTATACCTATACCATCTAAATAAATAAATAAATCGGGTGGCACAACGGCTCATGAAGAACCAGGGCCTAGTGACTAACAACTCGCAACAACTTTTAGTTTTTAGGTGGACGAGGCTGGGAAGCGATCCCAGACCTCCAGCGTGACAGTCGAACGCACTAACCATTACGCTACGGACAACTACATCTATACCATCTAAGTGTTGTGTAATTTTGAGATTTTTAAAACCACCCTCTAAAAAGCTAAAAATCAAAATGTTTTAATTCGAAAAATTTTTTAACATCAGAATTGAAATTTTGCATATGATTTCTTTCTGATTATGTAATATAGGTATACTCTACCACCCACCACTTAGGTAAATACGTATGTATGTATATGGTTTTCAAGTGCACCAATGGGACTCATTTTTCAAAAATATTTTTTTTTTACCCAAAAAAAAGCTTTTTATTGAAAAAAATTGAGTTTTTTTAATTGAGTTTCAAAATGTTTCTAGGTACCTTCCTATGCATAGGTACCTATTTACGTAGCTACCTACTTACCTTCAATTGAAAATAATTTTGTTTATTTTTTTAATACATACCTTTCTACCTTACGACCTTACCTATTTTAATTGATAATACCTATGTAGGTATATACATTAAAATAACCTTACGTACCTACCTACTTAGGTATATCAAGTTTTAATTTACCTACCTACATACCTCAATTAAAAATATTTAGGTACCTATGTACCTACCATAACTACCTATTTTCATGCTTTTTTTGCACAAAAAATTTAATTTCTTTAAATACCTACCCAGTATAGCTACCTACTAATTTATAAAAATGTACATACATATCTACCTACATGATACAATATGGTCCCAATGGCCAATATATTAACCTTGCAAAATCGTGCAAAAAACCATATACTCATAGCCATCAAAAGAAAGCAACAAAAACTCATTGAAAAAAACTGTAAGAACATAACCGAAGAATAAGCCCATAGGAAAACATATATTCTCATTTTTTTCCCCTTATTCTCGTTGTTGACTGACAAAAACATCTGACTCCCTTACTACCATTATAGTTGTACGAATTTAATCAATGTTCTCCTCTCCCTCTTACTAATTGTTTTTATTTTTCCTTGCATCGTTATCCCCAGGTCTCTTTTGTGCATTTAAGCGATTTTAACGCCAATTTCGGCACATTTCGTGAGTACTATTAGTACTACAAAATTTGAGCCATGATATTACTATAAGAGTATATATACAATGGTTAAATAAAGGATGATTCTAGAAACACGACAAGAAACAACAACTAACAATTTAAACAACAACAATTAAAGTTTTTGTTTTTAGTTTTCTTTAAGTTTGTTTATTCGGGATTTTTGTCATTCTAGGTAACATTATCATCCCGATCATGTACTATATATTTAGTCATACTCATATCGTACAACATCCCTTAAATGAACTCAACTTTTGTTCTTTACCAATTAATTATGAATCTCGTATTATTCCTGTATTCATTTAAATAACTTAACAAAGTTTAAGTTAGGTTTACTCTCCGTAGTTTGGAATTTCTTAAAAATATTTAAGGAAAGTCTTTATAGAGCATTATCAGAGGCGTCTTTAGACAATCGGGGGCCCTGGGCCCTTTAGGAAATGGGCCCTTTATTGAAAATGTATTGTAAATTTTTAAATTTATCATGAGTCATTACTTATTATAATTTTTGTTAAATTTCAGCTAACAAAAAATAAAATTATAAGTTGCTCTATGATATGTTCTTAGAGCGAAGATCATATAAACAAATATTCTGTTTTAAAAACTCCGTTGATTATAATTTTTCGTAAAAAAAATTATTCACACAAATTTTAAATGCAATAAATTAAATAATTGCTGGCTAATTTAGAAGCTCCGAATCTAAAAATTATGAAAAAAATCAACCAAGTCAATGACGATATATGCGGGAATATACCTAAACAAGTATTAAAGAGACAATTTTTTTCAAAAAACCCATAACTTTATTTCCATTAGTCGAATTTTATTGGTAAGAACGTGGTATGCAGTATCATTAGAAGTGGTCTAGAAATTACATGTGCAAAGTTTACTCAAAACCTTAAGGATGTTTTCGAGAAAATTTGATAAAACTGAAATTGTTGTATGGCAGCTACCCGTTCTAGATGAGCTAAGATAAAAATTCGAATTTTTACTCCAGGGAATCAAATAAAAACACTTCACACAAAATTTGAAGCAAATCCGTCCAACCGTTTAGGCTCTAGTTCGATGTACATCAGGACGCACAGACAGAAAGACAAAATTAAAATTAATTCCATTGTCGAAAAGTGCTGGGATATACGAGCGCGTAAAAGAATTAATTCACGAAAGAGAACGTATGATTTTTAGAAAGAAAGAAAGGGATGCAAAAAAATTCCATCTCTTTCTTTCTTTCTAAAAATCACCCGTTCTCTTTCGTGAATTAATTCATTTTTGCGCTCGTGTATCCTAGCACAAACTAAACAATTAATTATAGTAAACAATGACAACAAAATTTGATTTATTCAAAATCGAAAAGTTTAAAAATTGAAAAGTTTAAGAATTCATAAATAAAAGTTCTACTACAATTTGTATATAAGAGATACTTTTCAGGCTTTTTCATTTGCAAAATCTTGATGTATGTCAAGTTAGCATTAACACTTTAAAATTCCATGAATCCAATTAGGATTAATTGTCGTGCATTTATCGTAAATTTGTGGAAAGAAAAAAATTTGTCGTGCTTATTTTTTTTTAATTAACCTTGGGTAATGCTAACTTGACAGTCAAGCCCAGTCAGCCTCAAAAAAATTCTAAAAAAAAAGATGCCAATAATTGTCTTGAATTTGTTGTAAATTTGTCGTGAAAGGAAAAAATTTTTACCATTTTTATTTTCTAAGAAAAATCAAAAAACTATTAACACTCTAAAATCGAATTTTTTCCAATAAATTTAGGACACATAATAAAAAAAAATATCTCAGAAGGTTCAAACAATTGTCATAAGACGTCTATAGATAAGTTGTGAACTCAAATAATTTGTTTTCCAATCCAATCTTTTTATGGAAAACCCCCCCAAAATCGCATTTTTTTCACAAAATCCAGCACTACCATACCAAAACTTTTTTTCTATAAGATGTTTTGATATGAAATTTATCTACAATTGTCGTAAGACTTCTTTAGATAAGTTACGTACTAAAATAATTTGTCGTGCCCTTTTTTCCAAAAAAATCACCTTTTTATGACAAAACCCCCTAAAATCGCATTTTCTAGGACAAAAGTTTTGATATGGTGGTGCTAGATTTAAATGATAAATTTCGATTTTATTGGGTTAATGGTTTTTTGATTTTTTCTTACATAGATAATAAAAATGGAAACAAATTTTTTTCTTTCAAGACAAATTTACGACAATTATTGGCACCTTCATTTTTATGGTGGGTAGTGCTAACTTGACTGTCAAGTTAGCATTACCCAGGGTTAATTTCTAAAAAAGAAGGCGCGACAAATTTTTTGTATGCCGAATCCGAACGGCTAGACGAGAAGCACTTATTCGTGACAAGTGATACTCTTGGAGGATTTGTCAATTCCTCCAGCGTGACAGTCGAACGCACTAACCATTACGCTACGGGCTACTACTTGTCCTTGGGGTAAGTCTTAGCAAATTCTTCACATCCATTTTGCAGTTCCTGAGAGTTTAAAGTTTTTAAAAAAAGACAAAAAAAAAAAACAAATAATTGACTTATTTCATGTCACGTTCACGTATGTATGTCTATAATGAATTTAAGCATGGATGAGATACCTACTACTACCCATACAAATATTATGATATAATAGGTACAATCACATGTGGTTTGTAAACAAAATTTTAACTTCAGTTTACAAGTTAAAATTAACTTGTTACAGCGATGGCTCAGGGGGCCCCTAAGATAGCGGGGCCCCCTGCCCAGTGGGCCCATGCCTAATGACGCCACTGAGCATTATTAATTCCTTTTATTTAAAGAAAGTTGTATAAAAGTTTACTTCTCATAAAATGTATTTTCAATGTTGATATTGCACAGAATCCGGTCTCTCGCTTCACTCGACCATATCTTTTGGAAGAAAGTTAGATTATTATAATTTAATTAACGAAACACGACATAGAACATCGAACTTTTCTTCCATTCGAAGTTTATATATAAATATTTTCTAAGTTTTAAGCTTGTAAAGTTAATTTTTATTTACTTGAGTGCCATTTTTAAATTAAAAGTTATAATTATCGAGCCATAACCCATTGTCTTTCAGAAGAAAACATCAAAGACAACTAACACTTGTACTGCTTTAATAAGAAGAAACCATTACATATTTTAATTTTGTATGACTCAACAAATGTTTTTTTTTTGTTCTTTTTAAGATTATGATATGTATTTCATTTTTAATAAAGTGATGTAAATGTAATACTAAGATTCCTCATATTAAATCATCAAATATTTATTAATACAAAAATTTCAAAAGGTAGAAAACATTTTTGAGAGCCTATATGCAGAGTGATTTAAAAATGAATATATGAATATATAAGTATGTAATAATGATCGAAATAAAGAGAAAGAAAAAAATATGAAATATATTTATATATTATTTGCACGCACTAATTGTTAAATTTAAAATCAATGGATGGCAAACACTAATAAATGAATTTAAAACAAAATGCAGTGTTAAAAAAAAATTCATTAATAATGTTATATCTATAAATGTTTTTTATTATAATAAATATAGGGTAAAACTGGGTAATGCCGGTCAGTCGGTATTACCGGTCACCCTTGTTAATCGAGAACAAGAATGCTCACTCACCAACTCTTTATATGTGTGAGTGCTCTCAAAGATTGTTTTCATAGCAGAGAGTTTGGTCAGTTTGGTTGTGACGTTTGGAAGTGACGGGCGTTTAAGTGTTTTCGGTGTTTTTTTTTATAAGAAAAAGTGATCGTAAAATAGATTGTAAGTACTTTTTCTTTTTTTATATAGATGAAATGATATTTTTAAAAATTTTTCTTGTATTTTATTAATAATATGAATTAGTTTTACTTTGTTTTGCCTAACTTAAAATTTCACTGTCATTTTTTTTTGTTGGCGCTCCCATGTGGGTTATGCCAGTCAGTTGACCGGCATTATCCTGCATATAAAATTGACCCTTGTTTTCTCTTGTTTTTCTTTATTGTTATTTCTAGATGGGTAAGCCTAAGTCAAGAGTCACTTCCAGAGGTCCGTGGTCGGAGATGGCTATTAATGACGCCAAAAATCTAATTGAAAAGGGTATGTCAATTCGTGCCGCAGCCAAGACTGTTAAAATACCATTTTCAACACTACAAGAACGTCTCAAAAAAAAAAAATTTTGTGACCCATCTCTGGGTCGGCACCCAGTTTTTAACAATGATCAAGAAAAAGAAATTGCAACACAGGTCAAACATCTCGCCAAAATTTTTTATGGGTGCACACCGTTACAAGTGAGGCAAGTAGCTTTCAAATATGCTGAAAAAAATGGTATAACCAACAACTTTAATAATTCCTCCAAAACTGCCGGAAAGAAATGGCTTGAAGGATTCAAAAAAAGAAACAAAATATCTGTTCGGAAGGCCGAAGGAACTAGCCTAAGCAGAGCGACTGCATTAATCGAAAAGAAGTAGAGTTATTTTACCAGTTGCTAGAGGGTGTGATGGAGAAATATAAATTCCAACCGAGAAACATTTACAATGCGGATGAAACTGGGTTTTCCACCGTTCAGGATCCCGGAAAAATTTTAGCAGAAACTGGACGAAAAAGAGTAGGATCTATAACCAGCTGGGAGAGAGGGCGCAATATTACAGCATTATGTGCTATGAGTGCTGCCGGTAGTTTTATACCACCAATGTTCATTTTTCCTCGGGCAAGGCACTCTCCTAGCCTTGAACATGGTGGGCCAGCTGGAGCGCTCTAAAAATGCACGAAAAACGGCTGGATAACAGAAGATCTTTTTGCAGATTGGCTAGAGCACTTCGTCATACATGCCAAACCAACGAACCAAGAAAAAGTTCTTCTTATCCTGGACAACCATTCTAGTCATATAACGCTTAAAGCATACGAATATTGTCGCAAAACAAATATCGTTATGCTCTCAATCCCACCGCATAGCTCCCATAGAATGCAGCCCCTCGACGTGGTTTTTTATGGTCCACTTAAAACAGCATATAGACACGAATGCAATTTGCATATGAAGTCTTATCTTGGGAAGAAGATAACACCGCAGGATTTCGCTTCCCTTTTTCGAAAAGCTTTTGCTAACGTTGCGTCTGTTGCCAAAGGAGAATCTGGGTTCAGGGCAACTGGAATATTCCCTATCAATCCCGGCGTCTTTTGTGACCATGACTTCCTTCCATCTGAGGCCCTTCTTAATGCAACAGAACAAGTGATTGAATCAGTCGAATCAGTTAGAGAACAAACTCCAAACCCTGTTTTGCAAACCTCGGAAAATTTGCCATCGACTTCATTTGCTGCCTTGAACGAAAGCATTAAAGACCTTCTCCCAGTGCCAAAAATAGCTGTGGCTAATCCGACTAGGAAGTGCAGGGATAAACAGCATGCTACTCTGTTGACTTCGACACCTATGAAAGACAAAATGGAAGAAAAAGAACTAAAAAGAGCAGCCACAAAAAAAAGAAGGAAAAGGTATTGCTAGTGCCTGAAAACAAAAGAAGGAAGGTGACTAAAAAGATCCTTCAAGAATCTACATCCGAGTCGGATGTTAGCGCTGCAATTGTGGATGATAATTCTGATGACTCTATAGATGCAGATGGCAGCAATAGAGAATTTGGACGCAATAACGAGCTTTGGTTTAGGTGCACACGCTGCGCGGATTTGGTCCACTCTGAATGTTCGGGTTGGGACAGTCCATCTGGCTACATATGCGATTTATGCCTGTAAAAAAGATGACCGCCATTACCAGCACAGGTGACCGGAGTTACCCAACCATGCGTCCAATTCCGGTCATTTTAAGCTTCTTTTTTTTAGTATAACTTATTTCCGTCCAGTTAATTAAACCTTTTTAATGTTAATGATAATAGCAATATATATGAATTCAATAAAAAATGAAGTAAAATTATTATTTAAACAAGAAAATACGATTTATTTGAGTTTTTCTTGAAATGACCGGCATTGCCCGGTTCTACCCTACTTAAATTAAGAACAAATCAGTTTTCTTTTTAAATTCAAAGATTTTTCCCTTATAGTTTGAAATTGTTTAAAAAAATAAATTAAATAAATTGGGTGGCGCAACGGCTCGTGAAGTACCAGAGCCTAGTGACTAACAACTCGCAACCATTCCTGTGTACGCGTGTCGACAGGAATGGAAGGAACCTACAATTTTATACCGAATCCGAACGACTAGACGAGAAACACTTATTAACAGAGATCAGAAATAAATCTCAACCTTTTGAAAGGTTCCTTAATAGCTGTTATTTGTTGTCATTTTCAATAATGGTCACTCAATAACCTTTATTCTCAACAAACAAAAAAATCGGTCAAGGTCTGACAGCAACCTTTATTTTGTTTTTGTTTAGGTTACGGTCAACCAGTGAGAATCTCTGAGAGAAAAAAATAAATCTCATCTGCAATTTTATCAATCAGAATGCCCGTTAGTATTTTGTAGGCACTGATGCATGCGGAAATGCAGGTTATTGGGCTTTTTCGAAATTGCATTGGTTGTGCTTGGCGTCCCAGTAACTCAAGTTACAGTCGAAAAGGCATTTTCGACTTTGCACTTTATTTTACGCGATTATTAGTACGACTTAATACCTAAAATAAGAAAAAAAAGCTCATATGTGTTTGTTTTTGAAAAATAAACATGTTCTCGGCAAATTCCAAATTTGTCTGCATTAACTATTTTTGATTTATTTTCAGCGAAAAAGGTTAAAGGTTGACCTTTTGCATTAATTTTTTCATAAAAATCTCAACCATTGAGTGATATTTTTGAAAATAAAAAATAAATCTCAACCGATAACATAAATTTATGTTTTTTTTAAATAAATCTCAACCCGAAACCAAAAAAATTGATCCCATTATAGTTATAATGAACTTGTGTCAAAATTAGTACCATAAAGGAGAAATCTATTACGTTTTACTTTAACTTTCACTTGTGCTGGGTGAAAAATCAGTAGAAGTAATTCTGCTGGCGATTGGATTCTTTTTGTTTTTTTTTTTTTATTAATTTCTTTTAATATTATTATAATTAGCCAGTTACTTTGTTGGTGTTTTGTGTTTGCAAATAAAATTAAAAATATTTGAAACAAAAAAAGTCATTTTTGATTTATTCAATGAATTGTTCCATTCACTCACATCGTGATGTTTTTGTTGAGGAGAAAAACAAAAGGGTGGTGCTTATTTTGTAATGCTTAAAATTGATTTGTATTTTCCAGTGAAAGTGATGAAGGTGAATCATTGTATAATTTTATTTAAATCACGCATGCCGTCGAGCATTTGCAAAAGTTGTAAGATTTGATGGAAAATCTTTAAATCTTTTACATTTATTAAGTAGATTCTATAAAATAAAGTATACAAAAAAATGTTCTTAATTTTATTTAAACAATATCACAACAAAAATGTACAATAAATAAACAAAACCAACATTATTGTTGTGTGTGAGTCAAAGTGACATTTCGATACTAAACAACCCTTATGTTGGCTCTATACAACCTCTGAACGCGTTTAGCTTATGTTACCTCTATTCAACGTTGCATAAGTTTATGAATAAGGTTTTTGCGTTCAGAGGCATTATAAAGAGTGCATAGCACTATGCACTCGCTATAATTCGTTTATGCATAAGGCTGAAACTGTTTAGTTGCTCTAATCGACGACCGCGGACACTCATATAAAAGCATGGGATACATTTATGCTAGCAACCAATCAAATAATTATGTTCGTCAGGAAGCCGGTTTTAAGTTTTCAATTATTCAATTCAATTACATATTTTTTATCACTTATCTTTGAAATTCGTTGTTTTTCATTGACAAACAGCCAGTTCAAAGACAAGCAATTTTAGGGTATTTCCACTTGTCATTTTGTTTAGAGACGCAAAAATAGGTCTTTCGTCAGTTGGTAAATGACAATTGGAAACCTAGCATAAGAGAAGAAGATGTTGTATATTCTATAGTATAAAGGTATATTCTATAGGAGACTGATGAGTGCAAAAGTGGCAAAGCACGAAATAGCTATATCTCCAGCCAACCAATTGGTGGTAGCGCCTTTAAGTTGTTGTTGTTGTTGTTCAAAAATTCAATGAAATTGACGGAATAAAGAATGGTCAAGCCTAATAAGCTGACATTCTTGTACGAAGAGTACAATAATAACAATAATAATTTAATAGTTTTGGTAAGTGCAATATTCTGTTTTTATTTAAAAAAAAAATATATATTTATTAAATTTTAGAGTTTTCCAAGAGCTACAGACATCAAGCGATTTGTGTGCCGTGCAAGAAAGTAAAGAATATAAAGCTTAGTGCGATGGAAAATATAAAAAGGAAAATAAAAAAAAAAAAAAAAACTATAAAGCTTTTAGTTAAGGACAATGGCTTAGGATACCTAAACCATATACCTGATACGGGTTCTTCCTCTGCTGCGTACCCCATCGGGGTTGGATTCGAAGACTCGTCGGGCAGGTGCGTTGCTGTCCATACGCTCCACGTGCCCCAGCCATCTCAGCCGCTGTATTTTCAGCTTTTTGACCAGGTCAACGTCGCTGTATAGCCCGTATAGCTCGTCGTTGAATCTTCTCCTCCATACTCCTTCGATACACACCGGACCGAAAATCACACGAAGAATCTTCCTCTCAAAGCACCCTAGCAGATTTTTATCCGAATCTGTCAGTGTCCATGCTTCTGACCCATAAAGCAGCACCGGGATGATTAGGGTCTTGTATAAAGTCTCCTTGGTTCTCTGAGAGAGGGCCTTACTACTTAAATGCCTTCTTAGACCGAAGAAACAGCGGTTGGCAAGAATAATTCTTCGCTTGATCTCTGCACTGATGTCATTCTGCGACGTAATAGTGGAGCCCAGGTAGACAAAGTCCTTGACAACTTCGAAGTTATATCTGTCCATCGTGATATTTTGCCCGAGTCGACGATGTTGAGATTCCTCTCTCGATGACAGCATATACTTCGTCTTGTCCTCATTAACCGCCAATCCCATTTTAGCCGCCTCCGATTCAATGCTCGCAAATGCCCCAATGTCGACAATGTCTATGTCATCCGCATACGCAAGCAATTGAACGGACTTTTGATAGATTGTACCGCTGGTGTTGACATGTGCGTTGCGTACAATGGCTTCAAGAACGATGTTGAATAGGTTGCATGATAACGCGTCGCCTTGCCTCAATCCTTTCTCAACATCAAAGGAATCGGTGGTGTTCTTACCAATTTTGACGGAGCAGCGAGATTTCTCCATCGTCATCCTGCACAGGCGGACGAGTTTGGCAGGGATGCCGAGACTCGACATGGCTCTGTATAATTCGTCCCTATTCACGCTATCATACGCGACTTTAAAATCGATAAAAAGGTGGTGTGTATCGATCTGGAATTCCCGGGATTTTTCTAAAATCTGTCGGAGTGATCGACGGTTGACTTGCCTGGCCTAAAACCACACTAATAGGGGCCGATCAGATCGTTGACAAAAGGTTTTAAGCGGTCACACAGAGTAGCCGACATGATTTTATAAGCGACGTTTAGGATACTAATTCCTCTGCAGTTGGTACATTTCAGAATATCTCCCTTTTTATGGATGGGGCACACTATACCGAGGTTCCATTCATCGGGCATACTTTCATCCGACCAAATTTTGCAGATGAGCTGGTGTATGCTCCTAGCCAATTCATCTCCCGCTGATTTAAATAGTTCGGCTTGCAAGCCATCCGCACCAGCAGCCTTGTACGACTTAAGTTTGGATATCGCCTGCCGCACTTCGGTTAGGTCGGGTGGACGGAACTCTTGGCTATCATCGTCCAAGTTGAATGGAGTGTTCTGCCTATTAGCGGCATCTTGGCTGTCTTCGCCATTAAGCAGTCTACAGAAGTGTTCTTTCCAGATCCTCAGCACTGACTGTGTGTCTACTACCATATTCCCACTCTCATCTCGGCAGGCTTCCGTTCTAGCCTTGTATCCTTGGGTGGATCGCTTCACCCTCTGATAAAATTTTCGAACATCAATATTAATATTAGAAAATTTCAATAACCAACGTTTAAGGGTAATTTTGAGGTCTGATTTGTATTCAGTGTACTAAAAACATCAAAATAGTTGTAAATTGTGTTTGCACCAGGTTTTTCAAATCTTGTTTGCTTTTGTTTCCCACATCGCACTTTATGATTACAAAAAAAATAAAAAAGCAAACAAAATATCGACTGTCAACGCTAATTGAGAGTGAATAAAAGGAAACAGTTCGTTAACTCTTTATTATGGCTAAATATCCTCCGTTAAAAAAGTGGATTTTGTCGTTTTAGCTAAAGCCAGTTTTACGCCCATGTTTTGCAATTCGATCGAAAGTGAATTGAAATCACTTTTCAATTCCACGTGAAATGAAATTGTATGTTCCACATTTCGATCGATTTCGAAAACTTCGAAGTTGCTTCGAACTGTCAAAACTGAAGGATCATCCATTTTTATTTTGTTTCTAAAGTGAAATTACTGCTGGTTTGGATATGGATGCAATATTTTTGTCAATTTTAAAGGAAAAAAGGAAGCAGATTTCCAAAAAAAAAATTAGAAGAAACGTTTTACGAGACGAATCCAATATACTAGATTTACCTGACATAATGTGAGTGCGTGAATATATGAACTGTTATGAAGAAGTAAATTCTTAAATTTTTTTTTTTTAAGTTTTTTCATGGTAATTTTAGGTTGAGCAAAGACGCTTTTTTATATGTTTTAAGAGAAATAGAACCTTTTACAAGACCTTCATCTATTCCATCAATTCCAAAACTTGCAGCAACACTCCGATTCTTAGCAGAAAGAAGTAATCAATGATCAATTCGCAATGATTAGGACATTACTTTGGCAAGGCCCACGGTTTGTAAAATCATTGAAGAAACTTTAAATGTATTGCAATCCAAATTGTGCAACAAGTGGACCAAAGTAGAGATGACTGAAATAGAAAAACAAGAAAATATTTTTTGAAAAACAATAAATAAATACTAAAAGACGACAGTAAAAATTATTTGTTCTTACATTTTGGACGAAGACGAAGAAATACACAAGCTAACTGCAACTGTAGCAATTTCACAGACAATTCACAGAACTTAAATAAGTGATTTGAATGCGTTCGGAAAATGGAATAAACCGAAATACAGAACATCCATTTTCATTTTCGAAATTCCAATTCACAATTACGAATTATGGAACACCCAAATTCACTTTCGTCATGTGAATTCACAACAAGTGAAATGCAGAACATGGGCGTTAAATTAATTAATCAATAAGTTAAAAGAGGAAACTTCATTTTTAATCGTTAAAGGAATGTGAATAAATACAAATATTTAAAATCGATCAATATCTAATTTTTAATAGCGAATTTAAATTTAATGGAAAGCGAATAAATTAAGCCTAAGTGCCACCGGTGCAGACAAAACTTACCAGTTTGACCCACAGCTTACCACAAATAATAGAAATAGAAACAATATACTTTATATAATCAATAGATTGAGAGTTTAACACTTGGTGGAAATTAATCTTTGATATTTTTAAAAAAGATATAATAAGACACTTGTTTTTCCACAATTTAAATTATTTTGTTTTTTATTTATTAAAAACTTATTTTTTTGCGTTTCGTCTTAGTAAGGACATCAATAGGTTCAAATAGTTTATTTTACAATTCAAAAATTAAAGTGCCTTATTAAATTTAATAGTGCCAATGTGCCAATTGAATGAAAACGAGCAATAAGGGGATGGTCATGCAACATCGGCAATGATGAAACCTACTGCATGTCTAAATCTATTAATTTTAGAGAAGAGAGTTTAGTTAAATTGTAAAGGATGATTCTAGAAACACGACAAGAAACAACAACTAACAATTTAAACAACAACAATTAAAGTTTTTGTTTTTAGTTTTCTTTAAGTTTGTTTATTCGGGATTTTTGTCATTCTAGGTAACATTATCATCCCGATCATGTACTATATATTTAGTCATACTCATATCGTACAACATCCCTTAAATGAACTCAACTTTTGTTCTTTACCAATTAATTATGAATATCGTATTATTCCTGTATTCATTTAAATAACTTAACAAAGTTTAAGTTAGGTTTACTCTCCGTAGTTTGGAATTTCTTAAAAATATTTAAGGAAAGTCTTTATAGAGCATTATCAGAGGCGTCTTTAGACAATTGGGGGCCCTGGGCCCTTTAGGAAATGGGCCCTTTATTGAAAATGTATTGTAAATTTTTAAGTTTATCATGAGTCATTACTGATTATAATTTTTGTTAAATTTCAGCTAACAAAAAATAAAATTATAAGTTGCTCTATGATATGTTCTTAGAGCGAAGATCATATAAACAAATATTCTGTTTTAAAAACTCCGTTGATTTTAATTTTTTGTAAAAAAAATTATTCACACAAATTTTAAATGCAATAATTGCTGGCTAATTTAGAAGCTCCGAATCTAAAAATTATGAAAAAAATCAACCAAGTCAATGACGATATATGCGGGAATATACCTAAACAAGTATTAAAGAGACAATTTTTTTCAAAAACCCATAACTTTATTTCCATTAGTCGAATTTTGTTGGTAAGAACGTGGTATGCAGTATCATTAGAAGTGGTCTAGAAATGACATGTGCAAAGTTTACTCAAAACCTTAAGGATGTTTTCGAGAAAATTTGATAAAACTGAAATTGTTGTATGGCAGCTACCCGTTCTAGATGAGCTAAGACAAAAATTCGAATTTTTACTCCAGGGAATCAAATAAAAACACTTCACACAAAATTTGAAGCAAATCCGTCCAACCGTTTAGGCTCTAGTTCGATGTACATCAGGACGCACAGACAGAAAGACAAAATTAAAATTAATTCCATTGTCGAAAAGTGCTGGGATATACGAGCGCGTAAAAGAATTAATTCACGAAAGAGAACGGATGATTTTTAGAAAGAAAGAAAGGGATGCAAAAAAATTCCATCTCTTTCTTTCTTTCTAAAAATCACCCGTTCTCTTTCGTGAATTAATTCATTTTTGCGCTCGTGTATCCTAGCACAAACTAAACAATTAATTATAGTAAACAATGACAACAAAATTTGATTTATTCAAAATCGAAAAGTTTATAAATTGACAGTATTAACAAAACAATATTAAAGTAAACTTTAATAGAAAAGAATTCATAAATAAAAGTTCTACTACAATTTGTAGATACTTTTCAGGCTTTTTCATTTGCAAAATCTTGATGCATGTCAAGTTAGCATTACCACTTTAAAATTCCATGAATCCAATTAGGATTAATTGTCGTGCATTTATCGTAAATTTGTGGAAAGAAAAAAATTTGTCGTGCTTATTTTTTTTTTAATTAACCCTGGGTAATGCTAACTTGACAGTCAAGCCCAGTCAGCCTCAAAAAAATTCTTAAAAAAAAGATGCCAATAATTGTCTTGAATTTGTCGTAAATTTGTCGTGAAAGAAAAAAATTTTTACCATTTTTATTTTCTAAGAAAAAATCAAAAAACTATTAACACTCTAAAATCGATTTTTTCCAATAAATTTAGCACACATAATAAAAAAAATTTCTCAGAAGGTTCAAACAATTGTCATAAGACGTCTATAGATAAGTTGTGAACTCACAAAATCTAGCACTACCATACCAAAACTTTTTTTCTATAAGATGTTTTGATATGAAATTTATCTACAATTGTCGTAAGACTTCTTTAGATAAGTTACGTACTAAAATAATTTGTCGTGCCCTTTTTTCCCAAAAAAAATCACCTTTTTATGACAAAACCCCCTAAAATCGCATTTTCTAGGACAAAAGTTTTGATATGGTGGTGCTAGATTTATATGATAAATTTCGATTTTATTGGGTTAATGGTTTTTTGATTTTTTCTTACATAGATAATAAAAATGTAAACAAATTTTTTTCTTTCAAGACAAATTTACGACAATTATTGGCACCTTCATTTTTATGGTGGGTAGTGCTAACTTGACTGTCAAGTTAGCATTACCCAGGGTTAATTTCTAAAAAAGAAGGCGCGACAAATTTTTTGTATGCCGAATCCGAACGGCTAGACGAGAAGCACTTATTCGTGACAAGTGATACTCTTGGAGGATTTGTCAATTCCTCGCAAGAGGCTGCGAAGCGATCCCAGACCTCCAGCGTGACAGTCGAACGCACTAACCATTACGCTACGGGCTACTACTTGTCCTTGGGGTAAGTCTTAGCAAATTCTTCACATCCATTTTGCAGTTCCTGAGAGTTTAAAGTTTTTAAAAAAAGACAAAAAAAAAAAACAAATAATTGACTTATTTCATGTCACGTTCACGTATGTATGTCTATAATGAATTTAAGCATGGATGAGATACCTACTACTACCCATACAAATATTATGATATAATAGGTACAATCACATGTGGTTTGTAAACAAAATTTTAACTTCAGTTTACAAGTTAAAATTAACTTGTTACAGCGATGGCTCAGGGGGCCCCTAAGATAGCGGGGCCCCCTGCCCAGTGGGCCCATGCCTAATGACGCCACTGAGCATTATTAATTCCTTTTATTGAAAGAAAGTTGTATAAAAGTTTACTTCTCATAAAATGTATTTTCAATGTTGATATTGCACAGAATCCGGTCTCTCGCTTCACTCGACCATATCTTTTGGAAGAAAGTTAGATTATTATAATTTAATTAACGAAACACGACATAGAACATCGAACTTTTCTTCCATTCGAAGTTTATATATAAATATTTTCTAAGTTTTAAGCTTGTAAAGTTAATTTTTATTTACTTGAGTGCCATTTTTAAATTAAAAGTTATAATTATCGAGCCATAACCCATTGTCTTTCAGAAGAAAACATCAAAGACAACTAACACTTGTACTGCTTTAATAAGAAGAAACCATTACATATTTTAATTTTGTATGACTCAACAAATGTTTTTTTTTTTTGTTCTTTTTAAGATTATGATATGTATTTCATTTTTAATAAAGTGATGTAAATGTAATACTAAGATTCCTCATATTAAATCATCAAATATTTATTAATACAAAAATTTCAAAAGGTAGAAAACATTTTTGAGAGCCTATATGCAGAGTGATTTAAAAATGAATATATGAATATATAAGTATGTAATAATGATCGAAATAAAGAGAAAGAAAAAAATATGAAATATATTTATATATTATTTGCACGCACTAATTGTTAAATTTAAAATCAATGGATGGCAAACACTAATAAATGAATTTAAAACAAAATGCAG
This sequence comes from Melangyna quadrimaculata, assembly GCA_949320155.1. NCBI lineage: Eukaryota > Metazoa > Arthropoda > Insecta > Diptera > Syrphidae > Melangyna > Melangyna quadrimaculata. The sequence continues at coordinate 231,742,710 of OX439483.1, read as the reverse complement.
TGTTAAAAAAAAATTCATTAATAATGTTATATCTATAAATGTTTTTTATTATAATAAATATAGGGTAAAACTGGGTAATGCCGGTCAGTCGGTATTACCGGTCACCCTTGTTAATCGAGAACAAGAATGCTCACTCACCAACTCTTTATATGTGTGAGTGCTCTCAAAGATTGTTTTCATAGCAGAGAGTTTGGTCAGTTTGGTTGTGACGTTTGGAAGTGACGGGCGTTTAAGTGTTTTCGGTGTTTTTTTTTATAAGAAAAAGTGATCGTAAAATAGATTGTAAGTACTTTTTCTTTTTTGATATAGATGAAATGATATTTTTAAAAATTTTTCTTGTATTTTATTAATAATATGAATTAGTTTTACTTTGTTTTGCCTAACTTAAAATTTCACTGTCATTTTTTTTTTGTTGGCGCTCCCATGTGGGTTATGCCAGTCAGTTGACCGGCATTATCCTGCATATAAAATTGACCCTTGTTTTCTCTTGTTTTTCTTTATTGTTATTTCTAGATGGGTAAGCCTAAGTCAAGAGTCACTTCCAGAGGTCCGTGGTCGGAGATGGCTATTAATGACGCCAAAAATCTAATTGAAAAGGGTATGTCAATTCGTGCCGCAGCCAAGACTGTTAAAATACCATTTTCAACACTACAAGAACGTCTCAAAAAAAAAAAATTTTGTGACCCATCTCTGGGTCGGCACCCAGTTTTTAACAATGATCAAGAAAAAGAAATTGCAACACAGGTCAAACATCTCGCCAAAATTTTTTATGGGTGCACACCGTTACAAGTGAGGCAAGTAGCTTTCGCGCTCCCATGTGGGTTATGCCAGTCAGTTGACCGGCATTATCCTGCATATAAAATTGACCCTTGTTTTCTCTTGTTTTTCTTTATTGTTATTTCTAGATGGGTAAGCCTAAGTCAAGAGTCACTTCCAGAGGTCCGTGGTCGGAGATGGCTATGAATGACGCCAAAAATCTAATTGAAAAGGGTATGTCAATTCGTGCCGCAGCCAAGACTGTTAAAATACCATTTTCAACACTACAAGAACGTCTCAAAAAAAAAAAAAATTTGTGTTTTGGGTCGGCACCCAGTTTTTAACAATGATCAAGAAAAAGAAATTGCAACACAGGTCAAACATCTCGCCAAATATTACAGCATTATGTGCTTTGAGTGCTGCCGGTAGTTTTATACCACCAATGTTCATTTTTCCTCGGGCAAGGCACTCTCCTAGCCTTGAACATGGTGGGCCAGCTGGAGCGCTCTACAAATGCTCGAAAAACGGAACAGAAGATCTTTTTGCAGATTGGCTAGAGCACTTCGTCATACATGCCAAACCAACGAACCAAGAAAAAGTTCTTCTTATCCTGGACAACCATTCTAGTCATATAACGCTTAAAGCATACGAATATTGTCGCAAAACAAATATCGTTATGCTCTCAATCCCACCGCATAGCTCCCATAGAATGCAGCCCCTCAACGTGGTTTTTTATGGTCCACTTAAAACAGCATATAGACACGAATGCAATTTGCATATGAAGTCCTATCTTGGGAAGAAGATAACACCGCAGGATTTCGCTTCCCTTTTTCGAAAAGCTTTTGCTAACGTTGCGTCTGTTGCCAAAGGAGAATCTGGGTTCAGGGCAACTGGAATTTTCCCTATCAATCCCGGCGTCTTTTGTTACCATGACTTCCTTCCATCTGAGGCCCTTCTTAATGCAACAGAACAAGTGATTGAATCAGTCGAATCAGTTAGAGAACAAACTCCAAACCCTGTTTTGCAAACCTCGGAAAATTTGCCATCGACTTCATTTGCTGCCTTGAACGAAAGCATTAAAGACCTTCTCCCAGTGCCAAAAATAGCTGTGGCTAATCCGACTAGGAAGTGCAGGGATAAGCAGCATGCTACTCTGTTGACTTCGACACCTAGGAAAGACAAAATGGAAGAAAATGAACTAAAAAGAGCAGCCACAAAAAAAAAGAAGGAAAAGGTATTGCTAGTGCCTAAAAACAAAAGAAGGAAGGTGACTAAAAAGATCCTTCAAGAATCTACATCCGAGTCGGATGTTAGCGCTGCAATTGTGGATGATAATTCTGATGACTCTATAGATGCAGATGGCAGCAATAGAGAATTTGGACGCAATAACGAGATTTGGTTTAGGTGCGCACGCTGCGCGGATTGGGTCCACTCTGAATGTTCGGGTTGGGACAGTCCATCTGGCTATATATGCGATTTATGCCTGTAAAAAAGATGACCGCCATTACCAGCACAGGTGACCGGAGTTACCCAACCATGCGTCCAATTCCGGTCATTTTAAGCTTCTTTTTTTTTGTTTAACTTATTTCCGTCCAGTTAATTAAACCTTTTTAATGTTAATGATAATAGCAATATATATGAATTCAATAAAAAGTGAAGTAAAATTATTATTTAAACAAGAAAATACGATTTATTTGAGTTTTTCTTGAAATGACCGGCATTGCCCGGTTCTACCCTACTTAAATTAAGAACAAATCAGTTTTCTTTTTAAATTCAAAGATTTTTCCCTTATAGTTTGAAATTGTTTAAAAAAATAAATTAAATAAATTGGGTGGCGCAACGGCTCGTGAAGTACCAGAGCCTAGTGACTAACAACTCGCAACTATTCCTGTGTACGCGTGTCGACAGGAATGGAAGGAACCTACAATTGTATGCCGAATCCGAACGACTAGACGAGAAACACTTATTAACAGAGATCAGAAATAAATCTCAACCTTTTGAAAGGTTCCTTAATAGCTGTTATTTGTTGTCATTTTCAATAATGTTCACTCAATAACCTTTATTCTCAACAAACAAAAAAATCGGTCAAGGTCTGACAGCAACCTTTATTTTGTTTTTGTTTAGCTTACGGTCAACCAGTGAGAATCTCTGAGAGAAAAAAATAAATCTCATCTGCAATTTTATTAATCAGAATGCCCGTTAATATTTTGTAGGCACTGATGCATGCGGAAAAGCAGGTTATTGGGCTTTTTCGAAATTGCATTGGTTGTGCTTGGCGTACCAGTAACTCAAGTCACAGTCGAAAAGGCATTTTCGACTTTGCACTTTATTTTACGCGATTATTAGTACGACTTAATACCTAAAATAAGAAAAAAAGCTCATATGTGTTTGTTTTTGAAAAATAAACATGTTCTCGGCAAATTCCAAATTTGTCTGCATTAACTATTTTTGATTTATTTCCAGCGAAAAAGGTTAAAGGTTGACGTTTTGCATTAATTTTTTCGTAAAAATCTCAACCATTGAGTGATATTTTTGAAAATAAAAAATAAATCTCAACCGATAACCTAAATTTATGTTTTTTTTTAAATAAATCTCAACCCGAAACCAAAAAAATTGATCCCATTATAGTTGTAATGAACTTGTGTCAAAATTAGTACCATAAAGGAGAAATCTATTACGTTTTACTTTAACTTTCACTTGTGCTGGGTGAAAAATCAGTAGAAGTAATTCTGCTGGCGATTGGATTCTTTTTGTTTTTTTTTTTTATTAATTTCTTTTAATATTATTATAATTAGCCAGTTACTTTGTTGGTGTTTTGTGTTTGCAAATAAAATTAAAAATATTTGAAACAAAAAAAAGTCATTTTTGATTTATTCAATGAATTGTTCCATTCACTCACATCGTGATGTTTTTGTTGAGGAGAAAAACAAAAGGGTGGTGCTTATTTTGTAATGCTTAAAATTGATTTATATTTTCCAGTGAAAGTGATGAAGGTGAATCATTGTATAATTTTATTTAAATCACGCATGCCGTCGAGCATTTGCAAAAGTTGTAAGATTTGATGGAAAATCTTTAAATCTTTTACATTTATTAAGTAGATTCTATAAAATAAAGTGTACAAAAAAATGTTCTTAATTTTATTTAAACAATATCACAACAAAAATGTACATTAAATTAACAAAACCAACATTATTGTTGTGTGTGAGTCAAAGTGACATTTCGATACTAAACAACCCTTATGTTGGCTCTATACAACCTCTAAACGCGTTTAGCTTATGTTACCTCTATTCAACGTTGCATAAGTTTATGAATAAGGTTTTTGCGTTCAGAGGCATTATAAAGAGTGCATAGCACTATGCACTCGCTATAATTCGTTTATGCATAAGGCTGAAACTGTTTAGTTGCTCTAATCGACGACCGCGGACACTCATATAAAAGCATGGGATACATTTATGCTAGCAACCAATCAAATAATTATGTTCGTCAGGAAGCCGGTTTTAAGTTTTCAATTATTCAATTCAATTACATATTTTTTATCACTTATCTTTGAAATTCGTTGTTTTTCATTGACAAACAGCCAGTTCAAAGACAAGCAATTTTAGGGTATTTCCACTTGTCATTTTGTTTAGAGACGCAAAAATAGGTCTTTCGTCAGTTGGTAAATGACAATTGGAAACCTAGCATAAGAGAAGAAGATGTTGTATATTCTATAGTATAAAGGTATATTCTATAGGAGACTGATGAGTGCAAAAGTGGCAAAGCACGAAATAGCTATATCTCCAGCCAACCAATTGGTGGTAGCGCCTTTAAGTTGTTGTTGTTGTTGTTCAAAAATTCAATGAAATTGACGGAATAAAGAATGGTCAAGCCTAATAAGCTGACATTCTTGTACGAAGAGTACAATAATAACAATAATAATTTAATAGTTTTGGTAAGTGCAATATTCTGTTTTTATTTAAAAAAAAAATATATATTTATTAAATTTTAGAGTTTTCCAAGAGCTACAGACATCAAGCGATTTGTGTGCCGTGCAAGAAAGTAAAGAATATAAAGCTTAGTGCGATGGAAAATATAAAAAGGAAAATAAAAAAAAAAAAAAAAAACTATAAAGCTTTTAGTTAAGGACAATGGCTAAGGATACCTAAACCATATACCTGATACGGGTTCTTCCTCTGCTGCGTACCCCATCGGGGTTGGATTCGAAGACTCGTCGGGCAGGTGCGTTGCTGTCCATACGCTCCACGTGCCCCAGCCATCTCAGCCGCTGTATTTTCAGCTTTTTGACCAGGTCAACGTCGCTGTATAGCCCGTATAGCTCGTCGTTGAATCTTCTCCTCCATACTCCTTCGATACACACCGGACCGAAAATCACACGAAGAATCTTCCTCTCAAAGCACCCTAGCAGATTTTTATCCGAATCTGTCAGTGTCCATGCTTCTGACCCATAAAGCAGCACCGGGATGATTAGGGTCTTGTATAAAGTCTCCTTGGTTCTCTGAGAGAGGGCCTTACTACTTAAATGCCTTCTTAGACCGAAGAAACAGCGGTTGGCAAGAATAATTCTTCGCTTGATCTCTGCACTGATGTCATTCTGCGACGTAATAGTGGAGCCCAGGTAGACAAAGTCCTTGACAACTTCGAAGTTATATCTGTCCATCGTGATATTTTGCCCGAGTCGACGATGTTGAGATTCCTCTCTCGATGACAGCATATACTTCGTCTTGTCCTCATTAACCGCCAATCCCATTTTAGCCGCCTCCGATTCAATGCTCGCAAATGCCCCAATGTCGACAATGGCTATGTCATCCGCATACGCAAGCAATTGAACGGACTTTTGATAGATTGTACCGCTGGTGTTGACATGTGCGTTGCGTACAATGGCTTCAAGAACGATGTTGAATAGGTTGCATGATAACGCGTCGCCTTGCCTCAATCCTTTCTCAACATCAAAGGAATCGGTGGTGTTCTTACCAATTTTGACGGAGCAGCGAGATTTCTCCATCGTCATCCTGCACAGGCGGACGAGTTTGGCAGGGATGCCGAGACTCGACATGGCTCTGTATAATTCGTCCCTATTCACGCTATCATACGCGACTTTAAAATCGATAAAAAGGTGGTGTGTATCGATCTGGAATTCCCGGGATTTTTCTAAAATCTGTCGGAGTGATCGACGGTTGACTTGCCTGGCCTAAAACCACACTAATAGGGGCCGATCAGATCGTTGACAAAAGGTTTTAAGCGGTCACACAGAGTAGCCGACATGATTTTATAAGCGACGTTTAGGATACTAATTCCTCTGCAGTTGGTACATTTCAGAATATCTCCCTTTTTATGGATGGGGCACACTATACCGAGGTTCCATTCATCGGGCATACTTTCATCCGACCAAATTTTGCAGATGAGCTGGTGTATGCTCCTAGCCAATTCATCTCCCGCTGATTTAAATAGTTCGGCTTGCAAGCCATCCGCACCAGCAGCCTTGTACGACTTAAGTTTGGATATCGCCTGCCGCACTTCGGTTAGGTCGGGTGGACGGAACTCTTGGCTATCATCGTCCAAGTTGAATGGAGTGTTCTGCCTATTAGCGGCATCTTGGCTGTCTTCGCCATTAAGCAGTCTACAGAAGTGTTCTTTCCAGATCCTCAGCACTGACTGTGTGTCTACTACCATATTCCCACTCTCATCTCGGCAGGCTTCCGTTCTAGCCTTGTATCCTTGGGTGGATCGCTTCACCCTCTGATAAAATTTTCGAACATCAATATTAATATTAGAAAATTTCAATAACCAACGTTTAAGGGTAATTTTGAGGTCTGATTTGTATTCAGTGTACTAAAAACATCAAAATAGTTGTAAATTGTGTTTGCACCAGGTTTTTCAAATCTTGTTTGCTTTTGTTTCCCACATCGCACTTTATGATTACAAAAAAAATAAAAAAAGCAAACAAAATATCGACTGTCAACGCTAATTGAGAGTGAATAAAAGGAAACAGTTCGTTAACTCTCTATTATGGCTAAATATCCTCCCTTAAAAAAGTGGATTTTGTCGTTTTAGCTAAAGCCAGTTTTACGCCCATGTTCTGCAATTCGATCGAAAGTGAATTGAAATCACTTTTCAATTCCACGTTAAATGAAATTGTATGTTCCACATTTCGATCGATTTCGAAAACTTCGAAGTTGCTTCGAACTGTCAAAACTGAAGGATCATCCATTTTTATTTTGTTTCTAAAGTGAAATTACTGCTGGTTTGGATATGGATGCAATATTTTTGTCAATTTTAAAGGAAAAAAGGAAGCAGATTTCCAAAAAAAAAATTAGAAGAAACGTTTTACGAGACGAATCCAATGTACTAGATTTACCTGACATAATGTGAGTGCGTGAATATATGAACTGTTATGAAGAAGTAAATTCTTAAATTTTTTTTTTTTAAGTTTTTTCATGGTAATTTTAGATTGAGCAAAGACGCTTTTTTATATGTTTTAAGAGAAATAGAACCTTTTACAAGACCTTCATCTATTCCATCAATTCCAAAACTTGCAGCAACACTCCGATTCTTAGCAGAAAGAAGTAATCAATGATCAATTCGCAATGATTAGGACATTGCTTTGGCAAGGCCCACGGTTTGTAAAATCATTGAAGAAACTTTAAATGTATTGCAATCCAAATTGTGCAACAAGTGGACCAAAGTAGAGATGACTGAAATAGAAAAACAAGAAACTATTTTTTGAAAAACAATAAATAAATACTAAAAGACGACAGTAAAAATTATTTGTTCTTACATTTTGGACGAAGACGAAGAAATACACAAGCTAACTGCAACTGTAGCAATTTCACAGACAATTCACAGAACTTAAATAAGTGATTTGAATGCGTTCGGAAAATGGAATAAACCGAAATACAGAACATCCATTTTCATTTTCGAAATTCCAATTCACAATTACGAATTATGGAACACCCAAATTCACTTTCGTCATGTGAATTCACAACAAGTGAAATGCAGAACATGGGCGTTAAATTAATTAATCAATAAGTTAAAAGAGGAAACTTCATTTTTAATCGTTAAAGGAATGTGAATAAATACAAATATTTAAAATCGATCAATATCTAATTTTTAATAGCGAATTTAAATTTAATGGAAAGCGAATAAATTAAGCCTAAGTGCCACCGGTGCAGACAAAACTTACCAGTTTGACCCACAGCTTACCACAAATAATAGAAATAGAAACAATATACTTTATATAATCAATAGATTGAGAGTTTAACACTTGGTGGAAATTAATCTTTGATATTTTTAAAAAAGATATAATAAGACACTTGTTTTTCCACAATTTAAATTATTTTGTTTTTTATTTATTAAAAACTTATTTTTTGCGTTTCGTCTTAGTAAGGACATCAATAGGTTCAAATAGTTTATTTTACAATTCAAAAATTAAAGTGCCTTATTAAATTTAATAGTGCCAATGTGCCAATTGAATGAAAACGAGCAATAAGGGGATGGTCATGCAACATCGGCAATGATGAAACCTACTGCATGTCTAAATCTATTAATTTTAGAGAAGAGAGTTTAGTTAAATTGTAAAGGATGATTCTAGAAACACGACAAGAAACAACAACTAACAATTTAAACAACAACAATTAAAGTTTTTGTTTTTAGTTTTCTTTAAGTTTGTTTATTCGGGATTTTTGTCATTCTAGGTAACATTATCATCCCGATCATGTACTATATATTTAGTCATACTCATATCGTACAACATCCCTTAAATGAACTCAACTTTTGTTCTTTACCAATTAATTATGAATATCGTATTATTCCTGTATTCATTTAAATGACTTAACAAAGTTTAAGTTAGGTTTACTCTCCGTAGTTTGGAATTTCTTAAAAATATTTAAGGAAAGTCTTTATAGAGCATTATCAGAGGCGTCTTTAGACAATTGGGGGCCCTGGGCCCTTTAGGAAATGGGCCCTTTATTGAAAATGTATTGTAAATTTTTAAGTTTATCATGAGTCATTACTGATTATAATTTTTGTTAAATTTCAGCTAACAAAAAATAAAATTATAAGTTGCTCTATGATATGTTCTTAGAGCGAAGATCATATAAACAAATATTCTGTTTTAAAAACTCCGTTGATTTTAATTTTTTGTAAAAAAAATTATTCACACAAATTTTAAATGCAATAATTGCTGGCTAATTTAGAAGCTCCGAATCTAAAAATTATGAAAAAAATCAACCAAGTCAATGACGATATATGCGGGAATATACCTAAACAAGTATTAAAGAGACAATTTTTTTCAAAAAACCCATAACTTTATTTCCATTAGTCGAATTTTGTTGGTAAGAACGTGGTATGCAGTATCATTAGAAGTGGTCTAGAAATGACATGTGCAAAGTTTACTCAAAACCTTAAGGATGTTTTCGAGAAAATTTGATAAAACTGAAATTGTTGTATGGCAGCTACCCGTTCTAGATGAGCTAAGACAAAAATTCGAATTTTTACTCCAGGGAATCAAATAAAAACACTTCACACAAAATTTGAAGCAAATCCGTCCAACCGTTTAGGCTCTAGTTCGATGTACATCAGGACGCACAGACAGAAAGACAAAATTAAAATTAATTCCATTGTCGAAAAGTGCTGGGATATACGAGCGCGTAAAAGAATTAATTCACGAAAGAGAACGGATGATTTTTAGAAAGAAAGAAAGGGATGCAAAAAAATTCCATCTCTTTCTTTCTTTCTAAAAATCACCCGTTCTCTTTCGTGAATTAATTCATTTTTGCGCTCGTGTATCCTAGCACAAACTAAACAATTAATTATAGTAAACAATGACAACAAAATTTGATTTATTCAAAATCGAAAAGTTTATAAATTGACAGTATTAACAAAACAATATTAAAGTAAACTTTAATAGAAAAGAATTCATAAATAAAAGTTCTACTACAATTTGTAGATACTTTTCAGGCTTTTTCATTTGCAAAATCTTGATGTATGTCAAGTTAGCATTACCACTTTAAAATTCCATGAATCCAATTAGGATTAATTGTCGTGCATTTATCGTAAATTTGTGGAAAGAAAAAAATTTGTCGTGCTTATTTTTTTTTTAATTAACCCTGGGTAATGCTAACTTGACAGTCAAGCCCAGTCAGCCTCAAAAAAATTCTTAAAAAAAAAGATGCCAATAATTGTCTTGAATTTGTCGTAAATTTGTCGTGAAAGAAAAAAATTTTTACCATTTTTATTTTCTAAGAAAAAATCAAAAACTATTAACACTCTAAAATCGAATTTTTTCCAATAAATTTAGCACACATAATAAAAAAAATTTCTCAGAAGGTTCAAACAATTGTCATAAGACGTCTATAGATAAGTTGTGAACTCACAAAATCTAGCACTACCATACCAAAACTTTTTTTCTATAAGATGTTTTGATATGAAATTTATCTACAATTGTCGTAAGACTTCTTTAGATAAGTTACGTACTAAAATAATTTGTCGTGCCCTTTTTTCCCAAAAAAAATCACCTTTTTATGACAAAACCCCCTAAAATCGCATTTTCTAGGACAAAAGTTTTGATATGGTGGTGCTAGATTTATATGATAAATTTCGATTTTATTGGGTTAATGGTTTTTTGATTTTTTCTTACAAAGATAATAAAAATGGAAACAAATTTTTTTCTTTCAAGACAAATTTACGACAATTATTGGCACCTTCATTTTTATGGTGGGTAGTGCTAACTTGACTGTCAAGTTAGCATTACCCAGGGTTAATTTCTAAAAAAGAAGGTGCGACAAATTTTTTGTATGCCGAATCCGAACGGCTAGACGAGAAGCAAATCCTCCAAGAGTATCACTTGTCACGAATAAGTCGTGACAAGTGATACTCTTGGAGGATTTGTCAATTCCTCGCAAGAGGCTGCGAAGCGATCCCAGACCTCCAGCGTGACAGTCGAACGCACTAACCATTACGCTACGGGCTACTACTTGTCCTTGGGGTAAGTCTTAGCAAATTCTTCACATCCATTTTGCAGTTCCTGAGAGTTTAAAGTTTTTAAAAAAAGACAAAAAAAAAAAAACAAATAATTGACTTATTTCATGTCACGTTCACGTATGTATGTCTATAATGAATTTAAGCATGGATGAGATACCTACTACTACCCATACAAATATTATGATATAATAGGTACAATCACATGTGGTTTGTAAACAAAATTTTAACTTCAGTTTACAAGTTAAAATTAACTTGTTACAGCGATGGCTCAGGGGGCCCCTAAGATAGCGGGGCCCCCTGCCCAGTGACGCCACTGAGCATTATTAATTCCTTTTATTGAAAGAAAGTTGTATAAAAGTTTACTTCTCATAAAATGTATTTTCAATGTTGATATTGCACAGAATCCGGTCTCTCGCTTCACTCGACCATATCTTTTGGAAGAAAGTTAGATTATTATAATTTAATTAACGAAACACGACATAGAACATCGAACTTTTCTTCCATTCGAAGTTTATATATAAACATTTTCTAAGTTTTAAGCTTGTAAAGTTAATTTTTATTTACTTGAGTGCCATTTTTAAATTAAAAGTTATAATTATCGAGCCATAACCCATTGTCTTTCAGAAGAAAACATCAAAGACAACTAACACTTGTACTGCTTTAATAAGAAGAAACCATTACATATTTTAATTTTGTATGACTCAACAAATGTTTTTTTTTTTGTTCTTTTTAAGATTATGATATGTATTTCATTTTTAATAAAGTGATGTAAATGTAATACTAAGATTCCTCATATTAAATCATCAAATATTTATTAATACAAAAATTTCAAAAGGTAGAAAACATTTTTGAGAGCCTATATGCAGAGTGATTTAAAAATGAATATATGAATATATAAGTATGTAATAATGATCGAAATAAAGAGAAAGAAAAAAAATATGAAATATATTTATATATTATTTGCACGCACTAATTGTTAAATTTAAAATCAATGGATGGCAAACACTAATAAATGAATTTAAAACAAAATGCAGTGTTAAAAAAAAATTCATTAATAATGTTATATCTATAAATGTTTTTTATTATAATAAATAAAGGGTAAAACTGGGTAATGCCGGTCAGTCGGTATTACCGGTCACCCTTGTTAATCGAGAACAAGAATGCTCACTCACCAACTTTTTATATGTGTGAGTGCTCTCAAAGATTGTTTTCATAGCAGAGAGTTTGGTCAGTTTAGTTGTGACGTTTGGAAGTGACGGGCGTTTAAGTGTTTTCGGTGATTTTTTTATAAGAAAAAGTGATCGTAAAATAGATTGTAAGTACTTTTTCTTTTTTGATATAGATAAAATGATATTTTTAAAAATTTTTCTTGTATTTTATTAATATTATGAATTAGTTTTACTTTGTTTTGCCTAACTAAAAATTTCACTGTCATTTTTTTTTTTGTTGGCGCTCCCATGTGGGTTATGCCAGTCAGTTGACCGGCATTATCCTGCATATAAAATTGACCCTTGTTTTCTCTTGTTTTTCTTTATTGTTATTTCTAGATGGGTAAGCCTAAGTCAAGAGTCACTTCCAGAGGTCCGTGGTCGGAGATGGCTATGAATGACGCCAAAAATCTAATTGAAAAGGGTATGTCAATTCGTGCCGCAGCCAAGACTGTTAAAATACCATTTTCAACACTACAAGAACGTCTCAAAAAAAAATTTTGTGACCCATCTCTGGGTCGGCACCCAGTTTTTAACAATGATCAAGAAAAAGAAATTGCAACACAGGTCAAACATCTCGCCAAATATTACAGCATTATGTGCTTTGAGTGCTGCCGGTAGTTTTATACCACCAATGTTCATTTTTCCTCGGGCAAGGCACTCTCCTAGCCTTGAACATGGTGGGCCAGCTGGAGCGCTCTACAAATGCTCGAAAAACGGAACAGAAGATCTTTTTGCAGATTGGCTAGAGCACTTCGTCATACATGCCAAACCAACGAACCAAGAAAAAGTTCTTCTTATCCTGGACAACCATTCTAGTCATATAACGCTTAAAGCATACGAATATTGTCGCAAAACAAATATCGTTATGCTCTCAATCCCACCGCATAGCTCCCATAGAATGCAGCCCCTCAACGTGGTTTTTTATGGTCCACTTAAAACAGCATATAGACACGAATGCAATTTGCATATGAAGTCCTATCTTGGGAAGAAGATAACACCGCAGGATTTCGCTTCCCTTTTTCGAAAAGCTTTTGCTAACGTTGCGTCTGTTGCCAAAGGAGAATCTGGGTTCAGGGCAACTGGAATTTTCCCTATCAATCCCGGCGTCTTTTGTTACCATGACTTCCTTCCATCTGAGGCCCTTCTTAATGCAACAGAACAAGTGATTGAATCAGTCGAATCAGTTAGAGAACAAACTCCAAACCCTGTTTTGCAAACCTCGGAAAATTTGCCATCGACTTCATTTGCTGCCTTGAACGAAATCATTAAAGACCTTCTCCCAGTGCCAAAAATAGCTGTGGCTAATCCGACTAGGAAGTGCAGGGATAAGCAGCATGCTACTCTGTTGACTTCGACACCTAGGAAAGACAAAATGGAAGAAAATGAACTAAAAAGAGCAGCCACAAAAAAAAGAAGGAAAAGGTATTGCTAGTGCCTAAAAACAAAAGAAGGAAGGTGACTAAAAAGATCCTTCAAGAATCTACATCCGAGTCGGATGTTAGCGCTGCAATTGTGGATGATAATTCTGATGACTCTATAGATGCAGATGGCAGCAATAGAGAATTTGGACGCAATAACGAGATTTGGTTTAGGTGCGCACGCTGCGCGGATTGGGTCCACTCTGAATGTTCGGGTTGGGACAGTCCATCTGGCTATATATGCGATTTATGCCTGTAAAAAAGATGACCGCCATTACCAGCACAGGTGACCGGAGTTACCCAACCATGCGTCCAATTCCGGTCATTTTAAGCTTCTTTTTTTTGTTTAACTTATTTCCGTCCAGTTAATTAAACCTTTTTAATGTTAATGATAATAGCAATATATATGAATTCAATAAAAAGTGAAGTAAAATTATTATTTAAACAAGAAAATACGATTTATTTGAGTTTTTCTTGAAATGACCGGCATTGCCCGGTTCTACCCTACTTAAATTAAGAACAAATCAGTTTTCTTTTTAAATTCAAAGATTTTTCCCTTATAGTTTGAAATTGTTTAAAAAAATAAATTAAATAAATTGGGTGGCGCAACGGCTCGTGAAGTACCAGAGCCTAGTGACTAACAACTCGCAACTATTCCTGTGTACGCGTGTCGACAGGAATGGAAGGGACCTACAATTGTATGCCGAATCCGAACGACTAGACGAGAAACACTTATTAACAGAGATCAGAAATAAATCTCAACCTTTTGAAAGGTTCCTTAATAGCTGTTATTTGTTGTCATTTTCAATAATGGTCACTCAATAACCTTTATTCTCAACAAACAAAAAAATCGGTCAAGGTCTGACAGCAACCTTTATTTTGTTTTTGTTTAGCTTACGGTCAACCAGTGAGAATCTCTGAGAGAAAAAAATAAATCTCATCTGCAATTTTATTAATCAGAATGCCCGTTAATATTTTGTAGGCACTGATGCATGCGGAAAAGCAGGTTATTGGGCTTTTTCGAAATTGCATTGGTTGTGCTTGGCGTCCCAGTAACTCAAGTCACAGTCGAAAAGGCATTTTCGACTTTGCACTTTATTTTACGCGATTATTAGTACGACTTAATACCTAAAATAAGAAAAAAAAAGCTCATATGTGTTTGTTTTTGAAAAATAAACATGTTCTCGGCAAATTCCAAATTTGTCTGCATTAACTATTTTTGATTTATTTCCAGCGAAAAAGGTTAAAGGTTGACGTTTTGCATTAATTTTTTCGTAAAAATCTCAACCATTGAGTGATATTTTTGAAAATAAAAAATAAATCTCAACCGATAACCTAAATTTATGTTTTTTTTTAAATAAATCTCAACCCGAAACCAAAAAAATTGATCCCATTATAGTTGTAATGAACTTGTGTCAAAATTAGTACCATAAAGGAGAAATCTATTACGTTTTACTTTAACTTTCACTTGTGCTGGGTGAAAAATCAGTAGAAGTAATTCTGCTGGCGATTGGATTCTTTTTGTTTTTTTTTTTATTAATTTCTTTTAATATTATTATAATTAGCCAGTTACTTTGTTGGTGTTTTGTGTTTGCAAATAAAATTAAAAATATTTGAAACAAAAAAAAGTCATTTTTGATTTATTCAATGAATTGTTCCATTCACTCACATCGTGATGTTTTTGTTGAGGAGAAAAACAAAAGGGTGGTGCTTATTTTGTAATGCTTAAAATTGATTTGTATTTTCCAGTGAAAGTGATGAAGGTGAATCATTGTATAATTTTATTTAAATCACGCATACCGTCGAGCATTTGCAAAAGTTGTAAGATTTGATGGAAAATCTTTAAATCTTTTACATTTATTAAGTAGATTCTATAAAATAAAGTGTACAAAAAAATGTTCTTAATTTTATTTAAACAATATCACAACAAAAATGTACATTAAATTAACAAAACCAACATTATTGTTGTGTGTGAGTCAAAGTGACATTTCGATACTAAACAACCCTTATGTTGGCTCTATACAACCTCTAAACGCGTTTAGCTTATGTTACCTCTATTCAACGTTGCATAAGTTTATGAATAAGGTTTTTGCGTTCAGAGGCATTATAAAGAGTGCATAGCACTATGCACTCGCTATAATTCGTTTATGCATAAGGCTGAAACTGTTTAGTTGCTCTAATCGACGACCGCGGACACTCATATAAAAGCATGGGATACATTTATGCTAGCAACCAATCAAATAATTATGTTCGTCAGGAAGCCGGTTTTAAGTGTTCAATTATTCAATTCAATTACATATTTTTTATCACTTATCTTTGAAATTCGTTGTTTTTCATTGACAAACAGCCAGTTCAAAGACAAGCAATTTTAGGGTATTTCCACTATTTTGTTTAGAGACGCAAAAATAGGTCTTTCGTCAGTTGGTAAATGACAATTGGAAACCTAGCATAAGAGAAGAAGATGTTGTATATTCTATAGTATAAAGGTATATTCTATAGGAGACTGATGAGTGCAAAAGTGGCAAAGCACGAAATAGCTATATCTCCAGCCAACCAATTGGTGGTAGCGCCTTTAAGTTCTTGTTGTTGTTGTTGTTGTTGTTGTTGTTGTTGTTGTTGTTCAAAAATTCAATGAAATTGACGGAATAAAGAATGGTCAAGCCTAATAAGCTGACATTCTTGTACGAAGAGTACAATAATAACAATAATAATTTAATAGTTTTGGTAAGTGCAATATTCTGTTTTTATTTAAAAAAAAATATATATTTATTAAATTTTAGAGTTTTCCAAGAGCTACAGACATCAAGCGATTTGTGTGCCGTGCAAGAAAGTAAAGAATATAAAGCTTAGTGCGATGGAAAATATAAAAAGAAAAATAAAAAAAAAAATAAAACTATAAAGCTTTTAGTTAAGGACAATGGCTTAGGATACCTAAACCATATACCTGATACGGGTTCTTCCTCTGCTGCGTACCCCATCGGGGTTGGATTCGAAGACTCGTCGGGCAGGTGCGTTGCTGTCCATACGCTCCACGTGCCCCAGCCATCTCAGCCGCTGTATTTTCAGCTTTTTGACCAGGTCAACGTCGCTGTATAGCCCGTATAGCTCGTCGTTGAATCTTCTCCTCCATACTCCTTCGATACACACCGGACCGAAAATCACACGAAGAATCTTCCTCTCAAAGCACCCTAGCAGATTTTTATCCGAATCTGTCAGTGTCTATGCTTCTGACCCATAAAGCAGGACCGGGATGATTAGGGTCTTGTATAAAGTCTCCTTGGTTCTCTGAGAGAGGGCCTTACTACTTAAATGCCTTCTTAGACCGAAGAAACAGCGGTTGGCAAGAATAATTCTTCGCTTGATCTCTGCACTGATGTCATTCTGCGACGTAATAGTGGAGCCCAGGTAGACAAAGTCCTTGACAACTTCGAAGTTATATCTGTCCATCGTGATATTTTGCCCGAGTCGACGATGTTGAGATTCCTCTCTCGATGACAGCATATACTTCGTCTTGTCCTCATTAACCGCCAATCCCATTTTAGCCGCCTCCGATTCAATGCTCGCAAATGCCCCAATGTCGACAATGTCTATGTCATCCGCATACGCAAGCAATTGAACGGACTTTTGATAGATTGTACCGCTGGTGTTGACATGTGCGTTGCGTACAATGGCTTCAAGAACGATGTTGAATAGGTTGCATGATAACGCGTCGCCTTGCCTCAATCCTTTCTCAACATCAAAGGAATCGGTGGTGTTCTTACCAATTTTGACGGAGCAGCGAGATTTCTCCATCGTCATCCTGCACAGGCGGACGAGTTTGGCAGGGATGCCGAGACTCGCCATGGCTCTGTATAATTCGTCCCTATTCACGCTATCATACGCGACTTTAAAATCGATAAAAAGGTGGTGTGTATCGATCTGGAATTCCCGGGATTTTTCTAAAATCTGTCGGAGTGATCGACGGTTGACTTGCCTGGCCTAAAACCACACTGATAGGGGCCGATCAGATCGTTGACAAAAGGTCTAAGCGGTCACACAGAGTAGCCGACATGATTTTATAAGCGACGTTTAGGATACTAATTCCTCTGCAGTTGGTACATTTCAAAATATCTCCCTTTTTATGGATGGGGCACACTATACCGAGGTTCCATTCATCGGGCATACTTTCATCCGACCAAATTTTGCAGATGAGCTGGTGTATGCTCCTAGCCAATTCATCTCCCGCTGATTAAAATAGTTCGGCTTGTAAGCCATCCGCACCAGCAGCCTTGTACGACTTAAGTTTGGATATCGCCTGCCGCACTTCGGTTAGGTCGGGTGGACGGAACTCTTGGCTATCATCGTCCAAGTTGAATGGAGTGTTCTGCCTATTAGCGGCATCTTGGCTGTCTTCGCCATTAAGCAGTCTACAGAAGTGTTCTTTCCAGATCCTCAGCACTGACTGTGTGTCTACTACCATATTCCCACTCTCATCTCGGCAGGCTTCCGTTCTAGCCTTGTATCCTTGGGTGGATCGCTTCACCCTCTGATAAAATTGTCGAACATCAATATTAATATTAGAAAATTTCAATAACCAACGTTTAAGGGTAATTTTGAGGTCTGATTCGTATTCAGTGGACTAAAAACATCAAAATAGTTGTAAATTGTGTTTGCACCAGGTTTTTCAAATCTTGTTTGCTTTTGTTTCCCACATCGCACTTTATGATTACAAAAAAAAAAAAAAAAGCAAACAAAATATCGACTGCCAACGCTAATTGAGAGTGAATAAAAGGAAACAGTGCGTCTCTCTCTCTATTATGGCTAAATATCCTCCCTTAAAAAAGTGGATTTTGTCGTTTTAGCTAAAGCCAGTTTTACGCCCATGTTCTGCAATTCGATCGAAAGTGAATTGAAATCACTTTTCAATTTCACGTAAAATGAAATCGCATGTTCCACATTTCGATCGATTTCGAAAACTTCGAAGTTGCTTCGAACTGTCAAAACTGAAGGATCATCCATTTTTATTTTGTTTCTAAAGTGAAATTACTGCTGGTTTGGATATGGATGCAATATTTTTGTCAATTTTAAAGGAAAAAAGTGAGCAGATTTCCAAAGAAAAAATTAGAAGAAACATTTTACGAGACGAATCCAATATACTAGATTTACCTGACATAATGTGAGTGCGTGAATATATGAACTGTTATGAAGAAGTAAATTCTTGAATTTTTTTTTAAGTTTTTTCATGGTTATTTTAGATTGATCAAAGACGCTTTTTTATATGTTTTAAGAGAAATAGAACCTTTTACAAGACCTTCATCTATTCCATCAATTCCAAAACTTGCAGCAACACTCCGTTTCTTAGCAGAAAGAAGTAATCAATGATCAATTTGCAATGATTAGGACATTGCTTTGGCAAGGCCCACGGTTTGTAAAATCATTGAAGAAACTTTAAATGTTTTGCAATCCAAATTGTGCAACAAGTGGACCAAAGTAGAGATGACTGAAATAGAAAAACAAGAAAATATTTTTTGAAAAACAATAAATAAATACTAAAAGACGACAGAAAAAATTATTTGTTCTTACATTTTGGACGAAGACGAAGAAATACACAAGCTAACTGCAACTGTACCAATTTCACAGACAATTCACAGAACTTAAATAAGTGATTTGAATGCGTTCGGAAAATGGAATAAACCGAAATACAGAACATCCATTTTCATTTTCGAAATTCCAATTCACAATTACGAACTATGGAACACCCAAATTCACTTTCGTCATGTGAATTCACAACAAGTGAAATGCAGAACATGGGCGTTAAATTAATTAATCGATAAGTTATTAGATGAAACTTCATTTTAAATCGTTAAAGGAGGGTGAATAAATACAAATATTTAAAATCGATCAATATCTAATTTTTAATAGCGAATTTAAATTTAATGGAAAGCGAATAAATTAGGCCTAAGTGCCACCGGTGCAGACAAAACTTACCAGTTTGACCCACAGCTTACCACAAATAAAAGAAATAGAAACAATATATTTTATATAATCAATAGATTGAGAGTTTAACACTTGGTGGAAATTAATCTTTGATATTTTTAAAAAAGATATAATAAGACACTTGTTTTTCCACAATTTAAAAACTTATTTTTTTGCGTTTCGTCTTAGTAAGGACATCAATAGGTTCAAATATTTTAATTTGCAATTCAAAAATTAAAGTGCCATATTAAATTTAATAGTGCCAATGTGCCAATTGAATGAAAACGAGCAATAAGGGGATGGTCATGCAACATCGGCAATAATGAAACCTACTGCAAGTCTAAATCTATTAATTTTAGAGAAGAGAGTTTAGTTAAATAAAGGATGATTCTAGAAACACGACAAGAAACAACAACTAACAATTTAAACAACAACAATTAAAGTTTTTGTTTTTAGTTTTCTTTAAGTTTGTTTATTCGGGATTTTTGTCATTCTAGGTAACATTATCATCCCGATCATGTACTATATATTTAGTCATACTCATATCGTACAACATCCCTTAAATGAACTCAACTTTTGTTCTTTACCAATTAATTATGAATCTCGTATTATTCCTGTATTCATTTAAATAACTTAACAAAGTTTAAGTTAGGTTTACTCTCCGTAGTTTGGAATTTCTTAAAAATATTTAAGGAAAGTCTTTATAGAGCATTATCAGAGGCGTCTTTAGACAATCGGGGGCCCTGGGCCCTTTAGGAAATGGGCCCTTTATTGAAAATGTATTGTAAATTTTTAAGTTTATCATGAGTCATTACTTATTATAATTTTTGTTAAATTTCAGCTAACAAAAAATAAAATTATAAGTTGCTCTACGATATGTTCTTAGAGCGAAGATCATATAAACAAATATTCTGTTTTAAAAACTCCGTTGATTATAATTTTTTGTAAAAAAAAATTATTCACACAAATTTTAAATGCAATAAATTAAATAATTGCTGGCTAATTTAGAAGCTCCGAATCTAAAAATTATGAAAAAAATCAACCAAGTCAATGACGATATATGCGGGAATATACCTAAACAAGTATTAAAGAGACAATTTTTTTCAAAAAACCCATAACTTTATTTCCATTAGTCGAATTTTGTTGGTAAGAACGTGGTATGCAGTATCATTAGAAGTGGTCTAGAAATGACATGTGCAAAGTTTACTCAAAACCTTAAGGATGTTTTCGAGAAAATTTGATAAAACTGAAATTGTTGTATGGCAGCTACCCGTTCTAGATGAGCTAAGATAAAAATTCGAATTTTTACTCCAGGGAATCAAATAAAAACACTTCACACAAAATTTGAAGCAAATCCGTCCAACCGTTTAGGCTCTAGTTCGATGTACATCAGGACGCACAGACAGAAAGACAAAATTAAAATTAATTCCATTGTCGAAAAGTGCTGGGATATACGAGCGCGTAAAAGAATTAATTCACGAAAGAGAACGTATGATTTTTAGAAAGAAAGAAAGGGATGCAAAAAAATTCCATCTCTTTCTTTCTTTCTAAAAATCACCCGTTCTCTTTCGTGAATTAATTCATTTTTGCGCTCGTGTATCCTAGCACAAACTTAACAATTAATTATAGTAAACAATGACAACAAAATTTGATTTATTCAAAATCGAAAAGTTTAAAAATTGAAAAGTTTAAGAATTCATAAATAAAAGTTCTACTACAATTTGTATATAAGAGATACTTTTCAGGCTTTTTCATTTGCAAAATCTTGATGTATGTCAAGTTAGCATTAACACTTTAAAATTCCATGAATCCAATTAGGATTAATTGTCGTGCATTTATCGTAAATTTGTGGAAAGAAAAAAATTTGTCGTGCTTATTTTTTTTTTAATTAACCCTGGGTAATGCTAACTTGACAGTCAAGCCCAGTCAGCCTCAAAAAAATTTAAAAAAAAAGATGCCAATAATTGTCTTGAATTTGTCTTGAATTTGTTGTAAATTTTTCGTGAAAGGAAAAAATTTTTACCATTTTTATTTTCTAAGAAAAAATCAAAAAACTATTAACACTCTAAAATCGAATTTTTTCCAATAAATTTAGGACACATAATAAAAAAAATATCTCAGAAGGTTCAAACAATTGTCATAAGACGTCTATAGATAAGTTGTGAACTCAAATAATTTGTTTTCCAATCCAATCTTTTTATGGAAAACCCCCCCAAAATCGCATTTTTTTCACAAAATCTAGCACTACCATACCAAAACTTTTTTTCTATAAGATGTTTTGATATGAAATTTATCTACAATTGTCGTAAGACTTCTTTAGATAAGTTACGTACTAAAATAATTTGTCGTGCCCTTTTTTCCCAAAAAAAATCACCTTTTTATGACAAAACCCCCTAAAATCGCATTTTCTAGGACAAAAGTTTTGATATGGTGGTGCTAGATTTATATGATAAATTTCGATTTTATTGGGTTAATGGTTTTTTGATTTTTTCTTACAAAGATAATAAAAATGGAAACAAATTTTTTTCTTTCAAGACAAATTTACGACAATTATTGGCACCTTCATTTTTATGGTGGGTAGTGCTAACTTGACTGTCAAGTTAGCATTACCCAGGGTTAATTTCTAAAAAAGAAGGTGCGACAAATTTTTTGTATGCCGAATCCGAACGGCTAGACGAGAAGCAAATCCTCCAAGAGTATCACTTGTCACGAATAAGTCGTGACAAGTGATACTCTTGGAGGATTTGTCAATTCCTCGCAAGAGGCTGCGAAGCGATCCCAGACCTCCAGCGTGACAGTCGAACGCACTAACCATTACGCTACGGGCTACTACTTGTCCTTGGGGTAAGTCTTAGCAAATTCTTCACATCCATTTTGCAGTTCCTGAGAGTTTAAAGTTTTTAAAAAAAGACAAAAAAAAAAAAAACAAATAATTGACTTATTTCATGTCACGTTCACGTATGTATGTCTATAATGAATTTAAGCATGGATGAGATACCTACTACTACCCATACAAATATTATGATATAATAGGTACAATCACATGTGGTTTGTAAACAAAATTTTAACTTCAGTTTACAAGTTAAAATTAACTTGTTACAGCGATGGCTCAGGGGGCCCCTAAGATAGCGGGGCCCCCTGCCCAGTGACGCCACTGAGCATTATTAATTCCTTTTATTGAAAGAAAGTTGTATAAAAGTTTACTTCTCATAAAATGTATTTTCAATGTTGATATTGCACAGAATCCGGTCTCTCGCTTCACTCGACCATATCTTTTGGAAGAAAGTTAGATTATTATAATTTAATTAACGAAACACGACATAGAACATCGAACTTTTCTTCCATTCGAAGTTTATATATAAATATTTTCTAAGTTTTAAGCTTGTAAAGTTAATTTTTATTTACTTGAGTGCCATTTTTAAATTAAAAGTTATAATTATCGAGCCATAACCCATTGTCTTTCAGAAGAAAACATCAAAGACAACTAACACTTGTACTGCTTTAATAAGAAGAAACCATTACATATTTTAATTTTGTATGACTCAACAAATGTTTTTTTTTTTGTTCTTTTTAAGATTATGATATGTATTTCATTTTTAATAAAGTGATGTAAATGTAATACTAAGATTCCTCATATTAAATCATCAAATATTTATTAATACAAAAATTTCAAAAGGTAGAAAACATTTTTGAGAGCCTATATGCAGAGTGATTTAAAAATGAATATATGAATATAAAAGTATGTAATAATGATCGAAATAAAGAGAAAGAAAAAAAATATGAAATATATTTATATATTATTTGCACGCACTAATTGTTAAATTTAAAATCAATGGATGGCAAACACTAATAAATGAATTTAAAACAAAATGCAGTGTTAAAAAAAAATTCATTAATAATGTTATATCTATAAATGTTTTTTATTATAATAAATAAAGGGTAAAACTGGGTAATGTCGGTCAGTCGGTATTACCGGTCACCCTTGTTAATCGAGAACAAGAATGCTCACTCACCAACTTTTTATATGTGTGAGTGCTCTCAAAGATTGTTTTCATAGCAGAGAGTTTGGTCAGTTTAGTTGTGACGTTTGGAAGTGACGGGCGTTTAAGTGTTTTCGGTGATTTTTTTATAAGAAAAAGTGATCGTAAAATAGATTGTAAGTACTTTTTCTTTTTTGATATAGATAAAATGATATTTTTAAAAATTTTTCTTGTATTTTATTAATATTATGAATTAGTTTTACTTTGTTTTGCCTAACTTAAAATTTCACTGTAATTTTTTTTTTTGTTGGCGCTCCCATGTGGGTTATGCCAGTCAGTTGACCGGCATTATCCTGCATATAAAATTGACCCTTGTTTTCTCTTGTTTTTCTTTATTGTTATTTCTAGATGGGTAAGCCTAAGTCAAGAGTCACTTCCAGAGGTCCGTGGTCGGAGATGGCTATGAATGACGCCAAAAATCTAATTGAAAAGGGTATGTCAATTCGTGCCGCAGCCAAGACTGTTAAAATACCATTTTCAACACTACAAGAACGTCTCAAAAAAAAAAAAAATTTGTGTTTTGGGTCGGCACCCAGTTTTTAACAATGATCAAGAAAAAGAAATTGCAACACAGGTCAAACATCTCGCCAAATATTACAGCATTATGTGCTTTGAGTGCTGCCGGTAGTTTTATACCACCAATGTTCATTTTTCCTCGGGCAAGGCACTCTCCTAGCCTTGAACATGGTGGGCCAGCTGGAGCGCTCTACAAATGCTCGAAAAACGGAACAGAAGATCTTTTTGCAGATTGGCTAGAGCACTTCGTCATACATGCCAAACCAACGAACCAAGAAAAAGTTCTTCTTATCCTGGACAACCATTCTAGTCATATAACGCTTAAAGCATACGAATATTGTCGCAAAACAAATATCGTTATGCTCTCAATCCCACCGCATAGCTCCCATAGAATGCAGCCCCTCAACGTGGTTTTTTATGGTCCACTTAAAACAGCATATAGACACGAATGCAATTTGCATATGAAGTCCTATCTTGGGAAGAAGATAACACCGCAGGATTTCGCTTCCCTTTTTCGAAAAGCTTTTGTTAACGTTGCGTCTGTTGCCAAAGGAGAATCTGGGTTCAGGGCAACTGGAATTTTCCCTATCAATCCCGGCGTCTTTTGTTACCATGACTTCCTTCCATCTGAGGCCCTTCTTAATGCAACAGAACAAGTGATTGAATCAGTCGAATCAGTTAGAGAACAAACTCCAAACCCTGTTTTGCAAACCTCGGAAAATTTGCCATCGACTTCATTTGCTGCCTTGAACGAAAGCATTAAAGACCTTCTCCCAGTGCCAAAAATAGCTGTGGCTAATCCGACTAGGAAGTGCAGGGATAAGCAGCATGCTACTCTGTTGACTTCGACACCTAGGAAAGACAAAATGGAAGAAAATGAACTAAAAAGAGCAGCCACAAAAAAAAAGAAGGAAAAGGTATTGCTAGTGCCTAAAAACAAAAGAAGGAAGGTGACTAAAAAGATCCTTCAAGAATCTACATCCGAGTCGGATGTTAGCGCTGCAATTGTGGATGATAATTCTGATGACTCTATAGATGCAGATGGCAGCAATAGAGAATTTGGACGCAATAACGAGATTTGGTTTAGGTGCGCACGCTGCGCGGATTGGGTCCACTCTGAATGTTCGGGTTGGGACAGTCCATCTGGCTATATATGCGATTTATGCCTGTAAAAAAGATGACCGCCATTACCAGCACAGGTGACCGGAGTTACCCAACCATGCGTCCAATTCCGGTCATTTTAAGCTTCTTTTTTTTTGTTTAACTTATTTCCGTCCAGTTAATTAAACCTTTTTAATGTTAATGATAATAGCAATATATATGAATTCAATAAAAAGTGAAGTAAAATTATTATTTAAACAAGAAAATACGATTTATTTGAGTTTTTCTTGAAATGACCGGCATTGCCCGGTTCTACCCTACTTAAATTAAGAACAAATCAGTTTTCTTTTTAAATTCAAAGATTTTTCCCTTATAGTTTGAAATTGTTTAAAAAAATAAATTAAATAAATTGGGTGGCGCAACGGCTCGTGAAGTACCAGAGCCTAGTGACTAACAACTCGCAACTATTCCTGTGTACGCGTGTCGACAGGAATGGAAGGGACCTACAATTGTATGCCGAATCCGAACGACTAGACGAGAAACACTTATTAACAGAGATCAGAAATAAATCTCAACCTTTTGAAAGGTTCCTTAATAGCTGTTATTTGTTGTCATTTTCAATAATGGTCACTCAATAACCTTTATTCTCAACAAACAAAAAAATCGGTCAAGGTCTGACAGCAACCTTTATTTTGTTTTTGTTTAGCTTACGGTCAACCAGTGAGAATCTCTGAGAGAAAAAAATAAATCTCATCTGCAATTTTATTAATCAGAATGCCCGTTAATATTTTGTAGGCACTGATGCATGCGGAAAAGCAGGTTATTGGGCTTTTTCGAAATTGCATTGGTTGTGCTTGGCGTCCCAGTAACTCAAGTCACAGTCGAAAAGGCATTTTCGACTTTGCACTTTATTTTACGCGATTATTAGTACGACTTAATACCTAAAATAAGAAAAAAAGCTCATATGTGTTTGTTTTTGAAAAATAAACATGTTCTCGGCAAATTCCAAATTTGTCTGCATTAACTATTTTTGATTTATTTCCAGCGAAAAAGGTTAAAGGTTGACGTTTTGCATTAATTTTTTCGTAAAAATCTCAACCATTGAGTGATATTTTTGAAAATAAAAAATAAATCTCAACCGATAACCTAAATTTATGTTTTTTTAAATAAATCTCAACCCGAAACCAAAAAAATTCATCCGATTATAGGTATAATGAGCTTGTGTCAAAATTAGTACCATAAAGGAGAAATCTCTTACGTTTTACTTTAACTTTCACTTGTGCTGGGTGAAAAATCAGTAGAAGTAATTCTGCTGGCGATTGGATTCTTTTTGTTTTTTTTTTTTATTAATTTCTTTTAATATTATTATAATTAGCCAGTTACTTTGTTGGTGTTTTGTGTTTGCAAATAAAATTAAAAATATTTGAAACAAAAAAAAGTCGTTTTTGATTTATTCAATGAATTGTTCCATTCACTCACATCGTGATGTTTTTGTTGAGGAGAAAAACAAAAGGGTGGTGCTTATTTTGTAATGCTTAAAATTGATTTGTATTTTCCAGTGAAAGTGATGAAGGTGAATCATTGTATAATTTTATTTAAATCACGCATGCCATCGAGCATTTGCAAAAGTTGTAAGATTTGATGGAAAATCTTTAAATCTTTTACATTTATTAAGTAGATTCTATAAAATAAAGTGTACAAAAAAATGTTCTTAATTTTATTTAAACAATATCACAACAAAAATGTACATTAAATTAACAAAACCAACATTATTGTTGTGTGTGAGTCAAAGTGACATTTCGATACTAAACAACCCTTATGTTGGCTCTATACAACCTCTAAACGCGTTTAGCTTATGTTACCTCTATTCAACGTTGCATAAGTTTATGAATAAGGTTCTTGCGTTCAGAGGCATTATAAAGAGTGCATAGCACTATGCACTCGATATAATTCGTTTATGCATAAGGCTGAAACTGTTTAGTTGCTCTAATCGACGACCGCGGACACTCATATAAAAGCATGGGATACATTTATGCTAGCAACCAATCAAATAATTATGTTCGTCAGGAAGCCGGTTTTAAGTGTTCAATTATTCAATTCAATTACATATTTTTTATCACTTATCTTTGAAATTCATTGTTTTTCATTGACAAACAGCCAGTTCAAAGACAAGCAATTTTAGGGTATTTCCACTATTTTGTTTAGAGACGCAAAAATAGGTCTTTCGTCAGTTGGTAAATGACAATTGGAAACCTAGCATAAGAGAAGAAGATGTTGTATATTCTATAGTATAAAGGTATATTCTATAGGAGACTGATGAGTGCAAAAGTGGCAAAGCACGAAATAGCTATATCTCCAGCCAACCAATTGGTGGTAGCGCCTTTAAGTTCTTGTTGTTGTTGTTGTTGTTGTTGTTGTTGTTGTTGTTCAAAAATTCAATGAAATTGACGGAATAAAGAATGGTCAAGCCTAATAAGCTGACATTCTTGTACGAAGAGTACAATAATAACAATAATAATTTAATAGTTTTGGTAAGTGCAATATTCTGTTTTTATTTAAAAAAAAATATATATTTATTAAATTTTAGAGTTTTCCAAGAGCTACAGACATCAAGCGATTTGTGTGCCGTGCAAGAAAGTAAAGAATATAAAGCTTAGTGCGATGGAAAATATAAAAAGAAAAATAAAAAAAAAAATAAAACTATAAAGCTTTTAGTTAAGGACAATGGCTTAGGATACCTAAACCATATACCTGATACGGGTTCTTCCTCTGCTGCGTACCCCATCGGGGTTGGATTCGAAGACTCGTCGGGCAGGTGCGTTGCTGTCCATACGCTCCACGTGCCCCAGC
The DNA here is from genome assembly GCA_949320155.1 of Melangyna quadrimaculata. NCBI lineage: Eukaryota > Metazoa > Arthropoda > Insecta > Diptera > Syrphidae > Melangyna > Melangyna quadrimaculata. The sequence continues at coordinate 231,714,885 of OX439483.1, read as the reverse complement.
CATCTCAGCCGCTGTATTTTCAGCTTTTTGACCAGGTCAACGTCGCTGTATAGCCCGTATAGCTCGTCGTTGAATCTTCTCCTCCATACTCCTTCGATACACACCGGACCGAAAATCACACGAAGAATCTTCCTCTCAAAGCACCCTAGCAGATTTTTATCCGAATCTGTCAGTGTCTATGCTTCTGACCCATAAAGCAGGACCGGGATGATTAGGGTCTTGTATAAAGTCTCCTTGGTTCTCTGAGAGAGGGCCTTACTACTTAAATGCCTTCTTAGACCGAAGAAACAGCGGTTGGCAAGAATAATTCTTCGCTTGATCTCTGCACTGATGTCATTCTGCGACGTAATAGTGGAGCCCAGGTAGACAAAGTCCTTGACAACTTCGAAGTTATATCTGTCCATCGTGATATTTTGCCCGAGTCGACGATGTTGAGATTCCTCTCTCGATGACAGCATATACTTCGTCTTGTCCTCATTAACCGCCAATCCCATTTTAGCCGCCTCCGATTCAATGCTCGCAAATGCCCCAATGTCGACAATGTCTATGTCATCCGCATACGCAAGCAATTGAACGGACTTTTGATAGATTGTACCGCTGGTGTTGACATGTGCGTTGCGTACAATGGCTTCAAGAACGATGTTGAATAGGTTGCATGATAACGCGTCGCCTTGCCTCAATCCTTTCTCAACATCAAAGGAATCGGTGGTGTTCTTACCAATTTAGACAGAGCAGCGAGATTTCTCCATCGTCATCCTGCACAGGCGGACGAGTTTGGCAGGGATGCCGAGACTCGCCATGGCTCTGTATAATTCGTCCCTATTCACGCTATCATACGCGACTTTAAAATCGATAAAAAGGTGGTGTGTATCGATCTGGAATTCCCGGGATTTTTCTAAAATCTGTCGGAGTGATCGACGGTTGACTTGCCTGGCCTAAAACCACACTGATAGGGGCCGATCAGATCGTTGACAAAAGGTTTTAAGCGGTCACACAGAGTAGCCGACATGTTTTATAAGCGACGTTTAGGATACTAATTCCTCTGCAGTTGGTACATTTCAAAATATCTCCCTTTTTATGGATGGGGCACACTATACCGAGGTTCCATTCATCGGGCATACTTTCATCCGACCAAATTTTGCAGATGAGCTGGTGTATGCTCCTAGCCAATTCATCTCCCGCTGATTTAAATAGTTCGGCTTGTAAGCCATCCGCACCAGCAGCCTTGTACGACTTAAGTTTGGATATCGCCTGCCGCACTTCGGTTAGGTCGGGTGGACGGAACTCTTGGCTATCATCGTCCAAGTTGAATGGAGTGTTCTGCCTATTAGCGGCATCTTGGCTGTCTTCGCCATTAAGCAGTCTACAGAAGTGTTCTTTCCAGATCCTCAGCACTGACTGTGTGTCTACTACCATATTCCCACTCTCATCTCGGCAGGCTTCCGTTCTAGCCTTGTATCCTTGGGTGGATCGCTTCACCCTCTGATAAAATTGTCGAACATCAATATTAATATTAGAAAATTTCAATAACCAACGTTTAAGGGTAATTTTGAGGTCTGATTCGTATTCAGTGTACTAAAAACATCAAAATAGTTGTAAATTGTGTTTGCACCAGGTTTTTCAAATCTTGTTTGCTTTTGTTTCCCACATCGCACTTTATGATTACAAAAAAAAAAAAAAAAGCAAACAAAATATCGACTGCCAACGCTAATTGAGAGTGAATAAAAGGAAACAGTGCGTCTCTCTCTCTATTATGGCTAAATATCCTCCCTTAAAAAAGTGGATTTTGTCGTTTTGGCTAAAGCCAGTTTTACGCCCATGTTCTGCAATTCGATCGAAAGTGAATTGAAATCACTTTTCAATTTCACGTAAAATGAAATCGCATGTTCCACATTTCGATCGATTTCGAAAACTTCGAAGTTGCTTCGAACTGTCAAAACTGAAGGATCATCCATTTTTATTTTGTTTCTAAAGTGAAATTACTGCTGGTTTGGATATGGATGCAATATTTTTGTCAATTTTAAAGGAAAAAAGTGAGCAGATTTCCAAAGAAAAAATTAGAAGAAACATTTTACGAGACGAATCCAATATACTAGATTTACCTGACATAATGTGAGTGCGTGAATATATGAACTGTTATGAAGAAGTAAATTCTTGAATTTTTTTTTAAGTTTTTTCATGGTTATTTTAGATTGATCAAAGACGCTTTTTTATATGTTTTAAGAGAAATAGAACCTTTTACAAGACCTTCATCTATTCCATCAATTCCAAAACTTGCAGCAACACTCCGATTCTTAGCAGAAAGAAGTAATCAATGATCAATTTGCAATGATTAGGACACTGCTTTGGCAAGGCCCACGGTTTGTAAAATCATTGAAGAAACTTTAAATGTTTTGCAATCCAAATTGTGCAACAAGTGGACCAAAGTAGAGATGACTGAAATAGAAAAACAAGAAAATATTTTTTGAAAAACAATAAATAAATACTAAAAGACGACAGAAAAAATTATTTGTTCTTACATTTTGGACGAAGACGAAGAAATACACAAGCTAACTGCAACTGTACCAATTTCACAGACAATTCACAGAACTTAAATAAGTGATTTGAATGCGTTCGGAAAATGGAATAAACCGAAATACAGAACATCCATTTTCATTTTCGAAATTCCAATTCACAATTACGAACTATGGAACACCCAAATTCACTTTCGTCATGTGAATTCACAACAAGTGAAATGCAGAACATGGGCGTTAAATTAATTAATCGATAAGTTATTAGAGGAAACTTCATTTTAAATCGTTAAAGGAGGGTGAATAAATACAAATATTTAAAATCGATCAATATCTAATTTTTAATAGCGAATTTAAATTTAATGGAAAGCGAATAAATTAGGCCTAAGTGCCACCGGTGCAGACAAAACTTACCAGTTTGACCCACAGCTTACCACAAATAAAAGAAATAGAAACAATATATTTTATATAATCAATAGATTGAGAGTTTAACACTTGGTGGAAATTAATCTTTGATATTTTTAAAAAAGATATAATAAGACACTTGTTTTTCCACAATTTAAAAACTTATTTTTTTGCGTTTCGTCTTAGTAAGGACATCAATAGGTTCAAATATTTTAATTTACAATTCAAAAATTAAAGTGCCATATTAAATTAAATAGTGCCAATGTGCCAATTGAATGAAAACGAGCAATAAGGGGATGGTCATGCAACATCGGCAATAATGAAACCTACTGCAAGTCTAAATCTATTAATTTTAGAGAAGAGAGTTTAGTTAAATAAAGGATGATTCTAGAAACACGACAAGAAACAACAACTAACAATTTAAACAACAACAATTAAAGTTTTTGTTTTTAGTTTTCTTTAAGTTTGTTTATTCGGGATTTTTGTCATTCTAGGTAACATTATCATCCCGATCATGTACTATATATTTAGTCATACTCATATCGTACAACATCCCTTAAATGAACTCAACTTTTGTTCTTTACCAATTAATTATGAATCTCGTATTATTCCTGTATTCATTTAAATAACTTAACAAAGTTTAAGTTAGGTTTACTCTCCGTAGTTTGGAATTTCTTAAAAATATTTAAGGAAAGTCTTTATAGAGCATTATCAGAGGCGTCTTTAGACAATCGGGGGCCCTGGGCCCTTTAGGAAATGGGCCCTTTATTGAAAATGTATTGTAAATTTTTAAGTTTATCATGAGTCATTACTTATTATAATTTTTGTTAAATTTCAGCTAACAAAAAATAAAATTATAAGTTGCTCTACGATATGTTCTTAGAGCGAAGATCATATAAACAAATATTCTGTTTTAAAAACTCCGTTGATTATAATTTTTTGTAAAAAAAAATTATTCACACAAATTTTAAATGCAATAAATTAAATAATTGCTGGCTAATTTAGAAGCTCCGAATCTAAAAATTATGAAAAAAATCAACCAAGTCAATGACGATATATGCGGGAATATACCTAAACAAGTATTAAAGAGACAATTTTTTTCAAAAAACCCATAACTTTATTTCCATTAGTCGAATTTTGTTGGTAAGAACGTGGTATGCAGTATCATTAGAAGTGGTCTAGAAATGACATGTGCAAAGTTTACTCAAAACCTTAAGGATGTTTTCGAGAAAATTTGATAAAACTGAAATTGTTGTATGGCAGCTACCCGTTCTAGATGAGCTAAGATAAAAATTCGAATTTTTACTCCAGGGAATCAAATAAAAACACTTCACACAAAATTTGAAGCAAATCCGTCCAACCGTTTAGGCTCTAGTTCGATGTACATCAGGACGCACAGACAGAAAGACAAAATTAAAATTAATTCCATTCTCGAAAAGTGCTGGGATATACGAGCGCGTAAAAGAATTAATTCACGAAAGAGAACGTATGATTTTTAGAAAGAAAGAAAGGGATGCAAAAAAATTCCATCTCTTTCTTTCTTTCTAAAAATCACCCGTTCTCTTTCGTGAATTAATTCATTTTTGCGCTCGTGTATCCTAGCACAAACTTAACAATTAATTATAGTAAACAATGACAACAAAATTTGATTTATTCAAAATCGAAAAGTTTAAAAATTGAAAAGTTTAAGAATTCATAAATAAAAGTTCTACTACAATTTGTATATAAGAGATACTTTTCAGGCTTTTTCATTTGCAAAATCTTGATGTATGTCGAGTTAGCATTAACACTTTAAAATTCCATGAATCCAATTAGGATTAATTGTCGTGCATTTATCGTAAATTTGTGGAAAGAAAAAAATTTGTCGTGCTTATTTTTTTTTTTAATTAACCCTGGGTAATGCTAACTTGACAGTCAAGCCCAGTCAGCCTCAAAAAAATTTAAAAAAAAAGATGCCAATAATTGTCTTGAATTTGTCTTGAATTTGTTGTAAATTTTTCGTGAAAGGAAAAAATTTTTACCATTTTTATTTTCTAAGAAAAAATCAAAAAACTATTAACACTCTAAAATCGAATTTTTTCCAATAAATTTAGGACACATAATAAAAAAAATATCTCAGAAGGTTCAAACAATTGTCATAAGACGTCTATAGATAAGTTGTGAACTCAAATAATTTGTTTTCCAATCCAATCTTTTTATGGAAAACCCCCCCAAAATCGCATTTTTTTCACAAAATCTAGCACTACCATACCAAAACTTTTTTTCTATAAGATGTTTTGATATGAAATTTATCTACAATTGTCGTAAGACTTCTTTAGATAAGTTACGTACTAAAATAATTTGTCGTGCCCTTTTTTCCCAAAAAAAATCACCTTTTTATGACAAAACCCCCTAAAATCGCATTTTCTAGGACAAAAGTTTTGATATGGTGGTGCTAGATTTATATGATAAATTTCGATTTTATTGGGTTAATGGTTTTTTGATTTTTTCTTACAAAGATAATAAAAATGGAAACAAATTTTTTTCTTTCAAGACAAATTTACGACAATTATTGGCACCTTCATTTTTATGGTGGGTAGTGCTAACTTGACTGTCAAGTTAGCATTACCCAGGGTTAATTTCTAAAAAAGAAGGTGCGACAAATTTTTTGTATGCCGAATCCGAACGGCTAGACGAGAAGCAAATCCTCCAAGAGTATCACTTGTCACGAATAAGTCGTGACAAGTGATACTCTTGGAGGATTTGTCAATTCCTCGCAAGAGGCTGCGAAGCGATCCCAGACCTCCAGCGTGACAGTCGAACGCACTAACCATTACGCTACGGGCTACTACTTGTCCTTGGGGTAAGTCTTAGCAAATTCTTCACATCCATTTTGCAGTTCCTGAGAGTTTAAAGTTTTTAAAAAAAGACAAAAAAAAAAAAAACAAATAACTGACTTATTTCATGTCACGTTCACGTATGTATGTCTATAATGAATTTAAGCATGGATGAGATACCTACTACTACCCATACAAATATTATGATATAATAGGTACAATCACATGTGGTTTGTAAACAAAATTTTAACTTCAGTTTACAAGTTAAAATTAACTTGTTACAGCGATGGCTCAGGGGGCCCCTAAGATAGCGGGGCCCCCTGCCCAGTGACGCCACTGAGCATTATTAATTCCTTTTATTGAAAGAAAGTTGTATAAAAGTTTACTTCTCATAAAATGTATTTTCAATGTTGATATTGCACAGAATCCGGTCTCTCGCTTCACTCGACCATATCTTTTGGAAGAAAGTTAGATTATTATAATTTAATTAACGAAACACGACATAGAACATCGAACTTTTCTTCCATTCGAAGTTTATATATAAATATTTTCTAAGTTTTAAGCTTGTAAAGTTAATTTTTATTTACTTGAGTGCCATTTTTAAATTAAAAGTTATAATTATCGAGCCATAACCCATTGTCTTTCAGAAGAAAACATCAAAGACAACTAACACTTGTACTGCTTTAATAAGAAGAAACCATTACATATTTTAATTTTATATGACTCAACAAATGTTTTTTTTTTTTGTTCTTTTTAAGATTATGATATGTATTTCATTTTTAATAAAGTGATGTAAATGTAATACTAAGATTCCTCATATTAAATCATCAAATATTTATTAATACAAAAATTTCAAAAGGTAGAAAACATTTTTGAGAGCCTATATGCAGAGTGATTTAAAAATGAATATATGAATATACAAGTATGTAATAATGATCGAAATAAAGAGAAAGAAAAAAATTATGAAATATATTTATATATTATTTGCACGCACTAATTGTTAAATTTAAAATCAATGGATGGCAAACACTAATAAATGAATTTAAAACAAAATGCAGTGTTAAAAAAAAACTCATTAATAATGTTATATCTATAAATGTTTTTTATTATAATAAATAAAGGGTAAAACTGGGTAATGCCGGTCAGTCGGTATTACCGGTCACCCTTGTTAATCGAGAACAAGAATGCTCACTCACCAACTTTTTATATGTGTGAGTGCTCTCAAAGATTGTTTTCATAGCAGAGAGTTTGGTCAGTTTAGTTGTGACGTTTGGAAGTGACGGGCGTTTAAGTGTTTTCGGTGATTTTTTTATAAGAAAAAGTGATCGTAAAATAGATTGTAAGTACTTTTTCTTTTTTGATATAGATAAAATGATATTTTTAAAAATTTTTCTTGTATTTTATTAATATTATGAATTAGTTTTACTTTGTTTTGCCTAACTTAAAATTTCACTGTAATTTTTTTTTTGTTGGCGCTCCCATGTGGGTTATGCCAGTCAGTTGACCGGCATTATCCTGCATATAAAATTGACCCTTGTTTTCTCTTGTTTTTCTTTATTGTTATTTCTAGATGGGTAAGCCTAAGTCAAGAGTCACTTCCAGAGGTCCGTGGTCGGAGATGGCTATGAATGACGCCAAAAATCTAATTGAAAAGGGTATGTCAATTCGTGCCGCAGCCAAGACTGTTAAAATACCATTTTCAACACTACAAGAACGTCTCAAAAAAAAAAAAAAATTTTGTGACCCATCTCTGGGTCGGCACCCAGTTTTTAACAATGATCAAGAAAAAGAAATTGCAACACAGGTCAAACATCTCGCCAAATATTACAGCATTATGTGCTTTGAGTGCTGCCGGTAGTTTTATACCACCAATGTTCATTTTTCCTCGGGCAAGGCACTCTCCTAGCCTTGAACATGGTGGGCCAGCTGGAGCGCTCTACAAATGCTCGAAAAACGGAACAGAAGATCTTTTTGCAGATTGGCTAGAGCACTTCGTCATACATGCCAAACCAACGAACCAAGAAAAAGTTCTTCTTATCCTGGACAACCATTCTAGTCATATAACGCTTAAAGCATACGAATATTGTCGCAAAACAAATATCGTTATGCTCTCAATCCCACCGCATAGCTCCCATAGAATGCAGCCCCTCAACGTGGTTTTTTATGGTCCACTTAAAACAGCATATAGACACGAATGCAATTTGCATATGAAGTCCTATCTTGGGAAGAAGATAACACCGCAGGATTTCGCTTCCCTTTTTCGAAAAGCTTTTGCTAACGTTGCGTCTGTTGCCAAAGGAGAATCTGGGTTCAGGGCAACTGGAATTTTCCCTATCAATCCCGGCGTCTTTTGTTACCATGACTTCCTTCCATCTGAGGCCCTTCTTAATGCAACAGAACAAGTGATTGAATCAGTCGAATCAGTTAGAGAACAAACTCCAAACCCTGTTTTGCAAACCTCGGAAAATTTGCCATCGACTTCATTTGCTGCCTTGAACGAAAGCATTAAAGACCTTCTCCCAGTGCCAAAAATAGCTGTGGCTAATCCGACTAGGAAGTGCAGGGATAAGCAGCATGCTACTCTGTTGACTTCGACACCTAGGAAAGACAAAATGGAAGAAAATGAACTAAAAAGAAGGAAAAGGTATTGCTAGTGCCTAAAAACAAAAGAAGGAAGGTGACTAAAAAGATCCTTCAAGAATCTACATCCGAGTCGGATGTTAGCGCTGCAATTGTGGATGATAATTCTGATGACTCTATAGATGCAGATGGCAGCAATAGAGAATTTGGACGCAATAACGAGATTTGGTTTAGGTGCGCACGCTGCGCGGATTGGGTCCACTCTGAATGTTCGGGTTGGGACAGTCCATCTGGCTATATATGCGATTTATGCCTGTAAAAAAGATGACCGCCATTACCAGCACAGGTGACCGGAGTTACCCAACCATGCGTCCAATTCCGGTCATTTTAAGCTTCTTTTTTTTTGTTTAACTTATTTCCGTCCAGTTAATTAAACCTTTTTAATGTTAATGATAATAGCAATATATATGAATTCAATAAAAAGTGAAGTAAAATTATTATTTAAACAAGAAAATACGATTTATTTGAGTTTTTCTTGAAATGACCGGCATTGCCCGGTTCTACCCTACTTAAATTAAGAACAAATCAGTTTTCTTTTTAAATTCAAAGATTTTTCCCTTATAGTTTGAAATTGTTTAAAAAAATAAATTAAATAAATTGGGTGGCGCAACGGCTCGTGAAGTACCAGAGCCTAGTGACTAACAACTCGCAACTATTCCTGTGTACGCGTGTCGACAGGAATGGAAGGGACCTACAATTGTATGCCGAATCCGAACGACTAGACGAGAAACACTTATTAACAGAGATCAGAAATAAATCTCAACCTTTTGAAAGGTTCCTTAATAGCTGTTATTTGTTGTCATTTTCAATAATGGTCACTCAATAACCTTTATTCTCAACAAACAAAAAAATCGGTCAAGGTCTGACAGCAACCTTTATTTTGTTTTTGTTTAGCTTACGGTCAACCAGTGAGAATCTCTGAGAGAAAAAAATAAATCTCATCTGCAATTTTATTAATCAGAATGCCCGTTAATATTTTGTAGGCACTGATGCATGCGGAAAAGCAGGTTATTGGGCTTTTTCGAAATTGCATTGGTTGTGCTTGGCGTCCCAGTAACTCAAGTCACAGTCGAAAAGGCATTTTCGACTTTGCACTTTATTTTACGCGATTATTAGTACGACTTAATACCTAAAATAAGAAAAAAAGCTCATATGTGTTTGTTTTTGAAAAATAAACATGTTCTCGGCAAATTCCAAATTTGTCTGCATTAACTATTTTTGATTTATTTCCAGCGAAAAAGGTTAAAGGTTGACGTTTTGCATTAATTTTTTCGTAAAAATCTCAACCATTAAGAGATATTTTTGAAAATAAAAAATAAATCTCAACCGATAACCTAAATTTATGTTTTTTTAAATAAATCTCAACCCGAAACCAAAAAAATTCATCCGATTATAGGTATAATGAGCTTGTGTCAAAATTAGTACCATAAAGGAGAAATCTCTTACGTTTTACTTTAACTTTCACTTGTGCTGGGTGAAAAATCAGTAGAAGTAATTCTGCTGGCGATTGGATTCTTTTTGTTTTTTTTTTTTATTAATTTCTTTTAATATTATTATAATTAGCCAGTTACTTTGTTGGTGTTTTGTGTTTGCAAATAAAATTAAAAATATTTGAAACAAAAAAAAGTCGTTTTTGATTTATTCAATGAATTGTTCCATTCATTCACATCGTGATGTTTTTGTTGAGGAGAAAAACAAAAGGGTGGTGCTTATTTTGTAATGCTTAAAATTGATTTGTATTTTCCAGTGAAAGTGATGAAGGTGAATCATTGTATAATTTTATTTAAATCACGCATGCCGTCGAGCATTTGCAAAAGTTGTAAGATTTGATGGAAAATCTTTAAATCTTTTACATTTATTAAGTAGATTCTATAAAATAAAGTATACAAAAAAATGTTCTTAATTTTATTTAAACAATATCACAACAAAAATGTACAATAAATAAACAAAACCAACATTATTGTTGTGTGTGAGTCAAAGTGACATTTCGATACTAAACAACCCTTATGTTGGCTCTATACAACCTCTGAACGCGTTTAGCTTATGTTACCTCTATTCAACGTTGCATAAGTTTATAAATAACGTTTTTGCGTTCAGAGGCATTATAAAGAGTGCATAGCACTATGCACTCGCTATAATTCGTTTATGCATAAGGCTGAAACTGTTTAGTTGCTCTAATCGACGACCGCGGACACTCATATAAAAGCATGGGATACATTTATGCTAGCAACCAATCAAATAATTATGTTCGTCAGGAAGCCGGTTTTAAGTTTTCAATTATTCAATTCAATTACATATTTTTTATCACTTATCTTTGAAATTCGTTGTCTTTCATAGACAAACAGCCAGTTCAAAGACAAGCAATTTTAGGGTATTTCCACTTGTCATTTTGTTTAGAGACGCAAAAATAGGTCTTTCGTCAGTTGGTAAATGACAATTGGAAACCTAGCATAAGAGAAGAAGAAGATGTTGTATATTCTATAGTATAAAGGTATATTCTATAGGAGACTGATGAGTGCAAAAGTGGCAAAGCACGAAATAGCTATATCTCCAGCCAACCAATTGGTGGTAGCGCCTTTAAGCTGTTGTTGTTGTTGTTGTTGTTCAAAAATTCAATGAAATTGACGGAATAAAGAATGGTCAAGCCTAATAAGCTGACATTCTTGTACGAAGAGTACAATAATAACAATAATAATTTAATAGTTTTGGTAAGTGCAATATTCTGTTTTTATTTAAAAAAAATATATATTTATTAAATTTTAGAGTTTTCCAAGAGCTACAGACATCAAGCGATTTGTGTGCCGTGCAAGAAAGTAAAGAATATAAAGCTTAGTGCGATGGAAAATATAAAAAGGAAAATAAAAAAAAAATAAAACTATAAAGCTTTTAGTTAAGGACAATGGCTTAGGATACCTAAACCATATACCTGATACGGGTTTTTCCTCTGCTGCGTACCCCATCGGGGTTGGATTCGAAGACTCGTCGGGCAGGTGCGTTGCTGTCCATACGCTCCATGTGCCCCAGCCATATTAGCCGCTGTATTTTCAGCTTTTTGACCAGGTCAACGTCGCTGTATAGCCCGTATAGCTCGTCGTTGAATCTTCTCCTCCATACTCCTTCGATACACACCGGACCGAAAATCACACGAAGAATCTTCCTCTCAAAGCACCCTAGCAGATTTTTATCCGAATCTGTCAGTGTCCATGCTTCTGACCCATAAAGCAGCACCGGGATGATTAGGGTCTTGTATAAAGTCTCCTTGGTTCTCTGAGAGAGGGCCTTACTACTTAAATGCCTTCTTAGACCGAAGAAACAGCGGTTGGCAAGAATAATTCTTCGCTTGATCTCTGCACTGATGTCATTCTGCGACGTAATAGTGGAGCCCAGGTAGACAAAGTCCTTGACAACTTCGAAGTTATATCTGTCCATCGTGATATTTTGCCCGAGTCGACGATGTTGAGATTCCTCTCTCGATGACAGCATATACTTCGTCTTGTCCTCATTAACCGCCAATCCCATTTTAGCCGCCTCCGATTCAATGCTCGCAAATGCCCCTGCCACAGCTCGCTTCGTTCTGCCGACAATGTCTATGTCATCCGCATATGCAAGCAATTGAACGGACTTTTGATAGATTGTACCGCTGGTGTTGACATGTGCGTTGCGTACAATGGCTTCAAGAACGATGTTGAATAGGTTGCATGATAACGCGTCGCCTTGCCTCAATCCTTTCTCAACATCAAAGAAATCGGTGGTGTTCTTACCAATTTTGACGGAGCAGCGAGATTTCTCCATCGTCATCCTGCACAAGCGGACGAGTTTGGCAGGGATGCCGAGACTCGACATGGCTCTGTATAATTCGTCCCTATTCACGCTATCATACGCGACTTTAAAATCGATAAAAAGGTGGTGTGTATCGATCTGGAATTCCCGGGATTTTTCTAAAATCTGTCGGAGTGATCGACGGTTGACTTGCCTGGCCTAAAACCACACTGATAGGGGCCGATCAGATCGTTGACAAAAGGTTTTAAGCGGTCACACAGAGTAGCCGACATGATTTTATAAGCGACGTTTAGGAGACTAATTCCTCTGCAGTTGGTACATTTCAGAACATCTCCCTTTTTATGGATGGGGCACACTATACCGAGGTTCCATTCATCGGGCATACTTTCATCCGACCAAATTTTGCAGATGAGCTGGTGTATGCTCCTAGCCAATTCATCTCCCGCTGATTTAAATAGTTCGGCTTGTAAGCCATCCGCACCAGCAGCCTTGTACGACTTAAGTTTGGATATCGCCTGCCGCACTTCGGTTAGGTCGGGTGGACGGAACTCTTGGCTATCATCGTCCAAGTTGAATGGAGTGTTCTGCCTATTAGCGGCATCTTGGCTGTCTTCGCCATTAAGCAGTCTACAGAAGTGTTCTTTCCAGATCCTCAGCACTGACTGTGTGTCTACTACCATATTCCCACTCTCATCTCGGCAGGCTTCCGTCCTAGCCTTGTATCCTTGGGTGGATCGCTTCACCCTCTGATAAAATTTTCGAACATCAATATTAATATTAGAGAATTTCAATAACCAACGTTTAAGGGTAATTTTGAGGTCTGATTCGTATTCAGTGTACTAAAAACATCAAAATAGTTGTAAATTGTGTTTGCACCAGGTTTTTTAAATCTTGTTTGCTTTTGTTTCCCACATCGCACTTTATGATAACAAAAAAAAAAAAAAAAGCAAACAAAATATCGACTGTCAACGCTAATTGAGAGTGAATAAAAGGAAACAGTTCGTTAACTCTCTATTATGGCTAAATATCCTCCCTTAAAAAAGTGGATTTTGTCGTTTTAGCTAAAGCCAGTTTTACTACGCCCATGTTCTGCAATTCGATCAAAAGTGAATTGAAATCACTTTTCAATTTCACGTGAAATGAAATCGCATGTTCCACATTTCGATCGATTTCGAAAACTTCGAAGTTGCTTCGAACTGTCAAAACTGCTGGTTTGGATATGGATGCAATATTTTTGTCAATTTTAAAGGAAAAAAGGAAGCAGATTTCCAAAGAAAAAATTAGAAGAAACATTTTACGAGACGAATCCAATATACTAGATTTACCTGACATAATGTGAGTGCGTGAATATATGAACTGTTATGAAGAAGTAAATTCTTGAATTTTTTTTTAAGTTTTTTCATGGTAATTTTAGATTGAGCAAAGACGCTTTTTTATATGTTTTAAGAAAAATAGAACCTTTTACAAGACCTTCATCTATTCCATCAATTCCAAAACTTGCAGCAACACTCCGATTCTTAGCAGATTAGGACATTGCTTTGGCAAGGCCCACGGTTTGTAAAATCATTGAAGAAACTTTAAATGTTTTGCAATCCAAATTGTGCAACAAGTGGACCAAAGTAGAGATGACTGAAATAGAAAAACAAGAAAATATTTTTTGAAAAACAATAAATAAATACTAAAAGACGACAGAAAAAATTATTTGTTCTTACATTTTGGACGAAGACGAAGAAATACACAAGCTAACTGCAACTGTACCAATTTCACAGACAATTCACAGAACTTAAATAAGTGATTTGAATGCGTTCGGAAAATGGAATAAACCGAACTACAGAACATCCATTTTCATTTTCGAAATTCCAATTCACAATTACGAATTATGGAACACCCAAATTCACTTTCGTCATGTGAATTCACAACAAGTGAAATGCAGAACATGGGCGTTAAATTAATTAATCAATAAGTTAATAGAGGAAACTTCATTTTAAATCGTTAAAGGAGGGTGAATAAATACAAATATTTAAAATCGATCAATATCTAATTTTTAATAGCGAATATAAATTTAATGGAAAGCGAATAAATTAGGCCTAAGTGCCACCGGTGCAGAAAAAACTTACCAGTTTTACCCACAGCTTACCACAAATAAAAGAAATAGAAATAATATATTTTATATAATCAATAGATTGAGAGTTTAACACTTGGTGGAAATTAATCTTTGATATTTTTAAAAAAGATATAATAAGACACTTGTTTTGCCACTATTTAAATTATTTTGTTTTTTATTTATTGAAAACTTATTTTTTTGCGTTTCGTCTTAGTAAGGACATCAATAGGTTCAAATATTTTAATTTACAATTCAAAAATTAAAGTGCCATATTAAATTTAATAGTGCCAATGTGCCAATTGAATGAAAACGAGCAATAAGGGGATGGTCGTGCAACATCGGCAATAATGAAACCTACTGCAAGTATAAATCTATTAATTTTAGAGAAGAGAGTTTAGTTAAATTGTAAAGGATGATTCTAGAAACACGACAAGAAACAACAACTAACAATTTAAACAACAACAATTAAAGTTTTTGTTTTTAGTTTTCTTTAAGTTTGTTTATTCGGGATTCTTGTCATTCTAGGTAACATTATCATCCCGATCATGTACTATATATTTAGTCATACTCATATCGTACAACATCCATTAAATGAACTCAACTTTTGTTCTTTACCAATTAATTATGAATCTCGTATTATTCCTGTATTCATTTAAATAACTTTACAAAGTTTAAGTTAGGTTTACTCTCCGTAGTTTGGAATTTCTTAAGAACATTTAAGGAAAGTCTTTATAGAGCATTATCAGAGGCGTCTTTAGACAATTGGGGCCCCTGGGCCCTTTAGGAAATGGGGCCCTTAATTGAAAATGTATTGTAAATTTTTAAGTTTATCATGAGTCATTACTTATTATAATTTTTGTTAAATTTCAGCTAACAAAAAATAAAATTATAAGTTGCTCTATGATATGTTCTAAGAGCGAAGATCATATAAACAAATATTCTGTTTTAAAAACTCCGTTGATTTTAATTTTTTGTAAAAAAAATTATTCACACAAATTTTAAATGCAATAATTGCTGGCTAATTTAGAAGCTCCGAATCTAAAAATTATGAAAAACAATCAACCAAGTCAATGACGATATAAGCGGGAATATACCTAAACAAGTATTAAAGAGAAAATTTTTTTCAAAAAACCCATAACTTTATTTCCATTAGTCGAATTTTGTTGGTAAGAACGTGGTATGCAGTATCATTAGAAGTGGTCTAGAAATGACATGTGCAAAGTTTACTCAAAACCTTAAGGATGTTTTCGAGAAAATTTGATAAAACTGAAATTGTTGTATGGCAGCTACCCGTTCTAGATGAGCTAAGACAAAAATTCGAATTTTTCCTCCAGGGAATCAAATAAAAACACTTCACACAAAATTTGAAGCAAATCCGTCCAACCGTTTAGGCTCTAGTTCGATGTACATCAGGACGCACAGACAGAAAGACAAAATTAAAATTAATTCCATTGTCGAAAAGTGCTGGGATATACGAGCGCGTAAAAGAATTAATTCACGAAAGAGAACGGATGATTTTTAGAAAGAAAGAAAGGGATGCAAAAAAATTCCATCTCTTTCTTTCTTTCTAAAAATCACCCGTTCTCTTTCGTGAATTAATTCATTTTTGCGCTCGTGTATCCTAGCACAAACTAAACAATTAATTATAGTAAACAATGACAACAAAATTTGATTTATTCAAAATCGAAAAGTTTATAAATTGACAGTATTAACAAAACAATATTAAAGTAAACTTTAATAGAAAAGTATTCATAAATAAAAGTTCTACTACAATTTGTATATAAGAGATACTTTTCAGGCCTTTTCATTTGCAAAATCTTGATGTATGTCAAGTTAGCATTACCACTTTAAAATTCCATGAATCCAATTAGGATTAATTTTCGTGCATTTATCGTAAATTTGTGGAATGAAAAAAATTTGTCGTGCATATTTTTTTTTAATTAACCCTGGGTAATGCTAACTTGACAGTCAAGCCCAGTCAGCCTCAAAAAAATTCTTAAAAAAAAGATGCCAATAATTGTCTTGAATTTGTCGTAAATTTGTCGTGAAAGAAAAAAATTTTTACCATTTTTAATTTCTAAGAAAAAATCAAAAAACTATTAACACTCTAAAATCGAATTTTTTCCAATAAATTTAGCACACACAATAAAAAAAATTTCTCAGAAGTTTCAAACAATTGTCATAAGACGTCTATAGATATGTAAGTTGTGAACTCAAATAATTTATTTTCCAATCCAATCTTTTTATGAAAATCCCCCCTAAAATCGCATTTTTTCACAAAATCTAGCACTACCATACCAAAACTTTTTTTCTAGAAGATGTTTTGATATGAAATTTATCTACAACTGTCGTAAGTTTTCTTTAGATAAGTTACGTACTAAAATAATTTGTCGTGCCCTTCTTTCCCAAAACAAATCACCTTTTTATGACAAAACCCCCTAAAATCGCATTTTCTAGGACAAAAGTTTTGATATGGTGGTGCTAGATTTATATGATAAATTTCGATTTTATTGGGTTAATGTTTTTTTGATTTTTTCTTACATAGATAATAAAAATGGAAACAAATTTTTTTCTTTCAAGACAAATTTACGACAATTATTGGCACCTTCATTTTTATGGTGGGTAGTGCTAACTTGACTGTCAAGTTAGCATTACCCAGGGTTAATTTCTAAAAAAGAAGGTGCGACAAATTTTTTGTATGCCGAATCCGAACGGCTAGACGAGAAGCACTTATTCGTGACAAGTGATACTCTTGAAGGATTTGTCAATTCCTCGCAAGAGGCAGTAGCCCTGAAAAAAAAACTTTTTAGATTTTAGGTGGACGAGGCTGGGACGCAATCCCAGACCTCCAGCGTGACAGTCGAACGCACTAACCATTACGCTACGGGCTACTACTTGTCCTTGGGGTAAGTCTTAGCAAATTCTTCACATCCATTTTGCAGTTCCTGAGAGTTTAAAGTTTTTAAAAAAAGACAAAAAAAAAACAAATAATTGACTTATTTCATGTCACGTTCACGTATGTATGTCTATAATGAATTTAAGCATGGATGAGATACCTACTACTACCCATACAAATATTATGATATAATAGGTACAATCACATGTGGTTTGTAAACAAAATTTTAACTTCAGTTTACAAGTTAAAATTAACTTGTTACAGCGATGGCTCAGGGGGCCCCTAAGATAGCGGGGCCCCGGGCCCAGTGGGCCCATGCCTAATGACGCCACTGAGCATTATTAATTCCTTTTATTGAAAGAAAGTTGTATAAAAGTTTACTTCTCATTAAATGTATTTTCAATGTTGATATTGCACAGAATCCGGTCTCTCGCTTCACTCGACCATATCTTTTGGAAGAAAGTTAGATTATTATAATTTAATTAACGAAACACGACATAGAACATCGAACTTTTCTTCCATTCGAAGTTTATATATAAATATTTTCTAAGTTTTAAGCTTGTAAAGTTAATTTTTATTTACTTGAGTGCCATTTTTAAATTAAAAGTTATAATTATCGAGCCATAACCCAATGTCTTTCAGAAGAAAACATCAATGACAACTAACACTTGTACTGCTTTAATAAGAAGAAACCATTACATATTTTAATTTTGTATGACTCAACAAATGTTTTTTTTTTGTTCTTTTTAAGATTATGATATGTATTTCATTTTTAATAAAGTGATATAAATGTAATACTAAGATTCCTCATATTAAATCATCAAATATTTATTAATATAAAAATTTCAAAAGGTAGAAAACATTTTTGAGAGCCTATATGCAGAGTGATTTAAAAATGAATATATGAATATATAAGTATGTAATAATGATCGAAATAAAGAGAAAGAAAAAAATATGAAATATATTTATATATTATTTGCACGCACTAATTGTTAAATTTAAAATCAATGGATGGCAAACACTAATAAATGAATTTAAAACAAAATGCAGTGTTAAAAAAAATTTCATTAATAATGTTATATCTATAAATGTTTTATATTAAAATAATTATAGGGTAAAACTGGGTAATGCCGGTCAGTCGGTATTACCGGTCACCCTTGTTAATCGAGAACAAGAATGCTCACTCACCAAATCTTTATATGTGTGAGTGCTCTCAAAGATTGTTTTCATAGCAGAGAGTTTGGTCAGTTTAGTTGTGACGTTTGGAAGTGACGGGCGTTTAAGTGTTTTCGGTGATTTTTTTATAAGAAAAAGTGATCGTAAAATAGATTGTAAGTACTTTTTCTTTTTTGATATAGATGAAATGATATTTTTAAAAATTTTTCTTGTATTTTATTAATAATATGAATTAGTTTCACTTTGTTTTGCCTAACTTAAAATTTCACTGTCATTTTTTTTTTGTTGGCGCTCCCATGTGGGTTATGCCAGTCAGTTGACCGGCATTATCCTGCATATAAAATTGACCCTTGTTTCCTCTTGTTTTTCTTTATTGTTATTTCTAGATGGGTAAGCCTAAGTCAAGAGTCACTTCCAGAGGTCCGTGGTCGGAGATGGCTATTAATGACGCCAAAAATCTAATTGAAAAGGGTATGTCAATTCGTGCCGCAGCCAAGACTGTTAAAATACCATTTTCAACACTACAAAAACGTCTCAAAAAAAAAATTTCTGTGACCCATCTCTGGGGCGGCACCCAGTTTTTAACAATGATCAAGAAAAAGAAATTGCAACACAGGTCAAACATCTCGCCAATATTTTTTATGGGTGCACACCGTTACAAGTGAGGCAAGGAGCTTTCGAATATGCTGAAAAAAATGGTATAACCAACAACTTTAATAAGTCCTCCAAAACTGCCGGAAAGGAATGGCTTCAAGGATTCAAAAAAGAAACAAAATATCTGTTCGGAAGGCCGAAGGAACTAGCCTAAGCAGAGCGACTGCATTTAATCGAAAAGAAGTAGTGTATTTTACCAGTTGCTAGAGGGTGTGGTGGAGAAATATAAATTCCAACCGAGAAACATTTACAATGCGGATGAAACTGGGTTTTCTACCGTTCAGGATCCCGGAAAAATTTTAGCAGAAACTGGAAAAAAAAGAGTAGGATTTATAACCAGCTGGGAGAGATGGCGCAATATTACAGCATTATGTGCTATGAGTGCTGCCGGTAGTTTTATACCACCAATGTTCATTTTTCCTCGGGCAAGGCACTCTCCTAGCCTTGAACATGGTGGGCCAGCTGGAGCGCTCAAAAAAAACGGCTGGAGAACAGAAGATCTTTTTGCAGATTGGCTAGAGCACTTCGTCATACATGCCAAACCAACGAACCAAGAAAAAGTTCTTCTTATCCTGAACAACCATTCTAGTCATATAACGCTTAAAGCATACGAATATTGTCGCAAAACAAATATCGTTATGCTCTCAATCCCACCGCATAGCTCCCATAGAATGCAGCCCCTCGACGTGGTTTTTTATGGTCCACTTAAAACAGCATATAGACACGAATGCAATTTGCATATGAAGTCTTATCTTGGGAAGAAGATAACACCGCAGGATTTCGCTTCCCTTTTTTGAAACGTTGCGTCTGTTGCCAAAGGAGAATCTGGGTTCAGGGCAACTGGAATTTTCCCTATCAATCCCGGCGTCTTTTGTGACCATGACTTCCTTCCATCTGAGGCCCTTCTTAATGCAACAGAACAAGTGATTTAATCAGTCGAATCAGTTAGAGAACAAACTCCAAACCCTGTTTTGCAAACCTCGGAAAATTTGCCATCGACTTAATTTACTGCCTTGAACGAAAGCATTAAAGACCTTCTCCCAGTGCCAAAAATAGCTGTGGCTAATCCGACTAGGAAGTGCAGGGATAAACAGCATGCTTCTCTGTTGACTTCGACACCTATGAAAGACAAAATGGAAGAAAAAGAACTAAAAAGAGCAGCCATAAAAAAAAAAGGAAAAGGTATTGCTAGTGCCTGAAAACAAAAGAAGGAAGGTGACTAAAAAGATCCTTCAAGAATCTACATCCGAGTCGGATGTTAGCGCTGCAATTATGGATGATAATTCTGATGACTCTATAGATGCAGATGGCAGCAATAGAGAATTTGGACGCAATAACGAGCTCTGGTTTAGGTGCACACGCTGCGCGGATTGGGTCCACTCTGAATGTTCGGGTTGGGACAGTCCATCTGGCTATATATTCGATTTATGCCTGTAAAAAAGATGACCGCCATTACCAGCACAGGTGACCGGAGTTACCCAACCATGCGTCCAATTCCGGTCATTTTAAGCTTCTTTTTTTTAGTATAACTTATTTCCGTCCAGTTAATTAAACCTTTTTAATGTTAATGATAATAGCAATATATATGAATTCAATAAAAAGTGAAGTAAAATTATTATTTAAACAAGAAAATACGATTTATTTGAGTTTTTCTTGAAATGACCGGCATTGCCCGGTTCTACCCTACTTAAATTAAGAACAAATCAGTTTTCTTTTTAAATTCAAAGATTTTTCCCTTATAGTTTGAAATTGTTTAAAAAAATAAATTAAATAAATTGGGTGGCGCAACGGCTCGTGAAGTACCAGAGCCTAGTGACTAACAACTCGCAACCATTCCTGTGTACGCGTGTCGACAGGAATGGAAGGGACCTACAATTTTATGCCGAATCCGAACGACTAGACGAGAAACACTTATTAACAGAGATCAGAAATAAATCTCAACCTTTTGAAAGGTTCCTTAATAGCTGTTATTTGTTGTCATTTTCAATAATGGTCACTCAATAACCTTTATTCTCAACAAACAAAAAAATCGGTCAAGGTCTGAAAGCAACCTTTATTTTGTTTTTGTTTAGGTTACGGTCAACCAGTGAGAATTATCTCTGAGAGAAAAAAATAAATCTCATCTGCAATTTTATCAATCAGAATGCCCGTTAGTATTTTGTAGGCACTGATGCATGCGGAAATGCAGGTTATTGGGCTTTTTCGAAATTGCATTGGTTGTGCTTGGCGTCCCAGTAACTCAAGTCACAGTCGAAAAGGCATTTTCGACTTTGCACTTTATTTTACGCGATTATTAGTACGACTTAATACCTAAAATAAGAAAAAAAAGCTCATATGTGTTTGTTTTTGAAAAATAAACATGTTCTCGGCAAATTCCAAATTTGTCTGCATTAACTATTTTTGATTTATTTTCAGCGAAAAAGGTTAAAGGTTGACCTTTTGCATTAATTTTTCGTAAAAATCTCAACCATTGAGAGATATTTTTGAAAATAAAAAATAAATCTCAACCGATAACCTTAATTTATGTTTTCTTTAAATAAATCTCAACCCGAAACCAACAAAATTCATCCGATTATAGTTATAATGAGCTTGTGTCAAAATTAGTACCATAAAGGAGAAATCTATTACGTTTTACTTTAACTTTCACTTGTGCTGGGTGAAAAATCAGTAGAAGTAATTCTGCTGGCGATTGGATTCTTTTTGTTTTTTTTTTTTATTAATTTCTTTTAATATTATTATAATTAGCCAGTTACTTTGTTAGTGTTTTGTGTTTGCAAATAAAATTAAAAATATTTGAAACAAAAAAAAATCATTTTTGATTTATTCAATGAATTGTTCCATTCACTCACATCGTGATGTTTTTGTTGAGGAGAAAAACAAAAGGGTGGTGCTTATTTTGTAATGCTTAAAATTGATTTGTATTTTCCAGTGAAAGTGATGAAGGTGAATCATTGTATAATTTTATTTAAATCACGCATGCCGTCGAGCATTTGCAAAATTTGTAAGATTTGATGGAAAATCTTTAAATCTTTTACACTTATTAAGTAGATTCTATAAAATAAAGTGTACAAAAAAATGTTCTTAATTTTATTTAAACAATATCACAACAAAAATGTACAATAAATTATCAAAACCAACATTATTGTTGTGTGTGAGTCAAAGTGACATTTCGATACTAAACAACCCTTATGTTAGCTCTATACAACCTCTAAACGCGTTTAGCTTATGTTACCTCTATTCAACGTTGCATAAGCTTATGAATAAGGTTTTGCGTTCAGAGGCATTATAGAGAGTGCATAGCACTATGCACTCGCTATAATTCGTTTTTGCATAAGGCTGAAACTGTTTAGTTGCTCTAATCGACGACCGCGGACACTCATATAAAAGCATGGGATACATTTATGCTAGCAACCAATCAAATAATTATGTTCGTCAGGAAGCCGGTTTTAAGTGTTCAATTATTCAATTCAATTACATATTTTTTATCACTTATCTTTGAAATTCGTTGTCTTTCATTGACAAACAGCCAGTTCAAAGACAAGCAATTTTAGGGTATTTCCACTTGTCATTTTGTTTAGAGACGCAAAAATAGGTCTTTCGTCAGTTGGTAAATGACAATTGTAAACCTAGCATAAGAGAAGAAGAAGATGTTGTATATTCTATAGCATAAATGTATATTCTATAGGAGACTGATGAGTGCAAAAGTGGCAAAGCACGAAATAGCTATATCTCCAGCCAACCAATTGGTGGTAGCGCCTTTAAGTTGTTGTTGTTGTTGTTGTTGTTGTTGTTCAAAAATTCAATGAAATTGACGGAATAAAGAATGGTCAAGCCTAATAAGCTGACATTCTTGTACGAAGAGTACAATAACAACAATAATAATTTAATAGTTTTGGTAAGTGCAATATTCTGTTTTTAATTTAAAAAAAAATATATTTATTAAATTTTAGAGTTTTCCAAGAGCTACAAACATCAAGCGACTTGTGTGCCGTGCAAGAAAGTAAAGAATATATAGCTTTGTGCGATGGAAAATATAAAAAGGAAAATAAAAAAAAAATAAAACTATAAAGCTTTTAGTTAAGGACAATGGCTTAGGATACCTACACCATATACCTGATACGGGTTCTTCCTCTGCTGCGTACCCCATCGGGGTTGGATTCGAAGACTCGTCGGGCAGGTGCGTTGCTGTCCATACGATCCACGTGCCCCAGCCATCTCAGCCGCTGTATTTTCAGCTTTTTGACCAGGTCAACGTCGCTGTATAGTCCGTATAGCTCGTCGTTGAATCTTCTCCTCCATACTCCTTCGATACACACCGGACCGAAAATCACACGAAGAATCTTCCTCTCAAAGCACCCTAGAAGATTTTTATCCGAATCTGTCAGTGTCCATGCTTCTGACCCATAAAGCAGGACCGGGATGATTAGGGTCTTGTATAAAGTCTCCTTGGTTCTCTGAGAGAGGGCCTTACTACTTAAATGCCATCTTAGACCGAAGAAACAGTGGTTGGCAAGAATAATTCTTCGCTTGATCTCTGCACTGATGTCATTCTGCGATGTAATAGTGGAGCCCAGGTAGACAAAGTCCTTAACAACTTCGAAGTTATATCTGTCCATCGTGATATTTTGCCCGAGTCGACGATGTTGAGATTCCTCTCTCGATGACAGCATATACTTCGTCTTGTCCTCATTAACCGCCCATCCCATTTTAGCCGCCTCCGATTCAATGCTCGCAAATGCCCCTGCCACAGCTCGCTTCGTTCTGCCGACAATGTCTATGTCATCCGCATACGCAAACAATTGAACGGACTTTTGATAGATTGTACCGCTGGTGTTGACATGTGCGTTGCGTACAATGGCTTCAAGAACGATGTTGAATAGGTTGCATGATAACGCCTCAATCCTTTCTCAACATCAAAGGAATCGGCGGTGTTCTTACCAATTTTGACGGAATAGCGAGATTTCTCCATCGTCATCCTGCAAAGGCGGACGAGTTTGGGAGGGATGTCGAGACTCGACATGGCTCTGTATAATTCGTCCCTATTCACGCTATCATACGCGACTTTAAAATCGATAAAAAGGTGGTGTGTATCGATCTGGAATTCCCGGGATTTTTCTAAAATCTGTCGGAGTGTGAACATTTGATCGACGGTTGACTTGCCTGGCCTAAAACCACACTGATAGGGGCCGATCAGATCGTTGACAAAAGGTTTTAAGCGGTCACACAGAGTAGCCGAATTGATTTTATAAGCGACGTTTAGGAGACTAATTTCTCTGCAGTTGGTACATTTCAGAACATCTCCCTTTTTATGGATGGGGCACACTATACCGAGGTTCCATTCATCGGGCATACTTTCATCCGACCAAATTTTGCAGATGAGCTGGTGTATGCTCCTAGCCAATTCATCTCCCGCTGATTTAAATAGTTCGGCTTGTAAGTAAGTTCGGAAATTAATCTTTGATATTTTTAAAAAAGATATAATAAGACACTTGTTTTTCCACAATTTAAATTATTTTGTTTTTTATTTATTAAAAACTTTTTTTTTGCGTTTCGTCTTAGTAAGGACATCAATAGGTTCAAATATTTTATTTTACAATTCAAAAATTAAAGTGCCATATTAAATTTAATAGTGCCAATGTGCCAATTGAATGAAAACGAGCAATAAGGGGATGGTCATGCAACATCGGCAATGATGAAACCTACTGCAAGTCTAAATCTATTAATTTTAGAGAAGAGAGTTTAGTTAAATTTTAAAGGATGATTCTAGAAACACGACAAGAAACAAAAACTAACAATTTAAACAACAACAATTAAAGTTTTTGTTTTTAGTTTTCTTTAAGTTTGTTTATTCGGGATTCTTGTCATTCTAGGTAACATTATCATCCCGATCATGTACTATATATTTAGTCATACTCATATCGTACAACATCCATTAAATGAACTCAACTTTTGTTCTTTACCAATTAATTATGAATCTCGTATTATTCCTGTATTCATTTAAATAACTTTACAAAGTTTAAGTTAGGTTTACTCTCCGTAGTTTGGAATTTCTTAAGAACATTTAAGGAAAGTCTTTATAGAGCATTATCAGAGGCGTCTTTAGACAATTGGGGCCCCTGGGCCCTTTAGGAAATGGGGCCCTTAATTGAAAATGTATTGTAAATTTTTAAGTTTATCATGAGTCATTACTTATTATAATTTTTGTTAAATTTCAGCTAACAAAAAATAAAATTATAAGTTGCTCTATGATATGTTCTAAGAGCGAAGATCATATAAACAAATATTCTGTTTTAAAAACTCCGTTGATTTTAATTTTTTGTAAAAAAAATTATTCACACAAATTTTAAATGCAATAATTGCTGGCTAATTTAGAAGCTCCGAATCTAAAAATTATGAAAAAAAATCAACCAAGTCAATGACGATATAAGCGGGAATATACCTAAACAAGTATTAAAGAGACAATTTTTTTCAAAAAACCCATAACTTTATTTCCATTAGTCGAATTTTGTTGGTAAGAACGTGGTATGCAGTATCATTAGAAGTGGTCTAGAAATGACATGTGCAAAGTTTACTCAAAACCTTAAGGATGTTTTCGAGAAAATTTGATAAAACTGAAATTGTTGTATGGCAGCTACCCGTTCTAGATGAGCTAAGACAAAAATTCGAATTTTTCCTCCAGGGAATCAAATAAAAACACTTCACACAAAATTTGAAGCAAATCCGTCCAACCGTTTAGGCTCTAGTTCGATGTACATCAGGACGCACAGACAGAAAGACAAAATTAAAATTAATTCCATTGTCGAAAAGTGCTGGGATATACGAGCGCGTAAAAGAATTAATTCACGAAAGAGAACGGATGATTTTTAGAAAGAAAGAAAGGGATGCAAAAAAATTCCATCTCTTTCTTTCTTTCTAAAAATCACCCGTTCTCTTTCGTGAATTAATTCATTTTTGCGCTCGTGTATCCTAGCACAAACTAAATAATTAATTATAGTAAACAATGACAACAAAATTTGATTTATTCAAAATCGAAAAGTTTATAAATTGACAGTATTAACAAAACAATATTAAAGTAAACTTTAATAGAAAAGAATTCATAAATAAAAGTTCTACTACAATTTGTATATAAGAGATACTTTTCAGGCTTTTTCATTTGCAAAATCTTGATGTATGTCAAATTAGCATTACCACTTTAAAATTCCATGAATCCAATTAGGATTAATTGTCGTGCATTTATCGTAAATTTGTGGAAAGGGTAATGCTAACTTGACAGTCAAGCCCAGTCAGTCTCAAAAAAATTCTTAAAAAAAAAGATGCCAATAATTGTCTTGAATTTGTCGTAAATTTGTCGTGAAAGGAAAAAATTTTTGCCATTTTTATTTTCTAAGAAAAAATCAAAAAACTATTAACACTCTAAAAAAAATTTCTCAGAAGGTTCAAACACTTGTCATAAGACGTCTATAGATAAGTTGTGAACTCAAATAATTTGTTTTCCAATCCAATCTTTTTATGAAAAACCCCCCTAAAATCGCATTTTTTCACAAAATCTAGCACTACCATACCAAAACTTTTTTTCTAGAAGATGTTTTGATATGAAATTTATCTACAATATTTCGTAAGACTTCTTTAGAGAAGTTACGTACTAAAATAATTTGTCGTGCCCTTTTTTCCCAAAAAAAAATCACCTTTTTATGACAAAACCCCCTAAAATCGCATTTTCTAGGACAAAAGTTTTGATATGGTGGTGCTAGATTTATATGATAAATTTCGATTTTATTGGGTTAAGGGTTTTTTGATTTTTTCTTACATAGATAATAAAAATGGAAACAAATTTTTTTCTTTCAAGACAAATTTACGACAATTATTGGCACCTTCATTTTTATGGTGGGTAGTTCTAACTTGACTGTCAAGTTAGCATTACCCAGGGTTAATTTCTAAAAAAGAAGGCGCGACAAATTTTTTGTATGCCGAATCCGAACGGCTAGACGAGAAGCACTTATTCGTGACAAGTGATACTCTTGGAGGATTTGTCAATTCCTCGCAAGAGGCAGTAGCCCTGAAAAAAAACTTTTTAGTTTTTAGGTGGACGAGGCTGGGAAGCGATCCCAGACCTCCACCGTCCTACTTGTCCTTGGGGTAAGTCTTAGCAAATTCTTCACATCCATTTTGCAATTCCTGAGAGTTTAAAGTTTTTAAAAAAAGACAAAAAAAAAAAAAAACAAATAATTGATTTATTTCATGTCACGTTCACGTATGTATGTCTATAATGAATTTAAGCATGGATGAGATACCTACTACTACCCATACAAATATTATGATATAATAGGTACAATCACATGTGGTTTGTAAACAAAATTTTAACTTCAGATTACAAGTTAGAATTAACTTGGTACAGCGATGGCTCAGGGGGCCCCTAAGATAGCGGGGCCCCGGGCCCAGTGGGCCCATGCCTAATGACGCCACTGAGCATTATTAATTCCTTTTATTGAAAGAAAGTTGTATAAAAGTTTACTTCTCATTAAATGTATTTTCAATGTTGATATTGCACAGAATCCGGTCTCTCGCTTCACTCGACCATATCTTTTGGAAGAAAGTTAGATTATTATAATTTAATTAACGAAACACGACATAGAACATCGAACTTTTCTTCCATTCGAAGTTTATATATAAATATTTTCTAAGTTTTAAGCTTGTAAAGTTAATTTTTATTTACTTGAGTGCCATTTTTAAATTAAAAGTTATAATTATCGAGCCATAACCCATTGTCTTTCAGAAGAAAACATCAATGACAACTAACACTTGTACTGCTTTAATAAGAAGAAACCATTACAAATTTTAATTTTGTATGACTCAACAAATGTTTTTTTTTTTTTGTTCTTTTTAAGATTATGATTGTATTTCATTTTTAATAAAGTGATATAAATGTAATACTAAGATTCCTCATATTAAATCATCAAATATTTATTAATACAAAAATTTCAAAAGGTAGAAAACATTTTTGAGAGCCTATATGCAGAGTGATTTAAAAATGAATATATGAATATATAAGTATGTAATAATGATCGAAATAAAGAGAAAGAAAAAAATATGAAATATATTTATATATTATTTGCACGCACTAATTGTTAAATTTAAAATCAATGGATGGCAAACACTAATAAATGAATTAAAAACAAAATGCAGTGTTAAAAAAAAATTCATTAATAATGTTATATCTATAAATGTTTTTTTATTATAATAAATATAGGGTAAAACTGGGTAATGCCGGTCAGTCGGTATTACCGGTCACCCTTGTTAATCGAGAACAAGAATGCTCACTCACCAACTCTTTATATGTGTGAGTGCTCTCAAAGATTGTTTTCATAGCAGAGAGTTTGGTCAGTTTAGTTGTGACGTTTGGAAGTGACGGGGGTTTAAGTGTTTTCGGTCATTTTTTTATAAGAAAAAGTGATCGTAAAATAGATTGTAAGTACTTTTTCTTTTTTGATATAGATGAAATGATATTTTTAAAACTTTTTCTTGTATTTTATTAATAATATGAATTAGTTTTACTTTGTTTTGCCTAACTTAAAATTTCACTGTCATTTTTTTTTTGTTGGCGCTCCCATGTGGGTTATGCCAGTCAGTTGACCGGCATTATCCAGCATATAAAATTGACCCTTGTTTTCTCTTGTTTTTCTTTATTGTTATTTCTAGATGGGTAAGCCAAAGTCAAGAGTCACTTCCAGAGGTCCGTGGTCGGAGATGGCTATTAATGACGCCAAAAATCTAATTGAAAAGGGTATGTCAATTCGTGCCGCAGCCAAGACTGTTAAAATACCATTTTCAACACTACAAGAACGTCTCAAAAAAAAAAATTTTTGTGACCCATCTCTGGGTCGGCACCCAGTTTTTAACAATGATCAAGAAAAAGAAATTGCAACACAGGTCAAACATCTCGCCAAAATTTTGTATGGGTGCACACCGTTACAAGTGAGGCAAGTAGCTTTCGAATATGCTGAAAAAAATGGTATAACCAACAACTTTAATAAGTCCTCCAAAACTGCCGGAAAGGAATGGCTTGAAGGATTCAAAAAAAGAAACAAAATATCTGTTCGGAAGGCCGAAGGAACTAGCCTAAGCAGAGCGACTGCATTTAATCGAAAAGAAGTAGAGTTATTTTACCAGTTGCTAGAGGGTGTGATGGAGAAATATAAATTCCAACCGAGAAACATTTACAATGCGGATGAAACTGGGTTTTCCACCGTTCAGGATCCCGGAAAAATTTTAGCAGAAACTGGACAAAAAAGAGTAGGATCTATAACCAGCTGGGAGAGAGGGCGCAATATTACAGCATTATGTGCTATGAGTGCTGCCGGTAATTTTATACCACCAATGTTCATTTTTCCTCGGGCAAGGCACTCTCCTAGCCTTGAACATGGTGGGCCAGCTGGAGCGCTCTACAAATGCTCGAAAAACGGCTGGATAACAGAAGATCTTTTTGCAGATCGGCTAGAGCACTTCGTCATACATGCCAAACCAACGAACCAAGAAAAAGTTCTTCTTATCCTGGACAACCATTCTAGTCATATAACGCTTAAAGCATACGAATATTGTCGCAAAACAAATATCGTTACGCTCTCAATCCCACCGCATAGCTCCCATAGAATGCAGCCCCTTGAGGTGTTTTTTTATGGTCCACTTAAAACGGCATATAGACACGAATGCAATTTGCATATGAAGTCTTATCTTGGGAAGAAGATAACACCGCAGGATTTCGCTTCCCTTTTTCGAAAAGCTTTTGCTAACGTTGCGTCTGTTGCCAAAGGAGAATCCGGGTTCAGGGCAACTGGAATTTTCCCTATCAATCCCGGCGTCTTTTGTGACCATGACTTCCTTCCATCTGAGGCCCTTCTTAATGCAACAGAACAAGTGATTGAATCAGTCGAATCAGTTAGAGAACAAACTCCAAACCCTGTTTTGCAAACCTCGGAAAATTTGCCATCGACTTCATTTACTGCCTTGAACGAAAGCATTAAAGACCTTCTCCCAGTGCCAAAAATAGCTGTGGCTAATCCGACTAGGAAGTGCAGGGATAAGCAGCATGCTACTCTGTTGACTTCGACACCTAGGAAAGACAAAATGGAAGAAAATGAACTAAAAAGAGCAGCCACAAAAAAAAAGAAGGAAAAGGTATTGCTAGTGCCTAAAAACAAAAGAAGGAAGGTGACTAAAAAGATCCTTCAAGAATCTACATCCGAGTCGGATGTTAGCGCTGCAATTGTGGATGATAATTCTGATGACTCTATAGATGCAGATGGCAGCAATAGAGAATTTGGACGCAATAACGAGATTTGGTTTAGGTGCGCACGCTGCGCGGATTGGGTCCACTCTGAATGTTCGGGTTGGGACAGTCCATCTGGCTATATATGCGATTTATGCCTGTAAAAAAGATGACCGCCATTACCAGCACAGGTGACCGGAGTTACCCAACCATGCGTCCAATTCCGGTCATTTTAAGCTTCTTTTTTTTGTTTAACTTATTTCCGTCCAGTTAATTAAACCTTTTTAATGTTAATGATAATAGCAATATATATGAATTCAATAAAAAGTGAAGTAAAATTATTATTTAAACAAGAAAATACGATTTATTTGAGTTTTTCTTGAAATGACCGGCATTGCCCGGTTCTACCCTACTTAAATTAAGAACAAATCAGTTTTCTTTTTAAATTCAAAGATTTTTCCCTTATAGTTTGAAATTGTTTAAAAAAATAAATTAAATAAATTGGGTGGCGCAACGGCTCGTGAAGTACCAGAGCCTAGTGACTAACAACTCGCAACTATTCCTGTGTACGCGTGTCGACAGGAATGGAAGGGACCTACAATTGTATGCCGAATCCGAACGACTAGACGAGAAACACTTATTAACAGAGATCAGAAATAAATCTCAACCTTTTGAAAGGTTCCTTAATAGCTGTTATTTGTTGTCATTTTCAATAATGGTCACTCAATAACCTTTATTCTCAACAAACAAAAAAATCGGTCAAGGTCTGACAGCAACCTTTATTTTGTTTTTGTTTAGGTTACGGTCAACCAGTGAGAATTATCTCTGAGAGAAAAAAATAAATCTCATCTGCAATGTTATCAATCAAAATGCCCGTTAGTATTTTGTAGGCACTGATGCATGCGGAAATGCAGGTTATTGGGATTTTTCGAAATTGCATTGGTTGTGATTGGCGTCCCAGTAACTCAAGTCACAGTCGAAAAGGCATTTTCGACTTTGCACTTTATTTTACGCGATTATTAGTACGACTTAATACCTAAAATAAGAAAAAAAAGCTCATATGTGTTTGTTTTTAAAAAATAAACATGTTCTCGGCAAATTCCAAATTTGTCTGCATTAACTATTTTTGATTTATTTTCAGCGAAAAGGTTAAAGGTTGACCTTTTGCATTAATTTTTTCGTAAAAATCTCAACCATTGAGAGATATTTTTGAAAATAAAAAATAAATTTCAACCGATAACCTTAATTTATGTTTTCTTTAAATAAATCTCAACCCGAAACCAAAAAAATTCATCCGATTATAGTTATAATGAGCTTGTGTCAAAATTAGTACCATAAAGGAGAAATCTATTACGTTTTACTTTAACTTTCACTTGTGCTGGGTGAAAAATCAGTAGAAGTAATTCTGCTGGCGATTGGATTCTTTTTGTTTTTTTTTTTATTAATTTCTTTTAATATTATTATAATTAGCCAGTTACTTTGTTGGTGTTTTGTGTTTGCAAATAAAATTAAAAATATTTGAAACAAAAAAAAGTCGTTTTTGATTTATTCAATGAATTGTTCCATTCATTCACATCGTGATGTTTTTGTTGAGGAGAAAAACAAAAGGGTGGTGCTTATTTTGTAATGCTTAAAATTGATTTGTATTTTCCAGTGAAAGTGATGAAGGTGAATCATTGTATAATTTTATTTAAATCACGCATGCCGTCGAGCATTTGCAAAAGTTGTAAGATTTGATGGAAAATCCTTAAATCTTTTACATTTATTAAGTAGATTCTATAAAATAAAGTGTACAAAAAAATGTTCTTAATTTTATTTAAACAATATCACAACAAAAATGTACAATAAATTAACAAAACCAACATTATTGTTGTGTGTGAGTCAAAGTGACATTTCGATACTAAACAACCCTTATGTTGGCTCTATACAACCTCTGAACGCGTTTAGCTTATGTTACCTCTATTCAACGTTGCATAAGTTTATAAATAAGGTTTTTGCGTTCAGAGGCATTATAAAGAGTGCATAGCACTATGCACTCGCTATAATTCGTTTATGCATAAGGCTGAAACTGTTTAGTTGCTCTAATCAACGACCGCGGACACTCATATAAAAGCATGGGATACATTTATGCTAGCAACCAATCAAATAATTATGTTCGGCAGGAAGCCAGTTTTAAGTGTTCAATTATTCAATTCAATTACATATTTTTTATCACTTATCTTTGAAATTCGTTCTTTCATTGCCAAACAGCCAGTTCAAAGACAAGCAATTTTAGGGTATTTCCACTTGTCATTTTGTTTAGAGACGCAAAAATAGGTCTTTCGTCAGTTGTTAATAAGAGAAGAAGAAGATGTTGTATATTCTATAGTATAAAGGTATATTCTATAGGAGACTGATGAGTGCAAAAGTGGCAAAGCACGAAATAGCTATATCTCCAGCCAACCAATTGGTGGTAGCGCCTTCAAGTTGTTGTTGTTGTTGTTGTTGTTGTTGTTGTTGTTGTTGTTGTTGTTGTTGTTGTTGTTGTTGTTGTTGTTGTTGTTGTTGTTGTTGTTCAAAAATTCAATGAAATTGACGGAATAAAGAATGGTCAAGCCTAATAAGCTGACATTCTTGTACGAAGAGTACAATAATAACAATAATAATTTAATAGTTTTGGTAAGTGCAATATTCTGTTTTTATTTTTCAAAAAAAATATATTTATTAAATTTTAGAGTTTTCCAAGAGCTACAGACATCAAGCGATTTGTGTGCCGTGCAAGAAAGTAAAGAATATAAAGCTTTCTGCGATGGAAAATAAAAAAAAAAATAAAACTATAAAGCTTTTAGTTAAGGAAAATGGCTTAGGATACCTAAACCATGATGGATTTTTATAAATGGGATATCAAATGAAAGCCCTCTTTACTAAACCAGTAGCAAAATTAATTAAAAAAACAACAAATGCAAGAATACGTTATTTTTGTTAACCCACAATTTGATTGATTTTTGCGTTGTTCCACAATTCAAAATTTACTAAGAACCCGCACAGAGGCGGCGCTAGACCAAAATGAGGCGTGTGCGAGATTATATTTGCGGGGCCCCTGGAAAAATGATTTCAGGCTGCATCATTATGAAAAAAGTATATTAGACACTTGTCATAAAATCTTCCCAAGTTAATATTATAATTTAAGTTGCAAGTATGGATTGCAGTTATACCTTATTTTCTTAAATCAACGTGATGCAATTTCTCATAAAAGAGCCTAGTACGTTGCTGATTTGAAACGAAAAATGCCATACAAAAATGCCATGAGGAAATCATAAACGAAACATTTTGTTTTGCTTTTCGTTCTGTGCACTGTGGTACGCTGTTCTACCAGCGAAATTGATGATTATACCTGATTGTTTTGACAAGTCTCCACTCTCTTTTCGCACAGAATTAATTGCCCTGACCATTAATTGTGTGGCCGAGAATGACGTTTAGGTTTTCCGTGTTTTTATTTGTTGTATCTTTTATTACAGCATGGCTTTTGTTTGATTTTCTGTTAAACTTGTTTATTTATTTGCAATTCCGCTGTGTTTTCGTAAGCATTTCGTTGTCTTTTTGGAGACCACAGGTAAATTTCGTTTCGCATATCAGCAGCGTACTAGGCTTAAATGCATACGTACAAAATTCGAGGAACATTCATCATACCGGCTACATCCATTAATATTAATAATAACACAGGCCTAAAAGATAAAAAAAAAGTTTGGTGCCGACATAACTGATATCAAATTTTGTTGTCTACTGTCAATGAATACGAATAACGGTATTTTTAAGTCAAAGCTACGTACAGTTTTGTATTAACACTCGCTTACATTTTGTTCGCAAATGTGGTTAAGATTTCTTATTATTAATTTAATTTCATCTTTTTAACCTGTTAAAATTAAAGTTTTTGATATGGCTTCTTCAAACAGAAGATATGCTTAAATGATCTAAACTCATTTTGTGTTATCTGTGGTGAATTCACAGTGAAAACTTTTTTTTTTAATTTTAGCTGCCGCTGGTTTTCCAAATTATCTTCTAATCTATAGGTTTTTTGCCAAAACTTGTCATGGATTTTTATTTTTAGTATTATTACATTATGTTAACAAAAATTAAAACATGTTGATTACACATTTTTTGGAGAAAATTGACACCAAAGTCAAAAAATTAGCATGGACAGGAAAAATGCAACAGGCTAAAAATTAATATCTTCAGACTGAGAAAAGATATCAAATTTATTTAAACGCAGTTACAAAGGCTGGTATTTCTTTTAAAAATAAAGGCCTCAACTTTTTTTTTCTATCGTTAGTATTAACAGCGCAATTACCGTCAGGGTACACCAAAGTTAGACTTTTCTTAAATCCCCAATAAATGTATCAAAATTGGAGATAGGCCTTTACTGTAGAACGATTTTTTTCACCCAAAAATACTATATGACGAAATAAGGGACAAAATTTCCTGGTTTGAGTACAGAAAAGCTTAAGGCTGGTATATTTGATGGACCACAGATAAGACTTTATGAAAGATGATAATTTCGTTCATTCAATGAATGATTTAGGATCTACAGCCTGGTTAGCTTTTGTAATCTTCAACAACTTCTTAGGAAACTATAAGTCGATAAATTACCAAGACTTAGTGCTGGACTAGCTAGAAAGTTTTAAGAGGCTATATGAATATTAAAGTTCACTACCTCCACCGTCATTTGGACAGATTTCCTGAAAATCTTGGCTCATATAGCGAGGAGCAAGGAGAACGGTTCAATCAGGACTTAAAAGTCATGGAAGATAGGTATTAAGGTCGATGGGATGAACACATGATGGCTGATTACTGCTGGAGCATCACGTGAGATTGTCTTAAGGACACTCATGCAAGAAAATCGCTAAAAAGAAGCTTTCTTCAGTAGAATAAGACAATAAACTGAAACATTTTCTTTCTTTGTATTATTTTTCCATATATGCTGTATCTCAAAAACTACACGTAGAACCAAAAAAGTAAGTATACAGTTAGAACCTGGGTAACTAGTGAACAAAGAAACAGTTTTAATTTTGGCGGCACCAAAACCACTGTAGGCCTGTGTAATAAACAAATACAAACAGACAGTTTTCTGGAACCTCAGCTGATTTTTAAAAGTATGTGTAATACAACCCATATAATACGCTCCACAATAAAATTAACTACATTTACACATACAACAACTTGAAGCGGCCTATACACACCACACTTGATTAATCTATTCAACCGTGGCCAGTATCATAAAATCATTCGATTTTTGTCTGTATATGATGCCAAACTAAATCATGAATTTTAAAGGCGCATTAAGATAAATTAAAACATACAACTGGGAAAAAAAAAAATATTCTCGCTTGGAAAGAGTCAGAGTGGTTCTCTCATTTTTGCTCCCGGCTTAAAATAATAAGTATACCTTAACATTCATAGGTACCTTAGGGCCCAATTACACGATTCGTTTTTCCGGTTGTTTCGTCTTTCATCATTTTGACAGAAACGGTGACGGAAGTAGAAATGTAGAGGGAAGGAAGTAACGAAAGCCGGAATGAAAATGTCAAGACTTTTTCTGGTGTCTGTCTAGTTTGGGGCGAGGCACTAGTAAGGTAGTAAGTTTTCAGCAGGGAAAATCTACGAGAAAATTTTTGTCGAAAAACTTGACAAGCCCTTCCTGGATTCCAGTACCAACAATTTAGACGAGGGAAACTTTTTAAACACTTCTTAGGCCCTTCCAGGTAAAAACTTATTGGACATATTCGGTACTCCACCAGGAATGTCTGTTGTACACCAAAATAGCAAAAAATAAAAAAAAAGCTTATGTACATATACATAAGGGTGTCCGTTATTTCCCAAACTCATTTTGTTGGATAGCACACCCCGTCTTTTCGAGGTCATTAACCCGTGCCTCTAAGGTCATACTTTTCCCATACAAATTTGTATGTGAATTTTACACTTTTCACATTTTATTTTTTTTTTCTCTGAAACTATAACAGTTTTTCTATATTTTTTTGGGAATTCTGATTGATTTATCGGTCCTTTAAAAAACTGCATTTAAAAATGTATTAAAAAAATTTAAATTATAATTTATTTCGATTTTTTAAAAATACTTTTATATTATATATTTTTCTCTTATTTTTCTCTCTCGATCCTCAGCAGTTTTTGTTGTTTAAAAAAATTAAGTATAACTGTTATAGTTCCAGAGAAAAAAAAAATAAAATCTGAAAAGTGTAAAGTTCCCATACAAATTTGTATGGGAAAAGTATGACTTTAGAGGCAGGGGTTAATGAGCTCGGAAAAAAATTGTGTTGGTCAATAATTTTTTCTTTTGGCATAAACTTTCGAATGACGGGGTTGTGCTATCTAAAAAAAATGAGTTTTGGGAAATAACGTACACTCTAATGTACATATATGCGAGTTAAAAAGGGTCGGACAGAATTTAGGTAATTTTTAATTTCATTAGCTTTTTAACAGTTGTATACAATTTGTCTCCAGCAAACATTATTATTATTATGTTTGTTTTTTCGAAATGGTAGGTGAATTTAGAGTCGATATCAGCAACATTCGGGGGCTGAGAAAGAATTTCTGTGCAGTGTACGTACATACCGAAAAAAACAGGCCGGCAGTATTGGCACTTTGTGAAACCCAAGTAGGTGAAAATTCTGATTACTTTGAATTTAGCCTACCGGGTTATAGCTTAGTGCCTTTATTTTTCTTACACCATAATCTCGCAATATATGTACGTAATGATGTGGGTTATCAGCTTCAACCACTAAATATCCCTTGTTCAAATACAAAATTTAACTTCATGTGGTTAAAATTCACCGTCAATAAGCACATCATACATACATGTTTCACTTATCGTAGCCCAAGTTTGGATAGTAATTCGACTTCAAACGAATTCGATGCGCTGTCCGATTCAATCCTGAGAATTGTCTCCCATTATCCGCACAGTGAAATCGTTGTTACGGGCGATTCAATGTACACAATTCTTCGTGGCTACGCTATTCTGGTCAGACAACACCCGAAGGAAGGTATGCCGAGATTTTTGCTGAGTTAAACCCCCTGACTCAGCTTGTTGACGAACCTACTCGGATTCCTGACGTTGCAGGTCAAATCGCCAACACTCCAGACTTGTTCCTTACCTCTGACCCTAATAAATACACTATTAGTGTATTACCTCCTCTAGGCTCATCAGACCATTGTGTCATATCTGCGAATTTCTCGTGCCACCAAATCACAGTTAAAGGAAAAGTTTCAATACGAGAAAGCCAACTGGGACGGTCTCAAAAATTTCTTTAAGAGCTTTAACTGGTCATTATGCTTCCTCGATAGTGATGTTGACGCCAGTGCAGCTAGGATACAAACTTAATTCTTTGTGGAATGAGAAATTTTATCCCGAATAGGGTGAACTCTATCAAACCCAAAGGAAACTCGTGGTTTGACTGGAGCTGTAAAGAGGTTTTTAGGCTTAGAGAAGTAAGCTTCCGATGTTATAAAGCCAACCCTACTGAGGAAAACCGGAAAAAGTTTCAACAAGCTAGAAAGACCTGTAACGTTCATATTCGAAGAACCAAATTTTTATATGATCAAAAATTACGGCAAAAAATACTGCAATGTCCTAAATGTAGTAAAAAGTTTTGGTCATTTATAAAAAACATATGAAACACCACCTCGTCCTCGGTTCCAACGCTCGATACTCCTTTTGTCAGCTCGCAAGATAAAGCCAATTTGCTTGCAGCACAGTTTGCTGTTAATTTGACGCTGCCAGAAAGTGTTATGACTCCTCCTGTACTTGGAGCGTAAATGGTTTTATGGGACAAATCTTCTTTCGCACTCGTGCAGTTTCTAGAGTTCTAAAACACCTCGATGTGCATAAATCCGCTGGCCCAGATAGTATCACTCCTGTCATCGTTCTGAAGAGGTGTTCTTCAACGCTGGCAAAACCACTGCGTAAGCTTTTCCATCTGTCCTACTCTACTGGTCTCTTTCCGAGTGGATGGAAAACAGCATTTGTCCAGCCTGTCCCTAAAAAAGGCGTATCTTCTTCACCCTCTAACTATCGACCAATTGCACTTACGTCCCTTCTTTCCAAGGTCATGGAAACGCTGATTAATTTCCAGCTCAAGAAATATCTCGAGGAACGAAAGCTTCTTAATGACCGGCTGTACGGTTTTCGTAGCAATAGGTCCACTGGTGATTTGATAGTATATCTCACTGAACAGTGGAACAAATCTTTACATCGTTTAAGAGAAAGTAAGATTATTGCACTTGATATTTCAAAAGCGTTTGATAGAGTTTGGCACAAAGCTCTCTTATCGAGAATGCGCGCATTTGGTTTCGATGAATCTCTTCTTCGTTGGATTAGAAATTACCTTTCGGACCGTTCAATACAAGTTGTATTGGACGGTTTCAAGTCCGAAATCCACAAAATAAATGCTGGTGTGCCCCAGGGCTCCATTTTTTCTCCGACTCTCTTCCTTATTTTTATAAATGATCTTCTGTCTGAAACTTCTAGTCCATTAAATTGTTTCGCTGACGATAGTACCCTCAGCATCTCATATTCGTTTACAGATTCTCATCCATGTCCTTCGGATGTGTAGCTAGAACGGCAGCGTATGATAAGCTCATTAAATTCTGATCTCGACAGCATTGTCCAATGGGGAATCAAAAACCGCGTTGAATTTAATGCTTCTAAAACTCAATGCTCATATAGCGAGGAGCAAGGAGAACGGTTCAATCAGGACTTAAAAGTCATGGAAGATAGGTATTAAGGTCGATGGGATGAACACATGATGGCTGATTACTGCTGGAGCATCACGTGAGATTGTCTTAAGGACACTCATGCAAGAAAATCGCTAAAAAGAAGCTTTCTTCAGTAGAATAAGACAATAAACTGAAACATTTTCTTTCTTTGTATTATTTTTCCATATATGCTGTATCTCAAAAACTACACGTAGAACCAAAAAAGTAAGTATACAGTTAGAACCTGGGTAACTAGTGAACAAAGAAACAGTTTTAATTTTGGCGGCACCAAAACCACTGTAGGCCTGTGTAATAAACAAATACAAACAGACAGTTTTCTGGAACCTCATATCTCATATCATATCTGCGAATTTCTCGTGCCACCAAATCACAGTTAAAGGAAAAGTTTCAATACGAGAAAGCCAACTGGGACGGTCTCAAAAATTTCTTTAAGAGCTTTAACTGGTCATTATGCTTCCTCGATAGTGATGTTGACGCCAGTGCAGCTAGGATACAAACTTAATTCTTTGTGGAATGAGAAATTTTATCCCGAATAGGGTGAACTCTATCAAACCCAAAGGAAACTCGTGGTTTGACTGGAGCTGTAAAGAGGTTATTAGGCTTAGAGAAGTAAGCTTCCGATGTTATAAAGCCAACCCTACTGAGGAAAACCGGAAAAAGTTTCAACAAGCTAGAAAGACCTGTAACGTTCATATTCGAAGAACCAAATTTTTATATGATCAAAAATTACGGCAAAAAATACTGCAATGTCCTAAATGTAGTAAAAAGTTTTGGTCATTTATAAAAAACATATGAAACACCACCTCGTCCTCGGTTCCAACGCTCGATACTCCTTTTGTCAGCTCGCAAGATAAAGCCAATTTGCTTGCAGCACAGTTTGCTGTTAATTTGACGCTGCCAGAAAGTGTTATGACTCCTCCTGTACTTGGAGCGTAAATGGTTTTATGGGACAAATCTTCTTTCGCACTCGTGCAGTTTCTAGAGTTCTAAAACACCTCGATGTGCATAAATCCGCTGGCCCAGATAGTATCACTCCTGTCATCGTTCTGAAGAGGTGTTCTTCAACGCTGGCAAAACCACTGCGTAAGCTTTTCCATCTGTCCTACTCTACTGGTCTCTTTCCGAGTGGATGGAAAACAGCATTTGTCCAGCCTGTCCCTAAAAAAGGCGTATCTTCTTCACCCTCTAACTATCGACCAATTGCACTTACGTCCCTTCTTTCCAAGGTCATGGAAACGCTGATTAATTTCCAGCTCAAGAAATATCTCGAGGAACGAAAGCTTCTTAACGACCGGCTGTACGGTTTTCGTAGCAATAGGTCCACTGGTGATTTGATAGTATATCTCACTGAACAGTGGAACAAATCTTTACATCGTTTAAGAGAAAGTAAGATTATTGCACTTGATATT
Source organism: Melangyna quadrimaculata (assembly GCA_949320155.1). Lineage (NCBI taxonomy): Eukaryota > Metazoa > Arthropoda > Insecta > Diptera > Syrphidae > Melangyna > Melangyna quadrimaculata. The sequence goes on along the minus strand of OX439483.1, from coordinate 231,674,466 downwards.
TCAAAAGCGTTTGATAGAGTTTGGCACAAAGCTCTCTTATCGAGAATGCGCGCATTTGGTTTCGATGAATCTCTTCTTCGTTGGATTAGAAATTACCTTTCGGACCGTTCAATACAAGTTGTATTGGACGGTTTCAAGTCCGAAATCCACAAAATAAATGCTGGTGTGCCCCAGGGCTCCATTTTTTCTCCGACTCTCTTCCTTATTTTTATAAATGATCTTCTGTCTGAAACTTCTAGTCCATTAAATTGTTTCGCTGACGATAGTACCCTCAGCATCTCATATTCGTTTACAGATTCTCATCCATGTCCTTCGGATGTGTAGCTAGAACGGCAGCGTATGATAAGCTCATTAAATTCTGATCTCGACAGCATTGTCCAATGGGGAATCAAAAACCGCGTTGAATTTAATGCTTCTAAAACTCAATGCTGTCTCCTGTGATTAAAGCGAAACTCACCCCCAATGCCGCTATCCATGGACGGCACTTGCATCGAGGAAACCGAACAGCTCTCAGTTCTCGGTATGTGTGTCACAGACCACCTTTTGTGGAATGACCACATATTTGATGTCGCCAAAAACACTGCTAAGTGCTTAGGTTTTCTTCGGCGATGCAAGAAATTTGTCTCTACTTCTGATCTGGCTGTGATCTACAAAGCCTTTATTCGTCCAAAACTTGAGTCCAATTCTCTTGTTTGGGCAGGAGCTCTAAAAACTCACTTGAGTTTGTTGGACATAATTCAAAAGAGAGCTTTAAGAATGATAGGCGAAAGATCTATAACAGAAACAATTACATCTCTCGAACACCGCCGTAATGTTTCGTGTCTTTCTTTATTTTATCGCTATTATTATAATCAGTATTCTAGTGAAATAGTCAGTTGCATTCCTCCCCTTAAAAAATTCAACCGTAATACTCGCGCTTCTAGGAAGCCCATCAGTTCACCCTCGAGCCCAACTTCGGGCGTACTGTTATGTACAGAGATTCTTTCTTAGTCGAACCACAAGAATTTGGAATGCTTTACCCGACGCTTCTTTCCCCTCCCATTTCGATGTGCAAACATTCAAAACCAATGTGCATCGGTATCTCCCTCTAAATCCTCTCCTACTTTCCTAATCGCTCGTGCTGTGTTAAAAACATTTTAATGGTAGCCATAACCCCTTTTGCGTGAGATATTTTTCTATTGTATATTCCGTTTTTATTATTCTGAATTTTTTTTTATCTTGGAAGATACAGCCGCTGTCTCAATGCGGGGCTGCACCGTATTGCTTCTTTGAGTTGATTTTAATAACTAAACTACTCAATAGCTGTTGGAAGAGACGAAAACTATATCAGAAGAATATCGATATCGAATATACATATGAATCGATATTCTTTTGTTTATTTTATTCTTTTTTTTTTTATTCTTAACCAAACCAATGCATTTACCTCCTAGTGGGAACATATAGCATACCCAAGCAATAATGATTGTGAGAACTATGACTCACAATTAATATTGCTTGTGTTTACTTTTTCAAGTGGTTTGCTTTTAGTTTCTCAACAGGTCAACTGAATATTGGTTTGATTTTAGTTTGCCGCAATCGTAAATTTTTCACTAGGTCATTTATTGTGAAGCAATAAAATGCAGAATTAACGATGTCATTTATTGTGAAGCAATAAAATGCATAATTAACGATGTCGTTTATTGTGAAGCAATTTACGATGGCAGCAATTTAAGAATAAGTATGGTTTGGGACCAATACTTAACTCCTCCTTCCTTAGATTCAATTTTCTCCTGGAAATTAATCTAATCATTAAGTTTTTCACTTTTTTTATCTATTGTATTTTGAATTTTTATTTTGCCTGTTCCTCCGACTTTCTTACAAACTATGTATGCTATAAAAATTATTGCAATTATTATAATAAACATGGATGTACCAGATATAACATATGTTTTTATTTTGTTGTATTTTAATAATTCTATTGTATGTCTGTTTTAAATTTCTTGCCATTTTTCATATTTTTTAAATAAAGTATTCATTGTTACATTTTCTTTAATTATTTCTTCATAATACAGTTGAAAGGTATAATTTGTTTCTTTATTTTTAAGAATAGCATAATTTATTTTAATATTAAAATTATGGATATTAACAATATAATTTCGTGTTAAAGTTAATTCTCTGGCATCGCAATTGTTTTGTACAGTTGTATTTTCACCATTTTTAACAATAAACGTTCTCTGATTTAGGTTAATTATTTCAAAATTTCTGTTTATTTTCATTAGACAATTCTTTTTAATAATACAATCGTTCTTTCTCTTAAATCATTGACATTATTTTTTTCATTATAAAATATGTATTCTTTACCTTTATATGCAATTACAAAAAATGGTTCTAAATCGATTTCTTTTTCTTGGTTTGTTACAGGTAAAGTTATTTTAATAGGAAGTGTTATTATTTCTTCAGGTATTTTCAAGGCTATAAAAATGGCTCCATTTGTATATTCTATTACTCCTTAATACTTAATACTTTTCAGTTTGCTAAAGTTCATGTCTGTCATAACCAATTCATCTTTAGTCAGTAAACTAGGGTGTGTTATCCCCATTTTGGAAGCAGCTATAGTATCTAGTAGGTTGTCAATTAACTTTTCAAACATCAGTAATCTAGTTAATACTTCGGTTCGTTGTAATCGATTAAGTATTGATTTTTGTAACTTTTGACTTTCGTTTTGATACATTTCTATTTCTTGTCTGTCTCTAATGTTTTTCATATTTTCCTCTAGTTGTGTATTAATTTTAATCTGTTTATTAAGTTCCTGAATAGCTTTTGTCGTTAGTCTCTATTACTCTTAAATGTTCGTCTATTTCTTCCCTATCTGCGTCGTCCATGGTACCAAATAACCATTTCTGACCCATTCCTATTAAATTTATGAGTTCTCGTCTTGTACGTGTCTTGGGGGGCATAATACTTAATATTTTTGTGAATATTGTAGAACATTCTCTTTTTAATTCTTGATCTTGATTTACAATTTCATATTTTTTTATTTCCTGAAGGGTATCTGTTAAATTATTTGTGTTGACGATGTGGATAACAGTCTAGGTTTGGTTGATTATTTCTCCTTCTCCCATGTTAATTATTGTGAACCCATTCTTACTTTCGATTGGCGTTATTACCAATGTGGCTTGTGGTTGGTCATCAGCATCATAGGTAGGAGTAAGAGCATCAAAGGGAGTACCTGCGAATTTTCTTGGTCGTTTAATGATCTTAGTATGTACTCTATCAAGATTCTTATATCTAAAGTTAGGCTCATTCTTGTGTCTAATATGTTTATAATTTTGTATATAGCCTTCCTGTCTTGTTTCTCAAGTCTCTTACTCTTCGTGTTAGTTTAATGAATTTAATTTAAGTATTTCCTGAGTATAAATGTATGATTACCTGTTGAATTTTATTATAGTCTGACTCTCTAACTTCAGAATATATGCCAATTATTCCCTGAACAATTTTTTTTAACTGGTCTGTTATCGAATCTAGAGGGTCGGATGCTCTAATATACATAATTCTTTTTCCATGATGTGTTTCTATTTTTGATTCTTTGTCATAACATAAAATAATTTGTTGCTTGTATATATTAACAATGCCTTCCTTGATGGGTATGTGATCTAACTGTTCTTCAATTCCAGAATGAATTTTGCGTTGTCTGAAATTTGGTTAACTTCAGTATTTTGACCTTCGATTCTACTAAGAAAATCAGCAACTTTATTTTCTGGGCCTTTGAGATATTCAATATCATAGTCGAACTCTGCAGTTTGAGTAACCACCGTTGATTACGCTGAGAGAATTTTGCACCATTTATATTTTTTGTTCAGATATTTAATAGGGAGGTGATCGGTGGTTATTTTGAATTTGTTTCCCCACAAATAGGGTCTTAACTTCGATACACTCCACACAATTGATAGAAATTTCTTATCTGTAACGGAATAATTTCTCTCATGCTCGTTAAGAGTCCTTGAAATACAACAAACTGGTTGTTTGTTCTGTGTTAAAACAGCTGCAATTTAGTAATTACTAGCGTCTGTATATAAATGGAAAGGTTTTTCGTATTGTGGAAATTATAAAATTGGGTAAGTTATTAAGTTTAATTTAAGAGTCTCGATAGCACTCACGTATTCGGGATCATTAGTATTTATTTTGGTTCCTTTTTTAAGATATCTAGTCATTGGTTGTGCTATTTTTGCATAGTCTTGAATGAACTTCCTATAATATCCGGAAGCCCCTAGAAAACTTCTAAGTTGTTTTTCCGTATGAGGAAGTGAAAGATTTTTAATCGCACTTATTTTATTAGGATTAGGTTTTAATCCTTCTTCCGTCAGGATATGCCCTAGGAATTCAGTTTCTTTCTTAAGGAATGAGCATTTACCTATTTTTAATTTTAAATTATTGTTCTTTAAGATTTTGAAAATGTCTTTTAGATTTTTCATATGTTCTTTCAGCGATGCAGAAAATATCAAAATGTCGTCTATAATCTCTTAGTATGTGGTTCATTAACCGTTGGAACGTTGCTGGTGCATTTTTAAGTCCAAAAGGCATATGAACATATTCGTAAAGTCCTTGTGGAGTTATGAATGCAGTTTTCGCAATGTCATTCGGATACATCATAATTTGATGGTAACCCTTAGCTAGATCAAGAGTCGAACAATATACTGCTTTCCCTAATTTATCAAACAAGGTTTCGATATTTGGTAAAGGGAATCTATCATCCTCAGTTATTTCATTTAAAGCCCTATAGTCAACACATATGCGGTATTGTACTTGTCCATCCTTATCGGGTTTTTTGGACACTACTACTATGGGTGAAGCATATCTACTCATACTTCTCCGAATTATACCTTGTCTTTCCATCTCTTTAACCTGACGGGCTACCTCTTCTTCATGTTTCTTTGGTAATCTATATAATTTTGCATGCAATGGTTTGTCTTCACGAAGACGAATTTCATGTTTTATTCCTGAAGTATGAGTTAATGTGTTCCCTTCTTTGTACTGAATGCTCTCGAATTCTACTAGTAGGGAGGTCAGAACTGTCTGTTCTTCGCGATTAAGTTTGCCGAAGTCAGGACTGTCCTCTTCTAAGTAATTACAAGAGTGTTTCAAAGGTTTTTCGATTCTTACGATTGTTTGATTCTTCAGGGTTATAATTTTTGTTCTATATCAATAGTCTTTATAATTTTTTCTAAAACATCCATGCCGAATAACATGGTATAATTTTTGTGATCTAATTTATGACCATATGCTTTGATGTAGGTATTATTTGCATACTCAAATTCTTTTGGAAAGGGAATCTGGTATATATTTGTGTCTTGCGTTGAGCTACTATTGATAGTTTGTATTTTCGTTAGTTTTGTATCTAATATTTTGTATTTTGTCATGTCTAGTTTGTTCGTATTTTTGATTGTCATTGCGCTACCAGTATCAATTAAAATAAGGTGTCTTTGATTTTCTATTTCTACTGGTACCATCATTATTGATCCGAGGCTCAATTCAGAAAAACCGTCGATTCTACTGCATTAAGTTCCTGTCGGATAGGTTCTTGATCTGTGAGGACATTATTAGTATCAATTGGTTGTGGCCTTGAATTATTTTGTCTACTAATACCTGAGGGTCTTGTCTCGTTCTGATTGTCATTTTGCCTAATCTGTCTTGAACCTCTTTGCTCACTAGCATTATTACTAAAGTCTTGTCTTCTATAAGTGTCCCTATTTGGGTTGTTAAAATGGTTATATCTATAGTTTCTTACTTGATTATTATTCTTATTGATATTTAGATTACCATTATCGTAGCCTTTATACGAGAAGAGAATTCTTTTAATTTCTAGCATATCAAATTTATCTCTAAGTTCCCTGGCTAAGTTACCTATAGTTATATCCCTAAGTTTATTTATAATTATGTTATATAAAAGTGTTTTTTTTTTGTTCTTTGTTTGTGGCAAAAATAACAAAAGTATTAATTTTACTCAAAAAATATTCTAACTTATTAACTAGGTCGTAAATTGAACTTACTTTCATATTCAAAATCTCCCTCGTGAGGTCGGTGCTGTTAACGATGGGTCGATAGTGTTGTTTAAGGAGTTCCTTTGCTTCGTTCCATGTTGTGACGTTGTTCACTATGAGAAGATCCATCGCCTTGCCTTTTATCTTTGCCTGTTGGATTATCCTCCACGTTTGTTTACGATATCCCGCTGAATTGGAAAGGTGGTTCTCCACCATAACTAGGAAGTTAGTCAGATTTTTGCTTTCACCTTCAAATTCAGGTAAATAACGAATTTATCTCATTAAGTTACTTGCTATGCTTGCTGGTGGGATTCTCTCCACTATAGCCATTAGGCTATTTAACAACTCCCGGTTTGTCACATCTTGTTCCGCCATATTTATATAAGTAGATATTATATTTGTTTCTTAGTTCTATTTTCACTGTCTTTAGTTGTGAAGGATAAAAAATTCACTTTCACTGTCTTTATAAAAATGGACAAAACGTTTTTAGTATTTACTTTATATATTTTTTTTTTTTTAAACTTAATTTCGATTTATTTGTTCACGTATTGTTCGTTTACAGGATCAGGATATTTATAACTAATACTACCGACTGCGCCAGAAAAATTCCCGAATCGCGGAATATTTTTTTAAAATAAAACAAGAGATATTTTTCTATGTATATTCCGTTTTTATTATTCTGAATTTTTTTTATCTTGGAAGATACGGCCGCTGTCTCAATGCGGGGCTGCACCGTATTGCTTCTTTGAGTTGATCCTTATAACTAAACTACTTAATAGCTGTTGGAGGAGACGAAAATTATATCAGAAGAATATCGATATCGAATATACATATGAATCGATAGTCTTTTGTTTACTTTATTCTTTTGTTTACTTTATTCTTTGTTTTTTATTCTTAACCGATCCAATGCATTTACCTCCTAGTGAGAACATATAGCATACCCAAGCAATAATGATTGTGAGAACTATGACCCACAATTAATATTGCTTGTGTTTACTTTTTCAAGTGGTTTGCTTTTAGTTTCTCAACAGATCAACTGAATGCATTGGTTTGATTTTAGTTTGCCGCAATCGTAAATTCTTCACTAGGTAATTTATTGTGAAGCAATAAAATGCAGAATTAACGATGTCATTTATTGTAAAGCAATAAAATGCATAATTAACGATGTCGCTTATTGTGAAGCAATTTACGATGGCAGCAATTTGAGAATAAGTATGGTTTAGGAACAATACTTAACTCGCGTGGAATATAAAAAAAAAAACAAGACTAAGAGCCCGCATTTACTAAGGACCGCCAGACACTGGTACGCTATTTTATCAAAACCAATTTTTTGTTTTGTATATTTTGGTAGGTGAGAAGAATAAGATACACGAACCTTGAATCTGGTGTTAAAGTTGGACAGCGGACAATGAACAACACAGCGAACAGATAGTTTGACAACAACGGCAACGCTGATTGAGTGACAGAATTCATCGAAGACTTGCTGTCATCGTCAATGTGTTTTCTGATTGTCGTTGTCATTCACGACCACTTGATTTCCGCCTTTCGACGAAGCCAGTCGCCATCTTCGATCGCCTTCAGTGAAACAAAATTTACTATTTTATAAGTTTTTATTTTTATATTAAATAAAGTTTATTTTATTAGAGGAAATCTTTTATTTAGTTTGGGACGAATCCTCTAAAGTGGTGACCCCGACGTGATCCGAAGAAGCCGATAAGCAATCGTATTCTTTTATGAACACGAGCAAACGAGAACTAAAAACCTCTATGATGCCAGATAATCCTCCTGCTTATCCACCAGCCCCAGCGGTTCCTGAAATGGCTGGAGTGATCATTAAAGTTCCCCCTTTCTGGAAAGAAAAACGTGAACTGTGGTTTATTCAGGTTGAGTCGCAGTTTTTCATGGCACGTGTTTGTTCGGATAGCAGAAAGTATCACACCGTTGTTGCAGCGATAGAAAGCAGTGTTCTTAGCCAAGTGAGCGACGTTTAGCTGAATCCTCCAGCCGAGGACAAGTACGAAAACCTAAAAAAGAAGCTCATCTCACTCACTGACTCAGACCATCAGCGGTTGCGAAAACTTTTGCAGGAGATTGAGTTGGGAGATCGAAGGCCATCACAATTGTTACGAGAAATGTGACACTTAGCCGGTTCCAAAATGGATGATGAGCTGCTCAAGTCCCTTTGGTTGTAACGACTGCCACCAAACATGCGTTCAATCATTTCTGTAAGTAGCGAAGACCTCAATAAATTAACAGAATAAGCCGATAAAATTGCAGAGCTCAGCGAAGTACCGTAAGTTTTTGGAGTTAACGGGACAGAACCGCAACAACATCAACAGGCGTCATCCGTTGGTAACGGTACTGGTATTTGCCTTCGGAAAATATTCACCCATCTTCTATACCATAGGTTGACGAAATGGGTCGAAGAGAATCAACTTCTTAGTATTTTCCAGGCCGGTTTTCGCTCGGGACTATCAACAGTTGATCATATATTTGCACTCACTACTATAGTCCAAATGTTTTTAGAGAATAAAAAAAAACTTTACGTTTTTTTTGTCGATTTAAAAGCGGCCTTTGATACGGTAAACAGGAGTTCTTTAATCTATAAGATTTCTACCTTAGGCATTTCAACCAAATTCCTCAACTTATACAAGCTTCTTTTATCCGATACCTCTGCTGCTGTATGGAATGGTACTATAATGTCTGATTCCTTTTATACAAGTGCTGGTGTTCCACAAGGGTGTGGATTAAGTCCATTAATGTTCGCACTATATATTGATGATGTATCCAAAGATTTTCCTGGTGGTATTAAGGTTGGCGAAACATCAATAAAGATGCTTCTATACGCAGATGACATTGTATTACTGGCTGAAAATCCCACAGCTTTACAGTTACAAATAAATAAGCTGAAGCGTTTTTGCGATTTATGGGATCTAAGCATAAATGTAGCAAAGTCGAAAATCATGGTTTTTGTAAATACACAGCGAAGAACTCCACAAGAAAAATGGTTTTTGGAACGTCAACCAATAGCAATTGTAAATCATTTCAAATACTTAGGTTTCTTGATAACTCGCAACCTTGAATTTCGCCCACATGTAAAAGAAAAGTGTACTGCAGCCAAAACGGCTATTAATCTTATGTGGAGTAATTTCTTTTGTAACAAATATGTGGATGCAACTGCTAAATTTAGAGTTTTTGATGCAACCATCAAAACATGTCTATGCAAATCAAGTTTTTGGCTATCAAAACATAGAAGAATTTGAAGCAATTCAACGTTTCTTTTTCAAGCGCATCTTTAAATTAGCTAACTCAACACCCACGTATGCAATCCATGTTGAATCCGGTATGCCACAAGTATTTTTTAAAGAATTTAAAATCAAATGCTGATTATATAATAAAAGTTATGAAAAGATCTGACTCAAACCTCCAAAAACAAATATTAAAATATGCACTTCGACGTCAAATATCGCCTTTTAAAGAATGGAACGACTTAGCATCTAGACATAGCGTAAATCTCGACCTTAATAATACAGCACTCAACTATTGGCAGGATGTTTTCTATGGCTGCATAGCAAAAATAGACGATTCTCTTTATTTGCATTGTCTGAATAGAGCGCAAACATCGCCAACTAGGCTTTTATACAAGGAATTAAACCATACACTCTTTATTAAAAACTATTTTAACGAAAAACTCACTCTCAATCAAATGAATGTTATCTTTAAAGCAAGGACCGAGATGCTTTGTTTAAACTATAGACCTCATAGAATTGACCTTCGCCCGATATGTAGTTTGTGCAACCGCAATGAAATCGAAAATGTGTATCACTTTCTAGCTGTATGCCCAATATTACAAGAAATCCGCAGGCTTTATTTTTCAAAGAGCTTCCTTACACTTGAAGATACAAAGGATCTTTTAAATGGTTGTTCAGGTTGGAAAATTCTTTGTCGCTTTGTGAATCATGCCTTAGGTTACCGTAGCAGTTTCATAGATTGAATGTAAGATTGAATTTAAATTGTTGAACAAAATGTAAAATTTTTTCTAAATATCTCTTTTTTAATTTACATTGTATTAATTTAAAATTTATTAAATTTGATAAAAATAATTGTATATTATTTTAAGCTCAGATTTTCTTATACTTTATCTAATTTTTTGTTTGATTATATACTTATAACTTTAACCTTTTATTTTTTATTAAAAACTCGAAATAAGTCAACTAGGCAGACGGCAAAATTTTGTCATGCTTTACTATTCTTGAGCAAATCAAAAAAAAATTTTAAATTATCGAGAAATAAAGAATTAATAATAAAAAATAATAATAATAAAATACTGGTATCGAACATCAGATAGTAGAACTAACACGTGCCGTTACTGAATTGAAATCATACATTTCACCTCGATCTCGCAGCCGATCTCGTACAAACTATTTCAACCATAGCCGGAGCAGCAGCAGAAAAAAGTTGTCGGCAAATAGTGACAGCGCGGCTTCTCTCACCTGGCGACAACCACTGGCCCCTTATAACTGTCGCCTTTTCGTTAAAGACAAGAATAGCAATTTATCGTTCCTCATCGACACGGGAGCTGATATTTCTGCTATCCTGCCAACAAACCAACAAAGAAAATTAAAACACAGCGATGAACCGAAAGTATGCGCAGCGAATAACACTCTGATTTCAACGTTCGGAAATAAAGCCCTCGTTCTTGACCTTGGATTAAGACGTCCTTTAAAATGGAATTTCGTGATTGCTGACGTATACCGACCGATTTTGGGAGCGGATTTTCTGAAATATTTCAGAATTTTAGTTGATCTTAAGCAACGTCGTGTAATAGATCAGCAAACAGCCATATCTACAATCGGATACCTCATCAACACCCCAGCGACCAAGCTTACCAATGTCAACCGAGAGATGCCATTCCAGGATCTTTTAAAGGAGTTCACGGATATTACACGTCCTACTTTAGCAGCGAGAACAATGAAGCATGGTGTTACACATCACATCCCAACAACCGGACCACCAGTTCATGCGACATATAGACGACTGCCTCCGGACAAATTGAAAGCAGCTAAACGAGAGTTCGAAAGCCTAATGGAACAGGGAATTTGCCGTCCTTCAAAAAGTGCTTGGGCAAGTCCACTGCATATGGTTCCCAAGCAAAACGGAGAGTGGAGACCTTGTGGGAATTATCGGCGACTCAACGCCAATTCTATACCGGATCGATACCCCATACGCCATTTGCAAGACTTCACCCACTTTTTGAAAGACGCAACCATTTTCTCAACATTGGACTTACAGAAGGCCTACCATCAGATACCGGTAGAGCCTGATGACATACCGAAGACAGCTGTTATTACGTCATTTGGTCTATGGGAGTTTCTTTATATGCCACCTGGACTACGTTATGCTGCCCAAACGTTCCAGCGCTTCATAGACAACGTGCTAAGAGGTTTGGAGTTTGCATTCCCATATATCGATGATATTCTTGTGATGTCTAAAAACATTGAAGAACATCAATTACATCTCCGCATAATTTTGGAACGCTTACGTGAGTATGGTTTGGTATTGAACGTGGACAAAAGCCGTTTCGCACAAGAAGTATTGTTCTTAGGCCACACAATCAATGCTGCCGGAATTAAGCCACCACAAAACAAAGTTCAATCTATCCTTGATTATCCAAAGCCAGAAAAGGGATGTGACCTAAGACGATTTCTAAATTCTATTAATTTTTACAGGCGCTTTCTGAAAAATGCTGTCGACAATCAAGCCGTACCTCAAAAAGTCCTTCCACCAGGAAACAAGAAAAACGATAAGACGATAATCAAATGGATTCCAGAAGCAGAAGAGAGTTTCCAAAGGTGCAAGAAAGCTCTCGCCGAAGCAACTCTTCTTTCACATCCGAAATCAAATGCAGCGCTCGCTTTGATTGTAGATGCATCTGATGTCGCTCTAGGAGGGGCTCTTCAACAATTTTCCAATGGCAGATGGGAACCTCTTGGATTTTTTTCCAAAAAGCTGACCCCATCTCAAACGAAGTTCAGCGTTTACGACAGAGAGCTGCTCGGTTCTTATATGTCCGCAAAACATTTCCGTTTTAATGCTCGAAGGTCGAATTTTTTGTATTTTTACGGACCATAAGCCATTGACCTTCGCTTTCAATCAAAACCCTGCGAAAGCATCACCCAGGCAAGTCAGGCACTTGGACTTCATAGGACAGTTCACCATTGACATAAGATACATCGCTGGAAGTGAAAATATTATTGCTGATACACTTTCACGCATTTCTGAAATTTCTGCCCAAACCACCATAGACTTTGAAAAGTAAGCGATAGACCAGGAAGAAGACAAAGAGCTGCAGCAGTTTTTAACAGGTACATCAAATTGCTTACTTATTAAAAAGTGTCCTGTTCTTACAGATCCTAAGCTTGTTTTGTACTGTGACGTTTCAACGCAACACGTTCGACCCTTCGTCACAAAACAATATCGACGGTCTGCATTCAATAGCGTACACAACTTGGCTCATCCTGGCATACGAGCAACTGTGAAACTGATCACAGAACGTTTCGTTTGGCCATTCATCCGAAAAGATTGTCAAATATGGGCAAAGCATTGTATCGCATGTCAAAAGTCCAAAGTGTGGAAGCATGTACGCACACCGATCGCGATTTATCCACTAACTGACAAGCGTTTTGAACACCTGAACATCGACATAGTTGGGCCATTGCCGACCTCACGTGAATTTCGTTACCTTCTAACATGTGTGGATCGATTTTCAAGATGGTTAGAGGCGATACCAATCCGGGATATGACTGCTGAAAGCGTAGCACGAGCTCTATACGAAGGATGGATCAACAGGTATGGCGTCCCACAGCGAATTACCACCGATCAAGGCCGCCAATTCGAGAGCGAACTTTTTAAACAGCTGATGAAACTTCTTGGCATCAACCACCTACGAACAACTGCGTACCATCCGGAGACTAATGGTATGATTGAGAGATACCACCGCATTCTCAAAGCTGCTTTTAAATGCGACAACACCGATGATTGGACTGACGTTCTACCATCAGTTTTGTTAGGAATGCGAACCGCATTCAAGGAGAACTTAAATGCAACAACAGCTGAATAATTATATGGAACAACACTGAAGCTACCAGGTGAATTTTTTTGCTCATCGAAAGAAGACATTAACGCATCCGACTTCGTGAAGCAACTTCGAAGGACCATGAGCAACATTAAAGCAGAGAAAGCAAGACATCATTGTTCGAGAAACGTTTTTTATACCGAATGATCTGGCTTATTGCAGAAATGTTTTTGTGCGACACGATGCTGTTAAAAAACCATTAGCTCCAACATATGACGGACCTTTTCCTGTCGTTAGCAGGAATGATAAATTCTACCAGATCGTAATTAACGGAAAGAAGAGCAACGTATCCATTGACCGACTTAAGCCTGCACACACCCTTGAAGAGAATGCTGTTGCTGCTCCAACAACACAACCACTTGCTGACATAACACCCGATAGAAACCAAGTCAACAAATATACGACACGATATGGACGTGTTGTTAGATTTCGTGAGCCCTAGTTCAGCATATCATTAGCACTGGAAGGGGAGTACTGTGGCGAACTGACCAGCGGACAATGAACAACACAGCAAACAGATAGTTTGACAACAACGGCAACGCTGATTGAGTGACAGAATTCATCGAATACTGTCATCGTCAATTTGTTTTCTGATTGTCGTTGTCATTCACGACCACTTGATTTCCGCCTTTCGACGAAGCCAGTGGCCATCTTCGATCGCCTTCAGTGAAACAAAATTTACTATTTTATAATTTTATATTTTTATATTAAATAAAGTTTATTTTATTAGAGGAAATCTTTTATTTAGTTTAACACGAATCCTCTAAAGTGGTGACCCCGACGTGATCCGAAGAAGCCGATAAGCAATCGTATTCTTTTATGAACACGAGCAAACGAGAACTAAAAACCTCTATGATGCCAGATAATCCTCCTGCTTATCCACCAGCCCCAGCGGTTCCTGAAATGGCTGGAGTGATCATTAAAGTTCCCCCTTTCTGGAAAGAAAAACTTGAACTGTAGTTTATTCAAGTTGAGTCGCAGTTTTTCATGGCACGTGTTTGTTCGGATAGCAGAAAGTATCACACCGTTGTTGCAGCGATAGAAAGCAGTGTTCTTAGCCAAGTGAGCGACGTTTAGCTGAATCCTCCAGCCGAGGACAAGTACGAAAACCTAAAAAAGAAGCTCATCTCACGATTTACTGACTCAGACCATCAGCGGTTGCGAAAACTTTTGCAGGAGATTGAGTTGGGAGATCGAAGGCCATCACAATTGTTACGAGAAATGTGACACTTAGCCGGTTCCAAAATGGATGATGAGCTGCTCAAGTCCCTTTGGTTGTAACGACTGCCACCAAACATGCGTTCAATCATTTCTGTAAGTAGCGAAGACCTCAATAAATTAACAGAATAAGCCGATAAAATTGCAGAGCTCAGCGAAGTACCGTAAGTTTTTGGAGTTAACGGGACAGAACCGCAACAACATCAGCAGGCGTCATCCGTTGGTAACGGTACTGGTATCGAACATCAGATAGTAGAACTAACACGTGCCGTTACTGAATTGAAATCATACATTTCACCTCGATCTCGCAGCCGATCTCGTACAAACTATTTCAACCATAGCCGGAGCAGCAGCAGAAAAAAGTTGTCGGCAAATAGTGACAGCGCGGCTTCTCTCACCTGGCGACAACCACTGGCCCCTTATAACTGTCGCCTTTTCGTTAAAGACAAGAATAGCAATTTATCGTTCCTCATCGACACGGGAGCTGATATTTCTGCTATCCTGCCAACAAACCAACAAAGAAAATTAAAACACAGCGATGAACCGAAAGTATGCGCAGCGAATAACACTCTGATTTCAACGTTCGGAAATAAAGCCCTCGTTCTTGACCTTGGATTAAGACGTCCTTTAAAATGGAATTTCGTGATTGCTGACGTATACCGACCGATTTTGGGAGCGGATTTTCTGAAATATTTCAGAATTTTAGTTGATCTTAAGCAACGTCGTGTAATAGATCAGCAAACAGCCATATCTACAATCGGATACCTCATCAACACCCCAGCGACCAAGCTTACCAATGTCAACCGAGAGATGCCATTCCAGGATCTTTTAAAGGAGTTCACGGATATTACACGTCCTACTTTAGCAGCGAGAACAATGAAGCATGGTGTTACACATCACATCCCAACAACCGGACCACCAGTTCATGCGACATATAGACGACTGCCTCCGGACAAATTGAAAGCAGCTAAACGAGAGTTCGAAAGCCTAATGGAACAGGGAATTTGCCGTCCTTCAAAAAGTGCTTGGGCAAGTCCACTGCATATGGTTCCCAAGCAAAACGGAGATTGGAGACCTTGTGGGAATTATCGGCGACTCAACGCCAATTCTATACCGGATCGATACCCCATACGCCATTTGCAAGACTTCACCCACTTTTTGAAAGACGCAACCATTTTCTCAACATTGGACTTACAGAAGGCCTACCATCAGATACCGGTAGAGCCTGATGACATACCGAAGACAGCTGTTATTACGTCATTTGGTCTATGGGAGTTTCTTTATATGCCACCTGGACTACGTTATGCTGCCCAAACGTTCCAGCGCTTCATAGACAACGTGCTAAGAGGTTTGGAGTTTGCATTCCCATATATCGATGATATTCTTGTGATGTCTAAAAACATTGAAGAACATCAATTACATCTCCGCATAATTTTGGAACGCTTACGTGAGTATGGTTTGGTATTGAACGTGGACAAAAGCCGTTTCGCACAAGAAGTATTGTTCTTAGGCCACACAATCAATGCTGCCGGAATTAAGCCACCACAAAACAAAGTTCAATCTATCCTTGATTATCCAAAGCCAGAAAAGGGATGTGACCTAAGACGATTTCTAAATTCTATTAATTTTTACAGGCGCTTTCTGAAAAATGCTGTCGACAATCAAGCCGTACTTCAAAAAGTCCTTCCACCAGGAAACAAGAAAAACGATAAGACGATAATCAAATGGATTCCAGAAGCAGAAGAGAGTTTCCAAAGGTGCAAGAAAGCTCTCGCCGAAGCAACTCTTCTTTCACATCCGAAATCAAATGCAGCGCTCGCTTTGATTGTAGATGCATCTGATGTCGCTCTAGGAGGGGCTCTTCAACAATTTTCCAATGGCAGATGGGAACCTCTTGGATTTTTTTCCAAAAAGCTGACCCCATCTCAAACGAAGTTCAGCGTTTACGACAGAGAGCTGCTCGGTTCTTATATGTCCGTAAAACATTTCCGTTTTATGCTCGAAGGTCGAATTTTTTGTATTTTTACGGACCATAATCCATTGACCTTCGCTTTCAATCAAATACCTGCGAAAGCATCACCCAGGCAAGTCAGGCACTTGGACTTCATAGGACAGTTCACCATTGACATAAGATACATCACTGGAAGTGAAAATATTATTGCTGATACACTTTCACGCATTTCTGAAATTTCTGCCCAAACCACCATAGACTTTGAAAAGTAAGCGATAGACCAGGAACAAGACAAAGAGCTGCAGCAGTTTTTAACAGGTACATCAAATTGCTTACTTATTAAAAAGTGTCCTGTTCTTACAGATCCTAAGCTTGTTTTGTACTGTGACGTTTCAACGCAACACGTTCGACCCTTCGTCACAAAACAATATCGACGGTCTGCATTCAATAGCGTACACAACTTGGCTCATCCTGGCATACGAGCAACTGTGAAACTGATCACAGAACGTTTCGTTTGGCCATTCATCCGAAAAGATTGTCAAATATGGGCAAAGCATTGTATCGCATGTCAAAAGTCCAAAGTGTGGAAGCATGTACGCACACCGATCGCGACCTATCCACTAACTGACAAGCGTTTTGAACACCTGAACATCGACATAGTTGGGCCATTGCCGACCTCACGTGAATTTCGTTACCTTCTAACATGTGTGGATCGATTTTCAAGATGGTTAGAGGCGATACCAATCCGGGATATGACTGCTGAAAGCGTAGCACGAGCTCTATACGAAGGATGGATCAACAGGTATGGCGTCCCACAGCGAATTACCACCGATCAAGGCCGCCAATTCGAGAGCGAACTTTTTAAACAGCTGATGAAACTTCTTGGCATCAACCACCTACGAACAACTGCGTACCATCCGGAGACCAATGGTATGATTGAGAGATACCACCGCATTCTCAAAGCTGCTTTTAAATGCGACAACACCGATGATTGGACTGACGTTCTACCATCAGTTTTGTTAGGAATGCGAACCGCATTCAAGGAGAACTTAAATGCAACAACAGCTGAATAATTATATGGAACAACACTGAAGCTACCAGGTGAATTTTTCTGCTCATCGAAAGAAGACATTAACGCATCCGACTTCGTGAAGCAACTTCGAAGGACCATGAGCAACATTAAAGCAGAGAAAGCAAGACATCATTGTTCGAGAAACGTTTTTTATACCGAATGATCTGGCTTATTGCAGAAATGTTTTTGTGCGACACGATGCTGTTAAAAAACCATTAGCTCCAACATATGACGGACCTTTTCCTATCGTTAGCAGGAATGATAAATTCTACCAGATCGTAATTAACGGAAAGAAGAGCAACGTATCCATTGACCGACTTAAGCCTGCACACACCCTTGAAGAGAATGCTGTTGCCGCTCCAACAACACAACCACTTGCTGACATAACACCCGATAGAAACCAAGTCAACAAATATACGACACGATATGGACGTGTTGTTAGATTTCGTGAGCCCTAGTTCAGCATATCATTAGCACTGGAAGGGGAGTACTGTGGCGAACTGACCAGCGGACAATGAACAACACAGCGAACAGATAGTTTGACAACAACGGCAACGCTGATTGAGTGACAGAATTCATCGAAGACTGTCATCGTCAATATGTTTTCTGATTGTCGTTGTCATTCACGACCACTTGATTTCCGCCTTTCGACGAAACCAGTCGCCATCTTCGATCGCCTTCAGCGAAACAATATTTACTATTTTATAATTTTATATTTTTATATTAAATAAAGTTTATTTTATTAGAGGAAATCTTTTATTTAGATTAGGACGAATCCTCTAAACTAATAATAGAAAAATGAGGACTGGAAATTCACGTGGAGAATCAATTATGGTTTCATAATGAATATTCACGTGTATTTCTTACCGCATTTATTTTTCATTTTACAAAGATGTGAGTACGAGGCTTAAAATGATAAAAATCTTTTATCTACAAAAATGTAAATGTCCATATAATGCATTACAGCTACATACATATATCTATTTATAAGCTGATAAAATCAACAAATTGTCAAAAAAAGGTTCAGAGGAAAATAAAAAATATTTCAACTTTAAAATAGGCATTTCAGAGAAGTTCTATGGAACTATGTTAAATCCTGAATATTGGCCTAGAGGAGTACGTGTTCGTAATTTCCATTTTGTGGCAAAAGACTTAATGATGAAGGGGGTACAGGAGGGATATTCCTGATCAATCCCAACTATAATTATGTCAATGATGCTAATGTGACAAGTGAGTCTCTTCTTCGTCTGTATTGTCAAAATGCGGGTGGTTTAAGGACGAAAACCGATGTTTCTTATTTGCTGCTAGTGAATGTATATTTGGTGTTATTGCCATTACTGAGACGTGGCTTCATGAAGGAATATTTTCATCTGAGCTTATTGGAAACAATTTTAAGTTATTTGGAAAAGATCGATAAAGTTATTTAAGTTTAGCTAGGGGAGGTGGTGTTTTGCTTCGCTCCTCATTTGAAAGTCAAATAGTGCCTGAGATGAAAGTGTAGAGCAAATATGTGTTAAAGTCAGATGTTTTTCATTCTTAATGTTTTTCATTTTTAAGGCTGAACCAAATTTGGACCTATTGAAATATGGCCCAAACATTAAATGAAAAATGGCCCCAAAAATGTATATGAGAAACAACAAAAACAAAAAAAGTTTAAAATTTGTTAATTTGGGCCAGTTTTCATTGTTTTGGGGCCTTTTTATCATATTTAGTTTTGGGGTGAAATTTCATTATGAAAAATGGCCCCCCAACTTTTATTCATAAATCAAAATTCTTTTAAGGGTGTCCCAAACCGACGCAAAACAGTTTTTGTACGAGTGAAATTTTTCTCTTGTTGCTTCTTATATTTATTTTATTAAACATTCGTTAAAAGTTATCACCCGTATTCATAAAGAAAAAATAGTTATTTTAGCTCCCGTTTGAGTCCGGAACATTCTTATTCCACGGTGTAGTTTTCCTTAACACGTAAGCTTAAATAACTATTTTTTTCTTTATGAATAAGGGTGTATTTATTTAACAGTCATTAAAATTCCGTCAGTTACTTTGAAACAAAAAAATATTAAAATAATATTGCCGTTAATTAAGAGGCTTATTGCGAGAGTCTATTCGACTTAAGTCTATTCGACTTTTTTCGATTCTATCAAATTTGAAATTAGTATCGCCTTGCTCAGTAGACTTTTTGAATAGAATCGATTTTTGAAAATAGAATATTAAAAGCTCTCGACTAGAGCTTCAGACTGAAATGTCAGATCTCCCCAAGAGTTTTAGAAAATAAATATAGTTTGACGAAAATTTGATGTTTTTTTGATGAAATAAATAGCTTTTCTTCAAAAAAATAATCATTCATTCCACGACTAATTGCAAAAATGAACTCCGGTCCTTTGGAATTTAGACATTGGATGAAAATATGCAGACATACATTTGCATAATATTATTATGGTGTATACATATTTATCATAACGTGGTAGCTTCACACACTCCTTTAAGGGTGCAGTGGTGATTTGTGCATCTTGAAAATGCACTTTCTCTAAAAGCCTTAATAACTGTTATAACAACTTGAAAAATCATTTCGCAGTTGAATGTAAAGCTCCTCTGTACCAAATTTGACATTGCAGCTTTTTGCAAACGGAAGGACATTGAGAAAATTGTTGGACATCCATATAAATATCAATAAATACATCAGCATCAACTATTCAGACTTTTGAAAAAAAGTGCATTTTATGATGCATTTTAAAAATGCATAATTTCTAAAGAATGTATAAGAAGTATATAAACATCTTTAAAAAAATGTATTATGGAAGCAAATTTATATAAATTATTTATTTAAATTTATATGAAAGTTCATATTGTACCAGAAGATATTCTTTACCACTAAAATACATTCTTATTATAGGTTTAAACAAAAATTTACACAAAAGTCGATCAGAAATTCCTGATCGTAAAAAAGGTCTATTTAGTAGAAAAAAATTGATTCTAATAGAAATTCGCAATACCGATGATAGACTTTAAGTCTATTCGACTTTAAGTCTATTCTGAATAGACTCTCGCAATAAGCCCCTAAGTTTGTTTTTTTATTACCAAACTGTACCTTACGTATAATTTATTTGTAGCACACATTACACTACTTATTTTCGTAGTTTAACCAAATTTTGTGTTGATAAAAATATACATTACGTATGTACATACACTCTGGCGTATACGTACTTTTTTATTCAGTTTGCCAGATAGGTATGTATGTTATTGTACAGTGACCAAATACTCAACTTGAATAGGAGCAAACTTTTTGTTTACTATCTGAGCCTATAGCGCTTTGGTAAATCTATAAATTCACCTTTTGGTTATAGTTCCTAAAAGAGGAATCTATTGCGAATAAAACTGCATGGCTATTTTTTACGAATTTTCTAATTAAGTTTTTTTTTTGCGCCACTTGAATAGAAACATTCTCTTAAATAAGGAAACAAATTGAAAAAGTGCAGTAAAAGTGGGTAGTTTTCTAATTGTAATCATATTTTAATAATGTGTGCTACCACCTTTATTTGAAATAACTTGAAAACCCCAGTTGGAGACTGAATCATGCAGTTATTTTATATAATTTATCGCATCAGTAAGTGATTCTTTGTCCTCACATTGTCGATCAGAATCGTAAACTTTACGAACCATTCATCTCCATACGTTTTCAATAATATTTACGTCCGGAGAATACGGTGGCCATTGAAGTAAGGTAACATTTTTCTCGGATATCCAACTGTTAATGATCCTTGCGTTGAGGGTTGGCAGGTTTTCTTGTTCAAATGTCCAAAGACATCGGTAAACTTAGGGAAATCTTCTTGCAATATTTCCTTGTACGATTTTGCCGTCATTTTCAATGTGGGAAAGTCCAGATTAATTGTTCAAAACCAGAAAATCGCAAATCACGCCATTACACAGCCTGTTCGTGTATGGTGGCGCTCCAGAAACCTGGGTTCCTTCCTTATAACATGAAAATAGTAATTATATCCGTCCGGGCCATCTAAATTGAATTTTTTTCGTCAGAAAATATCACTTTTGTCCACTCTTGCTTTCACGTCATATTCTTCCTGCAAAAATCTTTTATATTGTGTCTTCGTATCGGATTTAACGGTGGTTTTTTCTTCAATTTTAGGCGCTTTAAATGTTGTGACCCACGAATAACATGTCTAACAGTGATAAGACTCGCTGTACTACCACTCTTCGCCTTGATTTTAGCAGCAGAGCCGCTTGAATTTGAAGCCAGTCTAATTATCTTTCTTCGGTCTGCTTCTTTTGCGGCTCTTGATTGCCTACCTTACACATTTTTTGCATAGTTTTCTTTATGTCTAAGGTTCGACCAAACAATTTTCACACTTCTACTAATTTTTGCTAGCAATTGTGCGTAGGGGAAGCTTGTTTTCCGCGTGTACTTCTACCGTAATTTAGAAAGACAAAAAGCACACCGTTTCTCTTCAAGTGGCGCAAAAAAAACAGTGTTTTTAATGAAGTAATTAGAAAAGTGGTAAAAAAAAACCTAATGGTGTTTTCCTGAATTATTCTGTCCCTGCAGTTTTATTTGCAATAGATCTCTCTTTTAGGAACTAAAACCAAAAGGTGAGTTTATAAATTTACCAAAACGCTAGACGCTCTGATAGTAAAAAAAAAAATTGTTTCTTTTCAAGTGGCGCGGAGTGTATATACAAATATATTTTCGCTAATACATATACAGAATCAGATGTTTTTAACAAATACTAGAGAAACCAACGTATCCTTAAATTAGTTTTGCTTTTTATTTTTGGGCCCTATTATGACTCGCAAGTCGAACGTTCGACTCAAGACGAACGTTTTTAAAATCACTTATATGTATGTCGTGGTTTTGTCTTTTTAGCCGCATATAAATTGGTGAGCCATAAACGGTAGTGCCAAAAGTCAGATTCGCCTAATATTTCTTGCTACTCGCGATTCATAATAGGTGCATTAGTTTGCTTTGCTTTGCGTATACCTATCAGTTTTTGATGGCCGGTTTTCCTCCACTGGACGATACCTACTAGCAATAAATTATTGTTATTAAAATTCTAACGTACGTACGTGATATAAGCACCCCACTCTCTTTTTTTTGGTTGATATATTTAGCTTATTTATATAGAAGTTTTCGATATTGTCATATTCGATAGTTCGATTTTCGATTGGAATCAGAAAGGATGAAGAATTTCTGTATTTTAAAAACTAGAATTACGAATGTTGTCCTCTTTCTGTTTGATATTACAGAACGAACCCATTGCCCACACGCCGACGCGACGCACGCACCACCGCACCTCCAGCCTGCATTCTGTCCGAATAAGCCGTTTGCAGTAAAACACCGCTCCCCAACTTAAGTCGTGCACACATAAGATGTGCACTATAATGTTGGATCATGTGAGCATCGAGCTGATCGAGCTCATGATGTCAAGCGCCTAAAGTACACCCCATTCTACATTGTATTACAAGATTATCATGAGCACACATATGTGTGTCCATGTCCATCGTAATGCGCCGAAGTGAATTGTCACGAAGAAGTGCGGTAGTGGACATTAAAAAGCCAAACGCGACAACAGCTGCACACACGTCCAACGTCCGTGTCCCTTTCCGAAGACCGAACGAAGCGCACAAACCCTAGGCTCCTGAGTATTGTTCGAGGGGAAGTAATCAGCATTGCGCTTACGTGTTCCTTCTTTTTTGTCATGTTTTTGGGTGCAGGTGACTCTTATGTATCTTCTTCGTTTTTCGTTTGGGTGTGGGAATTGCGACAGAGAAGGTTCTCACGATCCTCAATGGATGGCTGCGTTTGTTTTTTGTTGTTGTTGCTGTTAGTTCTGCTAGCTGATGATTTGCTGGTTGAGTGACTTACGCCATCTACGAGAAGGAAGGAAAGCAAAGGAATTGAGGGAAGCAACCACCTCAGCGATGAATTGATTCCTTTGCACGGGGTATATTATATTGTGTGTGCGGGAATGCCATGCGATTGGGATTATAATGAGGCACTACATAATATTTCTCCTATAGGCGAAGACGATGCGCCAGTCTGACGACGACGACGAGGGTGAAACATAAGATTTTTGTCTTGGATTGATAGAATTTAAGAAAGAAAAGGAGAAGAAAAAGTGTGTTATTCTTGTGCGGTAATTTCGATTTGAGTCTCGACTGTAGGTACGCCTTGGCCTTCCATATGGGGCAATGGTAGCTGTAGGGTCGTTTCTTTATTGGAAGTTTTGAATGAGCTATAGTGTGTCGACTTCATTCATTGATTGTTTTGGGTTTCCTTTGAACTTTGAATCTTAAAGCAAAGGAGGGGACTATTGTCAATGTTTGTTGTTAGTGCTCGGTGGAACTTTACTATATTTATATAAAAAATGACTAGGTGCCAATTTGTGAGCACGTGTATAAAATACATGCCAACCAGATAGAGAAATCTTATTAACAGATCTTGATTTGGCCAACAGTTGTTTAATATTTAATTGACACAAAATAAATACCATACACACATACATACCTTTCTTTGTAGGTATAAGCTGAATAATTTTGAAGATTTTTTTCAAAAGTTTAATTAATAATCATTGGCAGTAGAGTAGATAATTTTTTCGATAAAATAATAACAAAGAAGACTTACAATTTTAGTCAATAATAGGTACTAGAGTAGGTCCACCTGCATTCAAGTATTTTGAGAAAGGAGTTATAATAAAAATAACCCAAACATCCAAGTAAATATTTAGGATAGAGCTTAATGTCGGTTTCGTTTGGACTTTCCGACTCTTTTTGTACTCCCCAAAAATAAAAATAATTTAATAGTAGGTAGGTAGGTACCTGGTACCTTGTTGGTGTGCGATAAATTTGTTGTTAGCTTTTCAAAATGAGTAGCGTAGAAGATACCCAAACAAGTATTTTTAGTTCAGGGAAATTTTTCAAATTGGTACTTCCAGACCCCGCTGCCGGTGTCTTTATGCCAAAATATGCTTTTTTACTCGATAAAAAAAATCTCACAAAAAAATCGGTTATTTTTAAAGCTGTTTTCGATTATAAAGGCCTACAGGGGCTTGGGAACGAGCAAGTAAGACTCATTCTAAAGGTAATTTTGAGTTATGAACTTAAATCCGACATCAGCTTATTTTCCGGTTTAAAATTGGAATACTTAAACACGTTTTTTCCCTAGCTTGGAGATTATGTAGATACAAATTCGAAGTGCATTTTTTCAAAAAAAAAAAAAAAAAAAATGCACTGATTCATCAAAGTATTTATATTCATCTTCAAAATCCAGCTTTAATATTTCAAATATTTCTTTTAGTTTTTGAGTTATGTAACATAACCTCAAAAATAGTGACACATTCGTATTTTTTAAATATTACAACATGAATATCTCGAAAACCAGAGCTGATGGTGGAAAATGGTTGATGCGATTTCAGTTCAGCACTTAAAATTGCCTTTAGAATGAGTCTTACTTGCTTTTTCCCAAGCACGTTAAGGCCTTTATAATCGAACACAGCTTAAAAATCAACCTATTTTTCTGGCATTTTCAGCCATTTATCGAGTAAAAAGGCATAATAGTACTTATTTTAAAATTTTAAGGGCAGTAACTTCTGTTGTTTTATTATTGACATTCCTAGAGAGCCAAAACAAATCATTTAAAGTCGACTCAACGACGTTTGATACGCGAATTTCTTGATCATTCTTTGATTTTGAAAAAAAAAAAAAAAAAAAAATACCGTTTTACCTAAAAATCGGCCGCGGGGTCTGAAAGTACTATTATTAAAAATATCCCTGAATTAAAAATACTAAAAATACCTGTGTACAAGGTACATGATACCCATTTTGAACAAAAAAACCCTAAAAGCTACCTACCTACCTCTATCTACCTTTCTGCAAAATTAAAATAGTCTCACAAACGTGCTTCCAATGCGTGTAGCTTAAAATTGTTCTTTTTTTTCGTTGCAAATGAACATTATAGGAGTTAAGATTACTGTGAAAAATTTGTCCTCTTTAAAAAAAAAGTATATTCTGTAATCTAAAAAAATAAAAGAATCCTCTGAGTTACAGTTATGTATGTCCCAGTGGTAACTACTATCGTAAACAAAAAACAAAATTTTATTTATAAAAATCTCTGAAGCCTTTTTTGGGAAAGATAAGCTTCGTCTTACCCGTTATAAGATAATTATTTTCCTAAAACGGATTTTAGGGTCAAGCATCGAACATCGAAGGGGAGGCTTTTAAGCAGCTTAATTACTTGTCTTCACATCAAAATTTTGCTAAAATAAAAACAAAGATTTTTTAACTGATGATCATTTCAGCAATCGGTGTATTATCTTCAGCTTAGTTTTTTTTGTTTTTACTAGCAAGTTAAATATTTTGAAAAGTAAAAGTGGAACTATCCAATCCATTGTTTGATTTAAAATTAATAAGAGCATTAAATATAAAACTCCAAAATAGTGCTAAATAATCAAACAAAAATCATCAGTACCTTACAACCTCATTTTTTTATAAATAAATAAAATAATGAATTTCTTGCTTTAAACAAAACTATAGCATAATATTGTGTAAGTGTTGCCCTTGTATCTGACAATTCTGTTTTTATCTTAAAGCATTTTTTTAGAAAATTATTCTTGTCTCAAACCATCCTACATATCTACTTAAGTTGTTTGTTGTTGTCTTATCTTTTGCGAATCACCCTGTGTATGTAGGTAGAAATTTAAAAAGTTTTAATGAAAAAAGTTTTATTATTCAACACATCTGCTAGCTAACAAAAACTTAAATATTCCCTCTAGGGAATCATTTAAAAATGCTTCACACCAAATTTGAAGCAAATCCGTCCATTCGTTTAGGCTCTAGCTCGATGTTCATCAGCACACATCGACAAACAGACCAACGTGACGTGACGGAAGTATTCTTCTAAGGAAGTATTCTTCTAAGCCATTGTAATGCTAATTATGATTAAGACGTCTATTTTTTCACACGAAACTAACTATTGATCAAGTAAAAAATGTTTTTTTTTTAAACAATAAGCGCTAAATCTTTATTTTACCATTATATAGAATTATATATGCCTTTAAAAATAAACAAACACAATTTTATCAAATTCATTAGATTCATTTTTAGTTTAGTCTGGAAACCTGTCTGATGCACAAAAACGCTAGTGCTCAAGTTTGTGAAGTGAAGGCTTAAGGTAGCTACCGGCTTAGGTTGTTACTGTTGCTTAATCACATTATTGATAGAATTAACCGGGTTTCAATTTTTATAATTTATTAGGAATATTTTCATTAAAATCTACATCGTTTGTGTAAACGAAAACTCAAGTAAAATTAGGTTAAATACAAATATAATGCTCTCGTTGTTGAGATTCTACGAATCTTATTTTTGTATTCTCTCACTCCCCAAAAAAACTTTGTATTAAGAAGATCGGGTGCCTTTTGGTTTCTCTTGGGAATCATTTTAACCCCGAACAGCCTAGAAAAACACACATATTTTTGTAAATTGGCAACACTTATTCAAGTGTGCATCCCTTAAAGCAAAAAAAAAAAACCAATAGGGAAACAAGGAGAGAACACACTTTTATCACACCGTAAACCTGTTGTCTGGTGCATTTCATATTATATTCTGTTTGTTTGTTGGCATGGCACAAGCACAGGTTGCCGTTTGGCCTGTGTCATACAGAGGCAGAGTAAAGTAAGTAAGTAAAGTAATTTTTACTTCCCTTCCAACGTTCCAACACAGCATAAGTGAACACAAGAACCAGCGAACGTCCTCGTTGCACGTTGTGCTAGTTCCTCGATCGAGGGTGGATCGTGCTGAGATGCTGCTGTTTCTACTCTTTCATTGTCACCAGAAATGCCTGTGCGTTCTACCTTTTCCGTTGTACAAAAAGGGTCGACTCACCTTAATTGATCAGCACTCAAAGTTTAACTTCTGATCGATGAGCATCACTTGTCGTTGTCGGTCGTGTTTTTTTTTTTTATTATATTCAAGAAAATTTCGTACAAATTAAATTGAAGATTGTGTGTACTTTGATTTTATTTATTTTAAAAATAATTTAACAGTGTTAAAAAAGATCAAAATGGCAATTGAAGGACAACGATTAATGTCAAAAACTCAACATTATCGCAAAGTTACTAAACCTCTATTGGAAAGAAAACGTCGCGCTAGAATGAATCTTTATTTAGATGAATTAAAAGACTTAATTGTGGATACAATGGAAGCTCAGGGGGAACATGTTACCAAGTTGGAAAAAGCCGATATCCTCGAGATGACAGTTCAATATTTGAAAACCAAAAAACAGATTGAAGGAAACAACACCGAGAATCCAAAAGTCAAATTTCAAGCAGGATACACACAAGCAGCATATGAAGTATCTAAAGTATTTGCTTCATTTCCGGGAATAGATTTTAAATTTGGCACAAAGCTGATGAAACATTTGGGATATCAATTAAAAGACATGAAAGCAATACCATATCCATCTGAAGGTTCATCCATTGTTTATAGTCCAGTTCAATTAGCTGAAATTAAGATGAATCCATCACAGATACCATTAGCAGAACCACAAGGAGGAGAAGTTTGGCGTCCATGGTAAAAAGAAAATTCAATCGATCTCAAGAAATACAAGATACCTATGTATTCTTTGAACTATGAGAAGGATACAATTCGAAAGCTTTATATTTGCATAGAAATCAAACTATATTATATACATATTTACATACATGCACTTCCATTAGTTTTAATGTCAAACCACTCAATGTACACCATACAGCTTTATTAGGATAAAATCTAGATTTAATTTTTGTAATGTAATTATTGTAATATTTTACCAAAAAGCACGTATTTAACGTACAAACTTAAAATTTTTGCTTATTCAAGCTAAAGTTTAATATAGTAAATGTTTGTATTAAAAAAAAAATAAAAAAAATGTTTCATTTAAGTTTGTGATTGAACTGTGATAGAAGGATGTTCTTATTCGTGTATTTTCCACTTAATCCGTACACGCATTGGCTCAACATTTTATAATAATATTTAACGAAAATAAATAAACGGATATAATTAATTAGGCTAATCAAGTTTTTTTTAGAGTTTTTAACATGGATATTTTTTTTTAAATAGGCCCGTTTTAGTGTGAATCAAACACCTTTACGTTAACAATACTTAACCAATTAAGCTACTTAAATATTTCTAAAGTATCTATTCATGGAAAATCATTTGTGACTGAGGACAAATTGAACGACGTAATCGTCAGCCATTTTTTGCTTGATTTGCTACCTGATTATATTTTGATTAATTAAGTTCATATTATACTCAAACTATATATACATACATACATCGCAATGTAAAAATTGAATTTTTGGAGACAACGTCTTCATATAATGTTGCTTATATAGATTATTGACAAGATTTAT
This sequence comes from Melangyna quadrimaculata, assembly GCA_949320155.1. NCBI lineage: Eukaryota > Metazoa > Arthropoda > Insecta > Diptera > Syrphidae > Melangyna > Melangyna quadrimaculata. The sequence goes on along the minus strand of OX439483.1, from coordinate 231,645,677 downwards.
GGGTTAAGTGGCCAAATTTACCAACATTAAAGTAGAAATAAAGTAGTTTCATGATAATGAAAAAAAAAATTATTTTTCGAATAAAACTTTTCAATTTAGTTTGACAGCTTATTTGATTTCGAAGTTGAATTGTCCGTTAACCTAATATGTATTTGTGTTACTTTTGATTCTCTGTTTTTGATGTGTAATATGTTGGATTACGGTTGGGGGTAGTTTCAAGAAAAATGGCGACTTTCGTAACAGACTCCGACCGGTTGGGCGTGATTCTAGGTTCCCACTTGTCATTGAAAAGACGCAAATTGACTAACTTTCCACGACAGAATGAGTTATAGTTGCTCGCTACTACTACTTTCTTTGCTTTTTGTGTTGGTTAAAGTCACCCTGTCCTGGAAAGTGTGTCAATTTGCGTCTTTTCAATGACAAGTGCAAACCTAGCATAAGAAATTCCATCCGGTTGTGCCTAAAAAAGCGTTAAAATTTGAAAATTTTTACAGTTTTCATGTAATTGCTTACGATTTTATTGATTTCGTTGATTTTTATATTTTTATGTGATGAGTTACATTTTGTTGGGGTGATGCCTATTCTTGTTCTTGATTGTTTTCTCTGGGCTCTGGGAAATAAATCCGAAGTCAGGTTTGACTTTCACATTCGAAAGAGAATTGGTACACGAATCTAAAACCACAGTTTGCACAACTGTACCTAGTTTCATTTAGCCGCCATTTTGTTTTTAATGGTCCCTTGGGTCTTGGCGCGTAACTCGCGTATTATTCATCCTAGACGAAAAAATTCAACTACAAACTTGTAGAAAATTTAAAAAATTTTCGCTAATCTTTATGGTTTAAAAGTTAAAGAGCTTTTTGTTCAAAAAAGTAGGTGTTGATTTTCACCATATCTTTTTTTTTTTCAGAAAAAAAAATTGTCGCAACAAAAGTGGTACAGACTTCAATTATCTATAATTAGTACCTTAACACTTTTTGAATTTGAATAACGGTTATAGCTCTGGATCCCATATAAAATCGAGATTTCCGTTTACGGGATCATTTTATCAATACGAGAATTTCGAATATTGATATTACTACAGCTGGCAAAAATGCGTGGCAAATTTAGCTTTTTTATTATATTTATTTATATATTTAATACGAAAGAGTATTAGTACACGAGTCGAAACCCACATTTTGCACAACTTTACCTAGTGTCATTTAGCCGCCATATTGTTTTTAACGGTCGCTTGGGCTTAGGCGCGTAACTCACGTATTTTTTATCCTAGTCGAAAAAGTTGTACGACAAACTTGTAGCAAATTTAATTATCTATAAAATATGTAAAGCAAGTTTTTTGCCAAACGCCTATGGTTTTAAAGTTATAGAGCTTCAAAAAAGTAGGTGTTGATTTTTTATTTGCACCATATCTTTTTTTGTCACTACAAAAATTAAATAAATAGTTCCCATAAAAGTGGTAGAGCTTTCAATCATCTCAACTTTTTCATAACAGATTTCTTTGCAAATGATGGATTTCACTTTGCTATTGAACTTTTGAACCTTTATAACTCTTTGGCACGCCACCCAGGAGGTAGAGTTTTTTCATTGCCAAAACGACTTAACTATATGTAAACCATATGAGTCACTTTCGTTTTACAGCGTCGCGTTAGCGCGTTTTTTTTTTTTGTGGTTTCCCCAGGAGGCCTAGTCCACGAGTCAATTTAAATATCCTCACCATTGGCGATTCTTCTTCTTTTTTTTTTGTTTTTTGGAAAGGTCCGATGGTGGTCATTTCTTCGTCATTGCTATTTCCATTCTCAAAAAAGATCATATGGAAGTTTCGTCTATTCTCCACAAAAGTATTTTTGCCAGCTGTAGTAATATCATCATTCGAAATTCTCGTATTGATAAAATAATCCCGTATACAGAATTCTCGATTTAATATGGGATCCAGAGCGATAATCGTTATTCAAATTCAAAAGGTTTAAAGGTACTAATTACAGATAATTGAAGCCTCTACCAATTTTGTTGCGACAATTTTTTTTAGTGACAAAAAAAAAAAAGATATGGTGAAAATAAAAAATTCAACACCTACTTTTTTGAACAAAAAGCTCTTTAACTTTTAAGCCATAAAGATTAGCGAAAAAATTTGTTTAACATATTTTATGGATAGTTAAATTTTCTACAAGTTTGTAGTTAAACTTTTTCGTCTACGATGAATAATAGCGAGTTACGCGCCAAAACCCAAGCGACCATTAAGACAAGTGACAAAAAAAAAAAGATATGGTGAAAATAAAAAATTCAACACCTACTTTTTTGAACAAAAAGCTCTTTAACTTTTAAGCCATAAAGATTAGCGAAAAAATTTGTTTAACATATTTTATGGATAGTTAAATTTTCTACAAGTTTGTCTACGATGAATAATAGCGAGTTACGCGCCAAAACCCAAGCGACCATTAAGAACAAAATGACGGCTAAATGACACTAGGTACAGTTGTGCAAAATGTTTTTTCTTTATAAATACGGGGGTAAGTTTTCAAGCTCAAATCTTTAAAAAAAAACAGATTTTTTTTTGAAAATTTTACGTTTAAGTACTTTTTGGATTTACAAATTCAATGCTGTTATTAATTTATAGTCAAATACTGAAAAATGGATTGTTCTAGGACTTTTCAAAATAATAAAAAAATAAAGGAACCATTTTTATCATAAAAATAAGAAGAATCCGGCTTAATTAACTTCCAGCAACCGGTTATCATTAGTTTTGCTTTTTACTAGTTTTATTATGAAGTTGGTTCGTTTATTTTAACTGCCCTACATGTATGTGTACGTGTAGTAGGGTTTCCGTTGTATCCCAATTTTTTTTTTTGAATAGCACACCCCGTCAATGGAAAGATTATGCCGTAAGAAAAAATTATTGAGCAACAAAAAATTTGATCTGAGGCCTCTAAGTTAATACTTTTCCCATACAAATTTGTATGGGAATTTTTCTTCTTCTTAATTTAACCGGCGGCGGCGGCGGCGGCGGCGATTGTCATGATCTCGAGGGGTACCACAACTCTCCCACTCAGCTGCTTCACTCCACTTGTGGGGTTCGGGAATGTTACACTTTTCACATTTTATATTTTTTCTAAAACAAGATATTTTTCAAAACAAATCATTCAAAAGTTAAATAATTAAAAAATAAAAATATTTAATATTTTGAAAAATCGAAATAAATTATTTCTAATTGGTTTTTATTCATTTTGTATATGCAGTTTTGTACTTAATTTTTTAATGATAATCAATAAAAAAACAACAAAAACTGCAGAAGATCGAGGGAGAACAAACAATAGAGAGAAAAGGTAAAATATTAAATTATTTAATAACTTTAAAAACCGAAATAAATTATAATTTACATTTTTTAATACATTTTAAAATGCAGAGAAAAAAATGTGAAAAGTATGATCTCAGAGGCACGGGTTAATGACCTCGGATCAATTTTTTTGGTTAATAATAATTTATAAATATTTTGATTGAAAAAATCAGTTGATTTATATAAGGCCCTCATGATGAATAGCGAATCGAACGTTCGCCTAAGAGCGAACGCATTTTATTTCACTGATTTCGACACATTTTTTGAATAGCTTATCAAACAAATATCGAGTTTGTTTTTTGGCCAAGTACTTAAAACCATAATTGCTAAAATATTCGCTCAATGTGTCAAAGTCTGTCAAGTAAAAAACATTTGCTTGTAGTCGAGTGTTCGATACGCTATGCATAATGAGGGCCTAAATAAAACTACATTTTGGTAATTTTTTTTCGGAAAAATGTTTATTAACTATACTTTTTGTAAGACTATTTTGTTGGTTTTTAATTTTCTTGAAACTGATTCTTTCAAATAATTCTAAAAATGTTTATCAGTACATTTTTCAAAAATTGTTTTTTGAAATGTGTTATAAAATTAAAAGACATTTTCTTTAACTCTCTTTTGGTTTATTTTAAAACCCTTCACAAAACAAACGAAGAAAAAGGTCGTAGGTGCATTTATTACGGACTGATAAAAAAAAAAAATTGTCAGTTTTGTACCGATTTTAATCACACAAAACAGTCGAAAACCAATGCCGGGTCGTCGTTCTTATACAAGAATTGCTTGTTAGTCGTTATCGTTAGAGTTGAACGGATTTGTAACTTTGCACTTTCATATACTTACATAAGTTAAATAGATATATCAAAAATTTTGTTTTATAAAATATAAAAATATTAAATCAAAAAAATCAGAAAATGCGGGACAAATACAGACAAATAAAGAAACCCGGGACACTTGTATGTCCCGGGTTTCATAAAAAAATCATAAAAAAAAAACTGGAACAGGCTATTGAAATACGGGACAGTGCCGGGAAACCCGGGACGGATGGTCACCGTATCTATAGTGCAAGTAGTCAAAGAAATTTCGAGGTTTAAATCAAAACATACTGGGCCTTACCAATAATCAAATTTAGTGACGACTTAAATATTTCTGTAAAATGAACCATAATGGTATGGAATCTAACTAATTAACTGTAGGTACATGTTAGGACCTTAATATTAATTTTAACTCTTAATAGTGAATCAAATATGGGATTGACTTTAAAAAATTAAACATTGCATAAATAGTACATTATTTGTGATCAATACAAATAAGGTTAATTTACTGGAATATTTAAGTCCTTACTAAATATGATTATTGTTAAGGCCCACTAACTAATCGTTATGATGATGGCCATGGACTTGTCCAAAAATAAGTTTTCATCAGGACATCCGTGCGTCACGTTGATCTGTTGGGCTGTGTTTCTGTGCGTCCATGTACATCGAGTTTTTATGCGGTTCTGCAAGGGAGAAATTTGAACTTTTGTCTTAGTTCATCTACATAGAACTTCTTGCTGCCAAACAACGATATTGATTTTATCAAGTTTTCTTGAAAACGCCTTTAACAGTTTTAATTAAACAGAAACATGTAATCTCTAGATAAGATTAAATAATTCTACATACCACATTTTTGCCAAGAAAATCGAGTAATGGAGAAAAAATGTCTTGTTGTGTACTTGTTTAGATATATTCCCGCATATCTCGTAATGGACTTTGTTGATTTAATCATTATTTTTTTAGTTCGGTACTTTTAAGTTAGTTTAAAAATACTGCATTTAAAACTTGCATGAATAATTTTTATTGTTACGAAATCAAAGAAAAATTATATTTTTAACTTTTTTTTCCAAATTTTAAACAACTTCAAAACTGCTATTAAAAATGTTTTTATTCTTGAATCGTTAACGACATAAAAATATTAGTTATCAAACCATATCCACACGGTCAATGCGAGATCGATTCGTGCGATGCAGCTGTGCATATTTTTTTATATGAATGTTTTAATTTTTGTTTCAAGGCCGTATAAGACTTAGCACCTAATTCACAGATTTTTCAAAAAAAAAAAATAGATCTTTAGATCATCTGAAAGGCTATTGAATCCTCATGAAAGGTAGGCCATAGCAAGATTCTAAACAAAACATCGAACTCGAGATAAATTTTCCCTAACGATTATAGAGAATGCGAAAAAAGTGTGTCCGGCAATTCTGTCTATCAGTCTGTACCTCGACCTGTAAGGATTTTGTGCAAACCTTAGACTTAAGGTTCTTAGGTGATTCCCAATACGGTAAACTGATTTTTTTTTTTAACTCAAAAAATAACGTTACCTGCCATACAACCAATATACAAAAATTGATTTATTTCAAAAACGACTCTAACGATTTTGAAAGAAATATTACAAGCTACTATTATTACCATAATAACTATTTTGGTAGAAAAAAAAAAACCAAATGATTTATAACGGTTATTAACGGTAGGTACCTGTCATAGAACCGATTTCAATAATTTTTTTTTGTAAGAGGGTCCTTTACAATTTTAACAAATTGGAAAAAAAAAAATTTTTGGATTTAAAAAAAAAATATTGATTTTTTTTTTTTTTTTGAAAATTCAATATCTGGAAAACGGGGTAATGATTTTTTTTTAACTGTGTGCAAGATTGTATTTTATTAAAAGCTAAATATCAGTATAACAAATTTCATTTTTTAAAATGTTCAAAAATTTTTAAAAAAACAGAATTAAATTTTAAGAAAACCGTTCTGACCATTTTTTTTTTGAGCTCTATCTGTTTTAGCTATTAAAATAAAATATATAGTAATTTATAGTAATCGTTATTTATATTTTAATTTGTTTTTAAAATTTTTTGTTAATGATATCATAATGTTTTGGAACCAGTACATATATACATTGTAAATTTCAAGCTACGTTAAAGTTGTTAGCTACGAGAGCAAGTTTGTCCAATTCAGTCGTGCCCAATTTTGTTTATGAATCTTAAATTTTTACTTGTGATATAGGTACTATGTCTTTAGAGCAAGATTTGGATTCGTAAAAAAAATCGAACTGGAGATAATAATTTTCCATAACATTACGATGATAGAGAATGTAAAAAAAGTAGTTCTGTCTGTCTGTCTGCCAGTCTGTCTGTCTGTCTGTCTGTCTGTCTGTCTGTCTGTCAGTCTGTCTGTCTGTACCTCGACCTGCAGCATAAACCACTGAAGCGATTTTCTTCGAACCTTGGGATTAAGGTTATTTGAAGATTCCCTAGAGGGGAAATTGATTTTTTTTTAGCTCAAGAAATAACCATACCTGCCCTACAACCAATATACAAAAATGTATTTGAAGGGTCCAGGGGAAAAACGGCTTAAAAAAATAATTTGGGTGGCACAACGGCTCATTAAGAACCAGGGCCTAGTGACTAACAACTCGCAACCATTCTTGTGTGCGTGTGTCGACAGGAATGGAAGGGACCTACAATTTTATGCCGAATCCGAACGGCTAGACGAGAAGCACTTATTCGTGACAAGTAATACTCTTGGAGGATTTGTCAATTCTTCGCAAGAGGCAGTAGCCCCGAAAAAAACTTTTTAGTTTTTAGGTGGACGAGGCTGGGAAGTGAACCCAGACCTCCAGCATGACAGTCCATCGCACTAACCATTACGCTACGAGCTTCTAAAAACGACTCAAGTCCATGTTTTTGAAAAATTAAACTATAGATGACATCTTGTAGGTTTTTGTAAGTACTATTTGATGGAATAACAAAATTTCCATAAAAATTTTGAATACGTATTGAAATGACACTTTTTGTAAAAAACTTTTTTTTCAAAAGTTTTGTTTTGGCTACAAAACTTAATCAAAAATTTTGTTTGAAAAAGTTTGTTTCCAGTCCTTGTAGCACATCTACGTAGTAATAGTTAAAAACATAAACTTACCCGATTTTAAATACTTATTTCGTAGTGATGCCAAAAGAAATTGAAATTCATGAAACGGTCTAACACCGCGTTTCTTAATATTTTTTATTTTCAAATATAGATTTTTAAAATCGAAGGATGTATGAACAAAAAGCAAAAAAACCGTTTCTTATTATCATGTTGAGTTCATTCGCAAGAAATTTTCAAAAAATGTAGGCCGTAGATGGAAGTCTCCCTTAACGCCAAAATTTTACCAAATTTTATTTTAAGAATTTTTATATATTAAAAATTAATTTCTAAGAAAACCGCTTTAACGATTTTAGATTTTTTTTTTATAAGGTCATATTTATCAAACAAATCAGATGGCGTACTTTATTTAGAGCTCTAACTGTTTTAGCCAATAAAATAATAAAGTCTATTAAGTACGATGTTATTTATTTTTAAAAACGTGTTAACCATTGTAATATCTCATTACATAACACTTCCCTTAAATTAAAATCTATTTTATATATTTAGTATCGTACTGAATCCATATGACAACTCTTAACCTTTCTAAATGTCAAAATAAAGTATGTTTGCGGTTTTTTTGCACGAGCGTCACTTTTTTGGACGTGTGAAAAATATTTAAAATTTAGAAAATTTTACTAAACTCTTTTAAAATTAGAAACACCTTAAGCAGTAGCATGGGTAACCATGTCACGCTGGAGGTCTGGGTTTCATTCTCAGCCTCGTCCACCTTAAAACTAAAAAGTTTTTTTTTTTTCAAGGCTACTGCCTCTTACGAGGAATTGAAAAATCCTCCAAGAGTATCACTTGTCATGAATAAGTGATTCTCGTCTAGCCGTTCGGATTCTTCATAAGACTGTAGATCCCTTCCATTCATGTCGACAGGCGCAGACAGGAATGGTTGCGAGTTGCTAGTCACTAGGCCCTGGTTCTTCACGAGCCTTTTGCGCCACCCAATTTATTTGTTTATTTATTATTGGAAACCCTTAATATTAGACTGTTTAAAATGTTGGCCAATATTTTATGACTAACTTAGAAGTACCAACCGAATTGCAAAATTGTAAAAAAAAAACTAATAACAAGATATTCGGGAATATTTCAAAACAAGTAAGAAACCGTAAGTTTGCACAAAAAAACCCTAACATTTACTTCAGTTCTTCGATTTTTGTTGGCAAAACTTAAAGCCCGGGAGCCCGTGACATATTTTAGTCAGTTACAACACCAATTATAATTTTGATGGGATATGGTTAATTTGATGTCAAAATGAAGCCTTGTGAAAGTCAGCTGGCTGAGCATGGGTGGGTGTGGCTACAGCAGCCTCCCAAACATGTAAAAAAAAAGTTGGGTTGCGATTCCACCTAAGCTGAAATTTGGTTATATGATAGTTAACACCTTATATTATGCAAAAACAAAAGTCAGCTGGCTGTATGCGGGTGGAAAGAGCGTCAGCTGACGTAGTTAAGTATGCACGCAAAGAACCACGGTAAATAGCCATGATCACAATTCAGTACGTCAGCTGACGGTCTTTCCAAACACATGCAATCAGCTGACTTTTGTTTTTGCATAATATAAGTTGTTAACTATCATATAACCAAATTTCAGCTTCGGCGGTATTACATTTCTAAAATTATTCGGTAAAACGTTCAGTATATGCATGCAGTTTAAATCGTAATCTAGAAATTTTGGTATGGGGCATTTAGACTTTTGCTGGGAAATAAATCCTAGGTCAAATTTGACTTTCACATTCGAAATAGTATTAGTACACGAGTCGAAGACCACATTTTGCACAACTGTACCTAGTGTCCTTCAGCCGTAATCTTGTTTTTAATGGTCGCTTGGGTTTTGGCGCGTAACTCACGTATTTTTCATCCCAGACGAAAAAGTTGTATTACAAAATTGTATCAAATTTAATTATCTATAAAATATTTTAAGCAATTTTTTCGCTAATCTTTTAAAGAGCTTTTAGTTCAAAAAAGTAGGTGTTGCTTTTTTTATTTTCACAATATCTATTTTTTCCACTAAAAAAAAAAAATTGTTGTAGCAAAAGTGGTAGAGATTTCAATTATATATATTTTGTACCTTACCAGTTTTTGAATTTTAATAACGGTTATCGCTCTCGAGCCCATACAAAATAGTTTAAGGATCACCACTTTTTTATGTTAACCATTTTGTAGAAAACATTTTAACATCGCCGGAAAATAGGGCTATTCTCTAAATTAAAATAAATTCAAACATAACATGGTAATGGCGAAGAAATGGCCAACAACGGATCTTCCAAAAATAAAAGAAGAAGCATTGCCAATGTTGTGAATATTTAAATTGACTTGTGGACTAGGCGTCCTGGGAAAACCACACAGAAACAACGCGCCGACGCGACGCTGTAAAACGAAAGTGCGACTCATATGGTTTACATATAAGTCGTTTTTGCAGTGAAAAACTCTTCCTCCTGGGTGGCTTGGAAAAGAGTTATACAAAAGTTCAATAGCAAAGTGAAATCCATTAACAAGGAAATCTGGTATGAAAAAGTTAAGATGATTAAAAGCTCTACCACTTTTATCGGGATTATTTATTCAATTTTTTTAGTGACAAAAAAAAAGATATGGTGAAAATAAAAAATCAACACCTACGTTTTTGAATAAAAAGCTCTATAACTTTAAAACCATAGGCGTTAGTCAAAAAATAAACTTAACATATTTCATAGATAATTAAATTTTCTACCAGGTTGTCGTCCAACTTTTTCGTCTATGATGAAAAATATATGAGTTACGCGCCTAAACCCAAGCGACCTTTAAAAACAAAATAGCGGCTAAATGACAATAGGTACAGTTGTGCAAAATATGATTTTGACTCGTCAAATAATACTTTTTCGTATATTAAAATCTAAATTTGCCTCGCATTTTTCCCAGCTGTAATAATATCATCATTCGAAAATCTCGTATTGATAAAATGATCCCGTATACGGAATTCTCGATTTTATATGGTGTTAAGGTACTAATTACAGATAATTGAAGTCTCTCCCACTTTTGTTGCGACAACTTTTTTATTAGTGACGAAAAAAAAAGATATGGTGAAAATAAAAAATTCAAGACCTACTTTTTTGAACTAAAAGCTCTTTAACTTTTAAACCATTAAGATTAGCGAAAAAAATTGATTAATATATTTTATATATATATAATAAAAGTTTGTGGTACAACTGTTTCGTCTAGGATGAAAAATACGTGAGTTACGCGCCAAAACCCAAGCGACCATTAAAAACAAGATGGCGGCTAAATGACAATAGAAACAGTTGCCGAAAATGTGGTTTTCGACTCGTGCACTAATACTCTTTCGAATGTGAAAGTCAAATTTGACCTCGAATTTGACCTCGGATTTATTTCCCAGAAAAAGTCTAAATTCCTCATACTAAAAGTCTAGATTTCGATTTAAACTGCAGACATATAATGCACGTTTTACCGAATAACTTTAGAAAGGTAATACCGCCGAAGGTGAAATTTGGTTTATGATAGTTAATAACCTATATTATGCAAAAACAAAAGTCAGCTGGCTGTATGTGCGACAACTTTTTTATTAGTGACGAAAAAAAAAAAGATATGGTGAAAATAAAAAATTCAAGACCTACTTTTTTGAACTAAAAGCTCTTTAACTTTTAAACCATTAAGATTAGCGAAAAAATTTGATTAATTTATTTTTTATATATATATATATAATAAAAGTTTGTGGTACAACTTTTTCGTCTAGGATGAAAAATACGTGAGTTACGCGCCAAAAACCCAAGCGACCATTGAAAACAAGATGGCGGCTAAATGACAATAGAAACAGCTGCCCAAAATGTGGTTTTCGACTCGTGCACTAATACTCTTTCGAATGTGAAAGTCAAATTTGACCTCGAATTTGACCTCGGATTTATTTCCCAGAAAAAGTCTAAATTCCTCATACTAAAAGTCTAGATTTTGATTTAAACTGCACGCATATAATGCACGTTTTACCGAATAACTTTAGAAAGGTAATACCGCCGAAGGTGAAATTTGGTTATATGATAGTTAGCAACCTATATTATGCAAAAACAAAACTCAGCTGGCTGTATGTGGGTGGAAAGACCGTCAGCTGACGTACTGAATTGTGATCATGGCTCCTTACCGTGGCGTGCATACTTAACTACGTCAGCTGACGATCTTTCCACCCGCATACAGCCAGCTGACTTTTGTTTTTGTATAATATAATATACTATCATATAACCAAAATTCAGCTTTGGTGGAGTCGCAACCCAACTTTTGTTTTTACATGGTTTGGGAGGCTGCTGTAGCCACAACCACCCATGGTCCGCCAGCTGACTTTCACTAGGCTTCATTATAACGCCAAATTAACTATCTACCAAAAGATTAACTTTGGTTCTATTGGTCACCAAAATCTGTCACGGGCTCCCGGACTATTATGCAGTGTTGTAAAAACTCTTCTAAGGATTACATGTACAAAGTTTTATCAAAACCATAACAGCGGTTTTTTTTTTTAGAGAAAACTTGATAAAACCGACATTTTTGTCAATACCTTAGCTAAAACAAAAAATTAAATCCACTCTTAGGGAATAACAGAATGTTTCACACCAAATTTGAAGCAAATCCACCGAATCGCTTAGGATCTACCTCGATAAATCGGAACGCACAGGCAAACAAACCGACAGACTTCTTTTTTCGAAAATCAGTTTATGGAAAATGGACATCTCTACATTATGGTAATGTTAATTTTTATTTAAACCTCGAATTATGTTTTTGAAACAAAATCAATAATTGCCCTATGCTATATACCTAGCAAACAAAAATAAAAAATTACGATGTTCTTAGATCCCGGATCAACATTACATGTTTAATTATTTTAGTAAAGTTCTTATATCAAGCCATATTTTTTCAAAAAAAGTCAATTATATGTAGGTAGGTATCTATATTTCAGAAAATAAATAAAAGTTTGTATAGACATCAATTTGGATATGATCTTTAAAATCTCAACTCAAGAACGGAACTTACAATTTCCTGCTTCAGACTAAATGAAAATCTTTGAATAAATGGAGTTACCTATCCAAATATATGTACGTATGTATATTGTTCATCGGACCCTACAATCCTATTAAAAGTTCTTAAAATGTATGCACCTAGCAAGTGACTTATTATGTTAAGTCCCTATCATATCTTAATTTTTTTTTTAACGAACCCTTCAAAAGACACGGCAGACTAATTTAGGAAAAAAAAACCGTTACAAAAAGCAAAACAAAATTCATTCTATAAGAACGGTAAAATAAAATAAACCCAAACTTCAAGTTGTCCATCTTCACTCACAGTCACAGCAACCGAATTGACTCTGTACACTTCTCCACGACCCACGTTCGTTCCGCGTGGCATCTACTGGCAACACCAATTCTAAAGCACGAACAACACAATCATTTTACAAGAGACTTCAACTTCTTTCTTACGGCCGCCACGCCAAAAGTGTGTCCATCTTATGGCAAGCAGTATAATTATTCAGTCTTTCCCCATGTTGTGCCTAACGTTTTAAGAAACAGGAAAGGAAAAAAGACAATATAAGGAATCCCCTACAAAAAAAAAAAAAAAAAAAAAAAATACGCATCGGTGTCCACAGCTCACAATATGAAAGTGAATCCTTTTGAACCGAATTTTCAATTTTCCCACGAACAGGATGTAGTACTTTCAGCACAAGCACAAAAAACACGATGGATTTAGAAGAACATTACTATCAGCATATCTTGATTCCGTGTGCCTTCTTCCAAATGTCAGTTTTGTTTTGTTGTGCTAGGTAAAGATATTTATTCCTAATAAGACTGACAAGAATACGATATCTTAAGAAAAGGTAAGAAAATAAAACACACCTCAAATTAATCCAACGAACGCAACGGCTCCTTGTGCCAAAACAAAATAGTAGCACAGCTGCGTCAAAAGCAAAACTCAAAATCCAAACTTAATAATACAGTTTTCAGTTGGAAGAATCCTTTGCAATCTCTTCGGGGTAGATTCCAACTTTCCTTGAGATTTTTTCTGGCAGGTGTGGACTATAAGAAATCGTGTGAGAAACCAACTCGGAAAGTGTATCCCACGGTTTATATGTGGTTCGATCATTTTTCCTTCTTCCCTTTTGTCGAATGCTATACCCGAGACACTCAGACTCAGGATCCCTTTTTTGTTAAAAAAATATATGTGCAGAAGGGCACAAGGATAAGAAAGCAAGAGAATGAGGGCTGATTTTTCTCATGCCGATACACACAAGGGTGAGTGCGTGTTTGGCAGGATCTCTTCGTACGTATTCTATATTCCTATACACATAGTATGCCATACGTGTGTTCCTTTAACAGGAAATTGTTATGCTTAGGTAGGGCACATAGTTTCAGTGTTAGAGGTATAAAAGGCTGACGATTCCAACTGACATCAAACATTTCTCTTTCACATTCCGGAGAGTAAACAGTTCCCAGAGTTTCGCTGTGATAAACCGTACTCGTTTTTTTTTGGGAAGTAAGACTAAATTTAATTAAAAAAAAAATATCAACATGTCTATAAAAATTGAAATGTCCAAGACATACCAATATCGCAAAGTAATGAAGCCAATGCTGGAGCGTAAGCGCCGTGCAAGGATTAACAAGTGTCTCGATGAACTGAAGGATTTGATGGTTGCAACCTTGGAATCCGAGGGAGAACATGTCACCCGATTGGAGAAAGCTGATATCTTGGAGCTTACAGTTTCACACTTACAAAAGCTTAAACAACAGCGAAAGTTAGGTGGTGGTATGATCACATCTCTATCACCCGCCGAAGGATTCCGTTCTGGGTACATCCATGCAGTCAACGAGGTATCACGTAGTCTCTCTGAGCTGCCAGGAGTAAATGTAACATTTGGCACCCAACTTATGACACATTTGGGTCAGCGTTTGAATCAACTTCAACCAACTATCAAGCCCCTGGTACCAATTACATCTCCATTATCAGTCCACATCACAAATACTGGCCACTATTCAGTACCACTATCACCAGTCTCAAGCTATGCTGGAAGCCCAAACTCATCAGCCTACGAAACAAAAACTACTTCCATGTCCCTGCTGACTTTTGTCCCTCGGGTTCTTCCAGTCAAACAAGAAGAGGAAAATGTATGGCGGCCGTGGTAAGAAGTGATCTCATACTATGCCGCAGTGAAACGTCTTCCAAAAAAAAAAAACAATATTTAAAAACTTATTTTTCTTAAGGTTAATTAGTACAAAAAAAAGCTTTAATTTTTACCATGTGATACCTAGATATGATTGTAATTTTTCATTATTTGTTAAGAACTTGTTCATGTTTAGAACTATTTGTATTTACCTTAAGATCCAGTTTTTATTATTATTATCACTTAAATATCTATGTTTAAAAAATATATATATGCATCATGTCTGTGTCAAAACATTTAAAATTTGTTGTTTTGATTGTGTTTCACATCTTTGTAGTTATGGTTCCATAAACCGAGCTTCTTTTGTTGAATTGGGTAATATACTGCATCGACTTTTAAAATATGTATCGAAAAAAAAAAATGTCGACTGCATGGTTAAAAACCAACTGATAAAAATATCGAAAAAAACTGGATCGAGTTTTTAAAATTTCAACTTTACAAATGTCGAAAATATAGGTTCAGTCGACTCCGCTTAACTGGAACACTATAATTGCAGAATTTCAGAATTTCAGTTAAAAAAAAACTTGTTTCAAATAAGCGTAGTTTTGTCAAAACAAATTAATTTTCATGATAGTAAAAAACAAAAAAAAAATGTAGGGCTGATTTTTTGTATTGTGTCAAAATAGTTATACATATTTCCATATGAAACAATTCAAACAACAAAGGTATTTACATTTTTAATTACAAATATTGCGTCAGCCATACGTTTTTTGTCGAAAATTTTCGAGGATAAGCCAAAAAATAAACAAATATTAAAAAAAAGCAACGACTGACACCAGGAGGGAATGACACGATATGAGATTCTTACACACCAAATTCAAAGGGTGTGTTTGATTTAGAATTTGATGGCAGCGTTCAACGGTCGTTTCACTTATGCCGAGTTGAATAAGTGAAAATGTTCATTTCTTGCAATTATCCACAGTTTGCAATTAAGCGGAGTTCAGTTATGCGAAAAAGTAAATTTGTGTGACTTGCAACCAATAAAAACAATTTATTTATCTAAAAAAAAGGGTTTAACGATTTTGATAAAAAAATAATACTACATATATATATACTATTAAAAACTGTTGTTACGGGACCTGTCATGTAACCGTTTTTTAACTACCCATTGGAAGTTATTGTAATTGGTGCGATTTTTCGAATTGAAAATTTTGACATATCTCGAGAACGAATAAAGATATCGACTTCGGATGAATTTTATTTTACAGATAATATTGTTATAACGTGCTTTTCTAGCTAATTCAATAAACCGTTTTTTTACTACAGCAATTTAAAAAGGAGCTGTAAAATGCCATTTATCTGGAATACCTCGAGAACGGAATAAGATATTTACTTCAGACTAATTTTATTTTACTCATAATTACACAATACCAAATTACTAAATATTAAAAAAAAAAAAAAATCAACGGACACTTTTTTTTTAAACTAAGAAAAACAGTTGAAAAAAAATTTCGTCTCAAATATTTCAAGAACAAAAAATGATTCCGAACCCAGTATATTTTGTTATTATATATATAGTATTTTAGAAGGCAATCCTTTCTATGCAAAGTAATTAATTTATTTAATTCTTATTTATTCAATTCTTACATAAAAGTGGGAGAATTATGACCGGAAGGTTTGGAGGTTAGCGAGCTAAAAAAGGTCGAAACCATAAGGTATTTTTGACAGGAGGAAGTTCATCTCAAACATGGCAAATATCTCCCTAGGGTGCGCAAATGTTGTTAGGTGGCGAAGTTCAGTGTTCGTAAATACATAACAGTCCTCTTCTCTAAATCAGTTAGTAGCCCAAACGCTCCACAGGTTTCCTGATGCGGCTGCTTCTTCGGACATTGGATGCCGCAAGAGAGTCTTCGTTCTCACAATATACTTCCTTCGAGGTTGACGGTTGAACGACTTCCTCACTCGGAATTTGTACTACGTCATCAGTGTGTGGTATGGTCACAGGTGACAAAAACTCACCCTTAGTTGTTTGCGGTGGCGTATTTGTGGTAGGGGCACTGCATGTAGAGCGAACAGTGAGAGATGGAGGTGTCAGTTCTAAGTCCGGATCCCTGGGTGTTTGTGTTAAATCCCCGTCACACTTCTGGATCTGGTCTACATGTCTTCTCCAAAGTTTTCCCCGAACATCGATGAAATAATGGAAGAGTCCGTCTTGACGTACAATTTTTCCGAAATCCCACTTTTTGTCCTTACTAGTGTAGTTCCTCACTTGAACTTTATCTCCTGTATAATATTGCTTGCCACTTGAATACGGTTTATTCAGCTTCTCCTTCACGTTATCGATGGTGTTTGAACGGATGTTGAACCACTTTCGATGATTTTTTGCACTTTTGCAGGCTTAGCATTTCTGGGCTAGGGCTTCGATGTCAGAGTCAATGTGCGGCCACCAAACATAGCTCCGAGCCAACGCTTTCATCTTAACAAGCATACGAGTGGCCACCATACTGGGTAAACTCTTGCTTGGGCTGAAAATAGCAATTAAGGGTTTATGATCAGTTATCAGTTTGAACATACGACCGTAACAATAACGAAAAAATCTTTTTAATGCCCAGAAAAAAGAAGTCGCCTCTTTGTCGATTTGACCATAATTTTTTTCCGAGCTAGAAAGTGATCGTGAGGCGTAAGCTATTGGCCGTTCCTGACCATCTGCAAATGTGTGTGATAGCACAGCTCCTAACCCGTAAGGACTCACATCAGTAGCCAACGACAAGGGTAAATTTGGGTTGTACGCGCACAGAACTACGTCCGAAGTTATTTCCGACTTAATGCTTCTAAATGCCTTTTCACATTCGTGGCTCCAGTGGAACTCCTGGTCCTTTTGAAGTAGATTGTATATAGGATTCAATTTCGAGGAAAGATTCTGCAAAAATCTGCCATAATAATTGACCAGACCCAGCCAGCTTCTAACCTCAGAAGTATTCCTTGGAGCGGGTGCATCTGTTATAGCCTGAATCTTGTCCTTCGTCTTTTCGAGCCCCCTTTCCGAAATTATGTGGTCCAAATATGTAATAGAGCTTTCAAAAAACTTACATTTGCTGAGTTTGATGCGAAGTCCCACATCATTTAACCGGTGGAGCACTTCTTCAAGACGTAACTTGTGTTCTTTAAGAGTAGATCCTTGGATTTTTATATCGCCCAAAAAGACGCATGTCCCAGGTATACTTTCCAATGTTTGCGATATATATCTTTTCCAAATCGCAGGGGCCACCTTTGTACCAAACATTAACCTATTTACCATATAGTCACCTCTTATTGTTGATATTGCCTGTATTTCTGCGCTATGGATGTCCATTGGCATATGAAGATAAGCTTCGCCCAGGTCCAAGGTCGTGAAAATCTTACCTCCCATCATAGATGTCGCAAAAATATCTTCCACGTGAGGAATTGGGAAATGGACGTTATAAAGCACCTTGTTCAAGGTTATTTTGTAATCGGCGCATAACCTAATTGATCCGTCTTTCTTTATAATAGGGACTACTGGTGTACCCCATTCACTACTGCATTTAAGTTATGATTCCTTCACTTTCTAGACGGTCTATTTCCAAATTCATTTTCTCCTGAAGCGCGTATGGTACCTTGCGAGCTGGAATGTAAATTGGCTTAGTACACTCTTCGAGAAATAATTTGGCTTCAAAATTTTTTATTTTGCCAACACCTGATTTAAAAACATCACTAAATTTAATTTTTAAAGCATGCAGTAATTTTTCTTTTTGTTTAGGTGGCACGTGTATAATTGTGTTACTCACTTCATTCAATTTGGGCAACTCAACCTTGAATAATTTAATCCACACTCTTCCGAAAATTACATCTACCTTACCTGGCATTATATATATGTTGGCATTCGATTCCTCGGTGCTGTATCTCACATGCACTGTAGAATATCCAATCGGTTTAATGATCTCTCCTGTATATGTCCGAAAAGGGACATTTGATTCGTACATCTGTTTGTTAGGCCATGAATCTATAAATTCTTGATAAGAAATTGATGAGACTGCAGCGCCTGTGTCCAGCTATAGCTGCTTTGACACACCATCCAAAACTAATGTGAGCATGAACTTCCTTGGTCTTCTCTTTTCTTCAGGCAAAACGCACGTGGTCAGCTGGTTCATGTAGTAATCATCTTGCTCCTCGTAATCATCGTCGTTGGTTTCATCGTCGGTGTGTGATAATAGCGAATGAAGTTGATTTTGTTTACAAAATTTACTATTCTTGGAATTGGATGCGGGTGGAAGGGGTCGTGGTTTTTTATCATTGGTGTTAGCCACTGGACCCATGTTCATGCAAACGCGTGACAGATGACCAACTTTCCGACACTTGGAGCACACTGATCGATTGTGTTTGCATGCATATGCTAGGTGATCTTTATCTCCGCACTTATAACAGTAGCTTAAGTTTGTTGAATTATGAATCGTTTTATTAGTTTGGGGTTTTTTGGAATGATTATTAAATTTGTGTATATTTGTATTTGAAATTTGATTTTGGTAATTGGTTAGCGAGGTAGCTCGCAAATTTTGAATTTCTTTTGAGTCTTTTTTGGCAGACTCCATTGCTAGAGTGGCAGTGACGCAATCTTTAAAAGTATTGTTAGGTTCTTTTAATTGAATTAATTTTTCTAGCGAATGTGCATTACGAAGGCCGCTTATGAATTGTTGCCTTAAATGGGCATCGGCAGTCGATGCCTGGCAAGATGTGTACTTGAAATCGCAGTTTTTGCACATTTGCTTTAGGTCTGCGACAAAGTTTGATATCCCATCCTCGTCGCCACTGTGAAGTTCCTCGTGTATTATATAAGAAGGCAAAGCTTTCTATATAAAGTAATTCATTTATTTAATTCTTATTTATTCAATTCTTACATAAAAGTGGGAGAATTATGACCGGAAGATTTGGAGGTTAGCGAGCTAAAAAAGGTCGAAACCATAAGGTATTTTTGACAGGAGGAAGTTCATCTCAAACATGACAAATATCTCCGTATGGTGCGCAAATGTTGTTAGCTGGCGAAGTTCAGTGTTCGTAAACACATAACAATAATGACGTAGTCAACAACTGGTATTTTTTTTTTTTTTAAATCAATAAATAAAAAAAACTATTTAAAATTCTTAACAAATGTTTTTTAACTCAAATATTCAGACAAAAATAACATTGATATCGATTTCAAATTTGTACCAAAAATATATACCTATACCATCTAAATGTTGTGTAATTTTGAGATTTTTAAAAATACCCTTTAAAAAGCTAAAAATCAAAATGTTGCAAGAAAAAACTTTTCAAAAATGTTTTAATATATACATACAGGGTGTCCCGTAAGTAATGGATAACCCTGAAATGCCGCATAGTAGACTTTATGACCGTCCTGGAAACTGATAAAAAAAGGTCTATCCCAACCACAAGAAAAGTTATATGCATTTTTTTGTTCAGTGCATTATTTTTTTTCTTACTTTACATTTTTGAATACCACGACTACAAGTGAATGAGCTCCATCATTTTCTTTTTGCAGGAATATTTTACATTACTTGTGCCAACACATAAGTAGAAGAAAATTATTATAACTGTTGGACTTCTTAGAGAAAAAAATTATTTAACATTGAATTTCAATGCAAAATGTGAAAACAAATAATTTTTGAAAAAGTTAAATCATAGCTGGCTTAAAAAAATGCATGAATACCTGAGTGGCCAACTATTTTAAAAATATGTGCGTTAAATGCAGATTTCAAAATTGTAATACTTATTATTATATCTAGAGTCAATAGCAAGTTATTGGTAAAAATCTGCAATACTAGAGTAAATTTAGCAAAAAACATAAGTTTTCAAAATTAGCACAGTAAACGTGAAAATAATACCAAGCGTTGAACATAGCAGTATTTTGATTTATTGGCTGTTTCTACGATGTTGTCCTAATGATAAATCCAAGCTTTCAACTTCTAGGGCCGAATGCATTATTGATAAAAATGTCAAAAAAGTGCAAAAAACGGTTACATTTTCGAGCTTGTTTTGAATTTTACCTGTTCTATTGGGCTTTAACAAACCCATCAAATATTTTGTTGGTTGCCATTAGTTTATTTGTTATTTTCTCTAAACAAAAAGTTTTTGAGCCAGCTTTTAATCACATGATCACTTAGTTAGAAAACAAAAACAAAAATAGATAATTTTTTAATTTTTTTTTTTATTTAAAGCAAATGCTCAAACTGTTTTCCACCCACTCTTATACAGGTTCTGCACCTCCGAATAAATGAACGTCTTAGTGAACGTGCAAGGTTTTGCTCAGAAATTTGTAATGCAGCTGCCTCCACACGATTTCTTAGCTCCTCTAAAGACCTGATCGGCTAGGTGTATACGATTTCCTTAATGCATCCCCAATAAAAAAAATCAAGTGGATTTAGGTCTGGTGAACGGGGTGGCCATAAAATTGGTCCCAGACGTCCTATCCATCTGCCTGGATATCTGGCATTTAAATATGCCCGCACAGGCACAGCATAGTGTGCTGGACAACCATCATTTTGAAGCCAATGGGATTCCTTTAGTTCTTGAGGCACTTCTTCCAACAAGGTTGGGAGATCATTTTGGATGAACTCCAAATAACCTTGGCCAGTTAAAATCCCCGGCAACTCAAAGGGTCCAATTATTTTCCCATTGAGAATCCCAGTCCAATAGTTTATTTTGAATTGGTACTGGGACCTGTCTTCCCTCATGATGTTTGGGTTTTGACCAGAAGTGGAGATTATGGAGATTAGTGTAGCCATCTCTTTTAAATGTCGACTCATCGCTCCAAAGAATTTTGTCAAAAAACTGCGGATCTTCTTCAATTTTCATTATCATTTGTCGACAAAAACTCATTCTCGTTTCAAAATCTTGCGGCTGGAGAGTTTGCACCCGTGTTAGGTGAAAGGGATGATATTTATATTTACTTAGCACATTATGCGCAGTCGTCTTTCCGATCCCAGTGCGTCGTGCTATTGCTCGGATTGATACTGTAGAATCTCGGTCAAGTTCCACAAGCACTAAGTCTTCGGTATCTCCTCGAGGGGGTCGTCCTACGCCAGCACCACCAACACCACCAACACCACTACCAGGCAGCCTTCCTTCCGAGAAACAGCTATGGACTCTAATAAACACTCGATAATCCGGGTGACGTGCGTTAGGGTACCTTTCCCTATACAGAGTCGCAGCTTCGATTGCGTTGCCTCTGCACTCTCCATAAATGAAATGCATGTTTGCATATTCTTGTGCAGAATACAGAATACGTGGCTTCGAAAAAGTTCAATCAAAGGTCTTTATTATCAACAAGCAGGTTCAGGAAAACAGCTATTTAGACCGTTAATTTTTCTGAAGAATGAACAATAAAAACGATATAAATAAGTGTTCGTCGTGGTCTTAATCTTATGAATTAAGATCAAATTACAAAAACTTTAATTCAAAATTTAAAAAACTTACGATTTTATGCGTTCTCACTTTCTCAGGATCTTACAATTTACTATTCAAAAAACACAATTAAAATTGAATCAGAAGACTTTTTGTTTGGAGAAAATAACAAATAAAAAATAGCAACCAACAAAATATTTGATGGGTTTGTTAAAGCCAAATAGAATAGGTAAAATTCAAAACAAGCTCGAAAATGTCACCGTTTTTTGCACTTTTTTGACATTTTTATCAATAATGCATTCGGCCCTAGAAGTTGAAAGCTTGGATTATCATTAGGACAACAACGTAGAAACAGCCAATAAATCAAAAATCTGCTATGTTCAACGCTTGGTATTATTTTCACGTTTACTGTGCTAATTTTGAAAACTTATGTTTTATGCTAAATTTACTCTAGTATTGCAGATTTTTACCAATAACTTGCTATTGACTCTAGATATAATAATAAGTATTACTATTTTGAAATCTGCATTTAACGCGCATATTTTTAAAATAGTTGGCCACTCAGGTATTCATGCATTTTTTTAAACCAGCTATGATTTAACTTTTTCAAAAATTATTTGTTTTCACATTTTGCATTGAAATTCAATGTTAAATAATTTTTTTCTCTAAGAAGTCCAACAGTTATAATAATTTTCTTCTACTTATGTGTTGGCACAAGTAATGTAAAATATTCCTGCAAAAAGAAAATCATGGAGCTCATTCACTTGTAGTCGTGGTATTCAAAAATGTAAAGTAAGAAAAAAATAATGCACTGAACAAAAAAATGCATATAACTTTTCTTGTGGTTGGGATAGAACTTTTTTGTATCAGTTTTCAGGACGGTCATAAAGTCTACTATGCGGCATTTCAGGGTTATCCATTACTTACGGGACACCCTGTATATGAAGTATATGATTTTCAAAAAAATTTTAGTATTTTAATGCTTCTTGAATTTAACTAGCTATCAGCAAGTTAGGCTTCTTTAAAAACATTTGCGAAAAATTTTAGTCCATTTAGTACGATTTTAAATCGCACTAAATCCATGATACTTTGACGATTACAAATGTCAAAAACTCAAAATCAGGGATTTTTGTGATTTTTTTGTACGAGCTGTAACTTTTTTGGACGTGTTCAGCTGAAGTTTATGAAGGAAATTGGTTTAGTATGATAGTAATTCAAAAGTATTTCAAATTTAGAAATTTTTGGTAAACTGGTGGTTTAGCGAAGGAATAAAAATCTGACCCCTGTGAACCCCCCTGTGATCCCCCCTGGCTACGCCCTTGAGCCATAAGAACAATTTAATCAATGGTTAAAGTTTTTAAAGGTCACTCGTGATTCTCTATAGCACCTCATTTATGATGGGATATTCGCAAAAAAAGTATATAATTCGAAAGGCCACCAAATAATTGTAAAAGACCAGCTAGTTTACGATATTGGTCAGTCGTAGGTTTTTTTTATGAATTTTTAAAGTTTGTTTCAAAGTAAATTTCGTAAATATGTTGCTAACTATTTTATTTATCGTTTTTTACTTTAAATATAAAATGTTGCTAAACGTTTGTGATTTCGGGCGAGTTCGTAATCGCAGAAAACTGCGACAGATCTGCCGCATGTCTGCTTAGCCTCTGCGATTCGATTCTATTTTTCTTCTGCCCGCAGAAAGTAAGCAGGCGGCAGTTTTTGAGAAAAATTGTATTCGTAAACATCGGAGCGCAGAAAATTATTAGTAAAAAATCGCGATTATTAAACAAAAAAAAAAAAAAAAATTGAGATTAAATTTTCGCGCGGTAAAAGGTGATTTTAGGGCTTTTGAGTGAAATTTGGAAAACAATATGGTATGATAGACAAATATCTTGATGATATATGTATGTATGTATGTACTTCAAAGCCATTTCATATACAGGATGGGCCAAATACAAGTTTCTTTTTAAGAATTGTTGTTGGCATAACATCGGTCCTTTACGGTTCACAAAAAAAAAAAAGTTCAAAGGGGTCAAATCGCAGCTCCGATGCCGCCAATTGACATCGCAAGGACGGCTGATAACACAGTTCTGAAATTTGGTGCGATCGATTGTGGTATGGGCTGTGTGGCATGGCACACCATCCTGCATGAACCAGAGGTTGTCCAAATCCATGTCTTTAATTTAAGTAAAAAAAAAGATGGTTAACATGGCTCTGTAACGACCATTGTTGACAGAAACGTTGTTCCCAGCCTCATTTTCGAAGAAATAATGGTCCAATGATGACCCACCCTCTAACTATGTAAATGTTTTCCTGTTTTAATTTCATTTTTTTTTTCTGCAGAATGGTTTTTTTTCTGCACAAACTGCCCGACGCCGACCTGATTTCTGTGTACTTTTGATGTTTACGAACGTAATTTGTTTTGCAGGCCTACTGAAGTCAGATTTCAATGTTTGTTTACGAACAAAAACTTTGCAGATCTAAGTTAGTCAGACGATTACGAATTCGCACTTCGTTGTTTGTTAGTTCACGTTTATATACTACTTGTTATACTACTTGTTGGACATGTTTCAGTATCCCATCAGAAATATGTCTTACAATGAGAGCTTTTTAAATAGCATGAAATGGTATGGAATATAAGAGTACATAAACTTATTAGTTTTCAACATTGCACTTCTTTATAATGATTTAGCCCAGTAAATTTCTAATTGAAATTCGAGATAACGTACACTGTGGCGTAAACGTACTTTTTGTATGCGCTTTTTATTAACTTTTTTACTTTTTGTTTGTTTTTATTTCCAATAACTTATTTACTGAGCCGTGTGTAAATGTACATAAATGTTAACTTCTAATTAATTTATTTTATTATAATATTGCTTAAAAATTGAAAAAAAGTATTTCAATTTCATGTCCTTTTCAAATTTATTGAAATAAAAAACTTTCCACTGTCTACGTCTATTATTAACTGACAATCAATTATTTGCTTAAAAACAAGTCTAAAATCTGGTGTCCGGCCACTCACACCCATGAGAGCACCTTAAAATGTTTTTTGAATTTAAATTATTAAAAACCAACTTGATTATTGAATTTAAGAAATGTACATATGCCTCTGTTTAAAGACGCTTGCTACTCTGATGTTTAATTCGCTGCCGGTCCGTTTTTGGGTAGAGTTAGTGGAAAGCCCAATAATTGGACCATAACAGGTCTTTGAAGTGGAAACCTAGGTACTTCACGTTATTTATAGCTTAAATCGTAGATCCGCCCAGAAGTTTCAAAATCAGGCTTCTGCAGTTGGTTGCGCTAAGAAAACCAGTACTGGGTCCCCTGAAGCTCAGATTTGGAGATATTTATCCGGATGCCACATTTATTGTAGAAGGCGTAGAGTCTGTTGTTGTGGTATTCAACTTATTGGCGTAACGCTACCAGAGGAGAAAATGATGTGTGGGCCCTAGCTTTGAACCTTGGGCAACTTTGAAATCGGCCTGTTGCAACCGCCTTTCTTCGGCAGGAATGTTTGAGAGTGTTGTATGTAACTAATGCCACTTAGTTCTTCACGAGATTTTGCGCTACCAAACTTATTTTGTATTTAATATTACTAAAATCAGTCAAGGCGTTAGAAAACTATACGATATTAATATGACAGGAGCACCAGCGTCTATTTTATTTGTATAAAAGTTAAAATCTCAACTACAGCATCAGCAATAGCATTCCTATTTGCTGCTTTTCTTTTTTGGTCCTAAACCATCTTAAAATTGCCAATGTCAGTCGTTTACTTCATGAATATAGAGTTTATTGACTAAAGCCCCACCCAACGAATTGGTTAATGCCCTTTTCTGACTTAAAATTTATTTATTTATTGCAGTTCGAAATTTATTACATTAACGAATGTTTATTTAAGAGATATTTTTTTTTTTTTTAAATTAAGCGCGCACTAAAATGATTAAACACAGTGCGAGCGTTAGGAAAATAGGAAAGGATTTAAGAGGAGATGCCGGTGCACATTGGTTTTGAACCTTTGAATATCAAAATGGCAGGGAAAAATAGTGCCGGGTAAAGCATTCCACATTCTTGTAGTGCGACTAAAGAAAGAATCTCTATACTTAACAGTACGTCCGAAGTTGGGCTCAAGGGTAATCTGATGTGCATTCCTAGAAATACGAGTATTACGGTTGAATTCTTTTAGGGGAGGAATGCAACTGGCTATTTCGCTAGAGCACTGGTTATGAAAATAACGGTAAAAAAACGAAAGACATGAAACATTGCGTCGGTGTTCGAGAGGTGCAAATGTTTCCGTTATATTTCTATCACCTATCATTTTCATAGCTCTTCTTTGAATTCTATCCAATAGACTCAAGTGAGTTATTGGAGCACCTGCCCAAACATGAGAATTGTAATCGAGTTTTGGACGAATAAAGGCTTTATAGATAACAGCCAGATCAGAAGGGGTGAAAAATTTCTTGCATCGCCGAAGAAAACCTAAACATTTAGCAGCATTTTTGGCAACATCAAATATGTGATCGTTCCACAGAAGGTGGTCTGTGATACACATACCGAGGACTGAAATCTTTTCGGTTTCCTCAATGCACGAACCACTCATGGATAGTGGCATGAGGGGTGGGTTTCATTTTGACGACACTAGACAGCATTGAGTTTTTGAAGCATTAAATTCTACGCGATTTTTGATTCCCCATTGGACAATGCTGTCGAGATCAGAATTTAATGAGCTTATCATACGCTGCCGTTCAAGTTCCACATCCGAAGGACATGGATGAGAATCTGTAAACGAATATGAGAAGCTGAGGGTACTATCGTCAGCGAAACAGTTTGATGGATTTTGTGGATTTCAGACTTGAAACCGTCCAATACAACTTGTATT
Source organism: Melangyna quadrimaculata (assembly GCA_949320155.1). Taxonomy (NCBI): domain Eukaryota; kingdom Metazoa; phylum Arthropoda; class Insecta; order Diptera; family Syrphidae; genus Melangyna; species Melangyna quadrimaculata. The sequence continues at coordinate 231,618,986 of OX439483.1, read as the reverse complement.
GAACGGTCCGAAAGTTAATTTCTAATCCAACGAAGAAGAGATTCATCGAGACCAAATGCGCGCATTTTCGATAAGAGAGCTTGATGCCAAAATCTATCAAACGCTTTTGAAATATCAAGTGCAATAATCTTACTTTCTTCAAAACGATGTAAAGATTAGTTCCACTGTTCGGTGAGATATACCATCAGATCACCAGTGGACCTATTGCTACGAAAGCCGTACTGCCGGTCATTAAGAAGCCTTCGTTCTTCGAGATATTTCTTGAGCTGAAAATTGATCAGCGTTTCCATGACCTTGGAAAGAAGGGACGTAAGTGCAATTGGACGATAATTTGAGGGTGAAGAAGATACGCCTTTTTAAGGGACAGGCTGGACAAATGCTGTTTTCCATCCACTCGGAAAGAGACCAGTAGAGTAGGAAAGATGGAAAAGCTTACGCAGTGGTTTTTCCAGCGTTGAAGAACACCTCTTCAGAACAATGGGAGGGATACTATCCGGGCCAGCGGATTTGTGAATGTCAAGATCGTTCAGAACTCTAGCAACTGCACGTGTGTAAAAGAAGATTTGCCCCATAAAATCGTTTACGCTCTCAATTACAGGCGGAGTTCTATCACTTACTGGCAGCGTCGAATTAGCAGCAAACTGTGCTGCGAGCGAATTGACTTTATCTTGCGAGCTGACAGCAGGTGTGTCGTTGAAGACGAGCGTTGGAACCGCAGATGAAGAAGTGTTTCGAATGTTTTTTGCAAATGACCAAAAATTTTTACTACTATTGGGACATTGTAGTATTTTTTGCCTTAATTTTTAGACATGCACAAATTTGGTTCTTCTAATATGACCGTTACAGGTATTTCTGGCTTGTTGAAACTTTTTCCGGGTTTCCTCAGTAGGGTTGACTTTGTAACTACGGAAACTTTGCTTCTCTTACAATAACCTCTTTACAGCTCGAATCAAACCACGAGTTTTCTTTAGGTTTGATAGATTTAACCCTATTCGGGATAAAATTTCTCAATCCACAAAGAATTAAATTTGTGATCATATCTGCACTGGCATCTACGTCACTATCGAGGAAGCATAGTGACCAGTTAAAGTTCCTGAAGAAAGCATTGAGACCGTCCCAGTTGGCTTTCTCGTACTGCCAAACGGTTCCCTTGTGAGTTTTTTCTTTAACTGAGATTTGGTGGCACGAGAAATTCGCAGATATGACACAATGGTCTGATGTGCCTAAAGGCGATAATACACTAATAGTGTATTTATCAGGGTCAGAGGTAAGGAACAAGTCCAGAGTGTTGGCGGATTGACTGGGAACTTCAGGGATTCGAGTTGGCTCGTCAACAAGCTGAGTCAGGTGGTTTAACTCAACAAAGACCTCAACAAACCTTCCTTCGAAAAGTGAAGCCAATTAGAATTGTGTACATTGAAATCCCCCGCAATGACGATTTCAGTGTGAGGGTAATGGGCAACAATTCTTTGAATGGAGTCGGACAGAGCATCAAACTCGTTAAAAGTTGAATTTCTGTCCAAATTAGGGCTTCGATAAACGAAACATGTGTGTATGATGTGCTTATTTACCGTAAATTTTAACCACATGAAATTAAAGTTTGTGTTCGAACACAAACCATATTGTGGTTGAAGTTGGTACGCAACATCATTCCTTATATAAACGGCAAGACCATGGAGTGGAAAGAGTAATGGCACTAAATTATACCAAATTAAATTAAATTCCGAATGATCAGAATTTTCACCTATCTGTGTTTCACTCAGTGCCAAAACAGCTGGCCTGTTGTTTGCAGTATAGACGTACGTAGCGTAGAAATTCTTTCTTAGCCCACGAATGTTGCTAAAATCGACACTAAATCTATCAACCATTTAAAATATTTAACAATAGCGAAAATCCAAGTCAGACAATTAACTAAGTTGAATATTTATTCCAGATCCCAATTTGAACTTTTCAGTACAACTTGACACTAGTGTTATGCCTTAGTGACAAAATTGTAATGAGCCGCCCCTGGTTAACTAGAAAAACTAAACAGCTATCTATCTGACGACAGGCTTGCTTAAATGATGTGATGCTCTGTGTGGGGAACACACAGTGCATACAACGATTCAAGTAAACCTGACTGTAAGAAGTGGAAGGGAAAGGAAAAGAAGGGACTCACCACACGTTGCACTGCGTTGATTTTTCTTTTTTTTCTTTTTTTTTTCATTTCTATTTTATTGATTTTTGTTGTAGCTGCGGTGCACTTGCACTGGATTTTTTTTTGTGGGTGCTCGGCGCGGCGCGAGAATTATAATTTTTGATTAGTTTATGCGGGTTATGGTTGTGGTTATTTATTTTATTTTTTTTTTGTATTATTATTATAGGTAATTAGAATTTTCTATTCATTTTTGATTGTAATGAAGAAAGAGAAAACAAAACAAGGTTTGATACACATTAGCAATTAAAAAAAGACAACAGGCACGTTACAACGGGACGAGATGGACTTTCACAGTTCAACAACGTTGTACGAAATATAGAAAATTAAATTCTTTACAACTTCAATATATTTTTAATACTTAAATGAATATAGCTTAAATGATTTAACAAACCAAGATTTAAGGGAAAAGCTACAAAAAAAAAACCCATATATAATACTTAAAAACTAAAAATGCGATATAAACAAAATATCTAATTTAAGAGAATAAGAATAAGCTCATTATCAGAATAGGAACATCTTCTAAAAAAGTTATCTTGTAGGTTATATAGTACAAGCTTAATTTGCTTAACATTAGCTTTATCATGAAGCCTTACAGTTGAGAAATGCCATGGCAAATTTAGCATTAATTTTAAAATTCTGTTTTGCTTTCTTTGAATTTTTTTTAAATGGGTTTCAGCACAGTTAAACCATACTGGAGCACCGTAAGTGAGTATAGGCTGGAAAATAGTTTTGAATATTAAAATTTTATTATGCATGCTAAGACTTGATTTGCGATTTATGAAATGGTATACAATTCTTATTAAAGGATTTGTTTTGTTGATCTTGCTGGAAATATGTTTATCGAAAGTCAGTTTCTTATCAAGTGTAAGACCTAGATACTTGCAGCTATCAGACCAAGCGATATCAGTACAATTAACTTTAGCGTTTTTTGTGGCAAAAACTCTAATTTTCTACGCCGAGAAAACCAAATTGCCTGCGATTTTTGAGCATTAGCTTTAATTTTCCACCTATGAAAAAAAGTTTGTAAAATGTTCAGTGAGCTTTGTAAACTTTCAAGAGCTTCTTGAGGCAATATGCTTGACGCAAAAAGGGCTGTGTCGTCAGAAAACATAGCTATTTTAGTATTTACGTCCAAAGATGGCAAGTCGGACATGTAGATATTAAAAAGTATGGGTCCTAGGACAGAACCTGTGGAACGCCACTCACTATATCATAAAGTGCAGACTTTACACTGCCTGAATATACAACAAAGCTCCATACTAACTTGATAAGATAAATAGGAAAATTAAACATTACAAGTTTGTAAATTAACCCCTGATGCCACACAGTGTCAAAGGCTTTTTCTATGTCCAAAAGTACTAGGCCAGTCGAAAGCTTTAAATTTAAATTACTTTTGACGTAATTTTTAATTCTTAAAATTTGATGGCTTGTGGAGTGACTAGGTCTAAAACCAAATTGTTCAATTGGGTAAATATTCGCAACCTCAATATGGTTAAACAGTCTTTGTTTAATAAGCTTATCAAATAGTTTACTTAAAGCACTTAATAAACTTATAGGCCTGCAACTATTAGGATTATCCTTTGCTTTGTCAGGTTTGCAGATAGCAACAACTTTTGCGACTTTCCAATCATTTGGAAAATACGAAAGGATCAAACAACAATTGAAAACCATTGTAAGAAATTTGGTGCCCGTTGAAGGAAGGGCTTTAAGTAATCTGTTGCTCATTCCATCAATACCACACGATTTTTTGGACTTTAAATGTTTAATTAAATCCTTCACGGAACGATTTTTAAAAAAGTTGTTTCTATTTACGTTACTTGGTAAGGAATGTAATTCAATAAGTTTATCTCTGACAGTATTTTCAGTGTCAATATCACTGAGACGAGATGATATTGTATGGTTTTGGCAAAAAGTGTCACCAAGAGCGGTTACCTTTTCCATTTGAGTAACAAAAACATTACCGTTAACTCGAAGAGGTGGAATATTTGAACTTTTTTTTTAATTATTTTTGTAACCTTCCAAAAAGGCTTAGATCCCTTGTCAAAACTAGATAAAAGCTTATTCCAATTTTTATTTTTGAAAATTTCTATTTCATTTTTTTTTTTGTTCAAAATCTTAACATTATTCCTAATTATTCCTGCCGATAATCTACTCTGGTTTAAGTTTTCAGAAACATATGAAGTGTCAGATTACTTTGCCTTACACAATTCTCAAAGGAAGTCAAGACTGGCAAGTGATTCGAGCTTAAAGCATTAAGAGTAACTGGCTGCGAAAAACGATATGCATTATTTGAAACAAAAATATCCAGCGTTGAAGGATTTTGAGACGCACAGCTTGGAAAGTATATATAGTTAGATATCTGTTAAATGCTATAATATCATGAAGGATATAACCCCAACAGTTTGCTCTTAGACATCCCCACGATTGATGTCTAGAGTTTAAGTCACCTCCGATTAAAAAGTTATCATTTCTTCTAAATAGTTTCAAAATGTCTCTTTTAAATTTAGTTTTCTTCTCGTTGCTACCATTTCCCCCTGGGAAATACACAGAAAAAATACTAAATCTGGTAGAATCACTTAAAACTATTTCAATACCTATAGCTTCAATTATTTCAAATTTAATAGCCGGAATGGGAAAATGTTTTAAAGATTTATTTATTAAAATAGCAACCCCTCCCCCTTTTGAACATTGCCTATATGTATTTCCGCTCAAACACAAAACAATTTCATATAAAAAAAAAAAAACTTTCAGCGTCTCCACAATTTTTCAACAACTTTTCCAATTACGAACAATAAAAAAACACACATCGGTCCAAACGCTCTCAAGTGTTTTTTTTTAGAGGATTGACCACAGCACCTCCTATCAGTGAATTGCTTGTATTAAATTTTATAAAAAAAAATCAATAAAAAAAAGTGCGTATACGCCCGAGTGTACCACTTCGCTATTTTATCATAGTTCTTAGAGAAAATAATAATATGGCATCTATGAGAGATTTTGCTCCATAAATAAATAACTTGTTAATAAATCAATCACAGCGCCACCTAACTGACCAAATTTAAATTATTTTTTTTTTGTTTGACAAAAATACAGGAATGTACTGGTTGATTTAGATAAGATGCGATAAAAAGCATTTATGTTGGGCGGATCAAAGAATTAAATCGTTTTGTAGCGGAGGGGTCTTTTTACCCCCGTTTAGATGGAAACCAGAAATCCATTCTTAAATTTTCTTTTGATATCAATTTTTTTCAAAGGAAAGTTTTATGGAAAAGTTTAAATATAAGGTAACTTTTTAATCGAGTTTAATACATATAATCTTATCTTTTTAACACTTTTACTGTGCCATAACACATTGGGGTACAACTAATATGTACACATAAATTATTAAATAAAATAAAATTATGTTTACATATTTGTTTTATTAAATTTAAACATTTACTTTACACTATCCGACCCGACACACGTTGTCCATTCCAAATTGTTTTTATTCCAAAAAATTGATTCATTTCGTTGTTTCTGCAAACTGTTTGGTACTTCAAATCTTCGTAGGGTTATATGAAAATTTTATTTAAATTAAATTGTCTTTACGTGTTGTCACAGAACGGGACTGGCACCGACTCGATAATATCAACTTGAGTGCTGAACGAGCTGTACCATTATCTTCAAACAACGTTAGCTGAAATTCCTTATTCAATGGAAGTGAAATTTAATGCTGGATCTTTTTAAAACTTTCTTTTTATAATACTTTATTCCGATTGCTATGGGAATTTAAAATGAAAATGGGTATACGATTGTAATTAATAATTTACATGATTTTATAATTATTCGTTCCTTAATTTTCTTTTTGTTTTTGAGATATTACGAACATTTAGAAGAAAATTAGTAAATAAATAAAATATTTTAAACAACTGAAAAATACTTTTTACTCGATTCTCAAGGGATATGCATTTAGGATAGTAACAAACATCAGCATTTCATTTTTTTGTGTACAAGGTAGACGAATTGACCACAACGCCTCCTATTGACTAATCGATCGCCTTATACGATATAAACTAATGTAGCGTGCACAGACAAAAATATATAAAATTTTCTTTCACTTCAATAAAATACCAAAAAAAGTGTGTATACACCCGAGTGTACCAGTGTGTAAGTTCATTTTGAAGAGAATACGAATTTTGTGGTGGCTAATTTTCATATGTTCTTAAGGCAACTGTTTAACAATATTTTCCAATCAGCATCACAGACACCTAAAGTGTGGCCTTACGTCACCTTAAAACTGCCGAAAAAAGTGATTTTCGACAAGATGACCGTCGCTCGTTCTGTTTGTCTGTAAGTTCTGATGTACTTCGAGCATCGAGAGGATTTGCTTCAAATTTGATATGTAACACTTTTATGCGATTCCCTAGAGGATAAATTAAAATTTTTACATAAAACGATTTCGGTTTTATCAAAACAGATCTAACTATTTTGATTCAATTTCGTACATGGGTCTCTGAAATAGTCTGTAAATAATAATGAAAAACGATAGTAACATTTTGGGGGTTTTTGAGCGTATTGCTGTTTTTTTTTTTTTTGTTGGCATGTATATCGTCATTGGCTTGGTTTATTTTATTATATTTTTTTTTACGAAAATATGACATTAAAGAAAAAATCTTTTTTTTTTCGATTTTTTTTTTGTATTAAATGAAAAAAAAAATCAAAATTGTTATTTTAACATGTTTTAATTATTTTCTCGTAAACGATATAAAAATATTATGGAACCTTATTGCATCCTAGTTGTTAGCCACAAGATCAAGTTAGACCGATCCAGTCGTGCATTTACTTCATTATTGTGCATTATTTTCCACAATAAAAATATATAATGTTTGTATGACGATCATGAACAGAAACACGTGTGCATTGAATGGAAAGTAAACCATCCTCACCAATTCAAATGGAAACAAAAAAATGGATATCATGTATGAGTAAAAAAAAAACACAGGCAAAAAAAAACCAAGAAAAAGATAAAATCACCGTATACAATCAGTTTATTATGCCAGTGACCTAAGGGTATATCTTTTCTTGCTTAGAGTGTACCCCTATGTCCTTTTGTTTACCATCACGTTCGCGTACAATAAACCCAAATTAAAAATGAAAAGGACAAGTAAAATAAGGATACAAAAAAATTTAAAAAAATTACGTAGTTACGTGTAGGTATGTTAATATTATATTGTTATACACGAGGGTGGTTCTTATTTGGAATTCTTCTGAATTTTCAAGTTCAACACTCTTAACTAGTTCAAATAAATTTAAAAAAAATATAATTTTTTTTTAATTTCTTAGTCGCATTTGTAACCCTCCCTGGCCAGCATATTTTAACTAGTATTAATTCCTTAATTGCTCCTAATTATTGTATATCTCCTCTATGAATTTTCAAATTTGGTTAATAATTTTTGAAAAGATAGTTAAGTAATTCACGTTGTATTGCATTTAAATATCACACAAAAATTTAAGTACATTGTACTACCTCACATTATTTAACTTAACCGTAAGAAATCGAAAATGGTTAATTCTAGAATACACTTAGAATTTTTCACAAACATTGGTAAAAGTCCGAAAAAATCGAAATTGGTTGATTCTAGAATACACTTAGAATTTTTCAGCAACATTGGTAAAAGTCCGAAACGGTTTGTTGTCACATTTCTTTTCGGACTTTTACCAGCATGCTTATGATGGTAAGCGGGGCACCCAAAGTACTGCTCTGGCCAAGAAAACTGGAGCCAGCTTTCGGACTGAACATGATTTCATTATTTAGGAGTTTTACATGTTATTGAGCTGGTAAACATTATACGCAATCACTCTAACAAAACAAATTTCATTCTAAATCTCTTAGGCCCAGTTTTTAAGTGTTGAGTTAAACCATAGTTAGTTAACTCTGGATACGTCATGAAGCAGTTTTTAAGTGGAGTATGAATGCAGAAAAACTTAAAAATATGGAAGGTAAAATATCAGAAGCATTTGTTGAATTAATCCAGAGTTAGATCACCAAATTTGGTGAGTTAACTCGAGTTTAATTTTAACCCCGCACTGAAAAACTGGCATGTGAGGAATTAGAAAATTTTGTTATACATTCAAGATAATTTAGGGCTCGCCCCTAATTGATTCTTATTAAGAACCACCCTAATGCGCATATAATATAGGTATGTACTGAATGGTGAAATTGATGTCGACGAAAGAAGAGATCATTGTTTGGATGGTTTGTAGACAAACCCCAGTCATATCTTAGTTGATTCCTAAGCTATGCACAATTCTGTAAGAACAAAATAACTTAACGTGTACCTACATACCTTTACTAAACTCGTATTTATGGAAACCCAAATATCGTGGGAACGCGCTAAACCCTCATGAGCGTGTATATCGTGTGTCCTTTTGTACCAGATTTCCTTTTTCAAACATTTTAAGCCTCATCTAATCGTTAGACACTGGAAAATAATAATAATAGAACCAAAAAAACGATATTTTAAAATGGATAAGAAAAAATTATATATCTACCTACCTGCCTTCCTTTGTGTTCTTTTTATTAGTAGCTAGTGTTGATATAGATTTTTCTTTGGTGGTTATGTCCTTTGGTGTTAGCACGTGCGCGCACATTTATTGGGTCTGGTCTGAAAAACGTTCGTTGTGTCGGGCTTTAAAAATGTGTTGTTGTTGGGAATTTTGCTGGCTCCGTCTTGGTTAGAATGCTTGCCTTTGGTTTGCTCGTAATCGAAGACAATGTCATAAATAATGCCATTAGGCTGTTAAAAATTTGATAGGTAAGGTACCTAGGTACAGCGTAGAGAAGATATTTTAAAAGAAACTACCTGCCTATTTACGCTATACATATATCAAATGTGTGTCTTATACGACCGAAGCGACGCGATGTTTCAGATAAATGTTTAAAATTTTAAATTTCGTGGTTGAATGAGCATGTAAGAGATTGGATATTTTAAATTTGATACTAATGGGAAAATTAGATAAAAGGCGTAACAAAGATGCTGCTTCTTATAATGTTTGAAAATTATTTTCAGTTGAAAAACTTTACTTATAGCTTCCTGGTAAGCTGATACGAAAAATAACTCGTTGGATACTTGTTAAAACAAGCAAAAGTGGATAAGAGCTACAGTTCAGAGGGGACTATACTTTACAAATCTTGGACTAGCATTAAATTATCTTGCATCATGTCTTTTGACACGTTTGTTCATAAAAAAAAATTCTTAAAGGTAATGCAAAAGGAGTTATCTTATATTATTTACTGTTATTTAAAACTAGGTTAATATTGTTTGTAAAAGATAGACAAATTTGTATTAATCCAAATCAAATTATCCAAATAAATCGAAAATATCTACAAAAGTTGGGGGTGATAATTTTAATGTTTTATTTTGAAGAGTACCTCTTGGAGATTCTAATCTCATCATCAAAATAGTATCCTGGTTTGTTACGAGGAGCAAATCTGTGTTTTTATTTTGTACGGACACCCTAACACTATTTCCCAATTTTATTTATCCAAACTAAAAAATTATTTAGAAATCAACAAACATTTTTTAACTATACATATCCATTATCTATGCACTTAAAAAAAGGAAATATGCACTTAAAAATGCATTTAAAACCATTTACTTTATTATATTTTAATGTATTAACGCAGGTGACTAAATTTTGAATAAAACTTGATACATCATTTTTCGCAGTTAATTTTAAATGAAAAATTCCCTTTACGTTAATTTGAAAGTGTTTGTTTCATATATTTGTAATATTATTACATTTCAATTCCCCATTACATTTAAAATATGTAATTAAATAAAATCTTATTACGCATTACATTTTTAATATGTAATGGAAAAATATCTATGTTATTACCCATTACATTTTCAAAAATGTAATGGAAAAACAAAAAAGCGAATTTCATTAAAACTGATTTTTTTTTAATTTTCTGCCAAAAATATGCTCAAACAAATGCAAAATGCATACACACATAATTAGTTCTCTTGCTTCAAAAACTTGACAAAATATATGCATTTGTATGGAAATCCTAGCCCTACTAATTATTGACCGGAATTGCTTAGTTATAAAAGTTAATGGTACCCTTCTTGAAATATAGTTTTATTTAATTGAAAACTTAACTTTCATGAAAATTAAAACTAGGTATGTATACATAGGTTTGTATATACATAGGTTTGTATATACACGTCAAGTACGAGCAGGTATAACTAATATTAATAACTAATATTTATAACTAAATTTAATAAAAGAAATTATAATACAAAATTAAATCTAATACAGTTTTCGCTTGCAAGTGAATTGCACGCACTTTAACGCTTATACCTAGGTATAAATTCAATATCAAATTCGATTTTAAACCTCCGGCCAAGATACAAGACGAGTGCAAGCGAGGCGGCACTGCAGCCTGCTCCCGTAGAGCGCATCTGAGGAAAAATGAAAGAAAATCCAGTTTACAAGCAGCGCATGCTACTCTAGCCCCAAAGACAGACAATGCATACAAAATTGAATCACAAAGCAGCAACCAACCGTGAGTTCATGAGGAAAAATGCAATAAATCCCAAGAAATCCCAACAAAACCCTACTCCTTGAAATGTTTTCTACAGACAAGGCAATCGATCGAAGGTACAACATATTGCATATTAGCCCAGGAAACAAAACCATAGCTCCATACAAGTTTCTAAATTTTGGTAATAACTTTGATACTTACATATATTGTACCTAATACTATTATACAAATTTTCAGAAATATCCTTGACTGTAAAGGTTGAGCAAAAAAAAAAATAACGGGATTTTAGTGTGATTTTTTTTTAAATTTTTGGGAATTCTTTGTTTTATTAAAATGGCTATATCTTTGGATATAATTGGTTTAGAAACAAGATTGGTACGTCAAATGATTGATAATTGTTTTTTCTTAAACAATAAAATATAATACGAAATATATATACCTTAAATTTTTTTTTTAAATACTCTAAAAGTCAAATTTTAGGCGATCAGGAATGTTATGTTTAGTGATGTGTGGAACATCCTGCAATAATACCATTGGCGAAGAAGACCATCTGACCGAAGTAGAGGCCAATGAGCTTTAATTCAAATTTTTGTAATACTTATAACTTAATACATAAACTATAATGTACCTTGAAACAAAAAACTAAAATAAAATCTAGGTATAACTGAAGTATGTTCTTTTTCATTGTTTTCTTCGGTTTTTTTTTTCAGTAATATCCGCAGAAGGAACCTGCAAAATATCATAAAAGACGCAAAATAAAATTATTAACAAAATAAAATATTTTTTTTAGTGTTATTCAGTACCGTTAGCTATTCAATTTCGATAATAAATATTGTGAGAAAAATGAACATTTTCGTTTTTTCAACTTTCAAAGACAATTTTTCCAACTTGACGGTTCTTTATAAAAAGAAGTATTACATTTTCTTAAACTGGGTTAAATTGGTCATCATTTGAGATATTTTGAATCTTTGTGAAATGTTTTTAGTTAGAACTCAAATATTTTGTACCACGTTTCTTGATGGATTAAATTAAAAATTTTCCAAATAGTGCGTAATACAAACTTTTGTAATACCACATATGACGGAAAATATAATAAAGAACAAATTAATACTGCATTTAGTTTAATTGGATCCGATTAAATACTCTATTTTAACAAAAAACACTTAAAAAAATGAAAAAAAAAACATTTTCTTCAATTTGTATACAAATTTGACAAATTTAGTGCTACTTTCTAAAACAAGTTAACATACAATCTTAAGAACCATTTATTGCTGCATAATTTAAAATAGTTTGAAAGTTCAAAAAATGTACATACATATTTTTTTTTTGAATAAATTCTTGAATAAATTCAAAAAATTTTGAGAACGGTAAATATTTTATCTATAACCACATATTTTAAACTGCGAAATCGAATAATAAACAAACTAAATTACTTTTTTTTTCTTATAAAAATCCTTTGAATTGGAACGATAAGAACTGTAAGAAAAAATTGCAAAATTTTTACTTCAACGTTTAATAAAATTTTTACCAAAGTTTAAGACACTTTAAAATAAAAAAACAATTCTTTTATCTTATGTTAAAAATAATTTTTCGTAGTTTGATGTATTTTTTAAGTTTTTTAGATGCGCCGTTATATTTTTTTTTTTTTTTGTAAAAACTGCAAAAATTCAGTGGCATGATTAACGAATACGAAGCGAATCGTTTTCAATTCGATATCTCCTTTTCGACTCGCTTCGTATTGATAAATTATCGAATTCGAAGCGAGTCGTAAATTATACTTCAAAGATTTCCAGATAATTGACAGCTGGTTTCCAGAAAATATTTTTTTATTGTGAGATTTCAACTTGTTTTGTTGTCTTTGGCTTTGAAATTAAATTTAAATGCAAAATTAAATTCGAAAAAGTGTATTTTAATTCTTTGCACAAAACGCTAAGTTAAGGAAATATAAAAATCCTCGAATCTGAGTTAAAAGAAAATTCTTGCAAAGTTCTTCTTCACCCCTTGAACTTCCTAGTCTTTTTTTGTTTATTTTGTTGATCAATTCATTCACTTAAGTTCTTTGGGCTTTCTTTTATTTTACAAAAAAACATTGGATGCATTTTGTGTAGGAGGCCCATGACCATATAAAAGTGCAGTGATATTTTCCCAAAGTTGCGATGTTTGGGCGCATTGAGTGCTCCCTGGCTATCCCTATTCATTTTCCCCTGTAAATTCAATGACCGTGGAGAACTGTTGCTGGATTGTGTGTTGCTGACTTTGGTTCCAGCAAGTTTATCTAGAAAATGTTTTTTTCTTTAGTTTGTTTTTATAAAAAAAAAATGGTAAAACTCACATTTTTGTTTATTTTAATGAAAACGCCAGAAAAAAAACTATAGCAAATTGAAGCGTTAAAAATTGAAATGTCTTTTCGCATTCGCTTTCGATTTCACAAACAGGGCGAATGTAAAACGACAGCGACAAAAGCGAAAGCAGTAATACCAAATCTTATTTTCGCCACCTAAAACGATTCGCTTCGTATTCCCTAATCAGGCAACAGTTTACATTTCCACTTTTTCAACGTTTACTAAAATTTTTTAATTTTTTTCAAGGTCGTAATATACAAAAAAATTTACACAGTTTTATGCTTTAGTAAATTTTGCATCATTTGAATTTTTTTGAGCTTTCTGAAATGTACCGTTATATATTTTTTTTTTATCATTTGAAACTTTTAAGTTTTTATTCATGGTTCCTTATCCATTTTATTAAAATTATTCAAGATGTATCTACAAGAAAAATCTCAAAAAAATCTCAAACAATGTTGAATTTAACAGTGAAAAAAAGTGTTTTTTTTTTATTTTGTTATATTTTGTTTACAATTCCGTTTTAACAGTAAATACAATAAAAAATAAAATTGTTTAAAATGATCACTTTTTTAAGTTTTTATAAAAAAATGACAGACTTAACGGTACATAATAAAATAAAATGTATACTTTCTTGTTCTAAATTCAATTCTGCATCGTTAGAGGTATTTAAAAATTTTCCTAAATGTACCGTTATATTTTTTTTTTAAATTTATACCATATTTTGTTCGTGATTTGTCTTTAAATAAAATGTTTTTTTTTTTTTTTACAGAAGGGTACATAACACAAGCCTGTAAGATATATCAAAGGACGCAGAATTAATTGGTTAACAAAACTGTATATTTAGTTTTTATTTATATGTGTTAAAAAATGCATTTTAACGGAAAAAAATATAAAAAAAGTTTAGAAAATTTCAATTTTTCAACTTTGAATACAATTTTTACTAAGTTTTGGATTTTAGATATAAAAGAAAAAACGTACCATGATAAAAAATTTAATTATGTATTTTTTGAGACATTTTAGAAGTTTTTGGAATGTACCCTTATATTTTTGTTTTTTTTTTTTTTTTCAAACGCTGATTACGCGGATTGCTCAACAGCTAGAGCCCAGGATAATTCCTCAAATACTCCTTTTTAATAGCTCTACAACCCATCAAAATCCTAAACCTATTACCAAAATTTAGGATTTTCGCACAAAATTCCTGGGCTATATATAATACAAAATTTGCAGCACAGAAGGGGACATACAAGGGGGATACGGTATTAGATGCGCTTATTAGGGGCTTATTGGATTCCCCTCCAATTTGGTTTCCTCTCCAATAAGAAGGCAGCCTTTGCTAGATCTATAAGGAACTACAGTAGGTACATATACACCGGAATTATAATCGTTAAGACAGCGTGCCACACAGTGTGCGCACGGTCAGCTACCATTAAGTTCCATTCACTGTTTGGTTTGGTTTAGCTGACGTTAAGGTGGTGTCTGGTGTGCACAATCAAGGCACACAGCTCAGATCCAGCTTTGGACTTGGTGTTTTCAGCTCACTTAAATTCTAGTTTTGTCTTTTTTTTGATAGTCCAACTCATGGTACCCACGTACATAGAAGAAATTGTCCATAGGCCCAACCTAATCACTGCTCAGGCTAACTCAATACTATGTATACGGTGACCTATATGACATATATTTCTAGAAAAGTGATTAAAATCAGGAATAAAATATTTAAAGTTTAAACTATAGCAATAGACAAAGAGCAAAAAACAACATAGTGCTTGTTCTTATAAGCGAGAAAAAAAATTTAAAAAGTGATTTTAGTCAAATCCACACCATCTTTCACATAGCTAACTTAATTTTTCGGGATAGGGCTCTTAGCGTTTTGATCCAACTTTTTTTTTTGTATGTACACTAAATAAAGATTACTAATAAAATGCTTCTAGTATATTTCGCCCACTACCACGCCCATTTCCTTGTTACTGCAACCAGAATTTTAAAAATTCAAGTTTCGGTATAGGTGCGAATAAAATAATTTTTATAAGCAGCGAAAATGAAACAACTTTATGTCTATTAAAGAGCTTAGCTATAATTAACAAACAAAAGTGAGTTAGCAGATGCCGGATTTGACTAAAGGCTAGTGTTAGATTTATTGTATGTATAATGGTGAAATTTTAAATTTTACCATTATTTATTTATTTTAGTGACTTACATTAATATACGATGATCATTTCGGTCAATAGACCATCTTCAGGTATATTTTTTTATCACGTTGTTATAAACGCTCGTACCACTAACTATAAACATTAAACATGTAAAATGATAAAACTAAATAAAATTAAACCGGCGTATTTAATCGATATTAAGAAACGAAGTTAAGCGGATCATGCGCTGATGACTGATGTGACGGGGGATTGTTTAGCACATAATATTTGAAATGTTCTTTTATTTTGAAAATCCGTAGTAATTTTTAAGAATTTATTTTGGCCTTCTTCTTTTATATATTTGTATATATAATATTATTCATATACGTTAGTTTTCATTTTATCATTCCACTTTTTAAGAATGGACATGTGATCTTGTATATCACCAAATTTGCACTTAAGTGCAAAATGTACATCGTATATTAATGTAAGTCACGAAAATAAATAATTAATGGTATCTTAAGGCAAAATTTACAATTTTAACAATATATAATAAACTCAGATACCATAAGCATCTACCTTCTATAAATTATAAGTCTAAGAGAATAAACAAACTAAACTAAATTATAGATAAACAAATTAAACTTCAGAACCAATTCTGAAAGCTTCATCCAAATTCTTAAAGTCATTTCCGTTAAACCATGATATTAGAAAAGTAGACGTGGCAGTAGGCGGAATTAACTTAAAGATTTTTTTCTTAAATCTTTTTTTCGCTTATAAGTAGCCAGACTTACTTCCAGGGGTGATATCATTTTTCAAAGTAAATTTGTTTTGTATTAAAAGTTTGTAATCTTTGTTCTTGAGTTTTGCTCGCTATTTGCAAGTGATTATAAAGGTACCAGTGTCTATATAAAACATTATAATAATAACCAATTATAGTAATGACTGGCATTAATAACACAAATGTACAAAATCGAACTAAACTTTATTTTTCCCAAGGTTGTCCAGATACCCCAGTCAAAATATAAACATAACCTTTTAAACCGTAAATTTATTTTTCTCAGAAAAAACTCGTAATGGCATATCTGAAGTCATCTCGTGGCCCTATAAAACTCCAACGGAAAGAACCAAACTGTTTTCGATTATGTGTGTTGTACCTGTTCTAAGAAAGAATAGCGTATGGGAAGGAAAGTGAGAAGGACCATCAAGGGAAGACAAATAAGACAATACTATTTCTTGAAGCCAAAATAAGGGATTCAAAATTACCTAAATTCGGGGTTTTATCTGAAAAACAATTTATTTTCATCGAGTTTAATGACAATCACCAATATAAAATGGGGCTTCACTTTTTTAAGGGAAGAACTGCATTTTGAAAAATTTCACGGGGGGATCCCCTAGCTACTGCCTTTGACGTGGTTCTGGGATAATTTTACTTCAACTCCTTTATAAATCCTACTCTGGAAACATGATTTATCTAAAAAATTGTTCATATCTTCGTTGCATTTCTTTAAACCTGAGATATAATATTAAATACGGGCATTAATAGGTCCCTTATTTAAGCAAAAAAAAAATCGTGACTGTCCTGGAAATACGGGACGGGTGGTCACCGTATTACTCTATACACCATGACTAGGACTGTAATGCTTGGCAGCAGCCCGCAGCGGTGGGTTGCTGCCTGCTTTTGCTTCTGTGTAGCCGATCTACACGGTTGGCGTGGCGGTCGGCGGCGCAGCGCGGTGGCATCCCTTGAAACAACACCAACGATAAATCCGATGACGACGATTATTGCTCCAAGGCAAGCCGGCAAAAAAGGAAGACAAAAAAAGAAGGAAAAAAACTATCGTGATCTTATAGGAAAAGGGCAGGTGTGTCGATCGTGTGAGAACCACGTTCCAAACCATTTTCTCACGATCATCTTGGGTCTTTTGTTTGAATGTTGGAATCGTTTTTTTTTTTGTTGTAGTCTTCTTCTTTGCTTTGTTGGAATCTCGTTATTCTTAAAGCCTTACCGTCTTGCCTCTTGCACTTCATTCGTTACGTTTACAATCTTTGTTTTCGACTCCCTGTAATCCCCTTGGCTTGGCATGCTATAATGGCAGGAGCGGCTTGTTCTAGGTGTTCGCTTAGTTCACCTTGCTTTTGAGTGCTTATAGTGTGAACGCTTACGAAGAAGGTATGTGTGTTTATTTACTACCTATATGGAGTGCGGTTTTCTTTAATGTAAGAAAACCAGATAAGTTTATTTGAACGTTCATGGAAATTACCTACTACTTAATAAATATGTATCGATTGGTCTACATTATCTTTATGTTGGCTTTTTGATTTCTGTGTCTGTTTGAAATCTTAAATTCTGGAAGGTAGCGTTGCATTTTGAAAGTTTTTATACCTGTTATTAGTTGAACCCAAAGAGTGCCACAACTGGAACTGAAGCTACTATAAAGTGAGGTGCGTGCTATTTTATATGTGCCCACAATACAGCTGCATGAGGCCTGCAACCCAACTGCAAAAAGCTATCAGTTGAAGGAGCAAGTAAAAACTGGAAGATAACTCTATCTTACAAAGAATATTCGAAAGTATATGATATAAGAGTACTTTGGTTAAAAATTACAAAGAATTACTGTGGCGGAACATGTCCAAATTCTTCTTTAAAGGTGCATGCACACTGTTTTCCGTATTTCATTTTTGCCAAGAAAAATTAGAAAAAAAAATTTAGCATGTGGTAAAATTTTTTCCTAATTACACCTACAATTTATTTCGTGAGGGGGGCTAAAAGAGGTTAAAAAGGAATTCGCCCCTGTTTTTTTCAATACCTCAAAAATTATCAACTTTACAAAACAAATGTTAAGATGTACATAAATTATAGTTTATGAAATATTACACCAAATAAATGCAAACATTTTTTTTGCGAGACCAATCGTTTAAAAGATACGTGCTGAATTATGCCTTAGTCTTAAATATGACTATTACGTTTATATTCTTAGGCTAAGCGCGTACATGCAACTCTTACCGAAATTAAATAGTTTAATAACTAGTTGATCGATGACCGCGCACATAAGCAACTTTTGTACAAACTTTTAAATTTTTAATGCCAGGAATCGAATTGATTTTTCTCTCAATCACCTTTTTTAGTATGATTTTCTGCATAATTTTGCAAATATTCTTACACACTTCTTTACAGTACTTCTTTTATAAATATTCAGCAAATATAACTCAAGTTATAAGCCTTATAAAGTGGCCAAATCGGTTTTTACTTGCGATATAAGTAGTATAGAGCAAGTTTAGGATTCGTGCAAAAAAAAAATTCGAGATATTTTCCCTAACTTTACGATGATAGAGAACGTCTGTCCGTCTGTCTGTACCTCGACCTGCAGCCTAAACGGCTGAAGAGATTTTCTTCAAACTTTGGACTTAAGGTTTTTATGTGATTCCTTAGAGGGGAAATTGATTTTTTTTAGCTCAAAAAATAACGGTACCTGTCATACAACCAATAAACAAAAATTGATTTATTTCAAAAACGGCTTTAACGATTTAAAAAAAAAATTACTAAAATAAATATTTTAGTAGAAAAAAAAAAATTATAACGGTTATTAACGGTACCTGTCATACAACCGATTATTTAGTTTTCAAATTTCTCGTTAACTACTACACCGATTTCAACCAAATTTTTTGTACAAAAGGCCGCTTACAATTTTAACAATTTTGCATATTAAAATTTTCGAAAAAATTATTTTTGGATTTTAAAAAAAATATTAAATGTTTTTTTTTTTTGAAAATTCAATATCTTGAAAACGGGCTACTGATTTTTTTTAATTTTGTAAAAAATTGTATTTTATTAAATACTAATAAATGGCATGCCAAATTTTATTTTAAAATATGTTCAAGATTTTTTATATAAAAAAATTAATTTAAAAAAAAACCGCTTTAACGATTTTTCAATTTTTTTTTTCATAAATTCATATTTATTAAACAAATCAGATGGCATACTGTTTTTTGATATCTATCTGTTTAAGCTTAAAAAATAACTAATTTACAATAATTCATAGTAATCATTTATATTTTAAATTGTTTTTAAAACTTTTTTTTGAATGATTTCATAATGTTATGGAACCAATAAATATGTACATTGTCTATTTCAAGAAACGTTAAAGTTGTTAGCTACGAGAGCAAGTTTCCATTCGTGCCCATTTTTTTTTTCAAGGTTTAGTGCAAAAATGTAATGGAAAATCAAATTGATACGGTCTCTTAACACCATTTTAGTATGAAATTTTTATAATTTTATAATTTTTATAATTTTTATACAGAATGTAGCCTGACATTTCATCTTTATTTAAAATCCTTAACATTGAAGATCTGATCATCGGTTGAAAAATTATTTTTACTTGCGATATACGTAGTAGGTATAGGACAAGTTTAGGCTTGGTGCAAAAAAAAAAATCGAGATAATAATTTTCCCTAACATTACGATGATAGAGAACGCGAAAAAAGTGGGTCTCGTAATTCTGTCTGTCTGTCTGTCCGTCTTTCTGTACCTCGACCTGCAGCCTAAACGGCTGAAGCGATTTTCTTCAAACTTTGGACTTAAGGTTCTTATGTGATTCCCTAGAGGGGAAATTGAATTTTTTTTTTTTAGCCTAAAAAAATAACGGTACCTGTCATACAAAACCAATATACGAAAATTCATTTATTTCAAAAAAGGCTCTAACGATTTTCAAAAAAAAATTACCAGGTACTAAAACTACTAAAATAAATATTTTGGTAGAAAAAAACATTTTTTAAAACGGTTATTAACCGTAGCTGTCATACAACCGATTTTTTGGTATTCAAATTTCTCGTTAACTACTAACCGATTTCAACCTAAATTTTTATAAAAAGGTCGCTTACAATTTCAACAATTTTGGATATAAAATTATTCGAAAAAATAATTTTTGGATTTTTAAAAAATATTTTATATATTTTATTTTAAAAAATGTTCGAGACTTTTTATATATAAAAAATCAGATGGCATACTTTTTTTGAGCTCTATCTGTTTTAGCTATTAAAATAACTTATTTATAATAATTCATAGTAATCATTAATATTTTTTTTTAATGATATCATAATGTTATGGAACCAATAAATATGTACATTGTCTATTTCAAGCTACGTTAAAGTTGTTTGCTACGAGAGCAAATATTTTGCGATCCAGTCGTGCCCATTTTTTTTTAATTCGGATAACTGGTGCTCGGCTGCGGCCGGGGAAGAATATCTACCGCACAAGCAGAGCAACTCATTTGGGGTGATCGTTTAGTTTGTTTCAAAACACAAACTGTTTGGTTGCTCCAATCGGTGACTGAATAGTTATTGCATGTGTGCGCAGTCTCATATAAGAGCATGGGATTCATTTTAGCAACCAAACTGTTTCGTAATTGAAGTTGCATATGCGCCCCTAGCCTTAGGGGTTAAGGAAAACTATTGCCAAAACCTAAAAAAAAAAAATGGACACGACTGGATCGCACAAACTTGCTCTCGTAGCTAACAACTTAATATTTGTTTTTTTTTTTTTTTGTTTAGCATATTTTTTTATTAGCATATTTATTGAACAACGATATTTACAATTTGACTTATAAATAGTTAGATACGATGATATTATACATTTATTGGCACATAGGGGCCAAATTTTATACTATGTCTTAAATTTAAAGGATTATTAAATATAAAATACATGTCAAAAAATTAAATCTAAAAGTCGGTTGACTTAATTGTCCTCGGGGTGTTCCGTCCCGGTTGTCAAGTTGTGGTTTTTGGTGGGGAGCTGGGTTGGCGTTTAGCTACGGTGATATGCTGACCCAGTTTCAGCGTAGAACAAAACTGCTTGCTCGTTGTCTGCGATGATGTTGTCGTCCAGGATATCCATCGCACTGAGGTATCTCGGCTCGGTTTGTCGTTGCTCGGTGGCTATCCTTCTTATTAGTTGATTTGGGTGATTGTTGGTGTGTCCTACAAGCTTCTTTGCTTGTAGGAGTAGGTACCGGTCCAGGGGATGATGTTCGCCTCTGTGTACAGACGTTCATTGCTGTGATGTCTCATTCGCTGGCGGTCGAAATGTAGTCCGGTACAGATCCGGAGTAACTTTCTTTCGAATATTTGAAGTTCTTTCATGGCCGTCTTCGAGATGAAGAACCAGATTGGAAAGGAATAGCTGATGACAGGCCACAGGAAAAGCTGTACATAAGTATCTTCGTCTTCTGGCTTAGTCCGTTTCTGCGTCTCATCAATGGGTGGAGTTGGTGGAAGGCCCAATTGGCTTTTTTGAGAACGTTTCGTGAGTGCGGGTTGAACCTTAGCAACTCATTAAAGTGAATACCGAGGTACTTAACGTTCTTTTTGACTGCTATCGTGGATCCATCCAGAAAATTCAGAACCAGACTTCTGCAGATCGCTGCGCTGCGACTACCTCTACTGGGTCTCCTGAAGCACACAAGCTCCGATTTGGAGGTGTTTATCCAGATGCCCCATTTGTTGTAGTAGGCGTAGAATTTGTTAATGTGGTATTCAACTTTGCGTACAGCTGCCAGCCGAGACATCGATGTGGCGTATGTAAGGGAGTGATCAGCATACAGGAAATTTTGGCAACCAGTTGGTATAGGCTGAGCTTCGAATCTTGGGCAATTCCGGCTTTGATGTTCTTCACTAGTGATTTACATTTGTCCAGTTGAACGTAGAATTTTCTGGAAGAAAGAAAAAAGAATTTTTGTTAGTGACGGAGGTTAATGAAATACGTGAAGCTTATGGATAAGGGCTTCAATCCATACGTTTTCGAAAGCTTTCTCAACATCCAGAAAGCATCCAACGTTGACACGATGATTGTTAAGGGCTATGGTGATGACATGCTGGAACTTCAAGAGCGGATGCAAAGAAGTGTGCTTTTCCCTATAGCCAAACTGCATGTCCGGGATGATGGCGTTATCGCTGCAAAATCTCTTAAGTCTCCGAAGTAATACTTCTTCCAGTATTTTACTTATATTGTTCAGAGGCGAAATCGGCCTGTAATTGGACACCAACTTGCAAGCACCTTTCTTCGGGATGGCAACGATCTTTGCTGTTTTCCACTTTTGAGGGAAGTAGCAGTTGTTGATGCAGTTGTAAAAGGATCATCACTGCGTGTGGCAGTCTTTTCAGGATGTAATTTGAAACCCCGTCTGGTCCGGCTGACTTTTTCGGCTTTGAATTCCCGATGATATCTGCTACCTCCTCCAGATTGCAGAGATGTGTACTATCAAGTGGATCACTTGATATGTATATAAAATGAATGAATGATATAAAACGACTCCTTCCGGGTTTGGCTGCAGGGTTTGCTGGATGGATGCCTCAACTTCGTTCAGAAACGTTGAATCGTCCGGTGGGTTTGGTGTGAAGTTTCCGTCGAAGTAGGTGGCGAACGCTTCCACTTTGTCTTGTGTTGATGTTGCTTCAATATTGTTGTGACTGATGATTTCCGGGATTGTAGGTCTTTTCCCAACAATTTTCTTGATGTTCTTGAATGCTTCAGGTCCTGGCTTGGTCGCCTGTAGCCTCTTCTGGAACTGGATGTTGTTATGGTGCTGGACGGAGTTCCGCAACATGACATTGACACATTGCAACTCGCTCCAAACGGTTCGGTAATTGCTGTTGGTGGTGTTCAGCTCTCTCTGATGGATCCTTTGGAGTCGTTTTCTCAGACACTGTCTGTGGGAAGATCTTGGTACCTATCCCTTGACGTCTTCAGCCGCTTTTGGTGTTCCAATGCATTACATACAGCTTGTTCCAGACCATCTATAGCAGAATCTATTTCACTATCCAGCAAGTTCCGGTTTGAGATGGAAGCGTAATGTTTTCATCTATGTCCCTTTGAAGTCGTTCAACATCCAGCCGTCTATAGTCAATGAAGTTCTCTGTTGGCTCTGTTGCTATGCAGATGGGTTGGCAAAGCATGATGCTAAGCTGAACAGCTTCATGGTCCGAGTCACTGGTCACAAGTGTGCAGGTGTAGATGCAGATTCCTGGAAGTAAATAAACAAAATTAGAAGTTACAAAAAGTTGGTTTCGGTTCAGGAACAACCACCAATGAATGCTGATCCTGATTAGCATCCAACCAGCCTGCAATCGCTTTTCCCACAGGGGAAACTGTGGTATCCAGCCAAAGGTGATGCCTTGCATTGAAATTACCGCCAATTAGAACGTAAGTGCTTCTTTGAAGAACGCTGTTGAAGACGTGCAGGTCGTTTTGTGTATTTCTCATGCTGGAATGGCATTTGAAATATACGCTGATAATAGTGAGGGTCTCATCTCTTCCTGTTTGTATGGTGACGGCAGTGGCTTCGCTTGTCCGCATACCTGAGATGCTGACTTCGTTGGTGTTGGCCGAAAGGTTCTTCCTCACATAGATAGCGGTGCCTTTTCGGTCCTCCTTCTTTTCCTTCCACAAAGTTTTGTAACCGATGATGTCAATGTTGTTGCGTCTGGTTTCATTGGTCTCACTGAAGAGTGCGTGTCCGGGTTGTTGTTCTTCATAAACAAGTTGAATGACGTCCTTCTTTCCAGGCTGTATAACGAGTTAGCGTTATACGTCAGTGTTCGGATTTTCTTTAGTTGCATAACTGGAAGATGAAGGTGGCTAACGCAACGGACTTTTCTCCCTCGCTCAGCTGACCATAGTTATGTGGTATGGCGCTCCTGGCCTTTTCCATCACGGACATGAGGTTGGATCCGAAGATACGTTGCACTTCCGTGTTGAGGTTCATTGTTGGGGAAGCTTTTGTTGATCTCATGGTTGGCTTGGCTGGTGCTGAAATTGCTGAACTGGTCTTGACTGGAGTCCTTGATAGATGTTGCTGTTGCTGCTGCTGGTTCTTGGAAGCTGCTGGTTTTGGTGATGGGCCACCTCTGACTATATTTGCGAAACTAACTGCGGGGCGGGTTATGGTGCAGGCGGACTTGGCCGCAAACTCCTTTTGTGATTTTTTCTCGGCCAGGACCTTGTTCCTCTCGGTTTGTTTTGCTTTAAGAGTTGGGCAACCCTTAAAGCTTGCTGGATGACCTTCCTTTTGACAGTTCGCACACCATACGTCCGATCCCGGTTTTTCCTTGCGCTGGCACTTTCCAGGATCGTTGGCCTCCTTGCACTTTACGCATACGTATTGTCGTCCACAGTTGGAGGCAACGTGTCCAAATCTTTGGCAGTTTAGGCATTGCACTAGGCATTGCACTTGCTGATTTCAGCAATGTTCCCGGAAAAGCAGAAAATTGGTGGCATTTCTGATGCCTTAGCTAGGTTAGTAGTAATGTTCTTAGGATCGGATGTCATCTGAGGCTGGGTTGGTTTGGTGATTGAGGCCGCGGGAGCTGGCTGCTTCGTTGTCAGAAAAGCTGTAATAAGTTGTTGTTGTGCCTTTTTTGCAGACTGGGTTGGTGGCAGGATTGGAGTGGGTTTTTCGGCTATGGCTGTACAAGGTGGCTGCTTCTTTGTTGGGGAACTCTGGCTTGAAGTGAAGGCTGCTGGTTCCGTTTGCTGCTTTTTCGGAAACGTGGCGGCTTTTCCCTGCTTCCTGGGCCACGAATTCCTGCCGTCATCAGAGCTACTAGCGGTTTTACACTCGCTACATGCCTCTTCTTCGGTGCAGAAAGTTGTAACCACATCTTCATCACTATCCATGGACTCAATTCCCATTATCTCGATCTCTTTGTTGCCGTCTTCTTCGTCTTCGATATTGTTAGGCTGGACAATATTTGGATAATCTAGGGCCGTATTCGTGGCGCAGGCCGTTGACAATCCTTTTCAGAAACGCCTCTAAAGCCGCAAGAGCTGATTTATTGGCCCACCCATTGCTGGATTAGCTACTATTTTATTTGTCATCTTTATTACTTTATTACGGATTAACTAGGTATAGCACAAACACTTATTTTAAAATATAACTTGCACTGCACATTAATCCGGATTTTTAGTGTGGGATTTACCCTTTTTCAAATCCTTTCGGTAATAAACACAGGTAGCCGGCAGGTATACCTGTGTTTGTTCCTTTTATTTTTCTTCTTAATTAGGGGTTGTTTAAAATACAATGACTTTTATTTTCTTCCGCTAGCACGTCCGTGTGTGTCGGCTGACTGTCACTGAATGAGAGCTAACAACTTGAATGTAGCTTAAAATTGACAATGTGCGTTATAGTGGTTCTATAACATTATGATATCATTTAAAGAAGCTTTAAAAACTATTTAAAATATAAATTATTACTATAAATGAAGTATGCTATCTGATTTTTTTGATAAATATGAACGTATGAACAAAAATTTCGAAAATCGTTAGAGCGTTTTTTTTTTTAAATAATTTTGTATATATAAAAATTCTTGAAAATTAAAAAAAAATAAATTTGGTATACCAACTTTTAGTATTTAATAAAATAAAATTTTGCACAAAATTTGAAAAAAAAAAATCATCAACCCATTCTCAATATTTTTTTAAAACTCCAAAAATTATTTTTTTTCCAAAAATTTTATACGCAAAATTGTTAATATTGTAAAGGACCTCTTGCACAAAATTTGGTACAAATCGGTGTAGTCGTTAATGAGAAATTTTAAAACCAAAAAATCAGTTTTATGACAAGTACAATGAAAAACCTTAATAAATTTTTTTTCCTACCAAAATATTAACTGTCGGAATTATAGTAATTCGAATTTTTTTTTTCAAAATCGTTAGAGCCGTTTTTGAAACAAATCAATTTGTGTATATTGGTTGTATGGCAGGTACCATTATTTTTTGAGAACCTTAAATCTAAAGTTTGAAGAAAATCGCTTCAGCCGTTCAGGCTGCAGGTAGAGGTACAAACAGATAGACAGAAAGACGGACAGACGGACAGACGGACAGACAGACAGACAGAATTGCGATACCCACTTTTTTCGCGTTGTCTATCATCGTAATGTTAGGGAAAATTATTATCTCGATTTTTTTTCCACGAATCCTTAACTTGCCCTATACTACGTATTTTGCAAGTAAAAATGGGCACGACTGGATCGCACAAAACTTGCTCTCGTAGCTAACAACTTTAACGTAGCTTGAAATAGACAATGAACATATTTATTGGTTCTATAACATTATGATATCATTAAAAAAAAGTTTTAAAATATATATGGATTATTATAATTTAGTTATTTTAATAGCTAAAACAGATAGAGCTCAACAAAAAGTATGCCATCTGATTTGCTTAATAAATATGAATTTATGAAAAAAAAAATTCAAAAATCGTTAGAGCGGTTTTTTTTTTAAATTAATTTTATATGTATAAAAAATCTTGAACATATTTTAAAATAAAATTTGGTATGCCAATTCTAAGTATTTAATAAAATACATTTTTTTACAAAATTAAAAAAAAAAAATCATTAGCCCGTTTTCAAGATATTGAATTTTCAAAAAAAAATTTCAATATTTTTTTAAAAATCCAAAAATTTTTATATGCAAAATTGTTTAAATTGTAAGCGGCGTTTTGTTTTTGTTGAAATCGGTGTAGTAGTTAACGAGAAATTTGAGAACCAAAAAATCGGTTGTATGACAGGTACCGTTAATAACCGTTATAAAATAAAAATTTTCTACCAAAATATTTATTTTAGTAATTTTATTACCTCGTCATTTTTTTTGAAAATCGTTAAAGCCGTTTTTGAAATAAATCAAATTTTGTATATTGGATGTATGTTAGGTACCGTTATTCCAAAGTTTGAAGAAAATCGCTTCAGCCGTTAAGGCTGCAGGTCGAGGTACAGACAGACGGACAGACAGACAGAATTGCGAGACCCACGGGGGCACGGGGGGCACAGGCCCTGGGCGGCACTTTGCCAGGGCAGGGGTGGCAAAATCGGCGACAAGAAATAAAAAAAATCCCTTATTCTTCAAATTAATTAATTTGTTGAGTCCAAAGAATCCAACTAAAAATTTCCCCGGTGGTAAAAATGTTTCATAGGCATAGTCAATAAACGGGCATTGATTATGTTTTACGTTGCTGAACAAAAGTACCACTTCGGGTGGCACTTTGACAGGGGCGGCAAAATTGGCGACAAGAAATTAAAAAAATCTTTTATTCTTCAAATTAATTAATTTGATGAGCCCAAAGAATCCAATTCAAAATTTCTTACTTACTTACTTTACTTTTGATGGCGCTCACAGCCCAGGATGGGCTTCAGCCTCAACTAACAAGCCCCTCCAGCCAGCTCTGTCCCTAGCTAGTCGCTTCCAGTTGCGCACACCGAGTGCTTTGATGTCGTCATTCACTTGATTGCGCCACCTGTTACGGGTTCTTCCTCTGCTGCGTACCCCATCGGGGTTGGATTCGAAGACTCGTCGGGCAGGTGCGTTGCTGTCCATACGCTCCACGTGCCCCAGCCATCTCAGCCGCTGTATTTTCAGCTTTTTGACCAGGTCAACGTCGCTGTATAGCCCGTATAGCTCGTCGTTGAATCTTCTCCTCCATACTCCTTCGATACACACCGGACCGAAAATCACACGAAGAATCTTCCTCTCAAAGCACCCTAGCAGATTTTTATCCGAATCTTTCAGTGTCCATGCTTCTGACCCATAAAGCAGGACCGGGATGATTAGGGTTTTGTATAAAGTCTCCTTGGTTCTCTGAGAGAGGGCCTTACTACTTAAATGCCTTCTTAGACCGAAGAAACAGCGGTTGGCAAGAGTAATTCTTCGCTTGATCTCTGCACTGATGTCATTCTGCGATGTAATAGTGGAGCCCAGGTAGACAAAGTCCTTGACAACTTCGAAGTTATATCTGTCCATCGTGATATTTTGCCCGAGTCGACTTCGTCTTGTCCTCATTAACCGCCAATCCCATTCTAGCCGCCTCCGATTCAATGCTCGCAAATGCCCCTGCCACAGCTCGCTTCGTTCTGCCGACAATGTCTATGTCATCCGCATATGCAAGCAATTGAACGGACTTTTGATAGATTGTACCGCTGGTGTTGACATGTGCGTTGCGTACAATGGCTTCAAGAACGATGTTGAATAGGTTGCATGATAACGCGTCGCCTTGCCTCAATCCTTTCTCAACATCAAAGGAATCGGTGGTGTTCTTACCAATTTTGACGGAGCAGCGAGAATTCTCCATCGTCATCCTGCACAAGCGGACGAGTTTGGCAGGGATGCCGAGACTCGACATGGCTCTGTATAATTCGTCCCTTTTCACGCTATCATACGCGACTTTAAAATCGATAAAAAGGTGGTGTGTATCGATCTGGAATTCCCGGGATTTTTCTAAAATCTGTCGGAGTGTGAACATTTGATCGACGGTTGACTTGCCTGGCCTGAAACCGCACTGATAAGGGCCGATCAGATCGTTGACAAAAGGTTTTAAGCGGTCACACAGGATGGCCGACAAGATTTTATAAGCGACGTTTAGGAGACTAATTCCTCTGCAGTTGGTACATTTCAGAACATCTCCCTTTTTATGGATGGGGCACACTATACCGAGGTTCCATTCATCGGGCATACTTTCATCCGATCAAATTTTGCAGATGAGCTGGTGTATGCTCCTAGCCAATTCATCTCCCGCTGATTTAAATAGTTCGGCTTGCAAGCCATCCGCACCAGCAGCCTTGTACGACTTAAGTTTGGATATCGCCTGCCGCACTTCGGTTAGGTCGGGTGGACGGAACTCTTGGCTATCATCGTCCAAGTTGAATTGAGTGTTCTGCCTATTAGCGGCATCTTGGCTGTCTTCGCCATTAAGCAGTCTACAGAAGTGTTCTTTCCAGATCCTCAGCACTGACTGTGTGTCTACTACCATATTCCCACTCTCATCTCGGCAGGCTTCCGTTCTAGCCTTGAATCCTTGGGTGGATCACTTCACCCTCTGATAAAATTTTCGAACATCTCCCCTACCGCTACAACCCTCAATAGACTCTACCGCCCGCTTCTCGTGCTCTCTCTTTTTCCTCCTGACAAGTCGGCGTTCCTCTTTTCGTTTCAGCCCGTAGAGCTCCCGGGCCACTCTCTCAGCAGCTCTTGTTCGAGTCTGCAGCATTGCCTGGTAGGCCTCGTCCTTAGCTGCATGCGCTATCCGGCACTCTTCATCGAACCAGGGGATTCGTTGTATTCGCCTAGTGAAACCCAGCACATCAGAGGCGGCACTTCTGATGGCTTGTAGACAGTGTTCCCACTGGTCCTCTGCACTTAATGCTGGTGGCGGACCTCCTGAGAGATTAAGAGTTACGTGGTCTGCAAAAGTTCTGGCAGTCTCTTGCGATTTAAGCTTCTCGACATCGAATCTTTTCACAGCATCTGCTCTGCATTTTCGCGTCATGGATATCCGCATACGTAGTCTAGCTACCACCAGGTAGTGATCCGAGTCAATGTTGGCCCCTCGGAACGTTCGGACGTCCAAGATACTGGAAGCATGTCTCGCGTCTATCGCAACGTGGTCGATTTGGTTGACGGTTACTTGATCACGCGACCGCCAAGTCCCCTTGTGTATATTGAGGTGTGGGAAGTAGGTGCTTGAGATGATGACATTTCGCCCCGCCGCAAAGTCTGCCAGCCTGTGTCCGTTGCCGGAAGTTTCGTCGTGTAGGCGAAAGTCTTCCCCTTATCACAAAACCGCAACCAAAGAGCCGCTGACCCTGTTCCTTCAAGCACCCGCCGTAGTAGATGTCACACGTTTTCAGTCTCCGTACGCCCTCTCCATCCCATCGCACTTCCTGGATGGCTGTTACGTCAGCCTTTAGCCTGTCCAGGTTCTCCACTAATTGTTCGGCTGCAAGTGTTCTGTATAAGGACAGGACGTTCCACGTGCAGATCCGAAATTCATTGTCCTTGTTTCGTTTGCTGGGGTCGTCAACTTTAAAATCATCCATATCCGAGGCTTGTTGTTGTTTCATTCAAAATTTCAAGAAGCAAAAAATGACCGAGGCCATTGATATCGAGTCAGTAATTAAAGAGTTTGCTGTAATTAAAAGCAGCCGAGTTCAGATGTAAACAAGTTCTCTTCTTTGAAAATACATTTTAAAAAAATGAATTAAATAGGTTCCTACACACTTTACAGCAAAGTTCTTTATAAAATTTATTTATTTTATTTATAAATATATTTATTTAATTTTATTTTTGTATTTAACTCAAAAAAACAGTAATAAAATTAACTATGTATTAATTTATGTATATACAATATAATGGAAACAATTAGTAAAAAGAAAATGAATTAGAAAAATGTCGTTTTATATATCTTCTTAGAATTTTAATTTAAAATACCTACAATTTATTATGAAGTAAAGTTAGTTCGCTGATTTTTTAAAGTGATTGGAAACTCGATAGATTTGTCGAATAAGAGTGGGTTGTTAATCCGGATGGAGAATAAACAATAGGAAATTGATCAATAAATGTATGTGCCAAATAAATTACATGTTCTCAAAAACGCAGGGTAAAAATGTCTCGATCTCGAAAATTTAGTTTTAGAATTTTCCTGCAGCAAGCCAGTGTATTTTTTGCAAATGGTTCAAGATAATTCCTTATTAACTTAACTTACTTATTAAGATGTATTGGGTAAATTGGATTATAAACCCAAGATCATTACCAAGTACGTAGATGACCTGTTTGTTGTGATCAAATCCCAAGAAGTACAAAATACACTTAATGCATTGAACTCTTTCAATAATAAAATCAAATTCACGGTCGAATTGGAATCAAATGGCGAACTTCCATATTTGGATGTGAAAGTTTTAAGGCGGAATGATAGACTGATTTTCGATTCGTATAAAAAACCTACTGCTTCAGGTCGCCTTATTAATTTTCACTCCAAACAACCCAAACCAATAATTATCAACACGGCACAAAACTTTGTCAACCGTGTTCTCGACACAAGCGATGTTTCCTTCCACCAGAAGAATATAAACATTATCCGGAACACCCTGTTATTCAATCGCTTCCCCACCATCATTGTCAACAAGCTCATCAAAAACTACCAACAAACCGAAAAAGACAAAAAAATTGATGCCCAACAAGTAACTTTGTACAAGAGCGCACTTTTCATTCCCCACCTCTCCAACCGTATCGTCACCGCACCTATAAGAGACAAGACGAAAACAAAAATTGCTTTCAAGTCTGCAAATCCCCTGAAAGACAAGCTTTTCACTAACATCAAAGGGAAAGTGGATAAGATGGAGAAAGCCAACATTATCTATAAGATCAATTGCTTGGGTGGGAAAGAGACAACATGTTCATCGGTCTATATAGGTACCTCCAAGCAAAAACTAAAAAATCGTCTGTCTGGTCATAGATCTGATTTGAACAGCAGGGCTGCACAAAAAACTGCATTAGCTCTCCATTGTTTACAGGAAAAACACAAACCAGATTTGGACAATGTGGAGATTCTGCAAACAGAGCAACATTATTCAAAGAGAATGTTGTTGGAGATGCTACACATAAATAACAACAACAATGTTGTCAACCGGAGATCGGACTGCGAAAAGCTTAGCAGCGCATACAGCCAACTGATTAAGCGTCCAACAACATACAGCAGGTTAAAGTATAGGTGATTGTTTTGATAAATGGAGGTTTTTTTTTTTTTTTTTTTCCTGTCCACCAGTAAATTCAAATTCAAATTTAAAGTTTAAACTTTTTAATTAATGTGTTTCTTTGTAATAGATTTTATTTCATGAGATTATTATGTAACTATAATGAGTGGTTTATTCCCTTAACGTAATTTCTTTAAGTATTGTTTGTAAGTTACTTGACGTCATATATAATACTTTTTATATTAATGTATGTATGTATAACTTTTATAATTTTTATAAATAAAGGCCTGATGAAGAGCATAAACATGCTCGAAACGTTGCACATCAAATAACATCTTTAATTTATTGACCTATAGCCCACAAAAAGTTATATCAATCTTTATCGATAAAAGGTCACAAATATTATACAATTTGTTTGATACAAATGTTACCAATGGTGTGTACAGCTTGCAGGTCCAAATCAAAAGAGATCGATGCTTAGAAAAGTTCTTATTAGCAAAGCCAAAGAAAATGAACACAAAAGGAATTCAAAACAAATGAGTGCAAATATGTAACTGTGTTAACAAGAACTTCTATGCATCAAAAATATTAGCGTTGAGTAGGTAACAAAAAAAATATAACTGCATGTGCATAGATTTTAGTTTTAAGAGCAAAATTACATAGGGTATAATTCGCCATGTTTGGCAAATTTACAAAATATTTTACGAAAATAAATTTGATCAAAATGAAATTATTTTAAATGCAATTTAAATGAAATTAATTTGTAAATAATTTAAGTATTTGTGAATGAATAGTTGAATTTAATTTAGGTTGATTAATCCTGAATATTCCGGCCCCCCTGGAACGAGTTTCAGGACATGGGTACTCGTGCCAGCTTGGTAATTGGACGGACAAATGTTCCACCAGCCGTCTTTACAGTTGCCACTCGTACTCGACCATCAGAACCTTCAGTTGTAGCCTCGACTTTTCCAAGAAACCACTTGGTGGAATATTTGGCTCCTTTATAATAACTAGATCCCCTGTGTTTAGGTTTGGAGTGGATCGCTTCCACTTCGGACGTTCTTGAAGGGTGGTGATGTACTTCATATGCCAACGTTTCCAAAACCCTTGCACCATATTTTGGAGGTGACTCCAGTGGGAAAGTCGGTTGACTGGTGTGTTCATAGTAGTTGGCTCTGGGACTGCAGTTAACGGTTCACCTATAATGAAATGTGCTGGGGTTAGAGGGTTTAAATCACTATTTGATATAACACATAAAGGACGAGAATTAAGAACAGCTTCGATTTGAGTAAGAACTGTGTATAGTTCTTCGAAAGTAAGTATGGTTGATCCAATTACTCGTCGTAGGTGAAACTTGACGGACTTGACACCAGCCTCCCACAAACCACCAAAATGGGGTGCCGATGGGGGGATAAAGTGCCATTCCACATTGTCCTTTGCAAGTGCCGTAGCAACGGCTTCGTTGTATGCTTCTGATAGTACCAACTTATGCATCTCGTTGAGACATCGACGCGCACCTTGAAAGTTGGTTCCGTTGTCCGAATAGACGTTCGAAGAAAGGCCACGTCTAGAAACAAATCGACGGAAAGCGGCGAGAAAGGCTTCGGAAGTGAGGTCACTCACTAGCTCGAGGTGGATAGCCTTTGTGGCCATACACACAAACAAACATATGTAAGCCTTTGACGTTTTCGGATTACGACCTCGTGAAAACTTGATGTTAAAAGGCCCAGCATAATCACAGCCTGTATGTGAAAACGGACGGATTTGTGAGATCCTTTGAGATGGTAAGTCACCCATTAGCTGCGTAGTGGTGTCCTTTCGCAGTTTGTAACATCTATTGCAGTCAAAAACTATCTTACGAATGATGTTACGTGAGCCCAAGATCCAAAACTGTTGTTTTACAATGGCGAAGGTTGCGGTGACTCCTGGGTGAAGGTTTCCTTTGTGGATAACTTCTATAATAAGATGAGAAAAACGATTATTAGGCAGAATATAAGGATGTTTTATGTTAAAGGATATGTAAGCATTTTTTATCCTGCCTCCTACTCTAAGAAGACCTTTGTTATCTAAAAAGGGAGAGTATTTTAGAAGTTTTGATTTTAAGGGTAATTGGTTTTTATTTATCAGGGCGCGGATATCTTCACTGAATGAGTTTTGTTGTATTGATTTTATTAAGGTTGTTTTCGCGACGATGATTTCTTTTAGGGTTAAATATGAGTTACGACGATTAGGTTTATTAGATTTTTCACTCAGATAATTGAAGATGAAACGTATGACGTAAGCGAGTATCCTTTGCATACAAAACCACGATGATGTTTTGTTGATTATATGATCGATGACATCAAATTTGTTAGATGATGTTAGAAGAACTTGAGGTGGACATAGTCTTTTTTCGAGTAAAAGTTCGTTCTCTTCCGGTTTAAAAGTCACGAGTTTAGGTTTTGTCCATTCACTTTCCTCCGCCGATAACCAAGGCGGACCAGTCCACCAAAGATGATGATTTGGAAGATTTGACGGAAGGATACCGCGCGACGCACAATCAGCTGGATTTGACTCGGATCGAATATGGTTCCAGCAATTCCTTGGAGCAGTTTCTAGTATAGCAGATGTTCTGTTGGCGACAAAAGTAGTCCAGCGACGAGGAGGTGACGTGCAAAACTATTTCAGACGTGCAAAACTATTTCAGAATCACACCACGCTAAGGTTCTGGAAAATTTATACGAAAATGATGATTTTATGAGATTGAACAAGCGAGTTAGCAGCAAAGCTCCACAAAGCTCCAAGCGGGGAATTGAAATCGGTTTTAACGGAGCCACTTTGGTCTTCGCTGCAATGATGGTTACCTTGTATCCTTCAGCGGTTTTACAACGTGTGTATACAACAGCACCGTACGCGAGTTTGGATGCATCGCAGAATCCATGAAGCTCGACTTCATCGAATGAAGATGCAAACAAGTCTCTGGGGACACGAACCTGCTCGAAAAACGAAAGCTCTTGTCTATACTTTGCCCATTTTTCAGCTAACTCCGCAGGCAACGGGTCGTCCCATCCAAGATTTAAATTTGATGACCAGAGTTCCTGAAACAAGATTTTGAAGAGAACGACAGATGGTGCAAGTAGTCCTAACGGGTCAAATATTCGCGACACTTCTGGCAACAGCGAGCGCCTCGTCAACAAGATGGTTGGCAGACTATTTGACATGCGAAAGGAGTATTCGTCATTTGAAGGGTTCCAATGCATGCCAAGCACTTTTACAAAGGATTTTGAACGTTCGGTATCGAAGATGGAATACTCACATTCTTCCTTTGGGAGCAAGGCTAGAAGAGAAGAACAATTAGAGCTCCATTTTCGGAGCTGAAGTTTGGCCAAGGAAAGAAGAGCAAATAGTTCAGATTGTAATTCGATGAGTTCCTTGGTCGATTTAGCTCCTGTCATGATGTCATCGACGTAGACATTTTCTAGTAGAACTCGGGCTGCGTTTGGGTGGTCTGATTTATAATCTTCTGCAAGTTGCTTCAGAATTCGAACAGACAAAAATGGAGCAGATGCTGCACCGTACGTCACAGTACGTAAGCGATAATGCTCGACTTCTTTCGAAGGAGATTCACGCCAAACAATGCGCTGATAGTCAGCGTGTGAATCATCAACCCAAATTTGGCGAAACATCTTAACAACGTCCGCAGTAAAAACGAAGGGATGTTGACGAAAACGTAAGCACACACCTATCAAATCGCGTTGAATAGGAGGGCCTATCAATAGAGTATTGTTCAAAGACTTTCCCGTTGAGTCCTTGGCTGAACCATCAAACACGACACGTAATTTTGTGGATGAACTGTCCGGCTTCAACACTGCGTGATGAGGAAGATAAAAACATCTGCCATCAGTTATGGCGATTTCTTCCCGAGGAATCTGAGTCATATGGCCTAAGTCAATATATTCTCGCATGAACTTAGAATATAATTCTCGCAAATTGGAGTTTTGAGAAAAACGACGCTCCATTGCATAGAGACGCGAAACAGCAAGAGGTAATGTGTTTTCGAAAGAAGGATTTGATGTTTTGAATGGAAGTTGAACGACATACTTCCCGTCTGCAGACCGAGAAAATGTTTGGCGAAAATGTTCTTCCGCCTGGTCGACCACAGATGTATGATTTGCTGGAGGAACTTCCTCGAGTTCCCAGAATCGTTGTAATAATGAATCTATGTCGACTAGAGAATGAAATGACGTTAAACAATTCGATTCTTCTGGTTCAAAGAATTGTCCCGTTATGATCCAACCAAACGAAGTACTTTGAGCGATTGGGCACCCATCTGGACCACTAATTTGTCCACTCTTAAGAATGCTCCAAAGCTTATCAGCTTCAAGAAGAACATCAATGGGAGCAGTGATATTGAAATCTGGATCAGCGAGTTCGAGATTTGAAATATGAGACCAAGAAGACACGTCTATCGATTTAGATGGTAAATTCGAAGATAATTTATCCATTATAAATGCATCAACGAACAAATGAGAAGTGTTGAAACGAGAATGAAGGTTTAACGATATACGTCCTTTTGTATATCCTATTTCCGTAGCCGATAAACCGAGAATAGGGATTCTTGAATGAGTTCTATGATACCCGAGTCTTTGGGCGAAAGATTCAACAACGAATGTAGATTGTGACCCGGAATCTAGAAGCACACGACAGTCTATAAGATTTCCCTGAATATCTTGAATTTTAGCCAAGAGAGTTGGTAAAAGCGTTTTCTTTCGACAGCCAATTTCAAGCGAATGACTACTTATGATCTGACTCGGAACAGTAGATGTAGTTGTAGTTGTAGCTGTAGATGTAGCTGTAGACGTTGATAACGGAGGTTGAGATTGAAGCGAAGAAGTCGAAGAAGAAGGTTGAAATTTTGTGTATGCATCTTCGGAATGCACAAGCGAATGATGGCGTGAGTGACACACCCGACAACGAAACGAGGAACGGCATTTATGCGACGAATGGCCAGCACGAAGGCAGTTAAAACAAAGAGTATTGTTTTTTGCAAAACTACGACGAGAGTCAATGTCTAACGCGACGAATTTTGTACACTGCTGAAGTATATGATTTTCTTTACACATTGGACATTTTGATGACGAAACTGAATCTGAAGGCCCAGCTAAATGAGCCCGAATGCTACTTGGTTGCTTTGTCCGCGTTGTGACCGACCGACTATTGAGAGACTGACATGCCTCAAGAGCATCGCATCGTTCTTCTAAGAATTCTAAAAATTCTGCTATGGTGCAGTCTTCACGAGAACCTATATGCTCTGCCCAAACTTGTTTTGAATCGGGATCAAGTTTGTTCAATAATAAATAAATGAGCCATGGGTCGCGACTCGATTTACCCAACGCATTAAGCCCACGCACAACTTCATCGGCACCATCAGAAATTTTTCTTAAAGTTTGAACACTGCAAACATTGGTAGTAGGAAGCGACAGAAAAGTTTCAATAAATGACTGAGCGATTAATTGTTTACGATCATAACGTTTTTCTAAACGATCCCATGCTTCTGCGTAATTAACATCGGATATGATAATGTGTTTAATGAGATTAGCTGCATCACCACGTAGGTACGATTTCAAGTAGTGAAATTTATGCGTTGAACTAAGATTCGTCTTAGTGTCAACTGATCCGAGAAACAGATCTCGAAAGGATGGCCAATCCTTATAACTTCCGCTAAACGGTGGCACAACGATATTTGGAAGTTTGGTTGTGTTCGAATTATTCATCGAAAACGAAGACGAATTATTTAATTTGTCCAAAAAAACCGTTTGCTGGTCAACTAACCGATCTATAGCAGATGTATTTAACGAAACTTCGTTGGAATTTATCCTTTCGCGAATAGCTTTAATAATTTGAGCATTGGTAACAAAATACTTTGTTTCGTATGCCGAAAATTCATTTTCAATTTCATCGACTTCAGCTTCTTGAGAATGTTCTAGAATCACATTATGAAGAGCAGAATATTCTGACCACGCGGTCTCAAGTTTATTTAACCGAATCTCCAGCATTTCTAGAGATGTGAATTCATCGATTGTTTCCACAAATGCTGCCGCCCGCGTTAAACGCCCCTTTGCGTTACCACATTTGATTTTCAATGCATTCGCCATATCGAAAGGCACAATAAATTTTGTATATTTATACGAGTATATATTATATTTTTTTTTGTAGAGAAAAAAAAAATTCATTCAACTTTAATTATGCTTCAATCAATTTAATATTTATATGATTAACCGATTCGATTAAATGTACGAAATGAATTAAAACAAATCGTATGAGTTCACTGTTCACATATGCGGCACATGAGGAGCTTCGAACAGGGTATCCCGTAAGTAATGGATAACCCTGAAATGCCGCATAGTAGACTTTATGACCGTACTGAAAACTGATAAAAAAAAGTTCTATCCCAACCACAAGAAAAGTTATATGCATTTTTTTGTTCAGTGCATTATTTTTTTTCTTACTTTACATTTTTGAATACCACGACTACAAGTGAATGAGTTCCATCATTTGTTTTTGCAGGAATATTTTACATTACTTGTGCCAACACATAAGTAGAAGAAAATTATTATAACTGTTGGACTTCTTAGAGAAAAAAATTATTTAACATTGAATTTCAATGCAAAATGTGAAAACAAATAATTTTTGAAAAAGGTAAATCATAGCTGGTATAAAAAAAATGCATGAATACCTGAGTGGCCAACTATTTTAAAACTATGCGCGTTAAATGCAGATTTCAAAATGGTATTACTTATTATTATATCTAGAGTCAATAGCAAGTTATTGGTAAAAATCTGCAATACTAGAGTAAATTTAGCAAAAACAAAAGTTTTCAAAATTAGCACAGTAAACGTGAAAATAATACCAAGCGTTGAACATAGCAGATTTTTGATTTATTGGCTGTTTTTACGATGTTGTCCTAATGATAAATCCAAGTTTTCAACTTCTAGGGCCGAATGCATTATTGATAAAAATGTCAAACAGGTGCAAAAAACGGTTACATTTTCGAGCTTGTTTTGAATTTTACCTGTTCTATTGGGCTTTAACAAACCCATCAAATATTTTGTTGGTTGCTATTTTTTATTTGTTATTTTCTTCAAACAAAAAGTCTTCTGATTCAATTTTAATTGTGTTTTTTGAATAGTAAATTGTAAGATCCTGAGAAAGTGAGAACGCATAAAATCGTAAGTTTTTTAAATTTTGAATTAAAGTTTTTGTAAATTGATTTTAATTCATAAGATTAAGACCACGACTAACACTTATTTATATCGTTTTTATTGTTCATTCTTCAGAAAAATTAACGGTCTAAATAGCTGTTTTCCTGAACCTGCTTTTTGATAATTAAGACGTTTGATTGAACTTTTTCGATGCCACGTATTCTGTATTCTGCACAAGAATATGCAAACATGCATGGAGAGTGCAGAGGCAACGCAAACGAAGCTGCGACTCTGTATAGAGAAAGGTACCCTAACGCACGTCACCCGGATTATCGAGTGTTTATTAGAGTCCATAGCTGTTTATCGGAAGGAAGGCTGCCTGGTAGTGGTGTTGGTGGTGCTGGCGTGGGACGACCCCCTCGAGGAGATACCGAAGACTTAGTGCTTGCGGAACTTGACCGAGATCCTACAGTATCAATCCGAGCAATAGCACGACGCACTGGGATCGGAAAGACGACTGCGCACAATGTGCTAAGTAAATATAAATATCATCCCTTTCACCTAACACGGGTGCAAACTCTCCAGCCGCAAGATTTTGAAACGAGAACGAATTTTTGTCGACAAATGATAATGAAAATTGAAGAAGATCAGCAGTTTTTTGACAAAATTCTTTGGAGCGATGAGTCGACATTTAAAAGAGATGGCTACACTAATCTCCATAATCTCCACTTCTGGGCACTACAAAACCCAAACATCATGAGGGAAGACAGGTCCCAGTACCAATTCAAAATAAACTATTGGACTGGGATTCTCAATGGGAAAATAATTGGACCCTTTGAGTTGCCGGGGATTTTAACTGGCCAAGGTTATTTGGAGTTCCTCCAAAATGATCTCCCAACCTTGCTGGAAGAAGTGCCTCAAGAACTAAAGGAATCCCATTGGCTTCAAAATGATGGTTGTCTAGCACACTATGCTGTGCCTGTGCGGGCATATTTAAATGCCAGATATCGAGGCAGATGGATAGGACGTCTGGGACCAATTTTATGGCCCCCCCGTTCACCAGACCTAAATCCACTTGATTTTTTTTATTGGGGATGCATTAAGGAAATCGTATACAGCAAGCCGATCAGGTCTTTAGAGGAGCTAAGAAATCGTGTGGAGGCAGCTGTATTACAAATTTCTGAGCAAAACCTTGCACGTTCACTAAGACGTTCATTTATTCGGAGGTGCAGAACCTGTATAAGAGTGGGTGGCAAACAGTTTGAGCATTTGCTTTAAATAAAAAAAACATTAAAAAATTATCTATTTTTGTTTTTGTTTTCTAACTAAGTGATCATGTGATTAAAAGCTGGCTCAAAAATTTTTTGTTTAGAGAAAATAACAAATAAACTAATAGCAACCAACAAAATATTTGATGGGTTTGTTAAAGCCCAATAGAACAGGTAAAATTCAAAACAAGCTCGAAAATGTAACCGTTTTTTGCACTTGTTTGACATTTTTATCAATAATGCATTCGGCCCTAGAAGTTGAAAGCTTGGATTTATCATTAGGACAACATCGTAGAAACAGCCAATAAATCAAAAATCTGCTATGTTCAACGCTTGGTATTATTTTCACGTTTACTGTGCTAATTTTGAAAACTTTTGTTTTTGCTAAATTTACTCTAGTATTGCAGATTTTTACCAATAACTTGCTATTGACTCTAGATATAATAATAAGTAATACCATTTTGAAATCTGCATTTAACGCGCATATTTTTAAAATAGTTGGCCACTCAGATATTCATGAATTTTTTTTATACCAGCTATGATTTAACTTTTTCAAAAATTATTTGTTTTCACATTTTGCATTGAAATTCAATGTTAAATAATTTTTTTCTGTAAGAAGTCCAACAGTTATAATAATTTTCTTCTACTTATGTGTTGGCACAAGTAATGTAAAATATTCCTGCAAAAAAAAAATGATGGAACTCATTCACTTGTAGTCGTGGTATTCAAAAAATGTAAAGTAAGAAAAAAAATAATGCACTGAACAAAAAAATGCATATAACTTTTCTTGTGGTTGGGATAGAACTTTTTTTTATCAGTTTTCAGGACGGTCATAAAGTCTACTATGCGACATTTCAGGGTTATCCATTACTTACGGGACACCCGTATATAGATATCATACAATCAATATATATGTAATGGGAACTCTTAAAAAAAAAAAACACTTTTAACTAAATTCTTTAAATTCGGCGTCGAAGGATCAATATGAATGCGAATAAATTGTATGGAATGGACTGTATTTAAATGTTTGATTAAGATGTTTTATCGTAATTGTCTTGAATATTAAGTGTCGAATAAAAAAAGGTTAAATGAAAAATTTCAATTAAATGTATTAATGTGTATTTGTCTTATATGTAGTTTGATACAAATGTTACCAATGGTGTGTACAGCTTGCAGGTCCAAATCAAAAGAGATCGATGCTTAGAAAAGTTCTTATTAGCAAAACAAATGAGTGCAAATATGTAACTGTGTTAACAAGAACTTCTATGCATCAAAAATATTAGCGTTGAGTAGGTAACAACAAAAATATAACTGCATGTGCATAGATTTTAGTTTTAAGAGCAAAATTACATAGGGTATAATTCGCCATGTTTGGCAAGTTTACAAAATATTTTACGAAAATAAATTTGATCAACATGAAATTATTTTAAATGCAATTTAAATGAAATTAATTTGTTAATAATTTAAGTATTCGTGAATGAATGGTTGAATTTAATTTAGGTTGATTAATCCTGAACAGCGTACATAGATCGCAAGTAAAAATAAGAATAACTGCCGTTAGTCGTGTGAAAGAAAAATTAAATTAAATAAGGTCAACAAAAAACTTAGAGTACCTAATTGGGTAATTCATGACCAAAACAAAAAATAAAATGGAAAAACGTAAAAATATGTTCGTAATAGTTTTAAATATATGGCTATGTTATACACCTAAATAAATTAAAAACAATAATTGCAGTCCATCGAGAGAAAAAACAATAAAAGTTGACCAAAGATTTCGATTTTGGGGTATCCATCATCTTATATAATGTACATTTGTACATATATGATTGCATACCAAGATTTCCAAAACAATAATTACGTCTACAAAAAATGCTTACGTTTATACCAAAAACGCATCACATATTCGACGTACATATGTACTGTACATGTTCATACATATATACTTAAATATGTTTCAAAAGTTGTTGACCAATGGGGAAACACTTCATAAACTGTTAGTGACAGTAAATACGTGCTTAATCATTATTTTCCATACAATGATCTTTTCTTACAAAACTAACTCAGATATTATTTTCTTAAGTCTTAGCGTTCATTTTACGCCCGCAACTACACGATAACACAAACAACTTCACAATTCACACCCAGTAATGTCCTAAAACAAATTATCACGAATACATTTTTTTTTGACAAATATTTTCAGTCGTTTGTAACTTTACGTCGTTCAATGACCAATAAAGCGACGTCTATAACATAAGAAACGATGAAACATCGAAAGACCTTTATTCATTTAACTCGACCTTCTCAAAGCCGTCAGGTACTACAGAGACAAAATTAAGGTAGGAGGGGCAAGGGTGTTACTAAGGCAAATGCCACAAATAAAAATCAGGCATACAACAAGAAATAAAATGACAAAAACAACAAAACATTGCGCGCACGTTCACTCCTCACCCAAACAACCTATGGCCACTTCAATACTACGAGTAACCGAACACAATATAAGTATGCAGGTATATTTAATTTAAGTACATATAAACTAACCATGCCAAGAGGCATTTTGCCTACCTCATTGCAAAGTCCCATTACAAGCTACTGCGAGTAGAAACTACCTTCTGTTCTGCTAAGGCATTCGTTACTTCAAAATACTATTAAATACGGTGTGCTTTGAGATGTGATGGTTTCGGCTAGTAAGGCTTTCTCGTTTAAATCACACCCAATCATTCATCCACCCATCTAGCCAAATACAAAAAATATCTTTAAAGTTTGACATGAATGCAGCCACAGCCCCGCACTACTGGCAGCCAAACGGGATAATCATTCATCCACCCATCTAGCCAAATACAAAAAATATCTTTAAAGTTTGAAATGAATGCAGCCACAGTCCCGCACTACTGGCAGCCAAACGGGGCTTGAAAATGTTTTCAAGAAATATTTTCCCACACTTTTACTACTAGATACCATCGAGCACGAGTCAGTTAAGACGTACCTAATAAACAAAAGGGGGAGACTGAAGCCTACGTAGCCATCATCGCCAACACTCCCAAGCCGTGCCGGACCGTGCGTTGGGTGGGACGACAGCAAATAATATTTATTTAAATTTTATCTGGTGATCTTTTTTAAACTTTTATTCCGCGTAAAGGCAAGTTTGTCACGTGTTGTAGCTATTTTGCGAGTATTTTTTGTTTGTTGAATAAACAAACAAAATTAGATTAAGACGAAGACATTGAACAATTTGCAGGGATCTTCTCAATAATACTTCCTTATTAAGATATCCATACGTATTTAAAAATAAATTAAAGCCTTATAATATTATTAATAGGCCATTGGTGTACTGGAATATAAAAAATGATTTGAACAGGTGAATTTTAAGGGTTTTTATTGTTATATATAGGAATATTAATTACCCATGCAATTCTGACTTTTTATGTTTTTATTATAACTCAAAAACTAAGCTCAATTTGAGAATCTAACTTTTGAAACTATTTGTAGAAAATTGAATTTTGCAGCACGGTTAGTAGTTTGTGTCTGGCCACTTTGTGGAATAAACGTAAAATTCTTTGGTAAGTATGAATAGCGAATCGATATTAAAACTTTGCGAATTCGCTAAATTCGTGTTAAGAATAGCGATTCGCTTAGGT
Source organism: Melangyna quadrimaculata (assembly GCA_949320155.1). Lineage (NCBI taxonomy): Eukaryota > Metazoa > Arthropoda > Insecta > Diptera > Syrphidae > Melangyna > Melangyna quadrimaculata. Next base: position 231,575,201 of record OX439483.1, on the reverse strand, counting down.
TAAGTTCACTTCAAATGTCAAAACTTAAGCGAATTTGATTATCACTGTATTACAAATAGCGAACTTTCGGTAATCTGTTCGCTAAAAGAGTCAAAACTTATCGAACTAAAATTCTATGTGATACCTCTATCGAATAATTAAGAATTAAAGACCTTTAAATTATTTGTTATTGTTTATTTTAGGAAAAACTTACAAAATAAATAAATTTGTAGGTCTTCCGCGTCGAATAAATGGACGATTTGTTAGGCAAGTTCAGGACCTCAAAGGTCTCACTGTAAAAATACTGAGCAAAAAAAATTTAAACTGGCTTGCTCTCTGGTTGGTCTGGTCGGAGCTCACTTTCCGAAACTTGAAAAAAAAAACAATTTGATTTGAGGAAGTGATACGGAATCACTTATTTTGTAAGAATAATGAACATGAATGTGGAAATGTTATTTTGCCAATTAGAAATACAATTGCCTCTTTGCTATATGCGAAGATGGAATATAAACCTGGAAAAAGAAGAAATATGAACAGGAATAGATAATGAAATTGGTCAAACAGTTGCAAAATGCAAATAATTTGAATAATGAATAATAAAAAAAGAGGTTTAAGTACACTGCGACCTTAAGATCTATTGTGCCCCCGTCTAGAACTAGATGAGATCGTTCATTTTATAGCTCTTCCTCCAAGTTTGTTTCTTTGAGAAACTTGAGTATTTGGAGAACTTTTAGAGATGGTAGTTCGCTCTCTTCTTTCTGGTGACGTCCAGATACTTATGTCTTTGTTGCGCGAGTGCATCGCATTTACCTAATATGGGGTCAGGTGTTTCCTCATGAGTGTCGCAGAGTCTGCATGTGGCACTACTCACCAGCCCAAGAATACTAAGGTGTCTTTTTTGTTTGCAGAGACCAGTGAGGAAACCGGTTATTATTCTGAGGTTATTCCTACTTAAGCATATAGTTGGTTGTAGCTACCAAGAAGTAGTTTCGCTTTCCTCAGGTGGGGGAGTTCTGTCCATATTTTAGATCTTTTGACCTCCTCTTCTGCTTTGATTTTATTTTTAATCACATTTTATCCTATACCACAATAGGGCTCAGGACCCGTTAAGGGTGTCGTTGCTCCTATTTTTGCCAAGGAGTCTGCCTCTTCATTACCCTGGACACCTACGTGCTAAGGTACCCAATGAAGTGTAACATTATTATTTTTGCAAAGTCGTTTAACCTATCCACGCACTCCCATACCAGTTTTGAACTAATGGCATAGGAGTTTCAATGCCTTGAGTGCGGCTTGGCTATCCGACAATGTTTTGGTTACGGTAGTTTCTTTCGAGATTACGTTCGGCACATTTTCCTATGGCATTTACTTCCGCTTGTAAAATGCTAGTGGACTGCCCCATCGACAGAGAAAGTTTGGTTCTTGGCCCAAAAATTCCTGCACCCGTCCCTTGGGATGTTCTCGATCCATTGGTGTACCATTTGATGGCATTTGTATTGAGAGAGAAGTTCACTGTTTCGACCACCCACTCTTTCTTGCTACTTAACTCCGTTCTGAATTTTTCTCGAAGTTGTACTTTTTAGTCATGCCATCTCTTGGAATGTCAAGTAATCTTGATACTGAGGACCTGGAAATGGATTCTCTTTCTCTAATTCCTATACATTTTCCCTTCCCTGGCGAATCTAAGGATGGCTCCCTTTGCTGCGCTTTCTACCACCACATAAAGTGGGGTTAGGTGAAGGATGCATCCAGTAATGCATATGCATGCGAGCCTTTGAATGTTGTCAAGTTATTTCCTAGTTGTTGCTAATTCGGTTCTTTTGTGCCATGCAACCACACCATAGGTAATGATGGGCCTTACCATCATGCTGTACATCCATCTAATGATGTTTGGTTTGCAACCCTATGATTTCCCTGCAAGCCTCTTGCATATCATTAGGGCTTTTGTGGCTTTCCCGACAGTTATTTCAACATGTTTATTACAGAGTAGTTCGCTATCAATTGTAATTCCCCGATATTTTACCTCCTTCTGGGTATCAATTACTGCACCAGCTAACCTGATAGTTTTCATGCGTGGCAGAAGTCTTTTCTTAGTAAAGGGTACGATTGTTGTCTTCGTTTATGTTTATGTTTAGTGCTACCGAAATGCACCATTTCCTAGTAATTGTCAGTCCTCTTTGGATTATATCACAAAGGGTTTCTTCAAACTTCTCTAAGGCTATTAAAACAAAGTCATCGGCAAAGCCAATGCAGCGTATGGCTTGAGAAGTAAGATTTTCGAGTAGTTCATCAACTACAAGACTCCACAGCAAGGGTGACAGTACCCCTCCCTGCGGACATCCTCTTGTTGTGATGCAGCCGTTCTTGTGCCTAGCATCTCACCTATCCATCTGGTTATAGTGATGGGTACGCATTTCCTAACGAGTGCTTTATTGACAGCCTCATGCGCGGTGTTGTCAAAGGCACCTTCAATGTCTAAGAAGGCACAACAGGCCGTTTAATTTGAGAGCTGAAATGATTTAGAACCAGAGATCAGAAATAAATCTCAACCTTTTAAAAGGTTCTTTAATAACTGTTATTTGTTTTCATTTTCAATAAAGGTCACACTATAACCTTTATCGCCAACAAACAAAAATATCGGTTAAGGTCTGAGAGAAACCTTGATTCAAGTGAAACTTTTTTGCGCGCGTTGAGAGTGAAATTTCAAGGTTGAATTTTTGTGAAACCAAAAAATGTAACGCCACATGTGCAACGCTGAGATCATTGATAAGCTAAGTTGTGGGAGGGAGAGTAAAAGTAAAAATTTTTAGTGAAAGGCTATTATATGTTATAGTGCAATAAGCTTGTTTTTTTTTTTTGATAATCTATATTATTGTAGCAGATAATAGTGAAACAAATGTCCTTTTATGTCTTATTACTAATTTCGTCAATTAGAATGTCTAAGTTTTTAAATGTTTCTATTGAATGGATAATGAAATTCTAAGAATCTTACTTGTTTAAGTTGTTTATCTATCTCCTATTGGTATTATTATTAAATTATTTTAAACATATTGGGGCGTATTCATAGTCATTTTAGACCTGGGTCTAAGTTAAACATAGGTTTAGTTGAATTTTCGGACCTTGCTTCTATTTTTTTAAGTTTATCATTTCAAAATATTTGAAGCTATTTGTGTAGTATACCAAGTTAATTATCTTATAAAAATATAAAACCAACAATTTGTAATTAAAATCGGTCTGTATTCATTGAGCCAAAATTGTCTTAAACTGTAGTTTAGTTAAACCTGGATCTATCTGCGACTATGAATATGCCCCATTATCTCAAAAAGGGCTAATTTCAAAAAAAAATAAAATTAAATCAGGAGAGTCCGCTAAAAATTTGAATGTACATTATATGGTTGAAAAATAAATAAAACCAAATTTAAGTTGTCATATAAATCAAATTTACAGATTTTTGATTTTGCAGAGATTTTGAGTGTAGGAATTTTTGGAAAGAGCTAGTCGGAAAACCTACACTCATAAACGTGTATGTCAAGTTAGCACTACATTTGTGGAAATTAAAAAAAGTAAATATGCAGTTAATTGTAGCTTTTTAGTAGTAAATTAGTTTTGGAAAAAAAATTTGTAGCTCTACTATTTTTTTAAAAAATGGTAAGTAGTGCTAACTTGATATCAACTTGGCACTACACTTTGTGAAATTCCAAAAACTAAGTAAGCAGTTCGTTGAAGCTTTTAATAGAACATTAGTTGTGGAAAGAAAAAAATTCTAAAAAAATGTTTGAGTACTATTTTTAATATTTAAAAAAAAAAATTAATATGTAGTGCTAACTTGATATCAACTTGGCACTACACTTTATGAAATTCTAAAAACTAAGTACGCAGTTAATTCAAGCTATTCGGTAGTAAATTATTTATGGAGAGAAAAAAATTCCAAAAAATTTGTTGCCGTACTTTTTTTTTAAAAATAAGAGTTGGTAGTGCTAACTTGACACTGGTAAACTCAGCCATTAAAAAGGGAAATCCGAAAATAAAACATGCCATTATTTAAAGCTTTTTAGTAGTAAATTAGTTGTGGAGAGAAAAAAATTCCTAAACATTTGTTGCCGTACATTTTTAAAAAAATAAGAGTAGGTAGTGCTAACTTGACACTGGTGAACTCAGCCATTAAAAAGGGAAACTCGAAAATAAAATATGCCATTATTTAAAGCTTTTTAGTAGTAAATTAGTTGTGGAGAGAAAAAAATTCCCAAAAACGTGCTGCCGTATTTTTTTTTTAAATGAGAGTAGGTAGTGCTAACATGACACTGACTCAGCCAATAAAAAGGGAAATTCGAAAATAAAACATGCCATTATTTAAAGCTTTTTAGTAGTAAATTAGTTGTGGAGAGAAAAAAATTCTTGCCGTACTTTAAAAAAAAATAAGAGTAGGTAGTGCTAACTTGACACTGTTGAACTCAGACACTAGAAAGGGAAATTCGAAAATAAATTATGTCATTATTTAAAACTTTTTAGTAGTAAATTAGTTGTGGAGAGAAAAAAAATCCATAACATTCGTTGCCGTACTTTTTTTTAAAAAATAAGAGTAGGTAGTGCTAACTTTACACTGGTGAACTCAGCCATTAAAAAGGGAAATTCGAAAATAAAATATGTCATTATTTAAAACTTTTTAGTAGTAAATTAGTTGTGGAGAGAAAAAAAATCCAAAAAATTTGTTGCCGTACTTTTTTTTTTAAAATAAGAGTAGGTAGTGCTAACTTTACACTGGTGAACTCAGCCATTAAAAAGGGAAATTCGAAAATAAAACATGCCATTATTTAAAGTTTTTTAGTAGTTAGTTAGTTGTCGAGAGAAAGAAAATCCAAAAAATTTGTTGTCGTACTTAAAAAAAAATAAGAGTAGGTAGTTCTAACTTGACACTGTTGCACTTAGCCACTAAAAAGGAAAATTCGAAAATAAAATATGCAATTATTTAAAGCTTTTTAGTAGTAAATTAGTTGTGGAGAGAAAAAAATTATAAAAAATTTGTTGCCGTACTTTTTAAAAAAAACAAGAGAATCAACAAAATAACAAAAAAAAAAAAAAAATTGACAGTGTTGACAAAAACTGTTGAAGAGATATGTAACTTTTATTTTACTATCCAATTATAAATTGCAACAAAAAACATAGGTTGAAAATTGTTTTTGGTTAACACGCGTAGAAAGAAAATAAAAATAGTACAGGAGGGGAGGTCTGATTCCCCCCATTTTAACAAGAGACAAAACGAAACAACATTTCTTTGAATACGACATGTAGGTACGTACTTCGGACAAGTAATCTCTAAAATAATTTTAGTGACACTGCATACCAGGTTTTTGCCAAAAAAAATTAAATAGGTAGCAGAAATAAAGTTTTGAGGTTTTTGAAGCAAATTGCAATTTTATGGCATTCGGAACGTGTGTTTAACAGTTTTTTTAACACCACACTCCCACCCCCCTCTGCAAGGGAATATACAAGTAAATTTATTAGTACGTACATACATACATAAGTTCAAACATTATTCGGGTTTTCCTCTAACACTTGAATTGTTTCCATACAGTTTTGAGGAACAACGGATTTGATTTTCTGTTATTTAAAAGTAACGTGATTACTTATCAGTTGCATTATTCGTTTGCAATTGCAAGCTTCATTCATGTCGCCTTGCTGTGCAAAACATTGTTTTCTTTCATAATTCTACCATAAATGTAACCTGAGTCAATTTCATTGAAATCGATCAAAAAAACATTTTTTTTGAACCACCCTGCTGTGCAAAACATTGTTTTCTTTCATAATTCTACCAAAACTGCAACCTACGTCTATTTCCTTGAAATCGATCAAAACACATTTTTTTGAACTACCCTGCTGTGCAAAACACAGGCTGCAGTTATGCAATTTATTGCAATTATAATAGAAACAAATGTTTTTTACACCAGGACGGTTCGAAAAAAAGTTTTTTGGAGCAATTACAGTGAAGTTAACATAAATTGCAGTTATCGTAGAAGGGAACAGGTTGTTATTCTGTATTCTAAAATTCTGTATGTCCAAAATTCTGTAAATTACTGAAAAATTCTGTGTGACTGTAAATCCAAAATACTGTCTTAAAATTCTTTAAAACTAAAAAACTTGTATTGCAATGCTGTACACATTTTTAATCAACAAAATAACAAAAAAAAAATTTGACAAATCTTGTATAGTAAAATAAAGAACTGTTGAAGAGATATGTAACTTTTATTTTACTATCCAATTATAAATTGCAACAAAAAACATAGTTTGAAAATTTTCGAATTTCCCTTTTTATTGGCTGAGTTCACCAGTGTCAAGTTAACACTACCTACTCTTATTTTTTTAAAAAAAGTACGGCAACAAATTTTCTGGATTTTTTTCCTCTCCACAACTAATTTACTACTTAAAAGCTTTAAATAATGGCATTTTTTATATTCGAATTTCCCTTTTTAATGACTTAGTTCACCAGTGTCAAGTTAGCACTACCTACTCTTATTTTTTAAAAAAAGTACGGCAACAAATTTTTTTGAATTTTTTTCTCCCCATAACTAATTTACTACTAAAAAGCTTTAAATAATGGCATATTTTATTTTCGAATTTCCCTTTTTATTGGCTGAGTTTACCAGTGTCAAGTTAGCACTACCTACTCTTATTTTTTTTTTTAAAGTACGGCACTGGTGCATGCGGAAATGCAGGCTATTGGCCTTTTTCGAAATTGCGGTAACTTAAGTCACCAGTCGAAAAGGCATTTTCGTCTTTGCATTTTATTTTAAGCGATTATTAGCAAGACTTAATACCCAAAATAAAAAAGCTCCTATGTATTTATTTTTGAAAAATAAACATGTTCTCGGCAAATTCCAAAATTGTCTGCATTAACCATTTTTAATTTATTTTTGCATTCATTTTTTCGTAAAAATAAAAAATAAATCTCAACTGATCACCTTAATTTATTTTTTTTTTTTAATAAATCTCAACCCGAAACCAAAATCTTTTTTAACTATTGTAGTAACTCTCTGAGTGAAACCAATTGAAAATAAAGGTTGACAGTTACTTCTGTTCTCTGTTTAGAACTATCGCGCTGTAGGTGTTTTTCTTAATATGACGACCGTAACCACATAGTTGTTGAAACATTTCAGGACAAGAGATTTTTTCACTGTACTGTACACATACGTTATACAAGTACCGAACAATTGAATTATTTGTAATGTATTGGAAAGTTAAGCCAGCCATTACATTTATATATAATATAAACAACAAATATGTAAATGATACTCCATTAGAATATTTTTTTTTTTTTTTTTTTTTTTAACAAACAAATAATCACAAACAGAAATAAAAAGTCAAGCCATTTGACGTTTAAAATCATCTGTAAATTCATATGAAATCTGTTGGCAGCATTGATTTCTTAAGCTAATCTGGAAGCTTGTTATCGATAATACCGTGATAAGTGAAATTTATTTTAAATTTGGGTTTTATGTCAATAAATTTGGGCGTTGTCATTTTTATTTAGGCGTTGTGGCATAAAACCCAACAAAATTTATATTTTTTGGCATTGTGTCATTATCTTAAATTCATGTTAATATATGAAAACTGAAAATTTGTATGAACAATTTACAGCTAGAATCACTGAGTGGGTTTTCGCACCGGCAGCCTGGCGCGTGGCCCAGCGCAGAGAGTACACAAAGTTTCTTTGAAGCTAATTTGATTGCTGTAGTAAATTAGAAATTACACTCCCTGACACTTGTTTGAGGCCACTTTTTTCACAATAGTTTTTTCTCAATAAATACCTGTAGGAAATATTTTTTCTTACAATTTTTGTAACGTGTGAGTAGGTAATTTTATTTTGCAATAAAAAAGTATAAATTTAAAGGGGTAACTTGGAAATTCCATAGGATTTTCACAAATTATAAGAATGGACTGCAAAAATGAGTCACTTGATTGAGGCCACTTGAAAAATCTTATAAAAAAAGGACAAAACTATAAAAATGTTTACTTTTTTTAGTTTTTAAACATTAATTTTTTATGTTTTTGTCAATTAATAATGAGTATGCCCGCCATTTTTTAAAATTAGCTCTATTAGACGGGTTGGAAATTAATCCTACAGTTTTTTGCAATAATCCAGTGAAATCTGGCTCCAGGCATCGCAGTTAGCTTCGACCAAGACGTCCTTATCTCCAAAATATCTAACAGTATCAGAAACTTTTCGAGATAGCCAGGCCCAAACGTTTTAGATGATGTTTGAGTCCAGTAAGTAGGGTGGCCATGGTAAAAGTCCAACGTTTTCAGACTGAATCCAGCTTCTAGCTACCCTGGAAGTATGGATAGGGGCGTTGTCTTGTTGGAATGTCAAAGGTAGAGGTTCAAGAATATTCTTAAGCTTTGGAAATATCCGTTACAGCAGGCATTTGTATCTATTTCCGTTCATTTTTGTAGTTATAAATTCCAATTCAATTGTTCCGTAATAGGTGAAAGCTCCCCACACCATAACACCTGATGTATGACTGTGATGTCTTGACAAAATAAGTTCTTCTTTTCTTTAATCGTGAAAATAAAAGTTGTAACCATCGGGTCCGTCAAGATTAAACTTTTTTTCAACTGAAAAGACAACCTTTTTCCATGCGTTGCTACAGGCAACATTTTCCCTGGCGAAATTCATCCGTAGTTTTGTTTTGATTTTCTTACTCTTGATGTTACCACTGGTTTTAATAATCCTTAAAACCGTTGAAATACTGGCTGATATCCCACTTTTTGACCTTATTTTAGGCGCTGATAGTGTGGAATTTGAAGCTAGCCGGTGAATCAGTCGCTTTCCTCGGATTGTTGTTGCTTGAGATGTGTGTCCTTTTCGTTTTTTTTTCCATAGTTTTCAGCTAGATAGTTGTAGACAATGGTCTTACTTCTATTCGGTCTCCTACCTTTTTATCGGCCAAAGAAACCTAGTTCCTATTGATCCTCTTTCTGCTTCTGTCGACGTGTTTCCATAGCCCATTTTATTATAAAAATATAAAATATAGTTTTCTACCCTTTCTTAAATATTTTAAATTTTTGTTTGAAAAAAATCGGCGATGTTAACTTTTGCCAAGGAATTCTGGGAATGGCCTCAATCAAGTGACGCAACCTTTTATATCCAATTTTTGCAGTCCATTCACATAACTTGGGAAATTTCTATGGATTTTCCAAGTTAACTCTTTGACTTTATCCTTTTTCATTGCAATATATATATTCCTACTAACAAGTATCAAAAACTTCCAGGAAAAATATTGCTTACAGGTATTTATCGAAAAAAAAACTTTTATGAAAATAGTGGCCTCAAACAAGTGACAGAGAGTATATGTATGTGTATAAGCACCGTAATCATATATATAGGGTGTCCAGTAAATAATGGATAACCTTCCAACCGGTTATAACTGGCCTTAATACCTTTCAGAAAAAAAAATATTTTTCTTGTAGTTTTAAGGTTATGATAAAAAAAACAAAGTACGATATGCCTCAAATACTTGAACATTACCAGCACGGTTAAATGATTATTATTGTTTTTTAACTTCCTATTGGAAGTGATTGTAATTGGTGCGATTTGTCGAATTAAAAATTTTGACATATCTTCCCGTTTTGAGGTCTCTAGAATCAGAATTCGTCGTTTTTAGCAAGATGTCTGTATGTGGGTATGTACGTACGTTCGGGGTACTTTTTTCGTCCACCATATCTCGAGAATGAATTAAGATATCGACCTCGGATGAATTTTATTTTACAGATAATATTGTCATAACGTGCTGAAAATGTTTTCTAACATATTCAATAAACCGTTTTTTTACTACAGCAATTTAAGAAGGAGCTGTAAAATGTCATTTATCTGGAATATCTCGAGAACGGAATAAGATATTCACTTCAGACTAATTTTAATTTACACATAATTACACAATACCAATTTGGTAAATATTAAAAAAAAATTCAACAGCAACTTTTTTTTTTTTAACTAAGACAAACAGTTGAAAAATAATTTTCGTCTCAAATATTTCAAGAACAAAAAATGATTCCGAACCCAGTCTATTTTTGTTTACATATAATGGCGTAGTAAGCAACTGATAATTTAAAATCAAAATCAATAAACTGTTTTTGTTTTAGAGCAAATAAACTGGAACAAAAACTATCAAAAAGTCTTAACAAATTTTTTTCAACTCAAATATTTTGAAAAACAAACAATGATATCGGTTTCAGAATTCTACCAAAAATATATACCTACCAAAAATATATATACCAGTTTTTTTTTTAGAGCAAAAAAAACTGGAACAAAAACTATTAAAAATTCTTAACAATTTTTTTTCAACTCAAATATTTTGAAAAACAAACAATGTTATAGATTTCAGAATTCTACCAAAAGTAAATGTTTTGTAACTTTGAGATTTTTAAAACCAGCCTTAAAAAAGCTAAAATCAAAATGTTGCAAGAAACAACTTTTCAAAAATGTTTTAATTCGAAAAATTCTTACACTCAAAATCGCTACAAAATCGAAATTTAGCATATGACACTTAATTTGCCTTTTTATATTCTTTAAAACCATGTTTTTTTTAAGTACACTCCCCTGATTTTCGTATTTATTTTTAGCCAATAGTCTATTTTGAAATAATTGGCTTAAATAATTAATACCTACCTCTATACCGAGAAGAGTTAGGAAAAAAAGTACAAAATATGGCGCCCATACGTGTTGTTTTAAAAAAAAATTATTGGAAAATTAAATCTCTTATTACTTGTTTGGCTGTGCTACAGTAGATATTGTTTTCATTTATTGTGTTTTTTTTGGTGAAATTACTAATTGTTCCTTTTTTATAATTCATGAAAAAGTTCTCTACTAAAGTTTTTTTTATCCCTAAGTAAATTTACAACAAAAATAATCAACAAGCTAGTGGCATTTTTTTTGTGGAAACAACGGAGTACCTAACTAAATTGTTATTGTGCAGTGAATACCTACATTACCAACGTGCAAAAAGTTAAGAGTAAGGTGTTTTATAGTTTTTTATATTACCTTTTCTTTATTTATATTTCATTTTATACATTTTGTGTTACCTATACCTTTTTTGGATTCAGTTTTTTTTACATTTTGGGTACAGTTTTTATTTGTTTTTTTAAACAGTTTATTGTCGTGTTAACATAGTGCGTACTCTTTCTTTTTCGTGGGTTTTAATTTTTGTTGTTGCAAAATAGCTAATTTTTTTTGTTGGTGAGCATTTAGTTAGAATTTATTTAAGTAAACAAGTTCGAATCAGTGTTCCTACTTTTTGAAAGTGCCATTTTCTACGCAATTAGTTTTTCTATTACTTCCTAATACTTTTTATTGAAAATATTAATTTTGTTTGTTTTTTTGATTAGTTATTATTAAGAAGTTTTGTGGGATACATTTTTGACAGGTAGCTAAGGAAATTTGTATAACTAGTTTTTATAGGTAATTTTAGCGCTCTTAAGGTGAAATTTTGGACGGACGGTCTAAAAAGTGAAATATTTTGATTATTGAACTTGAGGAGTTCAATTTAGTTAAAAGCGAAAATTTTGGAAATTGTGTAGGGTTGCCAAAGTGCATACAATTTTCGCTTTATTTATTTTTAATATTTGTAACCTCAGCGTAATTTCTTTTAGGCGAACATTTTAGAATTTTCATAGGGTTGCCAACGTGCAAAATTTGTGTTTTAAACTTAATCCTTTTGCTCAAGTTTTCTTTTAAATAGTTTTAAATATTTCTCAATTTTTTTAAAACGTTTTAAATTTTTGTTCTTAAGAGTTTATAAAGTTTTTCGGTGCAATTTAAAGCACTTTATAAATAAGTTTAAAGGATTTTATTTCTTTTTGATTTTTTTTAAGTTTTGTCTTTGTAATATTTCAATAAGAAATAATTGAAACAAAGAAAATAGTTTGATGAAAATTAATATTTAATTTTAAGAATTTAATGTTGCTCGTACAAAAGATTTTAAGGAAGTGACTAAAATATATAAGCTATAATGAAAGTTTTTTTTTATTTTTTACAAAGATTGCTATACAAAAATGTATAACTCAAGACTCCCGCTCATTTTTATAATACTTTCATTACTGTAAAGAAAAAATAACAAACAATTAACAAACAAAACAAACAAATTACTAATGTTTAAAGTATTCCATTTCAACCCAATCTGATCATGTTTGATTTGAAAGTCGATGATGGTAACGGTTTTGTGAAACCATCTGCCATTTGATCTTCCGTTTTAATGTATTACACATTTATGACTTTGTCTTCATTGAGATTACGAATGAAATGCAAACGTATATCAATATGTTTCGTTTTATGATGCATTTCAGGATTTCGAACTTAGCGTATTGCACTTTGATTATCAACAAATAACTTTGTTGCTTCAGATTGTTCATAACCAACATCTTTCAATAGTTGTCGCAACCAAACTGTCTCCTTTGCACCATCACAAGCTGCCATGTACTCAGCCTCTGTTGTAGATAAGGTTACAGATTTTTGCCTCTGACTTTTCCATGTAACAATACCTTGACCAATCTTGAACGCATAACCAGTTGTTGAACGACGTGATTCCATATCTCTTGCATAATCGGCATCTGTGTATCCAGTTAGTATTATTTCTGCATTGTTTTCTTGACAATAAATTATACCATTTGATTTCGTATGATTAAGATATCGAAAGATTCTTTTAACAGCATTGACATGTTCCTGATTTGGATTTTGCATGCACCGACTTACTTCTCCCACTGCATATGAAATGTCAGGTCTTGTTACAGTTGCTGCATACATTAACGAACCAAATGCTTGACGGTATGTAAAAATAATTTCACAACATTCGTTCGACTTCGATAAAACTGTGCCAATGTCGAATGGTGTTGAAATTGACTTTGAGTCACTCATTCGAAATTTTTTAACAATCTTTTCAATATAAGCTTTTTGACTGACTGTTATTGTTTTCAAAACACGGTTTCTTCTAATTTCGATTCCAACATAGTAATAACTGTCGCCTAAAGTGATCTTAAAAGCTTTCTGCAATTTATTCACTAATTCTTTAATCACTTGCGTACTGTGTGAAAGAATTAAGCCATCGTCAACGTATAGCAAGACAATTACCTTTTTACCTCTGCTCTTGATTGAACTAAACTGCAACTTTTGAGAAATTCGACGAACTTTGAATTCCATGCTCTTGATGCTTGTTTAAGACCATACAAGCTGCGCCTCAATCGACAAACCTGCCCAATTTCATGTTCCACGTATATCTCTTCTTTTAAGTCCCCATTAAGAAATGCAGTTTTAACATCAAATTGTACCATCTCCATGTCTTCGATTGGTGCAATTGCCAGAACACTTCGCACTGAATCATACCGAACAACTGGTGAGAAAGTTTCAGTGTAATCTATTCCCAAAAGTTGGGAATAACCTTTAGCCACCAGGCGTGCTTTGAATTAAGGCTGTTTACTTGGTGTTGTCTTTATCTTAAAGACCCATTCGTTTCCAATAACATTGCAATTCTTTGGTTTGTTGACGATCTCGAACGTTTTGTTTTCATGCAATGATTTAATCTCATCTTCAATAGCAATCTTCCATTCCATTGAATAAGTATTGCATCCTCATAACTTAAAGGTTCATCAATCATCGCCACCATGCTTGCTTCGAAGAATTTCGTTTTCTTTGGATCCAATCTTAAACGGTCATCTTGCTTATGTTCTGCAATGTCTTCTTCGACTGATTCAATTTCTGCCGGATTATCTGTTGAATCTTCTTGATTGAAGTTTTCGACTTATTCTTGTTGAGCTGGCTCATCATTTAAATCAGTTCTGTTTTCGTCATTTAAAAATAAAAGTACTCACATTTGATGAAATTTTCATTGAACCTTACATCACAGCTTATAATAATTTTTTTTGACACTGGATCGTACAGTCGAAAATTCTTCTGTGTTGGTTCATATCCAACCAAATACACTTTCTTTGATTTCGCATCCCATTTTTTTCGAGAAGTTTTTGGAATGTGTACATAACCAACAGTGCCAAAAACCTTTACTTGTCCAAGTTGTGGTTTTTTACCAATCCAATTTTGATACGGCGTTATAGCTTGATTCTTTGAATTCGGTGATCGATTCAAGAAATAAACTGCTGTTCGAACTGCTTCTTGCCACAACGATTTACATAACCCGCTTTCACATAACATGGTCCTTGCATATTCTTGTACCGTTCTGTTATCTCGTTCAATGTAGCCATTCTGTTCTGGTGTGCAAGGTGAAATTCGTTCAAGGATTATTCCACACTCCGAAAGATACTTCATTAAATTTCGATTAATGAATTCAGTCCCATTATCACATCGAATGCGTTTCACAGAATAATCCATAGAATTTTTAATGTAGGCTAAGAATTCTTTGAATCTTCCCTCTACTTCTGATTTTTGAGTGATCGAATAAACACCAGTTTGTTGCATTTTTCCACATAATTCAACATGGAAACATTCACCCTTAGTAATTGAACGTTTTTCATTCAGTGGATGCGATATTCGATATAATTTCCCAAACTGACATTCCCTGCAAAAGAAGTTCTTTTCATCAGACAAATTTATTCCAAGCACTAAATTTTCTTTGACCATGTTCTTGATGGTTTTCGTATTCATATGGCCCAAACGTCTATGCCATTGTTGCAATGAATTCATTGATTTATCATCAAAGCCATTCGCAGTCAAACAAGAATCAACACAGTAGTGCTTCGTATTGTCATGTCTAAAAATCATTCGCAGCAAATTGTTCTCATCTTTGTAGCCAACTGCCACAGTTTCGTCGTCTTGTGAGATGACGCAATTGTTGTCTTCGAAATTAATTTCAAAGCCTTTGCTCATCAACGATCCAATTGAAAACAAGTTCACGTTTGATTTTGGAACATATCGAACATCATCTAAACGTCTTGTGTGCCATTTACCATAAACCCACGCTTCGATTTCGATAGAGCCACTACCTTCGACATTCAGCAATTCATTGTTTGCCGTTCTGATGCTTGCTTGAGATTCATTCGATGAAAATTTACGAAACCAATCTTTCCGAAAAGTTATATGTCTTGATGCTCCGGAATCCGCCAACCAAACATTTTTATAACTAGCTGACAAAATATCTGTCATTGCCGAAAATGCCATAGATGACTTCCTCTCATGTTTGTCCCTTGTTTGACCTGATTTCTTCTGCTCCGGGCAGTCTTTTTTCCAGTGCCCCTCCTTACCACAAGAAAAACAAGTTGACACTGGCTTCTTCTTATGTTCGAAACCCTTCTTTTTCTTGTTATGTTGTTTCACATTGAAAGCTGCTGCCACGGAGTATGTCTCACTATCTACCTTGTTCATCTGGTCTTCTTCTAATTGCAATTTTGCCAATAGTGTATCAATTGTCCGACAGTCTTTAATATTATACCAGACCGTTTTAAAATTCTTGAACTTATAGCTCAAACCACTGATGATTCGGCACATCTTGAGATTCTCAGACAATTTTTCTTTGTGGTCTTCTATTTCAGCTGCCAACTGAGAAACCTTTGAAACGTACGACGAAACAGATTCTACATCCTTCATTTTAATTGCAAAATGTTCTTCATACAGTGTCATTATTCGTACATAGCTTTTCATATTGTGAATACTTTCCAATTTGTCCATAATTTCGTAAGCTGATTTGCAAGTTAAAACGTGATTCGCTTGTTCACCGTCCAAGGATGAAAAAAGAATAGCCATTGCTTGACCATCGTCCTTGACCCATGATTTGTATTCTTTTTCATTCTTTTTATCTGGTTTAACCACAGAACCGTTTGCAATTCCCATCAGATCTTTTCCACGCAGAATTGCGGTTACTTGAAACTTCCAAACTTTAAAATTGGACGCATTCAACCTATGAGATATATTTGCCAAGTTCTCGATATTATTCATTTCTAGAATCTTCGTTGTATCGGAGGATAACAAATTATTATGACACGAACAATATTTCCAGATAAATTTTCTTCAGTTATAATGCGCTGGGCCCATAACCTTTTAAGTTTTGTCTTTGTAATATTTCTATAAGAAATAATTGAAATAAAGAAAATAGTTTGATGAAAAATTAATATTTAATTAAAAGAATTTAATGTTGCTCGTACAAAAGATTTTAAGGAAGTGACTAGACTAAAATATATAAGCTATAATGAAAGTTTTTTTTATTTTTTACAAAGATTGCCATACAAAAATGTATAACTCAACAGTTTTTCTAAATTACTTTGTGAATCTTTTTACAATGGAAGTAAATAGGTTGTCAAAGGATGAGCTAGCATACGAGATGGAGTGGCGAGGGCTAGCAGTAGCAACAGTTGAGGAAATGCGAAAATCGCTTAGGGTTGCCATCAAGTTAGAACGTAGGAATTCTTTTGTAGCTCACGCTTATCCATTCAATTTTGAAGATGATATAATGGCGGTTGAGAAAAAATTAATTAAGTTAGGGAAACTTTTAGAAAATCCTCCAAAGTCAGAAACTTCAAAGGAGTATTTGAAGATTTTGACGAAAGTAGAGTGGGGATTGCGTAGGTTAGACAGGTCTATTCCAGAAAACAATGAGCAGGAGAGGAGCAAGCAGGCTCTGAAAAATGAATTGATAATGGCAATGACCGAGTTAGAGGGAGATGAAGAAGAAGATGATGATGAAGAGGAAAATGAAAAAGAAACAGGATAGACAAACAAATTCAGAGGTTGAAAAACAGCGTTCAGCTGAACCTAAAAATTTTGAGTCGGTGAATACTTCTGGCAGTAAATCGACAGGTTTAGATGTGGCAGATAGTAGAATTGGTGGCATTAGGGATATAGCTAGAAGGGAAAGTCCTATAGTAGAGAAATTTGTTGTTAGTCAGCAAAAATTTGAGCAAATTTATAAATGGGATGCGAAGTTCACGAGTGAGCGCTGTGGTGCCTCCGTGAAGCCATTTATAGAAAATGTAGAGGAAATGCGAAATGTGGGGTGACTGAAGCACAACTTTTTAGGTCCGCGGTAGAGTTATTTGTAGGAAAAGCGTTAATATGGTTTAGGGCAGTTAGGCTTAGTGTAAATTCGTCGTCAGGGAATTTATATTGGAGTTCTTGCCACCGAATTACGACGATTCATTGTTAGATGAGATTAGGCATCGGACACAGGGACGAGGCGAGTCAATCGGCGTCTACGTGGCTACGATGCAAAATTTGTTCGGCAGGCTTTCCGAACAAATTTCAGACCGGAGGAAGCTGTCAATCATTCAGGGAATTTGACACCTTTCTACCAGACGCAACTTGGTTTAGCTAGACCAAATTGCATTTCTGATTTAGTAGAGTTAGGTAGAGATTTGGAGGTGGTGAGAGCGAATGTTGAATCGTACGTTCCTCCACCTAATAGTAGAAGTAGGAATTTATTATGGTCAGATTTGGCATATTTAGGTGTAAATACACAGGGACATAATCCAATAGTTTCGGTTGTTATGGAGAACAACCAAATTGTTCGTCAGGGACAAAATTCGAACCCATTTTCAAGTTATAGTGTAGGTCAAAATGTTAGGTGTTACAATTGCAATGGAGAAAGCCATTATGCAAATAGGTGTTCCACTGTTAGGCGTTGCTGTGGTTGTGGTAGAGTTGGAGTTAACCGAAATAACTGCCAACAATGTTCGGGAAACGGGAGACGAACTTTCGGGTCAGTAGGATGAGAGTTCCGTTAAAATCTCTTAGGTTGCCTACTGGTAACCAGTCGGCATTACATTTAGGGTTCACGCTTGAGCAAAATCGTAGGGATCAAGGACCGTAGCTTGGCGTTGAAATTTATGGAATAAACATGTTAGGGTTATTAGATTCAGGTGCTTCACGCACAATCATAGGTAAAGACGGATAGGAAATTTTAAAGGATTTAGGGCTAAATTTAGGAAAAACCAATGTAGGAAATGTCATTTTTGGCAGATGGTGCAGGTATTGGAGTGGAAGGTGTAGTTACACTTCCAATTAGAGTTAAAGAGAAAGTAGTTCTCATAGAATGTCTCGTTATTCCTCGCCTTCACCACAAACTGATTTTAGCAGCAGACTTTTGGGCTCTATCGGGTGTGGTCCCGGATTTAAAATCAGCGGAATGGACATTTTTGAACCAATGTTCGTTGGTTTCGATGTCCTTGGCGGATCATTTAACGGAATTAACGGAGACACAGAAGAAAGAGTTAGATAGTTGCTTAGAAAAAGTTTTTAGTGGGATGCGAGAAGGGTTAGGGTGCACACAGATGGTGGAGCACAAAATTAGGACGGAAGCTGAACCAATCAAGCAACGGTATTATCCGGTGTCTCCTGTGGTTCAGTCTTTCATTGATAAAGAGTTAGAAGAGATGTTAAAAGATGGAGTTATAGAAAAATCTGACAGTCCATGGGCTTCTCCCATTGTCATGATTAAGAAGAAAGATGGCACGTATAGGCTTTGTGTAGATTATAGGTAGTTGAATGAGGTTACGGCGAGGGATGCTCACCCCCTTCCGCATATTACGGCCATCTTAGATAAATTAAATAATGCTAGGTTTTTAAGCTCACTGGATATCAAATCTGCATATTGGCAGATTCCAGTTGAGAAAGAGTCAAGAAAGTATACTGCTTTCACTGTTCCAGGTAGGGGTTTATTTCAATTTTTAAGAATGCCGTTCAGGTTGCATAATGCACCTGCAACTTGGCAAAGACTTATAGATCAAGTTTTAGGGCCAGAGTTAGAACCATATGTTTTCGTCTATCTCGATGATATCATCATCGTGACAGATACTTTTGAAAAACAAATGGAAGTTCTGAATGAAGTTTTTAGGAGATTAATCAAAGCAGGTTTAAAAGTAGGTAGGGAAAAATGTCAGTTTGTTAGGCCATCTTTAAAATTTCTGGGCTATGTTGTGGACAGAAACGGTTTACACATGGACCCAGAAAAGATAGAAAGTATGTTAGGAATTCCATCGCCAAAGAATGTTAAGCAGGTAAGGAGTTTTATCGGAACGGTATCCTGGTATAGGAGGTTTATCCCAAATTTTGCGAGTTTGGTGAAACCGTTATCCGATCTTTTAAAGAAAAATAAGAAGTTTGAATGGAGTAGGGAATGTGAGGAAAGCTTTAGAAAAGCTAAAGAGTGTCTAGTTGCAGCACCCATCCTGACGTGTCCGTATTTTTCAAAGCCATTTGTCGTTCAGACAGATGCTTCTGATTTTGGGATTAGGGCTGTCTTGACACAGGATTTTGAGGAGGGAGAGAAGGTGGTTTGCTATTTGTCAAAGCGTGAAACCTATTAATTTAAAACCGGCTGGGTTGATGACGGAGAGAAAAGGGGTTAGTAATCCTTGGGAAATGTTATGTGTGGATTTATTTGGTCAACTTCCTAAATCAAGTAGAGGGTTTATTTATATTTTGACTGTCGTGGATTATTTCACGAAATTTCCCTTATTGTTTCCCTTGAGGTCTGCTACGGCAAAATCTGTTTGTAAGGAATTAGAAGACAATGTCTTTTTGTTATTCGGGGTCCCTAAATTTGTTGTTTGCGATAACGGTCTCCAATTTAAAAGTAAAGAATTGAAATCTTTATGTGACAGTTACGGTTCGACGATTAAGTTTACGGCGCATTATCATCCGCAGGCAAATCCGGCGGAACGGATAAACCAGATCTTAAAAACGACACTTAGGGCTTACGTTTCAGAGAACCATAGGGCTTGGGATTCGCAGTTGGCGAAAGTAGCGTGCAGTATACGCACGGCCCAGCATGAAGTTTTAGGTGTATCGCCGTATTATGCAAATGTTGGTCGAGATATGGTGACTTTTGGAGGCGAATCCTTAACCACCATTCCGCATGATAGGGGCGATAATACGGACGATACTAGGGAACAGTTTAGGAAACTTAGGGAGGAGGTAGGACAAAAGTTGGAGTCGGCAACCAAGAAGGCAGCGAAAACATATAACCTTCGTCGGAGAGACGTTCAGTATCTTCCGAACGAATTGGTTTGGCGACGTAACTTCACCTTATCTGAAGCAGCAAAATTAGCGCCTAAATTTCTAGGCCCGTTTCTAATTATGAAGCGAGTATCGCCGTGGACTTATGTCCTAGTAGACGAAAAAGGTACGAATCGAGGTACCTGGAACGTTAAGGATTTATAGCCTTACTGCGACGAACCCGAAGGATCTGAAAATTAGTCGTGTAGCGGATGAACTACACTAAGAGGTACTGAGAGTTTTCAAACTCTGTGATGTGCTTATAACCTCCTGGAGCGATCGAGAACTTTTTAGTTGTGTTGTTTAATGGTGTATATATTCCATTATTGTGTTGTTAAAGACTTTTAATTATCCCTTTTTACTTCGCTTTCATTTCTAAAAGCCAGCTTCAACTCCTCGGTAGGTAAGGGTGGAATTTGTTACGGTAAGATTTCCCGCAACAAACCTTCGTCTGACTATGTTGTTTGGTCATATTCAAACTCTCGATATCCGTTTTCCCCTCCATCCCAACCCTTCCCATTTTTCGACCCATACTTTTAGTCCGTTGTCCTCATGGAGCTTTTAAGAGTGGCTCAGAGAGGATGACAATTTAGATACCCAATTCTTTCTGATGGATTATTTCGTGTTGAGCCAGTGGATGGGCTGGAAACTCACACGCCACCTATTTGTTCGTGTTGAGCCAGCGGACGGGCTGGAGACTCGCACGCCATCTTTACTAAGAGCAACGAACCCCAATCTACTTCAAATGGATATAAGAAACAACACGACAACATAAATATTTAATTTAACTTTTCACATTTTTAAACAAGGCTACAAGCCCATCTTAATTCACATAAATTAAAATTAACGTAAATAACTTTGACCGACATATAAGAATGGAACGCTAAACGCTTATCCCCAATTCCCCCAAATCTGCACAAAGGTCCACCGAATAGTAGATTGCGCGTTAGGTAGTTTAATTTCAGTATTTGCCTTCCTACTTCGTTTCCTCAAAAATATTTATAAAGTAGTTCAGAAATTGTATAGTTTTTTTCGAAAAAGTTTCAAAAAGTTAGAATTAATAATGTAGAGTAGCTGAGAGAATGCTCAGAATTGTACTTTCAACTTTTTATCGTTTCTTTATTTTTTTCTCAAAAGTTATTGTGAATATGTCTAGACACGGCCTTGGATTCGTCAAGTTTTGGGACAATGCCAACAACTTGGGGAATTCAGTGAATGTGTGGGTAAAAGAGAGTTTCGATGGAACTCAACTTCGGAGTGATACCGCAACCGAGTTCCACGATAGCTATTGCATGAGTGTGAATGTGTGAGTGAAAGAGGGCGGCCAATAGAGGACAAAGGCTAATCAAGATCAACCACTTCTTGGTTGACTGTCATAGCGGTGAGGTTTAATTTGATTTTGGAATTGAGAAAGAAAATATTAAAAAGTGGAAAATAATTATTTTTGTTTGAATCTGAGATAAATTTTGAAGTAGAATTTTATAAAGCCCACCCTACCACGTAAGTACGTCACTGTACTTACAACATAATTTAATAATTCTTCCCTATTATACATACATACCCACATACGTACTATTCTTTTTTTTAACACACAGTTCTGTTTTTATTCAATTCGGGTTGTTTACTTTTTTGTTGTTCATATCTAATTCGACGAACCCACCCCAGCTGACTAGTCGGTTGGCTGCATCGTAGTTGCAGTGTGTTGCAATATTTCTTTCTCCCTATAATCCTCTTTCACAATTTGATTGACATTTCTCATTTCGATTTTAACTTTCGCGTGTGCCGGTTGCACAGAATAATTAAACTAATTCCTTTATTATATTATTATTGAATAATTAATGGGATTCGTATAATCCTAAGTCGCGGTTTTTAAGTATTATAATTAGTCTTCCTAATCATCATAAATACCTTCTGTTTTGGGAAATATTGCAACAATTCTCTATATCTAAACCTAACTATATACTGATTTTCCAAAAACCCAAAGTTATGACACTATATAATATATACTCTATCACCCACCACTTAGGTAAATATGAATATGGTGTTCACCAATGGGAAGTTACTGGTGTGGGTCGACCCCAGACTCATTTTTTATTTTTAAAATATTCTTGAATAATTGTACTAATAGATGTTATACCAAATTTAACACTTGCTGTTGCAGTTTTTTCATAATATTTTTTTAAATTTATTTTTGTTTACATAAATCAAACTTTTGTGACATTAACAAAAACTTGACTTTTGTTTAAAATTAAAAAAAAATATAAAAAAACTGCAACGGAAAGTGGCGCGTGCGGGCGGTGGTGGTGGTGTGTGTGGGGCGTGTGGCCGCACACGCCGCCGGCCCGGCCAGCGCGCTCACTCACCAACCTTTTAAGAGTCCTATAAGTTTATATTTATTCAATTTAATCAATATACTGTGATTCCGATATTCCTAAGCTGATGGTAAGGAAGATTGTCAATATCCTGTCTATATTGTAGACAAAATATTTTGGATGTCATGCAAGTTTATTAACTTCCCATTGGAAGTTATTGTAATTGGTGCGATTTGTCGAATTGAAACTTTTTACATATCTTCACGTTTTGAGGTCTCTGGAATCAGAATTCGTCGTTTTTAGCAAGATGTCGGTATGTGTGTATGTACGTACGTTCGGGTACTTTTTTCGTCCACCATATTTCGAGAATGAATAAAGATATCGACCTTAGATAAATTTTATTTTACAGATAATATTGTCATAGCGTGCTGAAAAGGTTTTCTAACAAATTCGTTTTTTTACTACAGCAATTGAAAAAAGAGCTGTAAAATTTAATTTATGGGGAATATCTCGAGAACGGAATAAGATATTCACTTCAGACTAATTTTAATTTACACATAATAACACAATAGCAAATTGATAAATATTAAAAAAAAAAATCAACAGACACTTTTTTTTTTAACTAAGAAAAACAGTTCAAAAAAAGTTTACGTCTCAAATATTTCAAGAACAAAAAATGATTCCGAACCCAGTCTATTTTTGTTTTACATATAATGACGTAGTAAACAACTGATAATTTCTTTAAAAAAATTCAATGAACAGTTTTTTTTTTTTAAAGCAAAAATACTGGAACAAAAACTATTAAAAATTCTTAACAAATGTTTTTCAACTCAAATATTTTGAAAAACAAACAATTATAAAGGTTTCAAAATTCTACCAAAAATAAAATGTTGTGTAATTTTGAGATTTTTAAAACCACCCTTTAAAAAGCTAAAAATCAAAATGTTGCAAATGTTTATGTACACCCCTGATTTTTGGTATTTTTTTTAGCCTGTTACCAAAGTTATTAAACTATAAAATATATAATTATATAATATGTACTCTACCACACACCACTTAGACAAACGATAATGTCAGATTCATGGCTAAAATTCAACCTTGAATTTTTTTTACAAAAAAAATCATCAGAATAGTACCTACAGACAAAAAAGGATTCTTAAAGCAATTGAATGCATTAACATAGCAACATTTGTGGGCTATTCTTAAATGGCTTTAAGAATAATTGACACCATTTCCATTGTTGTTTTTTTTGCTTTTTCGTTCATTCATTGCGCATGTATTTGTGAATTTGTTTTGTTTTTTTGTATTGTTCTTGATTTTGGCGGGTGATTTCTAATTCCGTATTTAAGAAGAGAGCTAAAGAGAAGTTTTACGGGTGGATTTTAATTCCGCATAAAAGACCTAAAGAGAAGGCGAAAAATGGACATTTTATGCTGTACAAACCAGAAAAAGCACCTCATAGTAAGTATGCACGTTAAAAAAAGCACTATTACAAAACATGCATGCTTTTTGTTTTTATTTTTGTTTGTATAGAAGAATTTGTTTTGTTATTCTTTCTTGTCAAAAAGTTTTAGACAAAAGTAATTTATTATTCAAGAAGAATCTATGAAATCCGTTATTTATTTATTTACAACTTAGCTAAATTACTAGCTATAAAGTTTTATGTACAATTTTATATATTTGAAAAAAAAATTAATTTAAATTTACTTGTGAAATTTACGTATTGATCAAACAAGTTAATATATATATTATTGAAAATATTAAATAAATTAAACATTTTATTTAAGGGAGAAAAACGTTCATAATTGGTGCGATAGTTGAAAATATATAGACATTCGGACAAGTTCCTTAAGTTTCTTTGGGGAATATTAAAGTGAATACAAGATAGAAGGTGCAAAGAGTCTATTTTTCCGCTTAACAATTTTACAATGAAGACAAAACATAAACACGATCGTCTGTTCTCAAGACTAGGCATATCAATAAGTTTTAGTCTATTATGGTAAGGTGGGAGATCATAAGGATTTACCCAACCTAAACCTCTGAGTGCAAACCTCAGGGATCTTTTTTGTACCTGTTCCAATCTAGCCTTATGACAATGGTAATGGGGTGACCAAACCTGGCAAGCATATTCAAGAATAGGCCTAACAAATGTCATGAATAGCTGTTTTGTAACGAAGGGATCAGAAAATTGCCTTGACTGTTTTTTGATCCAACCAAGAATTGAATTGGCTTTGTTAGATATTGGGTTGATGTGTGATGTGAACTCATGTTTCTGATCAAATAAAACACCAAGGACAGAGAATAATTAAATGAAATTATTGATACCTTTTTCGTAAAACTCATAGCCTTACATTTATCAATGTTAAGACACAAATAATTACGAGCACACCAGTCAAAAAACGAATTTAAGTCACACTACAACTCTTCACAATTGCGAGTATTTGAAATGGTTTTGAAGATTGTTACATCGTCTGCATAAATGAAGCAGTTGGAATACTTCAACACCGACGGGAAGTCATTAATAAATAAAGTGAAAAGGATCGGGCCCAAATGGCTACCCTGTGGTATTCCAGAGTTAACTTTAAATTTTTTTGATTCACAACTGTTGAATATAACCGAATAAGATCTATCGAGTAGATAAGATTGGAGCCACATTACAAATTGATCACTAAATCACAGTTTTCTTAATTTAAAAAGCAAAACTCGATGTGAGAGTTTATCCAATGCCTTGCTAAAATCTGTGAAGAAACAATCTTGTTTTTTATTTTTGAATGAATAAATACAATTTTCGGCCAATTCCATTAAAAAAGTGACAGTAGACCGGCCTTTGGTAAAACCATGTTGATTTGGGGCAATAATTGATTTAACATATAAACATAGAGACTCACAAATAATAGCTTCAAAAAGTTTTGAGATAACTGACAATCTAGCAATAGGCCTATAGTTTTCGATTTCATCTTTTTTCCCTTTCTTATGTAGATAGATTATGAAAGAATTTTTCCAAATAAAAGGAAACACACAAGAAGATATTGAAGAGTTAAAAAGAATAGATAAAGGCAACGACAAGTAACTTACACATTTTTTTTCAAAAAAGAAGAAGATATACCATCAGGACCTGGTATACAACTTTCGTCAAGATTAGATATAAACTTTACAATGTTGTCAGTATTAATGTTGAAGTTTATATCAGTCAAGTGGGTAAAAGATTTCAAAAGGTCAAAGTTTTGAGATTTTTCGTCAAATTTATCACAGTTGGAAATATCGCAGTTTGAAGTATTACAGTTGTAGGAATCACAGTTGAAGGCACTTTGAAAGAAGTCGGAAAATAATTGTGTTATAACCCGAGGGTCGTGACTTGACTTGAGAACATTCGGGTATGGACTGGACTTTCTTTAATTATTTATGAATTTCCAAAAATATTTCGGATCCATTCTAAGATCTCTTTGCACCTTCTGAATGTAGTTCAAATACTTTAAGCTTGAAATTCTATTAAAAATATCTTTTGCTTCACAAAAATTATTAAAATTTGTTTCCCTTGGAGAAAGCTTGTATGAGGCCCAAAATTTATTTCTACAATTTTTGAGGCTTTTAATTTCACCATCGTACAAATCTGGAACAGAAGTCCTCGATTTGACAATGGCAAGAGGCACAGACTTAAGAAAGCAATCAAACAAAGTATTATTAAATTCTAAGACCATCGAGTTAACATTAAGACAATTATTCAGAAAAGACCAATCAACTTGTGATAACAAAGTATTTAGTTTTATAAAGTCAGTCTTTTTAAAATTGAAAGTATAAATATTTTGAGAGACGGTATTATTGTAGTTATTTGAGTCCAGAGAAAGAGAAAAAGTCAGCGCTGGGTGATGATTGTCTTCAGACACTAACGGCTCAGATGATTTTTCTATTGTGATAACATCGTTAATAGTAGAAAACACTAGATCAAGCATTTTTCAATTGGTGCTTAAAACGTCATTAAGTTGGTAAAGTCCGAGAGAAAGTAAATCATCAATTAATTTTGAACCGTCAGATCGAAGTTTTCCAGTTGGCAACATACCATCAGTGTCAGGGCAGCGACGTTAGAAAGATTGAAATCACCTAGGCATATAATTTCATCCTGATAATCTAAAACTTCGTTCATGAAGCTTAGGTATTCAAAGGCTTTTGCATATGTATCGTGTGAGCTGCCAGGAACAATATATATCGTGACAATGTATAAGTTTTTATCCTTCAAAGTCACTTTAGATAGATAGATAGACAGATAAATTCTTTATTTCATCAACAAGTTTTAAAAAGTTTTCTTAAGAATAAGGACATGGCAATCCTGCCGTCTGCCTGAAATGACATTTCATAAGAATTATATAAATAAATTTAATAAAAGAAAGTGTTCTAGTTTTATTTAAAGTCGATTTTAAATTATAATAATAATATAAGAAAAATAAATGAAATTACAATTATAAATGATTTAAAACATACCAATTTTAAGTGATTTGAAACACAAAATAAACAATTTTGATAACCTAAGATAAAGAATGAAATTACAATTTTAAATGATTTGAAATATATCAATTTTGCATGTTTTACTATATTAAGTAAAATTTAAGATTTTACAATTTTGATAATCTAAAAACATAGAATGAAGTTACAATTTTAAATGATTTGAAACATACCAATTTTAAGTGATTTGAAACACAAAAGAAAAAAGCAATTTTACACGTTTTACTACATAAAGTAAGATTTAAGATTTTACAATTTTGATAATCTAAAAGCATAGAACAAAATTACAATTTTAAATGATTTGAAACATACCAATTTTAAGTGATTTGAAACACAAAAGAAAAAGAGCAATTATGAATGCTTTGCAACATCAAACTTAAGCTTAAACTGCCATAACTATGTAAAAAACAAAAAGTTATAGGTTTTATTATACGAAACTGTTTCGGTAAGCAAGCGCATGCTGGCAATATTTAAAAAGACAAAGCCACCCGGCTGCACCATTTAAGATTTCGTTTAGTTTTGGTAGCGATAGAAAACTTTCTTGGAAATACAACCGCCGGATTTCCTGTAAAATTGGACAGATAGCCAAGAAGTGATTAATATCTTCTATGTCTCGTCTATTACATAAATTACAAAGTTGCGACAGATCGTTACGGTGCGGAATAAAGTTTAAGTTAAGGATTTCAACTCTGGCTCTAAAAATGAATTGTATAATTTCTGTAGAAAATTCACTGCGAAAATAGTTTTTATCTGATACAAGTCGGTGATTTAACTGCCTGTATATATTTCTAGATGTAGAAGAAGTTGCCCTGGCAAGGTTTTCGTTGAACATTTTGCTGTCAACTTTGGCAATCAAGTCTGCGAACTGGTCTCGCCATTCGTCCAGATTCGACTCTGATAGAGAAAGAACAAAGTCATGGCATAATGCGAGTTGGTTCCATTCTTTGAAAGGGGTAGCATTAATTTGGAGTAGTTTTTTCAAAATGGTTTTGTGCAGTCCAGTATTACTTCTTTTCATTATCGTAGTAATAAAGTCCGCATTTGCTTTCAAACTTTGTATATAAATAGGGGCTATACCTGACTCCACGTATATTGCATAATTAGGAGTCGAATTAGGCAATCGAAATAATCTCTTGAAGAAATGTCTGTGAAGGCTCTCGAAAGCTTCCTGTGGCATGTAACCGAAAACTTGGACTCCGTATGACATGCAGGCATTGACTGTTGCGCTAAATACTCGGTATTTAGACGTTAGGTCAATATTAGGGTTCGAAAAAAACGTCGGCCACATTATATTCAGTGCTAACTTTGCCTCATTACTTTTAACGCTACAATGCTTAGCAAAGCTTAGATTATGAGTCAACCAAACTCCCAAATACTTAAACTCCTGGACAACTTCAATACACTCAAGTAAGACAAAATGATTGTAGTCTGTTTATTTGTAATTGAAGTGAACTTGGGTTGTCAGCAAGCATAACTAAATCGTCAGCATATAACAAAACTTTCACTAACATGTTGGCAAAAAGTACTCCACCAGGGAGGAGATCACAAATTTCATCAATAAACAAGGCGAACAGTAATGGGCTTAGGGTACAACCCTGTGGAACACCCGCTGCCGTTTCAAACCAATCTGATAAATCACTACCATCCCATACTCTTCCCTTTGACGATGACATCAAACTGGAATACAGCAATTAAAACTTTCGCGATAAGCCCATACAAGAAAGCTTGTAAATTAAAGCTTGTCTATTAACCTTGTCAAATGCCGCTTTAAAATCAACGAAGCACGTGTACAATTTTTTTTAATTTTCAATAAATTTTCCAGCTATACTAGAAAGGCCAAATATATAATCCATAGTCGAAAAACCAGGCCGGAAACCAGCTTGGAAAATGTTAAGACGACTGTTGTCATCAACTCATTTTATTAGTCTTTCATACAAAATCGAGGAAAAAATTTTTCGAATTGAATTTAAAATAGAAATACCCCTGTAGTTCCCTGCGTTATTTGCATCACTTTTCTTAAATATAGCGAAAATCACAGCCTTGTTGAAACTACTTGGAACAGATGCTTCACAGTATAGTTTGTTAAACAACAACACAAGATAATTTTTTAATTCCACAGTACTATTCTTGAAAAATTCTACAGGTATACCATCTATGCCCGGAGCCTTATTATTTTTCATTTTATGAAGAGTTTTTTCAAGTCCGGAAAAAGAAATTGACATATCCAGTTCACTAACTACAGCATCAGGCAATGCGTAATTAAAGGTATGAAGGTTCTCATCAGCCAACAAAAGAGTTTTAAAATGAGCTGCTAGTGTCTCTGCTCCTAGAAAACTCTTCATACCCTGAAACCGGCCGCCAAGTTCACGTACATTATTCCAGAATGATTTGGAATCTTTGCAGTGTTCCAATTGTTTTGCTTGATTTTGAAGATAATTAGTTTTTTTTGTCAAACACATTTTTTTAAACTCTTTGTTGACATGGAGGTAGATATGTTTAAAAAATTAAGAGTTTGTTGATCTAAATAATCTAAGATATACAAATGACAGTTTTCGAAGATCTCTGCACTCTTTATCAAACCATTTGCTTACAGGTATAAATGAGTTAAATTTGTTAATAGCAAAAGGAGATGAAGATTTTATAACTTCAACTATACTTCCACAAATTTCCTCGACTGAGTTTGAAGATTGCTGTAGCAACAAATGCGAATGACGATTTAAGAGTCTTTGATACAGTGGAGTGTTACTGTCAGACCATTTAAGTTTGTTTAAATTCGATGAAATCTGTTGATACCTTTCTTTTATAAAACCTGCTTTAATCACTATTGGCATATGTGCCGAGAAATTGGCTACCGCCACTTCAAAGTCTTGGAAGGAATTCAACCAACTCCCTGATATCGCGGCAAAATCAATAACAGACTGACGCACGTATCCCCCTTAGATGACCCATTAAGCACGATCATGCCAAATATTTCAAAAAAATCCGTTAGAAGTCTACCATTGCGGTTAAAAATTTCATCTTTTGATTGTCTAATTTCCTGTAATGCAACTCCTGGTTGTAAAATATGAAGACAAGAATTTTGATATTTACCAATTCTAGCATTTAAATCACCAATTATCAAAACATTCTCCAATAATGTGTTTTTCATAAAATCTACTAAATCACAAAAATCGTTTTGCCAGTTATTGCAATTTAAATAAAAAGGAATGATGAAATAATTTAAATTGTTGCTTACAATTTGAAAAATAATTTTGTTTTCAATGCTTTTAAATTTAACAAAATGTTCCCCTAAACTTTTCTTAATCCCATATAGTATACCCCCACTGGCTCTCCCATGCAAACTAGTTCTTAATGCTGGGCTGCACATAACTTTAAAGTCTTTAAAATATTTATAAAATTCATGTACATTCTTTTTTTCTACAAAGGTTTCTAAGAGTATTATAATATCAAATTTTTCAATATACTTAAAAAAATCAGGAATTAAAATTTTACTTTTAAGGCCAGTAATATTATAACAACAAATATTTAAATTCTGAAAATTACTTATTAAATGGCAGACGACAGATTTACCCTATTGTTTTGGCTCCCCATTGCGTTGGTATATCTGGCTACCAGATGGCGTTCGCATCGTTTGATGGTCATTAGAGTTTGGCTCACAATCCATTCCCTCGCTGCAGTCAAAATTCATAACAACGTTCTCCAAATACTTGCAAAACAAACGTCAGATCGGATGCTTATTTGACAATCATGGTTTATGGTATAATTCTAATAACTTGTTTCGGATGGCAAGAAGTGTTTGTCTTTTTTTTCGGTACATAAATGACTGCTCGCGAAAAATACTTATACCGGGTCACTTTAAAGCAGAGAAATTCATTGTCAAGCGCTACAGGTATATGAACTGGCGTAGCTATGAAGCAAGACCTTACGGCAATCAGAATTCCACCACCTACAGTATCGATGTTGGAATTAGCGTCACGTCTAAAAACATTAAATGAGTTGTCAAAAATCATTAATACCAGTATAAAGCCAAGTTTCGGTGAGTGATATAATGTCGTAAGAGCAGATGGAGGATGAGTAGTAGACCTTGTTGGTCTTAGTCCGTTGTCCTCTTACATTTTGATTAAGAGTAAAACTTGAATCGGAGAAGCCAAGAAAGAGACCAATGTATCTATAACAAAAAACATCTAAAAGATATGGATGCGTTTCATCGGATGCGTTCAATCGGATGCGTTCTATTGGATATGTTCTAGTGGATGCGTTCAACAATGTTTATTCAACACCTTCCCTCATTGTCAACACATCTAGTTGTTTAATTCCAATAGAAGATGGAAATTTAGAAAATGTTGAAGCTGGTAATGCTTTTGTGAGAACGTCTGCTTTCTGCTCCTTTGTAGATATGTATTTGATGTCTATGTGATTTTCGTTTTGTAGCTGGCGTATGAAATGATGCTTGATGGAAATGTGTTAAGTTCTCTTATGAAACTCGGGATTCTGAACTAATTTGATGCTGCTCATGTTGTCGCAAAATATTGTTGTTGCACCACTGCTAGCCTCGAGTATACCAAGCTCCCTATGAAAAGTTCGTAACCACATCGCTTCTTTTGCTGCAGAACAAGCTGAAACATATTCCGCCTCCGTGGATGACAATGAGACGGTTTTCTGTTTTCACTGCTCCAGGTTACACATGATCCATTCAACATGAATAGATGTCCAGTCCGGGATTGACGAGTATCAACATCACCGGCGAAGTCTGAATCGCAATATCCAATTAACTCAGCAAATTCATCAACTTTGGAGTATTCGATTCCATAATCTGAAGTCCCTCTGAAATACCTAAAGATTCTTTTGACGCCTGTAATATGTGCAGCAGATGGTTTGTCTAGATATTGGCTGAGAGCATTCACCGCATATGCAATATCTGGTCGAGTTGCAACAGCAAGGTACATCAAACTTCCCATGACCTCTCGAAATGGGAATGTTGAAATCTTTTCTTCTTTTGTAGCTTCAAACTTGATGTTTGGATCAGCAGGAGCACTCGATGGTGGTCAAGAATCCATGTTAAAATTCTAAAGGACTCGTTCGCAGTATTGCTTCTGGTTGATGATGAGTTTCGATTCCGTAGAGATGATATGAAGTCCGAGAAAATATGAAGCTTCAAACTCTTTGACTTTGTAATATATTTTTAGATGTTTCATCAGACTATCATGGATGTTTTTGCTTGATAAAAATACAAGCCCGTCATCGACATAAAGCGCAAGAATCAAAATGTCTGTAGTATTCATTAAATAAACACATGGGTCTGCTTGGCATTGTTGAAGATTAAACTTGTTGAGAGTTTGTTTAAATTTAGCATTCTAAACTCTCGGAGCCTGCTTAACACCGTACAAACTTTTTTTTAACTTCCAGATTTTATTGTGATGTTCTATATCTGGGGGTGGAGTCACATAAATTTGGTCTTGCAACCTGCCATACAAGAAAGCAGTTTGTATATCAAATTGGCGCATGTAAAGATTCTTGTGAGCTGCAATAGAGAATAAAACTCGTAAGGAATCAAATCTTACCACCGGGGCGAATGTTTGCCCAAAATCAATTCCTTGTTTCTGGGAGCGTCCTTGTACAACTAGTCTTGCCTTGTAGCGACTTGGCAAACCTTCTGCATCTATCTTCCTTTTGAGAATCCATTTGCTTTGAATCGGTCTCATCCACGTCTGACACTCAAGTACTTCATATGTGTCAGATTCTCGAAGTCATTCTAACTCTTCAGACATAGCCCTTTGCCATTGAGATTTTTCGTTACCTGATATAGCATCTTCATAAGTTGGACTTCCTTCAGCTGCAGCTAGAGCACACATGTTGGTTGTGATTCTATTCCTCAGTGGATAACGTTCGTCTATAGTGCAATCATTCTTCTCAGTTGTGGTGGCAAAATCGACAGGGATAGCTTCTTGAGGATCATCCATGGCAAATGTGACATCATCATTAAACTGCTTCGCTTGGTCTTCGCTAGGTGGATTCTGTTGAGGGTATTCCAGAGATTCATCTTCAAAAACACTTAATGGTAGCACGCAGAAATTATTTTTTGATGATTCATTTAAATTTGTATTTGAAGATTGGAAATATAATTTGTCATCGTTAAATCGGACGTCTTTCGGCCAACGAAAGCAGCATGCTTACTCTTTGGATCCAAACCTTTACAATGTTCTTTCGGAATGTGATAGTATGCACTGCATCGAAAAGTGTAAAGAGAACTGTAGCTATAGGTGGTACATTCTTCCACAACTCAAAAGGCGTTTTCCAATTGTTTGCTCGAACAGGGCAAATATTTCGAAGTTGCACCGCTGTGTTGACAGCCTCAGCCCAAAGCAATTGTGGGGCACCGCATTAGTAAAGCATTGAGAGAGCAGTCTCTTTTATTGTACGGTTTTGCCTTTCAATAAAGCCATTTTGTTTCGGTGTATATGGTGTTGTAGTCTCATGATGAACAGAATGCTTTGCCAAAATATCTTTGAAGACCCTGCACACAAATTCAGAACCATTGTCTCTTCTAACCGCTTTCACAGTAATGGAGCTGGCACGTGCTTTGGTTAGAAACTCGTCAAACTTGGCTGCAGTTTCAGACTTTTCTTGCAGAAATATACTTGGCTGTAGTTTGAATAATCATCTTTGATGGGCAAAAAATATTTGGAACCTCCTAAAGAAGGAATCTGCAACGGTCCACAGAGATCGGCATGAACCAAATGGCCAGGTTCCATTTTTCTTGATTTTGCATCTTTCACGAAACTCTGTCGATGGGATTTTCCCAAAGCACATCCCTTGCAGAAAAATTTCTCAGATTCACCCATAGAAAGTTGTTTGTTTAGGTCTGATTGCAAGATTGTATCGACGCTCAGATGTCCAAGACGTTTGTGCCATCTTTCAATGCTGGGACTGACTAAAACATTTGCAATATCTGGTTGAACGACGCTCAGACTTAGCTTATACAACCGATAAGTTTCACAACGTTGACCAAGCAACAGAGTATGGCCGCTTCTTTTAACTTCTGCACGACCACTCTTGAAACTAGTAGTAGC
Organism: Melangyna quadrimaculata; assembly: GCA_949320155.1. Lineage (NCBI taxonomy): Eukaryota > Metazoa > Arthropoda > Insecta > Diptera > Syrphidae > Melangyna > Melangyna quadrimaculata. The sequence continues at coordinate 231,541,365 of OX439483.1, read as the reverse complement.
ACCATGCATGTCAGCTAAGCTAACGCTGAATAAATTGAAGTGTGTGGAACTGCACATTACCTGAAACTTCGGATTCAATTTTCACATCACCGATTCCTTCAGCATACACCATCGCCATGTTCTCCAAGCAAACTGGATACTGGCGTTCATCAATAGTTCGAAAACTACTAAACGCAATTCTTTGGAAACACATGTGGCTTGATGCTCCAGAGCCAGTGTACCAGCTTGTATTCTTTTTGTATGTGAAGTGTGCCATTAAGGCCGACGATGTACCTTGATTGTTGTCTTTCTGTTGTGCCAGACGAGAACGGCATTCTTTCTACCGATGTCCAAGCTTCTCGCAAAAACCACAGGTTGAATTCTTCTTCTTATCTGCTACAGACATCTTTTTCTTGATGTGATGAATCAATGCCTGGTGGTCTATAGGTAAATCATCTGGTTTTTCAAAAAGAAGCATCTCCTCTTTCATCAGACGCCGGGTTAAATTGTGCAGAGTTTGTTCCGATTGAGCCACGGAATCCTATGCTGATCTGAAATGCTTGAATTGTGACGTAAGACTGCAGATGATTTTTGTTATTATGGCTGATTCTGACATCGGAGCACCCAGTTCCTCGAGCTGTTTGGCCATTTGTTCTATGGCTGATATGTGGCTGGCCATGTTGTCGTCTTCCGGCTTTCGATATTCATAGAACTTTTGCTGTAATGCACTCAGCGAAACTCCAGATCTCTGCTCATAGATTGATGAAAGTTTTGTCCACACCTTGGCTGCAGAGTCACTTGTCACCAAAAACTTCAGCTGGTTGAAGTCCATCGACGAAGTGATTATTAGTTGTGCCTTCTTGTCTTTCTGAATCCAAGCAGCAAGGGCCAGCTCATCAGTTGGCTTTTTGGATTCATCAAGGACGCCTTCCAAATCATAGGCACGCAAATAAACCAAGACCTGAAACTTCCAAAGCGAGTAATCTCTTCCATTGAATTTATGCAAATTTATACTTTTGTCCATCTTGGTAAAGTAAAGCCTTTTCAAGAGAGCTAGCAAACAATTATTTCGTGCTGATAACGTGTTGAAAATAAAAGCAAAAACTTTTAGACAAAAGTTATTTATTATTCAAGAACAATCTATGAAATCCGTTAAGAGTAAAACTTGAATCGGAGAAGCCAAGAAAGAGACCAATGTATCTATAACAAAAAACATCAAAAAGATAAGGATGCGTTTCATCGGATGTGTTCAATCGGATGCGTTCTATTGGATATGTTCTAGTGGATGCGTTCAAGAATGTTAATTCAACACTGGGGCAGCGAAAACAAGAATAAAACATCGAAACTCTAACATTAAAAAGCTCTGCCTACTAAAGAAACATGTTCAATGTTTCTTTATTATTTTCCAGAAGGTAAATAAGGGGAGATCCTTTTTTGATGTGTATTATGTGTGTATGTTCGTACGTTTTATTTCTTGAGAATAAACATTGATATCGTAACCAAATTTTTACCATAAACATTAAACAATATCATCTTTGTGTTTTTTTTTTTATTTTTGAGATTTTTAAAACTTCCCTTTAAAAGGATTAAAATCAAAATGTTGCAAAAAAAACTTTGCAAAAATTTTTTAATTCGAAAAATTCTTACACTTAAAATCGAAATGTTGCATATGACACTTAATTTGACTTTTTATATTCTTTTAAACCATGTTTTTTTTTTTTTTTTTAAGTACACTCCCCTGATTTTGAACTTCCCATTGGAAGTTATTGAAATTGGTGCGATTTGTCGAATTGAAAATGTTGACATATCTTTACGTTTTGAGGTCTCTAGAATCAGAATTCGTCGTTTTTAGCAAGATGTCCGTATGTGTGTATGTACGTACGTTCGGGGTACTTGTTATATTATATTTTGAAAAACAAACAATGATAACGGTTTCAAAATTCTACCAAAAATATATACCTATACCACCTAAATGTTGTGTAATTTTGAGATTTTTAAAACCACCCTTTAAAAAGATAAAAATCAAAATGTTGCAAGAAAAAACTTTTTTTTTGTATGTACACTCCCCTGATTTTTGGTATTTTTTTTTTAGCCTGTTACCAAAGTTATTTAACTATAAAATATATAATTATATAATATATAGTCTACCACCCACCACTAACGAAAACGATAATGTCAGATTCATGGCTAAAATTCAACCTTGAAATTTTTTACAAAAAAAAAAAAATCAGAATAGTACCTACAGACAAAAAAGGATTTTTAAAGCAATTTTATGCATTAACATAGCAACATTTGCGGGCTATTCTTAAATGGCTTTAAGAATAATTGACACCAGTAGCGGATCTAGGATTTGGCTGTGGGGGGGGCTTGGAGTTTGGAAATCCAGTTTGTACCTACATATGAAGTTATATCACAGAAAACGAATTTTGACAACACTTTTCCTTTAATAATAGCCGTGTTTGCCTTTATATCCGCTCCTACCGCGCTTTAAAAATTTTTCAAAATAAAGCACAATAACAAGAATTTGGGATTGATGTGTTAAGCATAGGAATTATTTTTAAAAGCCAATTTTAAGGCTCAGCAAAACATGGTAGTATAAATAATTTTAGAACTTTAAGTTCTAGCCACGTTACAGCCTCAAACCATACGAACAAATTCGTTTATTTATAGGTTTATTGCTTAATAATTGATTAGGTATCAAGTGCCCACCTACATATGTACATTATGTAAGTGTTTGTTTAAATAAGCTGAAGGTATGCTTTGAACTTCACCTTTTTAACAAAATTTGAAAACTGTTTGTAATGCTAGTTCAGAAAAATGATATTTAGGTAGTCTTACTGGCAAAAGCTCATATCTCATTTTCTTTAATTAGCCAAATCTTCAAATTGTCACTGGAAAGCACGAAAATAATATTTTGTGGATCAAAAAATAAAATATCAAAATTTCAAGACTTTTAGTCGGGCATAAGAAACAGCAGCTCTAAAAAATAAGCTGCACGGCCCAATTCTGCAAGTTAGTGTCAATGAATTTTCGTTTACACTGCACCTACATACACTTTCTATTCCTGCTCAAAAAATGTGTCGATAAATTTATAAGTCACTCAAGAGTCTATAGAGATTGTAAATTTTCATGTCCACCTGCAAAATTTTTCTGAGTTCACAGAGTTTCTCACGCTTTTGGAATTTGGCTCCTCGACTAAAGAATTTGTATTGAAATGCTAAGCCCAAAAATGTTTTGTATGTATTCCCTTGGACCTTTGAAATTTTATAACCTAAGCCCCAAAGTGCTCAAAGCCCAGCCAAGGCCGTAAGAAACAATTCCTGTTTTACACCCCGGTGTTCTCTTATTGTTTTAGCCTCAATTGCGTTTCTTTCGTTAAATTAGCTAAGTTTTTAGTGTAAACAGTTGTTTTTTGACATGTAAATGTTAAGCCCCGACCACGTTTTTTTTAAATTATACCTTCAAGCCTTAGCCCCAACTTCGGACTTTGAAAATTCTTAGACTCATGCCCAAAAGCTCTCTGGAATTAGGTTAGTTTTAAGGGAGTTAGTTGTTAACTCTGACTACGTTTTTTGTCCAATATTCTCAGACCTTATTAGCCCCAAGTTGTTTTTTTTTTCCAATTTTCTGGGTTTTGTTTTAAGGGAAAATTGTCGTTGCATGAAACATGTCCATTATTCATAGCCCCCAATTTTTTTTTTCCAATTCACTTCAGGCTTTAGCCCCGACCTAGGGGATAAGAAAATAAGTTGCAGAACATGTCAATTGTTCAGGCCCAACCACGTTATTTTGTCCATCAAAATTCTCATCTTAACAATATTTTAGAAGAATATAAAACTTTACACGTTGTAATGTATTGATTTCTATATTTCAAATTATTTTAACAATCGGCTATGGGGGGGGGCTTTAGCCCCTATAGCCACCCCCCTGGATCCGCCACTGATTGACACCATTTCCATTGTTGCTTTTTCGTTCAATCTTTGCGCATGTATTTGTGAATTTGTTTTGTTTTTCTGTATTGTTCTTGATTTTGGTGGTTGATTTCTGATTCCGTATTTAAGAAGAGAGCTAAAGAGAAGTTTTACGGGTGGATTTTGATTCCGCATAAGAGACCTAAAGAGAAGGCAAAAAAGGCCATTTTATGCTGTACAAACCAGAAAGAACACCTCATAGAAAATATGCACGTTAAAAAAGCACTATTATGAAACATGCATGCTTTTTGTTTTTATTTTTTTTTGTATAAAAGAATTTGTTTTGTTATGCTTTCTTGTCTTGTTTGTCTCAACGGCGTATACAGGGGGGGGGGGGGGGTCACGGGGTCAAGTCCCGCCCCCGAGAACTCAAGATTATTTTGTTGATCTGAAATAATTATTTAGTAACCACATAGAAAAAAAAAAGAAAGTTGGTTACTTAGAAAGCTAGTAGGATTTTCGATTGATAATTTAGAATTCAATAGAGAATTTGAATGTTGGTAACTTCAATTCAATAAGAAATTTGATTTTCATGGCAATGGAATACCTACGTTATTTTGTAGTCAATCGATGATACTTTGATTTTCTTCCTCGTACCTCAAATTTAACATAACAACAAACTTCTCATAATATGATAATGCATTCAAATCTTTCCGTTTTGAGATGACAGCCAAAACCTGTTAAACCAAACAGAAATCAAAGTGCGGAGTTGTTACCAAATTTTCACTCAGTAACTTACTTACTTAGGTCCTCGGACCTATTACGTCCGTGATGTTTCCCTTACGGGACATAGGGCCTCCACTACACCTACGCGCCTTCGTGTACGATTTCTTGAAATGTATTTCAGCTCTCTCCAACTTTTCCCCAGTCGTGCCGATTCCTGTTCGACCGTTCTTCGCCATGTACTTCTAGGCCTGCCCACTTGTCTTCCCTCCTGTGTGAGCGGGTTCCACTGCATTGCTTGAGATGCAATGCACCGATCGCCTTTTCGAAGCGTATGGCCAATCCACTGCCACTTTCTTCTTCGTATAATGGAGTCTATGGGCTCCTGACCCGTTCTCGCATGAAGTTCGGCATTGGAGATACGGTTGGGCCAGAAAATCCTCAAGATGTTTCGTAGACATCTATTAACGAAGGTTTGCAGCTTTCTAGTGACAGTTTCAAAGACTTTCCAAGTGCTGCAGCCGTAAAGCAGAACGGATTCAACATTGGAGCGGAACAGTCGTAGGTTGGTCTTTAAGCTAAAAGAGTTGTTTCTTTATATTTTGGACAGCATTCCGAACGCAGCCTTTGCTTTTCTGATTCGGCTGTTTACGTCCAGTTCAGTTCCGCCACCCGTAGAGACAATACTCCCAAGATATTGGAAATCCTGTACCATCTCTACGGGTTGTCCAGAAATATTTACTTGGATTGATGAGGAAGTTCCAAGGCTGATCCTTTTAGTTTTTGCCGAGTTGATCTTAAGCCCTACGATTTCTGCTTCTCTCTCCACCCTTGTTGTCATTTGATGGAGATCCATGATCCTATGAGAGAGTAAGCATACGTCGTCCGCGTAGTCCAGATGTTTGAGGTGAGATTGCAGAGTCCACTGAATTCCTCCATTTCCATTTGACATAGCTGCGTGCAGTACGTCACTTATCACCAACAGAAACAGTATTGGTGACAGTATACAGCCTTGCCTAACCCCACTTTGGATTTCAAACTTCTCTGACAGCCTACCTTTGTGCAAAACGTGACACCTGGATCCATCATATGTAGCCTTGATAATAGCAATCAATTTATCTGGGATGCCCCTCCTGTGCAAAGCAAGCCAAATAAATTCTCTATTGACACTGTCGAACGCCTTTTCAAAATCGATGAACAGCAGGTGAAGTGGTGATCGATATTCAACGCACTGTTCGATGATGATCCGCAAGGTGTTGATGTGATCCACACAGGAAGATCCAGTGCGGAAACCTGCTTGTTCGGCGTCGAGTGTGTCTTCGAGGTGGTCTTTAATTCGGTCCAATATTATCCTTGCTATTATCTTGGCTACTGCAGGCAGAACGCATATTCATCTCCAGTTTTCGCACTGTGTGAGATCTCCTTTCTTTGGAAGCTTGACAATCATTCCTTTTTTCCACTCTTCAGGAAAGCTCTCTGTTTCCCAAGCTCTCTTATTAAGTGGGTGCAGTAGCTCGCTCGATGTCGTTGGGGCTGCTCCTAAGAGCTCTGCAGGAATACCATCAAGTCCAACCGCTTTGTTATTCTTCAGTGCTTTGATGGCGGTGATAATTTCTTCTTTACTGGGGGGTACGGTGCGTATTCGGGAAATTGTTACTTCGGGTAGCTCAGTGGGAATAGGGTTCACTTCACTTGCGAAAACGCGGTTTAAAACCGCAGAAAAGTGTTCCCTCCACCTTATGAGCTGGTCCTCATCCGAAATTAGCAGGGATCCGTTTGTGTCTTTAACCAGGTGTTGTTTAGAGCTCTGGACACCAGTGAGCTCTTTGGTAATTCTGTAGACGGTCCTACTGTCACACCTACTAGCGGCTTCTTCTGCTTCTGTAGCCAGTGCGTTGATGTAGTTACGCTTATCACGTCGCACACTACGGTGAACTTCCCTCATCTTCATGCGGTACGTAGACTCAAGCTCGTTTCTCCCTGCTGCTGGGGTAGCTGCGATGCGAGCTTTAAGGTGTTTCCTTTCTTCGATCCTTGCCCAAGTTTCGTCGGAAAGCCAAGCACTATTTCTCCCTTGCGCCCGGCCGACTATACTTTCAGCACCGGATATGAACACATTTTTCACAGCACACCAATGATTTTCGATGGATGTGGTTTCCGTGCTGCTGATTGCGTTCAATCCTTGTGAAAGGTGGTCCCCTAGTTGTTGGCGCACTGCGGGATCCTTTAGTCTATCTGTATTAAACCTGGGCATTCGAGTGTTTCCTTGGGATCTACGAACTGCAGCTGTACGCAATCTTACGGTAGCAACCATCAGATGGTGGTCCCGGGCCATTCCCATGTCAGCACCTCTTCTGTTACGGACGTCCTGGAGACTGCTTCTAAAACGCCGGCTGATCGCGAAGTGGTCAATTTGGTTGGAAGTTGCTTGTCTGTCAGTCGACACCCAACTGACTTTGTGGCACGTCTTATGCTCGAACATGGTCCCTCCAATAACAAGGCCGTTGGCGTTGCAGAAATCGACAAATCGTTCGCCATTGTCGTTTCAGTTACCAACACCATGTTTTCCCATGACATGCCTTAGCCCAGAGTTGTCATTGCCAACCTTGGCATTTAAGTCTCCCATCACCATAACTATATCACCTCGTGGAACGCTATCATAAGCAGCACTCAGCCGGTTATAAAAGGCCTCCTTCTCCTCGTCAGAAGAGAGCAAAGTTGGGGCGTAACACTGTATGATGGTGACGCGACGTACTCTAGTCCGGAACCTGGCTTTCAAGATCCTGTCACCTAAAGGCTCCCAGGAAATTAGGCTTTTGAGAGCTGTTTTGGAAAGCAGCAATCCAACGCCAGATTTCCGAGCGCTTCCAGGTGTTTTTCCGGAATAGAATAGTACAGTGTTACGGGTTGGTGACTTGAACTTCCCCGAAACCAGCCATCTAACTTCACTTATCCCTAAGATGTCCATCCTATACCGCATGAATTCCTTCTCTAGTTGCAGGAATCTGGCATTCTGAGGACCTTCTTTTCCGTTGTCAAGAAGCGTCTTCACATTCCAGAAACCAATCTTTGTCCGGGTACAATAGCCAAAAGTCGTCAACGAGTTATCATTAATTATCCGAGGCGTAGTGTTGGTTTCGGTAGCGGGTTGATTTCAGTTACGGAGAATGCTAACCTCCGTAACCTATCCTAGATAGCTAGGCCTTTTCGCACTTGTAATTTTGGCCTATTTATGTATATTGGGATACATAAATAGTTGCCCGGGGACCACCACGAGGAGGTAAAACAAGCACTTCATCGTGACTGATTGTTGCGCTACTGGCCCAGATCAAGTTCTGAGCAATCAATAGTTTCCCGATCAGGCACGATGCAGGTCGCCAGTAAAGTAAAAACTAATAGGATTTTCAAAAAAAGGATATTTTTTTTCTGAAAATAAAATCAATGATTCATACAGAAATTGTTTTGTTTGTATGACAGATTTTTTTTAAAAGCAAAAAAAGTGATAACTTTCGATTTATAATTATTCTAACCAAAAAATATTAATGTTAACGATAAAAGACATAAATATATAAAACTATGATGAAAACCTATTATGAAAGGATTTTGTTCGCACTTATTCAACATTTACGATCGAAAAATACTGTTATTGATTTGGATGTGGATTACTTTTACAAAGTAACCTATGAATCCCATAATGCAAAAGCCAATAGCTATGGTAAAGGAGATTTTTTGGAACTCCTTGCGGTGAACCGTTTGACCAGTCGGATGGAATTATTGACGAAAAGCGACTAGGCTCGTAGAATTTAACAACTTTGTCCATTATTTTTATCAGAAAGGCTTACTGGTAAGAAAGATAAAAAGATTAGGTATATTTGATGTACATATTTATTTTGTAAGGTGTCTTTCACTTTTCCATCGGTGGCAGTCTTAGAGACATACATTTTTTTCAAATCAGAGGCATATCAAAATCACTCGTGAAATTTGTTCACACTTTTCTTGAAACGCAAAGAAAACGAATCATTGTATTCAATTATAATACGAATATGTAATGTATTTTAGTTTTTCCACTATTGTAAAAAGAGCAATTTACACAAGTGGTAATTTTTGAAAATCAGAGCTATTGTTTTCATTTTCAGTAGTGTATCTATATATAGATATCTATTTACTAAAATTAAGAAACAGAAAACAGTGCACAGTATCTATGATATTTTACTTATTTTTCCTGCAACTTCAATTCGCTGAAATAAAAACTTTGATAGGATTAAAATAAATTCTGAATAAAATTCAAAACAAATGATCAAGCGAATCCAAAAATTTTTTTCCTCAGTATTTTGACAGCTAGCTAAACTGATTTTTTTTGGTCAGGCAACTGGAGATTGCTGTTTGCTGTTACTGAGGCCCTCCGAAATAAAAAATGTAACAGTCAGGAATAAAAACGAAGAGCGCGGTCACTGGTCAAAACAATAAAGGTTCGTTCGACTCAGTTGTTTATTTTAATTTTCTTTGGAACCAAAAATGAGTTAACTTTACAAATACCAAAAAAAGTGTTAATTTTTTTGTATAGGTAGCTCATTTCATTTTTAATTGGCTTTGGCAGTTCGAAATATATATTTTCAACGAAATTGCCTAACTTTGCGTAGTGAAAATTTAGTATTTCATTCGAAATCTGCTATTTCACGCCGACTATTGATTCTTAACTGTCTTGAAATTAAATGAGTTAAGGTACGATATATTTTTCCAGGATATGAACGATTTTAAATTATTTTAACTTATTTTTAACAAAGGTAATGTATTATAGGGTTTCCCATTAAGGGCGGGTCGATTTTAAAATTGAATAAAACAAGATATCATTAAGGTTTTATCTTTATTTGAGAGCCCTATTATATTAATATACCATCGTTCAAATGGCCGCCCCGTCTTCGCTGGGTGGCGCGGATTCGAAAGGTCCAGTTTTCGATGACTTTAGCGCATAAATCAGGCTGAATTTGACTGATGGCATCGAATATGTTGTCTTCGAGGGTCGAGGTGGTTTGCAACTTATTCGCAACGACCTGCGACTTAAGAAATCCCCACAAGAAAAAGTCCAAAGGGTTCAAATCACACGATCTTTGTGGCCAATTCACGTCGCCTTGGCGCGAGATAACCATGCCATGAAACCGCTCGTGCAGAATATCGATTGTGTCTTAAGCTGTGTGGCACGTAGCGCCATCCTGTTGAAACCATATATCTTCAGTGTCCATACCATCCAATTTAGGCCACAAGAAGTTGGTGATCATCGACCTATAGCGATCGCCGTTGATGGTGATGGCCTGGCCAGCATCATTTTCGAAGAAGTACGGACCGATGACGCCTCCAGGCATCCAGCTATAAATCCACACAAAACAGAAACTTTATTTGGATGCATTGGCACTTCGTGAATCGTCCCGAATCCGGCAATTTTGCTTCACGTACCCATTCATCCAAAGATGGGCCTCATCGCTAAAGAAGATTTTTCGACCAAAATTGGGAAAAACTTCTAACTGCTCTAAAACATCATTTGCACGTGTTGCTCGATGCTGTAACTCACCATGATGATTTGTTTGTAGTAACTGATTAAAAGAGGATATTTTGACCGAAAGTAAAAGAAACAATATGGCCGCCTCCAGCTGTCAAAATCAACCCGTCCCTATTGGAAAACCCTTAAGTATAGTTAATTAAGATTTTTTCCCTTTTCTTTTATATAGCTTTTTTATATATAAGGCACTTGACTTTAAACAAATATTAGTTTGTGTTATTTTTTTTTTGGCATGACCCCCCCAAGAACTAAAGCTGTATACGCCTCTGGTTTGTCTTTCTTGATTTTTTAAAGATATGGTTAAAAAGGACTTTTATCATATAGCTGGGGCAGCGAAAACAAGAATAAAACATCGAAACTCTTACATTAAAAAGCTCTGCCTACTAAAGAAACAGTTCAATGTTTCTTAATTATTTTCCAGAAGGTAAATAACGGGAGATCCTTTTTAGATTTGTATTATGTGTGTATGTTAGTACATTTTATTTCTTGAGAATAAACAATGATATCGTAACCAAATTTTTTCCATAAACTTAAAACAATATCATATTTGTGTTTTATTTTTATTTTTGAGATTTTTAAAACTTCCCTTTAAAAGGATTAAAATCAAAATGTTGCAAAAATGTTTTAATTCGAAAAATTCTTACACTCAAAATCAAAATTTTGCATATGACACTTAATTGGACTTTTTATATTCTTTTAAACCATGGTTTTTTTTAAGTACACTCCCCTGATTTTTAACTTCCCATTGGAAGGTGTTGTAATTGGTGCGATTTGTCGAATTGAAAATTTTGACATATCTTCACGTTTTGAGGTCTCTAGAATCAGAATTTGTCGTTTTTAGCAAGATGTCGGTATGTGTATATGTACGTACGTTCGGGGTACTTTTTTCGTTCACCATATCTCGAGAATGAATAAAGATATCGACCTCGGATAAATTTTGTTTTACAGATAATATTGTCATAACGTGCCGAAAAGGTTTTCTAACAAATTCAATAAACCATTTTTTTACTACAGCAATATAAAAAGGAAATGTAAAATGTCATTTATCTGGAATATCTCGAGAACGGAATAAGATATTCACTTCAGACTAACTTTAATTTACACTTAATAACACAATGCCAAATTGATAAAAATTAAAAAAAAAAAATCAACAGACACTTTTTTTTTTAACTAAGAAAAACAGTTGAAAAATAGCTTACGTCTCAAATATTTCAAGAACAAAAAATGATTCCGAACCCAGTCTATTTTTTTCCATATAATGACGTAGTAAACAACTTATAATATTTAAAAAAAAATTCAGCAAAAATACGGGAACAAAAACTATTAAAAATTCTTAACAAATGTTTTTCAACTCAAATATTTTGAAAAACAAACAATGATAACGGTTTCAAAATTCTACCAAAAATATATACCTATACCACCTAAATTTTGTGTAATTTTGAGATTTTTAAAACCACCCTTTAAAAAGATAAAAATCAAAATGTTGCAAGAAAAAACTTTTTTTAACTTCCCATTGGAAGTTATTGTAATTGGTGCGATTTGTCGAATTGAAAATTTTGACATATCTTCACGTTTTGAGGTCTCTAGAATCAGAATTCGTCGTTTTTAGCAAAATGTCGGTATGTGTGTATGTATATATGTATGTACGTTCGGGGTACTTTTTTCGTCCACCATATCTCGAGAATGAATACAGATATCGAACTCAGATAAATTTTATTTTAAAGATAATATTGTCATACCGCGCTGAAAAAGTTTATCGAACAAATTCAATAAACCGTTTTTTTACTACAGCAATTTAAAAAGGAGCTGTAAAATGTCATTTATCTGGAATATCTCGAGAACGGAATAAGATATTCACTTCAGACTAATTTTAATTTACACATAATAACACAATACCAAATTGATAAATATTAAAAAAAATTCAACAGACACTTTTTTTTTAACTAAGAAAAACAGTTGAAAAATAGTTAACGTCTCAAATATTTCAAGAACAAAAAATGATTCCGAACCCAGTCTATTTTTTTTTTAAATATAATGACGTAGTAAACAACTGATAATTTTTTTTAAAAAAATTCAATAAACTGTTTTTTTTAGAGCAAAAATACTGGAACAAAAACTATTAAAAATTCTTGACAAATGTTTTTCAACTCAAATATTTTGAAAAACAAACAATGGTAACGGTTTCAAAATTCTACCAAAAATATATACCTATACCACCTAAATGTTGTGTAATTTTGAGATTTTTAAAACCACCCTTTAAAAAGCTAAAAATCAAAATGTTGCAAGAAAAAACTTTTTTTTTTTATGTACACTCCCCTGATATTTGGTATTTTTTTTAGCCTGTTAACAAAGTTATTAAACTATTAAATATATAATTATATAATATATACTCTACCACCCACCACTTAGGAAAACGATAATGTCAGATTCATTGCTAAAATTCAACATTGAAATTTTTTACAAAAAAAAAAATCAGAATAGTACCTACAGACAAAAAAGGATTCTTAAAGCAATTGTATGCATTAACATAGCAACATTTGTGGGCTATTCTTAAATGGCTTTAAGAATAATGACACCATTTCCATTGTTGCTTTTTTGCTTTTTCGTTCATTCTTTGCGCATGTATTTGTGAATTTGTTTTGGTTTTCTGTATTGTTCTTGATTTTGGCGGTTGATTTCTGATTCCGTTTTTAAGAGACCTAAAGAGATAGCAAAAAAAGGACATTTTATGCTGTACAAACCAGAAAGAACACCTCATAGGAAATATGCACGTTAAAAATTTGTTTTGTTATGCTTTCTTGTCATGTTTGTCTTTCTTGATTTTTTAAAGATATGGTTAAAAAGGACTTTTATCATATAGCTGGGGCAGCGAAAACAAGAATAAAACATCTAAACTCTTTCATTAAAAAGCTCTGCCTACCAAAGAAACATGTTCAATGTTTCTTTATTATTTTCCAGAAGGTAAATAACGGGAGATCCTTTTAAGATGTGTATTATGTGTGTGTGGTCGTACGTTTTATTTCTTGAGAATAAACAATGATATCGTTACCAAACTTTTACCATTAACATAAAACAATATCATTTTTGTGTTTTTTTTTAGTTTTGAGATTTTTAAAACTTCCCTTTAAAAGGATTAAAATCAAAATGTTGCAAAAAAAAACTTGTTTTAATTCGAAAAATTCTTACACTCAAAATCGAAATTTTGCATATGACGCTTAATTTGACTTTTTATATTCTTTTAAACCATGTTTTTTTTTTTTAAGTACACTCCCCTGATTTGTAACTTCCCATTGGAAGTTATTGTAATTGGTGCGATTTGTCGAATTGAAAATTTTGACATATCTTCACGTTTTGAGGTCTCTAGAATCAGAATTCGTCGTTTTTAGCAAGATGTCTGTATGTGTGTATGTACGTACGTTCGGGGTACTTTTTTCGTCCACCATATCTCGAGAATGAATAAAGATATCGACCTCGGATAAATTTTATTTTACAGATAATATTGTCATAACGTGCCGAAAAGGTTTTCTAACAAATTCAATAAACCGTTTTTTTACTACAGCAATTTAAAAAGGAGCTGTAAAATGTCATTTATCTGGAATATCTCGAGAACGGAATAAGATATTCACTTTAGACTAATTTTAATTTACACATAATAACACAATACCAAATTGATAAATATTAAAAAAAAAATTCAACAGACACTTGTTTTTTTAACTACGAAAAACAGTTGAAAAATAGTTTACGTCTCAAATATTTCAAGAACAAAAAATGATTCCGAACCCAATCTATTTTTTTTTTTACATATAATGACGTAGTTAACAACTGATAATTTTTTTTAAAAAAATTCAATAAACAGTTTTTTTTTTGAGCAAAAATACTGGAACAAAAACTATTAAAAATTCTCAACAAATGTTTTTCAACTCAAATATTTTGAAAAACAAACAATGATAACGGTTTTAAAATTCTACCAAAAATATATACCTATACCACCTAAATGTTGTGTAATTTTGAGATTTTTAAAACCACCCTTTAAAAAAGACAAAAATCAAAATGTTGCAAGAAAAAACTTTTTTTAACTTCGCATTGGAAGTTATTGTAATTGGTGCGATTTGTCGAATTGAAAATTTTGACATATCTTCACGTTTTGAGGTCTCTAGAATCAGAATTCGTCGTTTTTAGCAAGATGTCGGTATGTGTGTATGTATATATGTATGTACGTTCGGGGTACTTTTTTCGTCCACCATATCTCGAGAATGAATACAGATATCGAACTCAGATAAATTTTATTTTAAAGATAATATTGTCATACCGCGCTGAAAAAGTTTATCGAACAAATTCAATAAACCGTTTTTTTACTACAGCAATTTAAAAAGGAGCTGTAAAATGTCATTTATCTGGAATATCTCGAGAACGGAATAAGATATTCACTTCAGACTAATTTTAATTTACACATAATAACACAATACCAAATTGATAAATATTAAAAAAAATTCAACAGACACTTTTTTTTTAACTAAGAAAAACAGTTGAAAAATAGGTAACGTCTCAAATATTTCAAGAACAAAAAATGATTCCGAACCCAGTCTATTTTTTTTTTAAATATAATGACGTAGTAAACAACTGATAATTTTTTTTAAAAAAATTCAATAAACTGTTTTTTTTAGAGCAAAAATACTGGAACAAAAACTATTAAAAATTCTTGACAAATGTTTTTCAACTCAAATATTTTGAAAAACAAACAATGGTAACGGTTTCAAAATTCTACCAAAAATATATACCTATACCACCTAAATGTTGTGTAATTTTGAGATTTTTAAAACCACCCTTTAAAAAGCTAAAAATCAAAATGTTGCAAGAAAAAACTTTTTTTTTTATGTACACTCCCCTGATATTTGGTATTTTTTTTAGGCTGTTAACAAAGTTATTAAACTATTAAATATATAATTATATAATATATACTCTACCACCCACCACTTAGGAAAACGATAATGTCAGATTCATTGCTAAAATTCAACATTGAAATTTTTTACAAAAAAAAAAATCAGAATAGTACCTACAGACCAAAAAGGATTCTTAAAGCAATTGTATGCATTAACATAGCAACATTTGTTGGCTATTCTTAAATGGCTTTAAGAATAATGACACCATTTCCATTGTTGCTTTTTTGCTTTTTCGTTCATTCTTCGCGCATGTATTTGTGAATTTGTTTTGGTTTTCTGTATTGTTCTTGATTTTGGCGGTTGATTTCTGATTCCGTTTTTAAGAGACCTAAAGAGATAGCAAAAAAAGGACATTTTATGCTGTACAAACCAGAAAGAACACCTCATAGGAAATATGCACGTTAAAAATTTGTTTTGTTATGCTTTCTTGTCATGTTTGTCTTTCTTGATTTTTTAAAGATATGGTTAAAAAGGACTTTTATCATATAGCTGGGGCAGCGAAAACAAGAATAAAACATCGAAACTCTTTCATTAAAAAGCTCTGCCTACCAAAGAAACATGTTCAATGTTTCTTTATTATTTTCCAGAAGGTAAATAACGGGAGATCCTTTTAAGATGTGTATTATGTGTGTGTGGTCATACGTTTTATTTCTTGAGAATAAACAATGATATCGTTACCAAACTTTTACCATTAACATAAAACATTATCATTTTTGTGTTTTTTTTAGTTTTGAGATTTTTAAAACTTCCCTTTAAAAGGATTAAAATCAAAATGTTGCAAAAAAAAACTTGTTTTAATTCGAAAAATTCTTACACTCAAAATCGAAATTTTGCATATGACGCTTAATTTGACTTTTTATATTCTTTTAAACCATGTTTTTTTTTTTAAGTACACTCCCCTGATTTTTAACTTCCCATTGGAAGTTATTGTAATTGGTGCGATTTGTCGAATTGAAAATTTTGACATATCTTCACGTTTTGAGGTCTCTAGAATCAGAATTCGTCGTTTTTAGCAAGATGTCGGTATGTGTGTATGTACGTACGTTCGGGGTACTTTTTTCGTCCACCATATCTCGAGAATGAATAAAGATATCGACCTCGGATAATTTTATTTTACAGATAATATTGTCATAACGTGCCGAAAAGGTTTTCTAACAAATTCAATAAACCGTTTTTTTACTACAGCAATTTAAAAAGGAGCTGTAAAATGTCATTTATCTGGAATATCTCGAGAACGGAATAAGATATTCACTTTAGACTAATTTTAATTTACACATAATAACACAATACCAAATTGATAAATATTAAAAAAAAAATTCAACAGACACTTTTTTTTTTAACTACGAAAAACAGTTGAAAAATAGTTTACGTCTCAAATATTTCAAGAACAAAAAATGATTCCGAACCCAATCTATTTTTTTTTTACATATAATGACGTAGTTAACAATTGATAATTTTTTTTAAAAAAATTCAATAAACAGTTTTTTTTTTGAGCAAAAATACTGGAACAAAAACTATTAAAAATTCGCAACAAATGTTTTTCAACTCAAATATTTTGAAAAACAAACAATGATAACGGTTTTAAAATTCTACCAAAAATATATACCTGTACCACCTAAATGTTGTGTAATTTTGAGATTTTTAAAACCACCCTTTAAAAAAGACAAAAATCAAAATGTTGCAAGAAAAAACTTTTTTTAACTTCGCATTGGAAGTTATTGTAATTGTTGGGATTTGTCGAATTGAAAATTTTGGCATATCTTCACGTTTTGAGGTCTATAGAATCAGAATTCGTCGTTTTTAGCAAGATGTCTGTATGTGTGTATGTACGTACGTTCGGGGTACTTTTTTCGTCCACCATATCTCGAGAATGAATAAAGATATCGACCTCGGATAAATTTTATTTTACAGATAATAATGTCATAACGTGCCAAAAAGGTTTTCTAACAAATTCAATAAACCGTTTTTTTACTACAGCAATTTAAAAAGGAGCTGTAAAATGTCATTTATCTGGAATATCTCGAGAACGGAATAAGATATTCACTTTAGACTAATTTTAATTTACACATAATAACACAATACCAAATTGATAAATATTAAATAAAAAAATTCAACAGACACTTTTTTTTCTTAACTACGAAAAACAGTTGAAAAATAGTTTACGTCTCAAATATTTCAAGAACAAAAAATGATTCCGAACCCAATCTATTTTTTTTTACATATAATGACGTAGTTAACAACTGATAATTTAAAAAAAAAAATTCAATAAACAGTTTTTTTTTTGAGCAAAAATACTGGAACAAAAACTATTAAAAATTCTCAACAAATGTTTTTCAACTCAAATATTTTGAAAAACAAACAATGATAACGGTTTAAAATTCTACCAAAAATATATACCTATACCACCTAAATGTTGTGTAATTTTGAGATTTTTAAAACCACCCTTTAAAAAAGACAGAAATCAAAATGTTGCAAGAAAAAACTTTTTTTAACCACGCATTGGAAGTTATTGTAATTGGTGCGATTTGTCGAATTGAAAATTTTGACATATCTTCACGTTTTGAGGTCTCTAGAATCAGAATTCGTCGTTTTTAGCAAGATGTCGGTATGTGTGTATGTATATATGTATGTACGTTCGGGGTACTTTTTTCGTCCACCATATCTCGAGAATGAATACAGATATCGAACTCAGATAAATTTTATTTTAAAGATAATATTGTCATACCGCGCTGAAAAAGTTTATCGAACAAATTCAATAAACCGTTTTTTTACTACAACAATTTAAAAAGGAGCTGTAAAATGTCATTTATCTGGAATAT
This sequence comes from Melangyna quadrimaculata, assembly GCA_949320155.1. Taxonomy (NCBI): domain Eukaryota; kingdom Metazoa; phylum Arthropoda; class Insecta; order Diptera; family Syrphidae; genus Melangyna; species Melangyna quadrimaculata. The sequence continues at coordinate 231,523,439 of OX439483.1, read as the reverse complement.
CTCGAGAACGGAATAAGATATTCACTTCAGACTAATTTTAATTTACACATAATAACACAATACCAAATTGATAAATATTAAAAAAAATTCAACAGAAAAACAGTTGAAAAATAGGTAACGTCTCAAATATTTCAAGAACAAAAAATGATTCCGAACCCAGTCTATTTTTTTTTTTAAATATAATGACGTAGTAAACAACTGATAATTTTTTTTTAAAAAATTCAATAAACTGTTTTTTTTAGAGCAAAAATACTGGAACAAAAACTATAAAAAATTCTTGACAAATGTTTTTCAACTCAAATATTTTGAAAAACAAACAATGGTAACGGTTTCAAAATTCTACCAAAAATATATACCTATACCACCTAAATGTTGTGTAATTTTGAGATTTTTAAAACCACCCTTTAAAAAGCTAAAAATCAAAATGTTGCAAGAAAAAACTTTTTTTTTTATGTACACTCCCCTGATATTTGGTATTTTTTTTAGGCTGTTAACAAAGTTATTAAACTATTAAATATATAATTATATAATATATACTCTACCACCCACCACTTAGGAAAACGATAATGTCAGATTCATTGCTAAAATTCAACATTGAAATTTTTTACAAAAAAAAAAATCAGAATAGTACCTACAGACAAAAAAGGATTCTTAAAGCAATTGTATGCATTAACATAGCAACATTTGTGGGCTATTCTTAAATGGCTTTAAGAATAATGACACCATTTCCATTGTTGCTTTTTTGCTTTTTCGTTCATTCTTTGCGCATGTATTTGTGAATTTGTTTTGGTTTTCTGTATTGTTCTTGATTTTGGCGGTTGATTTCTGATTCCGTTTTTAAGAGACCTAAAGAGATAGCAAAAAAAGGACATTTTATGCTGTACAAACCAGAAAGAACACCTCATAGGAAATATGCACGTTAAAAATTTGTTTTGTTATGCTTTCTTGTCATGTTTGTCTTTCTTGATTTTTTAAAGATATGGTTAAAAAGGACTTTTATCATATAGCTGGGGCAGCGAAAACAAGAATAAAACATCGAAACTCTTTCATTAAAAAGCTCTGCCTACCAAAGAAACATGTTCAATGTTTCTTTATTATTTTCCAGAAGGTAAATAACGGGAGATCCTTTTAAGATGTGTATTATGTGTGTGTGGTCGTACGTTTTATTTCTTGAGAATAAACAATGATATCGTTACCAAACTTTTACCATTAACATAAAACAATATCATTTTTGTGTTTTTTTTTAGTTTTGAGATTTTTAAAACTTCCCTTTAAAAGGATTAAAATCAAAATGTTGCAAAAAAAAACTTGTTTTAATTCGAAAAATTCTTACACTCAAAATCGAAATTTTGCATATGACGCTTAATTTGACTTTTTATATTCTTTTAAACCATGTTTTTTTTTTTTAAGTACACTCCCCTGATTTGTAACTTCCCATTGGAAGTTATTGTAATTGGTGCGATTTGTCGAATTGAAAATTTTGACATATCTTCACGTTTTGAGGTCTCTAGAATCAGAATTCGTCGTTTTTAGCAAGATGTCTGTATGTGTGTATGTACGTACGTTCGGGGTACTTTTTTCGTCCACCATATCTCGAGAATGAATAAAGATATCGACCTCGGATAAATTTTATTTTACAGATAATATTGTCATAACGTGCCGAAAAGGTTTTCTAACAAATTCAATAAACCGTTTTTTTACTACAGCAATTTAAAAAGGAGCTGTAAAATGTCATTTATCTGGAATATCTCGAGAACGGAATAAGATATTCACTTTAGACTAATTTTAATTTACACATAATAACACAATACCAAATTGATAAATATTAAAAAAAAAATTCAACAGACACTTGTTTTTTTAACTACGAAAAACAGTTGAAAAATAGTTTACGTCTCAAATATTTCAAGAACAAAAAATGATTCCGAACCCAATCTATTTTTTTTTTTACATATAATGACGTAGTTAACAACTGATAATTTTTTTTAAAAAAATTCAATAAACAGTTTTTTTTTTGAGCAAAAATACTGGAACAAAAACTATTAAAAATTCTCAACAAATGTTTTTCAACTCAAATATTTTGAAAAACAAACAATGATAACGGTTTTAAAATTCTACCAAAAATATATACCTATACCACCTAAATGTTGTGTAATTTTGAGATTTTTAAAACCACCCTTTAAAAAAGACAAAAATCAAAATGTTGCAAGAAAAAACTTTTTTTAACTTCGCATTGGAAGTTATTGTAATTGGTGCGATTTGTCGAATTGAAAATTTTGACATATCTTCACGTTTTGAGGTCTCTAGAATCAGAATTCGTCGTTTTTAGCAAGATGTCGGTATGTGTGTATGTATATATGTATGTACGTTCGGGGTACTTTTTTCGTCCACCATATCTCGAGAATGAATACAGATATCGAACTCAGATAAATTTTATTTTAAAGATAATATTGTCATACCGCGCTGAAAAAGTTTATCGAACAAATTCAATAAACCGTTTTTTTACTACAGCAATTTAAAAAGGAGCTGTAAAATGTCATTTATCTGGAATATCTCGAGAACGGAATAAGATATTCACTTCAGACTAATTTTAATTTACACATAATAACACAATACCAAATTGATAAATATTAAAAAAAATTCAACAGACACTTTTTTTTTAACTAAGAAAAACAGTTGAAAAATAGGTAACGTCTCAAATATTTCAAGAACAAAAAATGATTCCGAACCCAGTCTATTTTTTTTTTAAATATAATGACGTAGTAAACAACTGATAATTTTTTTTAAAAAAATTCAATAAACTGTTTTTTTTAGAGCAAAAATACTGGAACAAAAACTATAAAAAATTCTTGACAAATGTTTTTCAACTCAAATATTTTGAAAAACAAACAATGGTAACGGTTTCAAAATTCTACCAAAAATATATACCTATACCACCTAAATGTTGTGTAATTTTGAGATTTTTAAAACCACCCTTTAAAAAGCTAAAAATCAAAATGTTGCAAGAAAAAACTTTTTTTTTTATGTACACTCCCCTGATATTTGGTATTTTTTTTAGGCTGTTAACAAAGTTATTAAACTATTAAATATATAATTATATAATATATACTCTACCACCCACCACTTAGGAAAACGATAATGTCAGATTCATTGCTAAAATTCAACATTGAAATTTTTTACAAAAAAAAAAATCAGAATAGTACCTACAGACCAAAAAGGATTCTTAAAGCAATTGTATGCATTAACATAGCAACATTTGTGGGCTATTCTTAAATGGCTTTAAGAATAATGACACCATTTCCATTGTTGCTTTTTTGCTTTTTCGTTCATTCTTCGCGCATGTATTTGTGAATTTGTTTTGGTTTTCTGTATTGTTCTTGATTTTGGCGGTTGATTTCTGATTCCGTTTTTAAGAGACCTAAAGAGATAGCAAAAAAAGGACATTTTATGCTGTACAAACCAGAAAGAACACCTCATAGGAAATATGCACGTTAAAAATTTGTTTTGTTATGCTTTCTTGTCATGTTTGTCTTTCTTGATTTTTTAAAGATATGGTTAAAAAGGACTTTTATCATATAGCTGGGGCAGCGAAAACAAGAATAAAACATCGAAACTCTTTCATTAAAAAGCTCTGCCTACCAAAGAAACATGTTCAATGTTTCTTTATTATTTTCCAGAAGGTAAATAACGGGAGATCCTTTTAAGATGTGTATTATGTGTGTGTGGTCATACGTTTTATTTCTTGAGAATAAACAATGATATCGTTACCAAACTTTTACCATTAACATAAAACATTATCATTTTTGTGTTTTTTTTAGTTTTGAGATTTTTAAAACTTCCCTTTAAAAGGATTAAAATCAAAATGTTGCAAAAAAAAACTTGTTTTAATTCGAAAAATTCTTACACTCAAAATCGAAATTTTGCATATGACGCTTAATTTGACTTTTTATATTCTTTTAAACCATGTTTTTTTTTTTTAAGTACACTCCCCTGATTTTTAACTTCCCATTGGAAGTTATTGTAATTGGTGCGATTTGTCGAATTGAAAATTTTGACATATCTTCACGTTTTGAGGTCTCTAGAATCAGAATTCGTCGTTTTTAGCAAGATGTCGGTATGTGTGTATGTACGTACGTTCGGGGTACTTTTTTCGTCCACCATATCTCGAGAATGAATAAAGATATCGACCTCGGATAATTTTATTTTACAGATAATATTGTCATAACGTGCCGAAAAGGTTTTCTAACAAATTCAATAAACCGTTTTTTTACTACAGCAATTTAAAAAGGAGCTGTAAAATGTCATTTATCTGGAATATCTCGAGAACGGAATAAGATATTCACTTTAGACTAATTTTAATTTACACATAATAACACAATACCAAATTGATAAATATTAAAAAAAAAATTCAACAGACACTTTTTTTTTTAACTACGAAAAACAGTTGAAAAATAGTTTACGTCTCAAATATTTCAAGAACAAAAAATGATTCCGAACCCAATCTATTTTTTTTTTACATATAATGACGTAGTTAACAATTGATAATTTTTTTTAAAAAAATTCAATAAACAGTTTTTTTTTTGAGCAAAAATACTGGAACAAAAACTATTAAAAATTCGCAACAAATGTTTTTCAACTCAAATATTTTGAAAAACAAACAATGATAACGGTTTTAAAATTCTACCAAAAATATATACCTGTACCACCTAAATGTTGTGTAATTTTGAGATTTTTAAAACCACCCTTTAAAAAAGACAAAAATCAAAATGTTGCAAGAAAAAACTTTTTTTAACTTCGCATTGGAAGTTATTGTAATTGTTGGGATTTGTCGAATTGAAAATTTTGGCATATCTTCACGTTTTGAGGTCTATAGAATCAGAATTCGTCGTTTTTAGCAAGTTGTCTGTATGTGTGTATGTACGTACGTTCGGGGTACTTTTTTCGTCCACCATATCTCGAGAATGAATAAAGATATCGACCTCGGATAAATTTTATTTTACAGATAATAATGTCATAACGTGCCAAAAAGGTTTTCTAACAAATTCAATAACCCGTTTTTTTACTACAGCAATTTAAAAAGGAGCTGTAAAATGTCATTTATCTGGAATATCTCGAGAACGGAATAAGATATTCACTTTAGACTAATTTTAATTTACACATAATAACACAATACCAAATTGATAAATATTAAATAAAAAAATTCAACAGACACTTTTTTTTCTTAACTACGAAAAACAGTTGAAAAATAGTTTACGTCTCAAATATTTCAAGAACAAAAAATGATTCCGAACCCAATCTATTTTTTTTTACATATAATGACGTAGTTAACAACTGATAATTTAAAAAAAAAAATTCAATAAACAGTTTTTTTTTTGAGCAAAAATACTGGAACAAAAACTATTAAAAATTCTCAACAAATGTTTTTCAACTCAAATATTTTGAAAAACAAACAATGATAACGGTTTAAAATTCTACCAAAAATATATACCTATACCACCTAAATGTTGTGTAATTTTGAGATTTTTAAAACCACCCTTTAAAAAAGACAGAAATCAAAATGTTGCAAGAAAAAACTTTTTTTAACCACGCATTGGAAGTTATTGTAATTGGTGCGATTTGTCGAATTGAAAATTTTGACATATCTTCACGTTTTGAGGTCTCTAGAATCAGAATTCGTCGTTTTTAGCAAGATGTCGGTATGTGTGTATGTATATATGTATGTACGTTCGGGGTACTTTTTTCGTCCACCATATCTCGAGAATGAATACAGATATCGAACTCAGATAAATTTTATTTTAAAGATAATATTGTCATACCGCGCTGAAAAAGTTTATCGAACAAATTCAATAAACCGTTTTTTTACTACAACAATTTAAAAAGGAGCTGTAAAATGTCATTTATCTGGAATATCTCGAGAACGGAATAAGATATTCACTTCAGACTAATTTTAATTTACACATAATAACACAATACCAAATTGATAAATATTAAAAAAAATTCAACAGAAAAACAGTTGAAAAATAGGTAACGTCTCAAATATTTCAAGAACAAAAAATGATTCCGAACCCAGTCTATTTTTTTTTTTAAATATAATGACGTAGTAAACAACTGATAATTTTTTTTTTAAAAATTCAATAAACTGTTTTTTTTAGAGCAAAAATACTGGAACAAAAACTATAAAAAATTCTTGACAAATGTTTTTCAACTCAAATATTTTGAAAAACAAACAATGGTAACGGTTTCAAAATTCTACCAAAAATATATACCTATACCACCTAAATGTTGTGTAATTTTGAGATTTTTAAAACCACCCTTTAAAAAGCTAAAAATCAAAATGTTGCAAGAAAAAACTTTTTTTTTTATGTACACTCCCCTGATATTTGGTATTTTTTTTAGGCTGTTAACAAAGTTATTAAACTATTAAATATATAATTATATAATATATACTCTACCACCCACCACTTAGGAAAACGATAATGTCAGATTCATTGCTAAAATTCAACATTGAAATTTTTTACAAAAAAAAAAATCAGAATAGTACCTACAGACAAAAAAGGATTCTTAAAGCAATTGTATGCATTAACATAGCAACATTTGTGGGCTATTCTTAAATGGCTTTAAGAATAATGACACCATTTCCATTGTTGCTTTTTTGCTTTTTCGTTCATTCTTTGCGCATGTATTTGTGAATTTGTTTTGGTTTTCTGTATTGTTCTTGATTTTGGCGGTTGATTTCTGATTCCGTTTTTAAGAGACCTAAAGAGATAGCAAAAAAAGGACATTTTATGCTGTACAAACCAGAAAGAACAGCTCATAGGAAATATGCACGTTAAAAATTTGTTTTGTTATGCTTTCTTGTCATGTTTGTCTTTCTTGATTTTTTAAAGATATGGTTAAAAAGGACTTTTATCATATAGCTGGGGCAGCGAAAACAAGAATAAAACATCGAAACTCTTTCATTAAAAAGCTCTGCCTACCAAAGAAACATGTTCAATGTTTCTTTATTATTTTCCAGAAGGTAAATAACGGGAGATCCTTTTAAGATGTGTATTATGTGTGTGTGGTCGTACGTTTTATTTCTTGGGAATAAACAATGATATCGTTACCAAACTTTTACCATTAACATAAAACAATATCATTTTTGTGTTTTATTTTAGTTTTAGATTTTTAAAACTTCCCTTTAAAAGGATTAAAATCAAAATGTTGCAAAAAAAAACTTGTTTTAAATCGAAAAATTCTTACACTCAAAATCGAAATTTTGCATATGACGCTTAATTTGACTTTTTATATTCTTTTAAACCATGTTTTTTTTTTTAAGTACACTCCCCTGATTTTTAACTTCCCATTGGAAGTTATTGTAATTGGTGCGATTTGTCGAATTGAAAATTTTGACATATCTTCACGTTTTGAGGTCTCTAGAATCAGAATTCGTCGTTTTTAGCAAGATGTCGGTATGTGTGTATGTACGTACGTTCGGGGTACTTTTTTCGTCCACCATATCTCGAGAATGAATAAAGATATCGACCTCGGATAAATTTTATTTTACAGATAATATTGTCATTACGTGCCGAAAAGGTTTTCTAACAAATTCAATAAACCGTTTTTTTACTACAGCAATTTAAAAAGGAGCTGTAAAATGTCATTTATCTGGAATATCTCGAGAACGGAATAAGATATTCACTTTAGACTAATTTTAATTTACACATAATAACACAATACCAAATTGATAAATATTAAAAAAAAAATTCAACAGACACTTTTTTTTTTAACTACGAAGAACAGTTGAAAAATAGTTTACGTCTCAAATATTTCAAGAACAAAAAATGATTCCGAACCCAATCTATTTTTTTTTTTACATATAATGGCGTAGTTAACAATTGATAATTTTTTTTAAAAAAATTCAATAAACAGTTTTTTTTTTGAGCAAAAATACTGGAACAAAAACTATTAAAAATTCTCAACAAATGTTTTTCAACTCAAATATTTTGAAAAACAAACAATGATAACGGTTTTAAAATTCTACCAAAAATATATACCTGTACCACCTAAATGTTGTGTAATTTTGAGATTTTTAAAACCACCCTTTAAAAAAGACAAAAATCAAAATGTTGCAAGAAAAAACTTTTTTTAACTTCGCATTGGAAGTTATTGTAATTGTTGGGATTTGTCGAATTGAAAATTTTGGCATATCTTCACGTTTTGAGGTCTATAGAATCAGAATTCGTCGTTTTTAGCAAGATGTCTGTATGTGTGTATGTACGTACGTTCGGGGTACTTTTTTCGTCCACCATATCTCGAGAATGAATAAAGATATCGACCTCGGATGCATTTTATTTTATCTCGAGAACGGAATAAGATATTCACTTCAGACTAATTTTAATTTACACATAATAACACAATACCAAATTGATAAATATTAAAAAAAATTCAACAGAAAAACAGTTGAAAAATAGGTAACGTCTCAAATATTTCAAGAACAAAAAATGATTCCGAACCCAGTCTATTTTTTTTTTTAAATATAATGACGTAGTAAACAACTGATAATTTTTTTTTTAAAAATTCAATAAACTGTTTTTTTTAGAGCAAAAATACTGGAACAAAAACTATAAAAAATTCTTGACAAATGTTTTTCAACTCAAATATTTTGAAAAAACAAACAATGGTAACGGTTTCAAAATTCTACCAAAAATATATACCTATACCACCTAAATGTTGTGTAATTTTGAGATTTTTAAAACCACCCTTTAAAAAGCTAAAAACCAAAATGTTGCAAGAAAAAACTTTTTTTTTATGTACACTCCCCTGATATTTGGTATTTTTTTTAGGCTGTTAACAAAGTTATTAAACTATTAAATATATAATTATATAATATATACTCTACCACCCACCACTTAGGAAAACGATAATGTCAGATTCATTGCTAAAATTCAACATTGAAATTTTTTACAAAAAAAAAAAATCAGAATAGTACCTACAGACAAAAAAGGATTCTTAAAGCAATTGTATGCATTAACATAGCAACATTTGTGGGCTATTCTTAAATGGCTTTAAGAATAATGACACCATTTCCATTGTTGCTTTTTTGCTTTTTCGTTCATTCTTTGCGCATGTATTTGTGAATTTGTTTTGGTTTTCTGTATTGTTCTTGATTTTGGCGGTTGATTTCTGATTCCGTTTTTAAGAGACCTAAAGAGATAGCAAAAAAAGGACATTTTATGCTGTACAAACCAGAAAGAACAGCTCATAGGAAATATGCACGTTAAAAATTTGTTTTGTTATGCTTTCTTGTCATGTTTGTCTTTCTTGATTTTTTAAAGATATGGTTAAAAAGGACTTTTATCATATAGCTGGGGCAGCGAAAACAAGAATAAAACATCGAAACTCTTTCATTAAAAAGCTCTGCCTACCAAAGAAACATGTTCAATGTTTCTTTATTATTTTCCAGAAGGTAAATAACGGGAGATCCTTTTAAGATGTGTATTATGTGTGTGTGGTCGTACGTTTTATTTCTTGGGAATAAACAATGATATCGTTACCAAACTTTTACCATTAACATAAAACAATATCATTTTTGTGTTTTATTTTAGTTTTAGATTTTTAAAACTTCCCTTTAAAAGGATTAAAATCAAAATGTTGCAAAAAAAAACTTGTTTTAAATCGAAAAATTCTTACACTCAAAATCGAAATTTTGCATATGACGCTTAATTTGACTTTTTATATTCTTTTAAACCATGTTTTTTTTTTTTAAGTACACTCCCCTGATTTTTAACTTCCCATTGGAAGTTATTGTAATTGGTGCGATTTATCGAATTGAAAATTTTGACATATCTTCACGTTTTGAGGTCTCTAGAATCAGAATTCGTCGTTTTTAGCAAGATGTCGGTATGTGTGTATGTACGTACGTTCGGGGTACTTTTTTCGTCCACCATATCTCGAGAATGAATAAAGATATCGACCTCGGATAAATTTTATTTTACAGATAATATTGTCATTACGTGCCGAAAAGGTTTTCTAACAAATTCAATAAACCGTTTTTTTACTACAGCAATTTAAAAAGAAGCTGTAAAATGTCATTTATCTGGAATATCTCGAGAACGGAATAAGATATTCACTTTAGACTAATTTTAATTTACACATAATAACACAATACCAAATTGATAAATATTAAAAAAAAAATTCAACAGACACTTTTTTTTTTAACTACGAAGAACAGTTGAAAAATAGTTTACGTCTCAAATATTTCAAGAACAAAAAATGATTCCGAACCCAATCTATTTTTTTTTTTACATATAATGGCGTAGTTAACAATTGATAATTTTTTTTAAAAAAATTCAATAAACAGTTTTTTTTTTGAGCAAAAATACTGGAACAAAAACTATTAAAAATTCTCAACAAATGTTTTTCAACTCAAATATTTTGAAAAACAAACAATGATAACGGTTTTAAAATTCTACCAAAAATATATACCTGTACCACCTAAATGTTGTGTAATTTTGAGATTTTTAAAACCACCCTTTAAAAAAGACAAAAATCAAAATGTTGCAAGAAAAAACTTTTTTTAACTTCGCATTGGAAGTTATTGTAATTGTTGGGATTTGTCGAATTGAAAATTTTGGCATATCTTCACGTTTTGAGGTCTATAGAATCAGAATTCGTCGTTTTTAGCAAGATGTCTGTATGTGTGTATGTACGTACGTTCGGGGTACTTTTTTCGTCCACCATATCTCGAGAATGAATAAAGATATCGACCTCGGATGCATTTTATTTTACAGATAATATTGTCATAACGTGCCGAAAAGGTTTTCTAACAAATTCAATAAACCGTTTTTTTACTACAGCAATTTAAAAAGGAGCTGTAAAATGTCATTTATCTGGAATATCTTGAGAACGGAATAAGATATTCACTTTAGACTAATTTTAATTTACACATAATAACACAATACCAAATTGATAAATATTAAATAAAAAAATTCAACAGACACTTTTTTTTTTAACTACGAAAAACAGTTGAAAAATAGTTTACGTCTCAAATATTTCAAGAACAAAAAATGATTCCGAACCCAATCTATTTTTTTTTACATATAATGACGTAGTTAACAACTTATAATTTTTTAAAAAAAAAATCAATAAACAGTTTTTTTTTTGAGCAAAAATACTGGAACAAAAACTATTAAAAATTCTCAACAAATGTTTTTCAACTCAAATATTTTGAAAAACAAACAATGATAACGGTTTAAAATTCTACCAAAAATATATACCTATACCACCTAAATGTTGTGTAATTTTGAGATTTTTAAAACCACCCTTTAAAAAAGACAAAAATCAAAATGTTGCAAGAAAAAACTTTTTTTAACTTCGCATTGGAAGTTATTGTAATTGGTGCGATTTGTCGAATTGAAAATTTTGACATATCTTCACGTTTTGAGGTCTCTAGAATCAGAATTCGTCGTTTTTAGCAAGATGTCTGTATGTGTGTATGTACGTACGTTCGGGGTACTTTTTTCGTCCACCATATCTCGAGAATGAATAAAGATATCGACCTCGGATAGATTTTATTTTACAGATAATATTGTCATAACGTGCCGAAAAGGGTTTCTAACAAATTCAATAAGCCGTTTTTTTACTACAGCAATTTAAAAAGGAGCTGTAAAATGTCATTTATCTGGAATATCTCGAGAACGGAATAAGATATTCACTTCAGACTAATTTTAATTTACACATAATAACACAATACCAAATTGATATATATTAAAAAAAATTCAACAGACACTTTTTTTTTTAACTAAGAAAAACAATTGAAAAATATTTTACGTCTCAAATATTTCAAGAACAAAAAATGATTCCGAACCCAGTCTACTTTTGTTTTAAATATAATGACGTAGTAAACAACTGATAATTTTTTTAAAAAAATTCAATAAACTGTTTTTTTTTTAGAGCAAAAATACTGGAACACAAACTATTAAAAAGTCAAATATTTTGAAAAACAAACAATGATAACGGTTTCAAAATTCTACCAAAAATATATACCTATACCACCTAAATGTTGTGTAATTTTGAGATTTTTAAAACCACCCTTTAAAAAGCTAAAAATCAAAATGTTTCAAGAAAAAACTTTTTTTTGTATGTACACTCCCCTGATTTTTTGTATTTTTTTTTAGCCTTTTACCAAAGTTATTAAACTATAAAATATATAATTATATAATATATACTCTACCACCCACCACTTAGGCAAACGATAATGTCAGATTCATGGCTAAAATTCAACATTGAAATTTTTTACAAAAAAAAAATCAGAATAGTACCTACAGACAAAAAAGGATTCTTAAAGCAATTGTATGCATTAACATAGCAACATTTGTGGGCTAAAGCAACATTAAATGGCTTTAAGAACAATTGACACCATTTCCATTGTTGCTTTTTCGTTCATTCTTTGCGCATGTATTTGTGAATTTGTTTTGTTTTTCTGTATTGTTCTTGATTTTGGCGGTTGATTTCTGATTCCGTATTTAAGAAGAGAGCTAAAGAGAAGTTTTACGGGTGGATTTTGATTCCGCATAAGAGACCTAAAGAGAAGGCAAAAAAAGGAGATTTTATGCTGTACAAACCAGAAAGAACACCTCATAGGAAATATGCACGTTAAAAAAAGCACTATTACGAAACATGCATGCTTTCTGTTTTTATTTTTTTTTTGTATAGAAGAATTTGTTTTGTTATGCTTTCTTGTCATGTTTGTCTTTCTTGATTTTTTAAAGATATGGTTAAAAAGGACTTTTATCATATAGCTGGGGCAGCGAAAATAAGAGTAAAACATCGAAACTCTTACATTAAAAAGCTCTGCCTACTAAAGAAACATGTTCAATGTTTCTTTATTATTTTCCAGAAGGTAAATAAGGGGAGATCCTTTTTAGATGTGTAGTATATGTGTGTTAGGTTAGGTTAGGTTAAAGTGGCTGTCAGGAAAACGGCTGACACACTTAGACCATAATTAGGTCCGTTGTGATACCACATGATAGGAATGAGGAGATTATCCTCATTACGAAAACCATTCGGAGCTTTTTATGAAGCGAGAGAGACAGTGTATGTCTGTATTAGCCAGAGCGCTTGGATCATTGAAAAAGTAGTCCCCCAGATGGAGTCTGCGCCTCTGTGAAAGAGCAGGACATGTGCAGAGGAGGTGAGGAATTGTTTCCTCCTCCTCTTCGTCCATGCAACTTCTACAGAAGTCATTTGAGAAAACGCCAAGTCTTGTGGCGTGTTTTCCTATAAGGCAGTGTCCTGTTATGACACCTATTACGGAGCTAATTTGTGATCTGCTAAGTGATAGCAAACTTTTAGAGCGCCTAGGGTCTAGCGATGGCCAGATTTTTTTTGTGGCCAGACATGTAGTAAGGTTTGTCCATCTAGAGTTTGCTTTCGTTGCAGAGTTTTGTTTTAGCAAAAGTTTACACGTAGCGACCGGTATACCTGTGTTCCACCTGTTAGGCAAAACGGGCATTAGAGTTCCATTTCTGGCAAGTTCATCGGCTTTACAATTTCCCGGAACATCTCTATTGCCCGGCACCCAAAGAATGTGAATATTAAACTGTTCCGCCATCTCTTCAAGAGACGATCGACAGTTTTGGGCCGTAACGGAGTTGGTAGAGACAGAGTTGAGAGATTTAAGTGCTGCTTGACTATCTGAGAAGATGCGTATATCCGATGTTGATATCACGTTTTCTCTCAGCCAAGACAGAGCTTCTTTAGTTGCCAGGATTTCCGCTTGGAATACGCTACAGTGGTTAGGGAGCCGGAAGGAGAGACTTAAATTAAGTCTGTCTGAGTACAATCCGCCACCCACTCCTTCCTCAGTTTTCGATCCATCAGTATAAAAATGAACTAAATCACCTTTGAGAGGGTCCCCAACGTTCCAAGATTCTCTTGAGGGTATAGTGACCTGGAAACTTTTGTCGAAATTTAGTTTGGATGTGGTGTAGTCGGAATGACAAGGAAAAGATTCATATAAGACTAGAATTTTAGTATGACCGATAGAGTTGTTGGTCCATTGAGAAATGGCTTTAAGGCGGACGGCTGTGTTCGCAGCCATTTGCTTGCCATATATATCGAGGGGTGTGAGGCTGAGGAGTATGTCTAGTGCAGCTGATGGTGTCGAGCGGAGAGCTCCACTTATGCACATACTTGCTGATCTCTGAACCTTGCTCAGCTGGTCACAGTACGTAACTTTATCTAGAGCAGTCCACCAAATTGTTAACCCATAAGTGAGAATCGGTCTTACGACCGCAGTGTAGAGCCAGTGAGTTATGGCAGGGGATAGACCCCATTTAGTACCTATACCTTTTTTAGAGGAGAATAAAGCAACAGTGGCTTTTTTAATTCTCTCTTGAATATTAGGTTTCCAACTTAGTTTTTTAATATATATTTGGCTTCATCTGAAAAGGAAAGTGGAACACCATTAATTGTTGGAGGATTTTTCTGTGGAATTTTATATTTCCTTGTGAAGAGGACAAGTTCTGTTTTGCGGGGGTTTACACCTAGCTCACAACGTTCTGCCCATTTTATTAGCTTGTTAAGAGCGGTTTGAAGAAGTTCTGTAAGAACCTGGGGGTGTTTCCCTGATATAGCTATTGCAACATCATCGGCATACGCAATCACTTTGAATCCTTCACCCTCCAGGACAGTCAGTAAGTCATTTATGACCAAGTTCCATAGAAGTGGTGAAAGGACCCCACCATGTGGTGTGCCTCTAGTGACAGATCTTCTAGTGGAATATTCTCCCAATGCAGAGTTGATGACCCTACTTCCCAACATATGGTCTATCAACTTAATCAGTAGGCCGTCCACCTTCAAATTTTCCAGTGCTCCTACTATTGCACGGCCGCTGACGTTGTTAAAGGCGCCTTCTATATCAAGGAAAGCTGCAAGCGTGTACAGCAGGTATAATGCCATCTGGTCCCGCGGATTTATAAGGTTGGAAGCTGTCTATAGCCCATTGGAGCTTGTCCCTTGTAATCAGACCTGGTATTTGATTGACCAAGTCTGAGTGAATTCAGTATTTGAGACAATTTGTGAGCTACCTGGGAAGTGAGTATCAAGTAGCAAATTTAGTGATTCCTCACAGAATTTGGTCCAGGAGCCATCTGCTGTTTTAAGAGAGCTTGGCATCCCTGGATTGGTAGAGAGGACTTTCCTAAGTCTGGATGCTTCTGAAGAATCTTCTATTTTGTCACAGAAGTTCCTCCAAGAAGTTCTTTTAGTTATCCTCATTTGTTTTTTATACACTTTCAGCGAGTTCTTATATACATCCCAATCTAAACTTTCTCTGGTGTATTTAGCTCTGTTGAAAAGTTTCCTAAATTCTTTTCTGAGCGGTTCGAGCCCTGGCTTCCACCAATGAGGTTTCTTTTTGCCCCTAATTTTAGTAAGAGGACAGGAAGTGATCATTGATTTGTTTAGTGCATTTGTTAGATTTTGGACTTTATTATCGAGATCAGTTTTGTTCAAGGGAGGATTGAAAAGGTCAGGTTTGATTAACTTTTAAAGAGTTTCCCTATAAAGGAGCCAATTTGTTTTCCGGTAGTTCCGGAAGGTAGGAGGCTTTTCAGTTTCATCATTTAGACTGAATTGAATGTATCTATGGTCTGAGAACGAGTGCTCAGAAGATACTTTCCAATCCAATATCGATTGATGAACCATATCTGAGATAAGAGTGATATCTAAGACTTCTTGTCTATTTCTAGTTACAAAAGTTGGTACGTTTCCAACATTACTTAGAAGTAGGTTAGTAGTAAGAATATAATCGAAAAGAGACTCACCTCTGTCGTTAATATTCGAACTCCCCCATACTGTATGGTGCGCGTTTGCGTCGCACCCGATAATTAGGCGTATGTTCTGCCGTTCTGCATCAGCGATCAGTCTCCTTAGCTTAACACTGGGGAGAGGGCCAAGATCGTCATGGCCAAGATAGGCGGACACTATCCAGTACAACCCTTTTTCGGTTTGTAATCTGACGGCCGTTACATCTCGATCGCTATATTCAGGGAGTAAAAATACATTAGTATTAAATTTAGCTACTATGCAAGACCTAGGTTCACCTTTATCTGGCGCATGCAGCGTGTAATAGCCCGGAGTCCTGAGTCCTTGAACACTGGAGTTAGCAATCCATGGTTCCTGGATCAGGGCAATATCTTCCCCGTTTATGTTCAGACGGAGAAGAAGGGAGGCCGAAGCCATAATACAGTGTTGGAGATTAATCTGAATCAGCTGCAGCATTGTTACCACAGTCGGTCAGATCAACCTCCAACACCGTTTGGTCAGCGTCTTCGGCTTCAGAGGAAGATCTTAAAAGTTCTTCCTCGCTTAGAAGAACGTTGATAGGGGAGTCTACGCTCTCCATGTCGGAGAGGTCGTCGACGGAAGGAGCCTTCCTTTCGGTTGATGGATTGGGCAATACCATAGCCGGAGAAGTGTCAATGTCATCTATCTCCATCTCTGGAGTTTCGATGCCGACGACAGGATCTTCGTCTATGGCCATGTCCTGGGGGTTTTGTGGAGGGGCTTCTTGTGCAACTTCCTCATCTTTTTTATATACCTTCAAGGCGATTTTGTGGAAGCCGTACCTAATCACATTTTCGGTCGACACCAGAGGAGCCAGAGATTCCTTGTTGATTACTATGATAGCAGATCTAAAGGAACCCCTGATCTCTTCTAGCTTCGCGACTACCCAATCTTTTGTAGGTAGGCTTGGATTGCTGGACTGCAGCATCTGGAGTATTTCATCCTTGCTGGCTGGTTTGATCGGAATCCAGGCACGAGCTCTAGGCCTGCAGGGGACATCATCCCTAGCAACAGCCTCGAGACTAGCACCTGGCCAGACCTCTCCCAGTCTGCTAACAGCAAGCGTAAATAGATCACATGATCTCTGATCTGCACAGGCGATGAGCTTAACACGTCCTTGGTGCCAGCCTGCATCGTCTGTGATTGGTTGAGGTCCGGGATGCTCCCTCACTAAACTCATGAAGCCAGCTGAGAGCTTCACTATGACCTTCAACCAATTCTCAGGAGAGATCCTGCCATCTGTATTACTTCTGTCGATGACTGCAATGACAATTTTGTCCTTTAGTACGTCACTAAAGGGCAGACCTTTATTCACGTTAAGTGATTTGTCGGTGCCTTGCACCTTGGGTCGTTTGGGATCGGGGATGGTGCTCCCGATGGACCGTTGACGCTTTGACGTGTAGTCTCCGCTGGTCTTTCTGAGAGCCATAATGTTCCTGGCCCATTGGAGTTTGGCAGTTTGTTGCGAGTCACGATCAGCTACCGGAATGTCACCGATAGCTTTCACGATCCTCTCGGCATTCCGCCTCTCTTTATGTGTGGTTTTGTTCCACCCCAACTCGGTGGAAGCAGAGCCATTTTTCATGACCCTACCACCAACGGGTTGTGGTATCTTCTTTGAGCCCAGGGGCGGTATACTTCGGCCAGCAGTGGAGGATCCGTAAGTCAAGGATGCGCTGCTGGCAGAAGTACCCGCCCCTGGGTCCAAAACGTGGGAGAGGGGGGGTGTTGAGCCCCATCCCGATGGAGGCAGGACCGTTGTCAGCGGCCGTGCTTCCATCGGGTTGGGGGTTCTTCTGTGAATACGGAGGCGGCTTAAGCAACCCAGCAGTGTTGGATCCGTAAGTCACGGACGCGCTGCTGGATGTGATATCCGTCTCCGAGCTCATCAGCGGGGGAGTGGCTTTGTTGAGCCCCATCCCGATGGAAGCAGAACTATTATTCATAGCCCCACTTCCAACGGGCTGGAGCACTTTCTTTGCAACGGGGGTCGGTATGTTCCTACCAGTAGTAAAGCTTTTAACGGCTGTACCACTGGGCCAGACACCCGACGCGAAGTTTAGCACATGTGCATTTTTTCGCCCCAATCCGGTGGAGGTAGAACCTGCTAACGCACGCCGACCTCCAACGAATTTGAATTTCTTCTTCTCTTTTGCGGTCTGCCTCGTCTGGTAACGGAGAAGGCACCCGCTCCGGAGTTCGCTTTCTTACGGGCAGAGGTAATGGCAGCAGCAGCGTACGTCACGCCACTACTACCACTACGGTGGGCATTTGCCAACGTACCCGAAGAGAGACCCCCACGGCACACGGGAGTGGAGCTGTTTTTCGCAGCAGCACTGCCAATGGTCGCGGGGGTTCCCCTGAGCACGAAGGATTTGTACTACTGGCGGGAAGGACAAAGCCCTCTTCGCCAGCAGTAGCGTCTAGCTCACGAGTCGATTCACCCCCCACGGATGACTTATCAGTCTTTCCGTGGCTTGTGGTCGGCTCGCAAGACCTTCCGCACTTCGTTATACCAGGTGTACTAAGTGTCACTGGCGACTTCTCCTCGTTAGAGGCCAAGCCATCGCCGGTAGTCGCGACTCCTACCGACTTTTGAGTGGATATCCCCACTCGCTTTTTATTTCCTTTGGTATTCATTTCATAATTTATTAGTTTTCAACATTTCGGTTTTCGGTTTTTTTGGTTATGTTAGTTACCCAGACTTGCAGCTGGATTGCTGAAAGCCTAGGCGTAAGCCCCCTCACTACGACAAAGTCTAACCCGTGAGGGGGTATTATGTGTGTATGTTCGTACGTTTTATTTCTTGAGAATAAACAATGATATCGTTACCAAATTTTTACCATAAACTTAAAAAAATATCATCTTTGTGTTTTTTTTTTATTTTTGAGATTTTTAAAACTTCCCTTTAAAAGGATTAAAATCAAAATGTTGCAAAAATGTTTTAATTCGAAAAATTCTTACACTCAAAATCGAAATTTTGCATATGACACTTAATTTCACTTTTTATATTCTTTTAAACCATGTTTTTTTTTTAAAGTACACTCCCCTGATTTTTAACTTCCCATTGGAAGTTATTGTAATTGGTGCGATTTGTCGAATTGAAAATGTTGACATATATTCACGTTTTGAGGTCTCTAGAATCAGAATTCGTCGTTTTTAGCAAGATGTCGGTATGTGTGTATGTACGTACGTTCGGGGTACTTTTTTCGTTCAACATATCTCGAGAATGAATAAAGATATCGACCTCGGATAAATTTTATTTTACAGATAATCATCAAATATTTCAAGAACAAAAAATGATTCCGAACCCAGTCTATTTTTTCTTACATATAATGACGAAGTAAGCAACTGATAATTTTTTTTAAAAAAATTCAATAAACAGTTTTTTATTTTTGAGCAAAAATACTGGAACAAAAACTATTAAAAATTCTCAACAAATGTTTTTCAACTCAAATATTTTGAAAAACAAACAATGATAACGGTTTTAAAATTCTACCAAAAATATATAAACAATGATAACGGTTTTAAAATTCTACCAAAAATATATACCTATACCACCTAAATGTTGTGTAATTTTGAAATTTTTAAAACCACCCTTTAAAAAAGATAAAAATCAAAATGTTGCAAGAAAAAACTTTTTTTAACTTCCCATTGTCATACCGTGCTGAAAAGGTTTTCTAACAAATTCAATAAACCGTTTTTTTGATACAGCAATTTAAAAAGGAGTTGTAAAAAGTCATTTATCTAGAATATCTCGAGAGTGGAATAAGATATTCACTTCAGACTAATTTTAATTTACACATAATAACACAATACCAAATTGATAAATATTAAAAAAAAATTCAACAGACGCTTTTTTTTACCTAAGAAAAACAGTTGAAAAATAGTTTGTCTCAAATATTTCAAGAACAAAAAATGATTCCTAACCCAGTCTATTTTTTTTACATATAATGACGTAGTAAACAACTGATAATTTTTTTTTTAAAAAATCAATAAACTGTTGTTTTTAGAGCAAAAATACTGGAGCAAAACTATTAAAAATTCTTAACAAATGTTTTTCAACTCAAATATTTTGAAAAACAAACAATGATAACGGTTTCAAAATTCTACCAAGAATATATACCTATACCACCTAAATGTTGTGTAATTTTGAGAGTTTTAAAACCACCCTTTAAAAAGCTAAAAATCAAAATGTTGCAAGAAAAATCTTTTTTTTTTTTTTTTATGTTCACTCCCCTAATTTTTGGTATTTTTTTTAGCCTTTTACCAAAGTTATTTAACTATAAAATATATAATAATATAATATATACTCTACCACCCACCACTTAGGCAGACGATAATGTCAGATTCATGGCTAAAATTAACCTTAAAATTTTTACAAAAAAAAAAAAAAATCAGAATAATACCTACAGACAAAAAAGGATTCTTAAAGCAATTATATGCATTAACAAAGCAACATTGGTGGGCTATTCTTAAATGGCTTTGAGAATAATTGACACCATTTCCATTGTTGCTTTTTGCTTTTTCGTTCATTCTTTGCATGCATTTGTGAATTTGTTTTGTTTTTCTGTATTGTTCTCATTTTGGTGGGTGATTCTGATTCCGTATTTAAGATGAGAGCTAAAGAAAAGTGTATACGGTTGGATTTGATTCCGCTTCAGAGACTCAAAGAGATGGCAAATAAGGACATTTTATGCTGTACAAACCAGAAAGAACACCTCATAGGAAGTAAGCACGTTAAAAAAGCACTATTACGAAACATGCATGCTTTTTGTTTTTCTTTTTTTTTTTGGTATAGAAGTATTTGTTTTGTATTCTTTCTTTTCTTGTTTGTCTTTCTTGATTTTGGCGGGTGGATTTTTTTTCGAATTTCAGGGGTAAAGATATGGTTAAAAAGGACTTCTATCATATAGCTGGGGCAGCGAAACAAGAATATAAACATCGAAACTCTTACATTAAAAAGCTCTGCCTATTAAAGAAACATGTTCAATGTTTCTTTATTATTTTTCAGAAGGTAAATAAGGGGAGATCCTTTTTAGATGTGTATTATGTGTGTATGTTCGTACGTTTTATATCTTGAGAATAAACAATGATATCGTAACCAAATTTTTACCATTAACATAAAACAATATCATCTTTGTGTTTTTTTTATTTTTGAGATTTTTAAAACTTCCCTTTAAAAGGATTAAATCAAAATGTTGCAAAAATGTTTTAATTCGAAAAATTCTTGCACTCAAAATCGAAATTTGCATATGACACTTAATTTGACTTTTTATATTCTTTAACCCATGTTTTTTTCTCTTTTTAAGTACACTCCCCTGATTTTTAACTTCCATTGGAAGTTAGTGTAATTGGTGCGATTTGTCGAATAACGGAAGAAGATTTTCACTTCAGACTAATTTTAATTTACACATAATAACACAATACCAAATTGATACATATTAAAAAAAAAATTCAACGGACAATTTTTTTTTTTTAACTTAGAAAAACAGTTGAAAAATAGTTTTACTTCTCAATAATTCAAGATCAAAAAATGATTCCGAACGCAGTCTATTTTTTTTTTTTTTTACATGTAATGACGTAGTAAACAACTGATAATTTTTTTAAAAAAATCAATAAACATTTTTTTTTTAGAGCAAAAATACTGGAACAAAAACTATTAAAAATTCTTAACAAATGTTTTTCAACTCAAATATTTTGAAAAACAAACAATGATAACGGTTTCAAAATTCTACCAAAAATATATACCTATACCACCTAAATGTTGTGTAATTTTGAGATTTTTAAACCACCCTTTAAAGAGCTAAAAATCAAAATGTTGCAAGAAAAAACTTTTTTTTTATTTTTTTTTTTATGTACACTCCCCTGATTTTTGTATTTTTTTTAGCCTTTTACCAAAGTTATTAAACTATAAAATATATAATTATATAATATATACTCTACCACCCACCACTTAGGCAAACGATAATGTCAGATTCATGGCTAAAATTCAACCTTGAAATTAAAAAAAAAAAAAAAAATTAGAATAGTACCTACAGACAAAAAAGGATTTTAAAGCAATTTTATGCATTAACATAGCAACATTTGCGGGCTATTCTTAAATGGCTTTAAGAATAATTGACACCATTTCCATTGTTGCTTTTTTGCTTTTTCGTTCATTCTTTGCGCATGTATTTGTGATTTTGTTTTGTTTTCTGTATTGTTCTTGATTTTGGCGGGTGATTTCTGATTCCGTATTTAAGAAGAGAGCTAAAGAGAAGTTTTACGGGTAGATTTTGATTCCGCATAAGAGACCTAAAGAAAAGGAAAAAAATGGACATTTTATGCTGTACAGACCAAGAAAGAACACCTCATAGGGAAGTATGTAAGTTAAAAAAATCACTATTACGAACATGCATGCTTTTTGTTTTTCTTTTTTTTTTTTGTATAGATGAATTTGTTTTGTTATTCTTTCTTGTCTTGTTTGTCTTTTTTGATTTTGGCGGGTGGATTTTTTTTCGAATTTCAGGGGTAAAGATATGGTTAAAAAAGAATTTTATCATATACATAGCTGGGGCAGCGAAAACAAGAATAAAAAAAACATCGAAACTCTTACATTAAAAGCTCTGCTTACTAAGAAGGGAAATAAGGGGAGAATCAAGATTGTTTTGTATTTTGGAATGTCTGTTGTCCGTTCATTGTGAAAGTAAATTTCCAACCGTTTGCTGCATTTAATTTAATTTTGGATACAAATCTAGTTTTTTTATATAAAAGATATATACGTGAGTGTGTTAAAATTAAAGAAATCAGTTTTATAACTTTATATAAATGAGTGAAAGATAAAACAAAAAAAAATTGATAAAATAAAAAAAATAATACTTTTTAAGTACATTTTTTTTAGTGTACAGTTATTCGCTAAGTTTTTGTCTGCCCTTGTTTTTTTTTAAGCTAGTGAAAATATAAATACTAAAACTACCTTTTAGTGCTCGGCAGAAATCCTCGTATCAAACCCTCCTAGTGGGTGCCGGGCGGTTAATGGTCACCACAGTTTTTATCTTGTGCGATGTCAAGATGGTGATCAGCTAAGGTCAGGTCGAATTTGCTGAGACGTTCCTTTACTTCTCAATAGTTTAACGCTCAGCAATGCGATTTGACCACAGATACGGGGTCTGTAATTTTCAGTGGTGGTGTGAGCGATTTTCATAATCCTTGCCGAAGAAATGGAAGGCTGGAGGGGAAAACCAGTCGCTAACGAGCTCTTTCGGACGCCTTGGCAGGGTCCGTCATACTCTTTGCCTTACCCCGTATATCGCTCTGCCGGGGCTGACCTTTCCTTTCCGACCTACTCGTGGGACTCTTATTTAATTTTTGACACTATGGACGATTTAGACATGACAGACGTTTTACCATCCGCCGACACAGAGGATGAACTTTTGGCCTCCAGTCAGGAGACCATTGTAGGGCAACCTACAGAAACTGGAAGCACAGGCAGTACCAGCCACAGTACCCCTGTGTTTCGACCGACCAAACCCAACGTACCTCAGGTAGCAACGCCAGCCATAGCGGTGCTGCCCGGGGTAAAAAGCAATGTTCTTCGCAGGTTGGAATTCAAGGTCAATTTTATTCTTGACAAAGAATGAGGAGGCTGGAATTATTCTTGAGAAGGACCTCGCTGACAAAATTACGTGCCAGAAGATCGTTGAAGAGTACAACTGTCTTCTGGCTACTAAAGCCAAAAACACGCCAAGCGCAATAGGTCTCGTGAAGAGACCAGCCAGCCTATGAAAAAAAGCAAGCTTAACGGTATGAAAGGGTCTACCAAAGCGCCATCTTCCAGAGCAGCGCAACCGCGTACTCTAAGTGAGGTTGTCAGAGACGACCTCCAAGTAGCGGTTGTGGATGAACTTCCAAGCAACACATAAGCTCTTCAAGAGTTCTCCAAACAAAATTATCATTTCTTAGCTTCCTCTTAATTCAATCTTTTTAAAACCATTCCACTTTACAACATTTTACTTTGCTCTTCAAAAGTGTTTTTTGTTTTAACTATTAAGGAAACGTCTTTTCAACACCTTAAATACCTCTTTTATAAATATTTGTATATTGACTCTTTAAAGAACCTCTTAAAAACGTCTTTAAATGGACCATATTTATAGCGCATTAAGAGAGTAGTTCATTTTCCTCTTTTAAATACATATTGAAGATAATTTTCAGAGGTTTTTTATTAAAAAATTTATGAAGGCTTAACAGTTCATCTTGAAGTAGTATTTATTTTATCTTAAGACAAAGTATAGAACGAATTTTTTTGTTAGAAATTGTATCGTCTTTGAGTTTTTTATTTGTTTTGTATTTTGTGTTATTTAAATTAAAATTAAAAAATTTCATTGCAAACCTATGAATTAAAAATTAATTAGGATAAAATAACATAAGGTTCTCCACGTACATGGTGAAACATTCATTGTTGACAACATTTTTATTGTCGTCGAAAGTCTTATTTTCGTTGACGACCGCATTTTTTCACGTTCCGTTGGTTGTTTTAAAAGATCGTTAAATGAAAAAGTAATCATCAAATCAGACAGACACAAATTCACATTGACAAATAAAATTATTCACAGCTGTTTTTTTTATAGCTCTTTGTTGACTCTTTATTAAGATTTCAATTTTTCTGACAGCTCTTTATTATGAAGTCAATAAGAGGGATATGACTCTTAGTAAAAGAGTTTAAAGGCAAGATGTCTACTTAAAAAACTCTTTAAACGGTGTTGCAAATAGGTAGTATTTATATAAAATGCAAACATTTTTGTAAAGGGTGACACTGTTAAATTTAATTTCACATACAATTTATTATTAGAAAAACACAAATTATAAAATTTAATATTTTATTATTTAAATCTAATGTACACTAATTGTGTGGGTAGTGTAAAAACTTAGTTAAGGCAGGAAATGTTGTGTGTTTGATTGGTTTAAATACTGTTGTATTTATGTTTTAGATTTTATTAATTTAAGAGGTTCATCAAGGAAATTTGCCGGCGATAAACTGAATTTTCACATTTAAAAAAATTTTGCTCCAAATGATACCCAAAAGCTCTAGAATTGCACTTTTCTGAAACATGCTAGATTTCTTAGATGTTTAAATCCAGCAACATCGTAGCAATCCTTCAATGGAATTTGAAAGTTAACGGGTTAAGAGACAAGTAACAAATTCGACATCGTATTGACATATTTATAATATTTCTTCAGAATTTCTTATCTTTGACAATAAAGTTATTGAAAATCCATTAAAAGAAAAAAACAAATTTCATACACTCCAGAAAATGAGGCACCCTGTAGGAATATTTGTCATTCGTACACAAAAAAAAGCCATTTTTTTATAATTATGTAAATTTGTTTTCAATTTATTGGTTTTAAAGAAACACAGTTTCTTTTTACACTATGTATACACTTATTTACATATGTATGTATATAAATAACACTTTGGAATTTAATTCAAATAATGATCTTTCCTTTTTTTGTCCGTGTATTTGAGATTATTTTTCTAATTATGTATCTGTTAATACTTATCAAATTAAAGGCGCGTTAGTTCTAAGTGGGGTAGAATAGGCAATTTCCAAATAAATCTTGTTCTGCACATCAAAACACTAGGTATTAAAGCTAATAAAATAGGTTCAGTATCCCTTATGAAACAAATTATAAATCAAGGGTAAACAAACATTGAGAATTGATGTGTTTATCTTATGTTCATTCCATTTCATTTTAATTGTATTACATTTGTGTAAAAGAGAAAGATATTATTTTAAAATATTTTCTTCTCCCTCCAAGTTCACACTATTCACACAAATACATTTAACTTCAAGACATCTTGAAAGCCTCTTCAAAAGATCAATCAAAAAGCTTTATCTTTATGAGCTCTTACAAAGACTTTACTAAGAACTCTTCTTGCCCATACAGTTGACTCCTCCCCTTTGGTCCCTTTTGGGTCTTAATGACCTCTTTAGGATTGTTTGAAGGGCCGAAAGCTCTTGTAAAAGTTATTTTAAAGATATCTTGAAGAGACAATTGTGTTGCTTGGGTTACCACAACCAGCAGAGCTCTGCTTATTGTATGGAACTCCATCGAGGCCAAACTCTCGGAGATGGTGTTTTCGTATACCATTTCGGCGATCGAGGGCCCTTACCCTAGTTTTGACTCTGACGAGGTGCTCAGGGCGTACAGGGTAATCAGGTGCGCAGACGTGTTCTCTAGGGAGTTCCTTAGGACCTGCATCGCTAAGATTAGCAATGACTGGGAGGGCTTGAAGCTCAAGCTCATCCCAGCTAAGGACATCCCTAAACGACCTAAGGCTCGCATCTGGTTGCCCCTCATGAGCATTAAGCCAAGCGGACAGGAGCTGATCCGTGGTCTTCAGAGGTTAAGTCCACTGATTTCGATGCACGACTGGACAGTCATTAAGGCGGAGGAGCCGCAAAGGAACAGTGCATCTTACCTTCTGATGATCCGCGAGGAAAGCATTGGGGCTCTCGAGAAGGCCGAATTCAAGCTGCGTTTTGGCATAAGATGTGCGAAAATTAAGATTCTGCAGAACCAGGTAGCAGACCCCGGCAAAGTTGGTGACAACGTTGAGCTAGACGATGTCAATGATGGAGTCGAGGTCCCTAGCGAGTCGCCGGGCCCTGGCTTTGCAGAATCGAAAGAAAATTAAAAAACGCACTGCTAAAAGTCATTCAGATTAACCTGAAGCACTCAAAATGTGCCTCGGATAATCTGAGAGTTTTCCTGAGTGAGGAAAATATAGATGTAGGCATCGTCCAAGAACCATGGGTCAATCGCTCTAGAGTGAGAGGCCTCCAAGATAAACAATACGACCTGATCTACAAGATCGCAAACACAAACGATGGTAAGCCTAGAACTTGTATTTTAGCTAAAAAAACACTTAAAAGCTTTTCTGTGTCCTAACTCACTCCTGATCTGACAGTCGTCAGGTTGGAAGCAAAAAATGCAGACGGGTTAATCTTGGCATCTGCTGACTTCGGGCATGACCAGCAGGCACCACCAGAAGAAGTGTGCGCACTCATAGTGATGCAAACGCAAGACACACCCTTTGGGGAAGTTCCGAGATAAACGAACGAGGTGAGTCTCTTTTTAATTTTGTCATTGATAATAATTTAACTGTTTGTAACAGAGGTAATACTCCCACTTTCGTCTTTCCGAGCTCTGAAAATTTTGAAGGTTGGGAGGAAGTGCTCGATGTTACTATTGTCAACTAATCTACTAGTGAAAAAATTGGAGGGTATCTCTTCTGAATTCGTTTTCGGATCACAGGTGGATACTTTTCAGCATAGGTTTTGAGTCTGAAACCCCTCCTCCTTATAGAAATCCTAAACGAATTGACTGGAAGTTCAGTAAAATTTTTAATTCTAAACTGCGCAATATACCCAATCTGAGTCCATAATCGGTTGCAGATCTAGAGTCAAAGGTGAAAACCTTTGAAGCATCTATGAACACGGCGTTCAAGATCTCTTGCCCAGTTAAATATAGCCGAAAAACTCTCCCTCCATGGTGTAATGAAAATCTGTCTGAACTCAGAAAATCGACAAGGAAAATTTTCAACATCTGCCACAAAAACAAATTTTATCAACCATATAAAAATAGCCTTAGAGTATACAAGCGAGCTGTCGCATCAGCCAAGAAACAAGGCTGGAGGAAGTACTGCGAGTCAATAGAAAACATCAAAGACTCCGCAAGACTTGGTAGAGTTCTGTCAAAAGAGCATTGCAACCCGTCTTTTTTGAAAAAGAACGATGGGGAGTGGGCAGTCTCTCCAGCTGAATCCTTGGAACTACTGATGACGACACACTTTCCGGGGTGTGAAAACAATAAACCGGAACCACTTGAAACTCAAATCCCACCGTTAGCTCATGTAGAGCATGTCAATACCGTCATAACAAGAGAAAATATTGCCTGGGCAATTAATTACTTCTCTCCATATAAATCTCCAGGCCTGGATGGCATACTGCCTATTATTCTTCAAAAACTGCAAGATGTGGTTGTTCCTTGGCTGGAAATAATTTTCAAAGTTTGCCTCTATCTCAACCATGTACCCGAGACATGGAGACATGTCAGAGTAGTTTTCATCCCGAAGGTCGGTAGAAGGGGCCATGAATCCGCGGAGGATTTTCGACCAATTAGTCTGACCTCTTTCGTGCTTAAAACGATGGAGCGCATCCTAGACAAACACATTAGGGACATCCTAGTTGGATGCCCTCTTGAAAACTCTCAACACGCATACCTTAAGGGTAAGTCCACGGAGACGGCCCTTCACGAGGTAGTTCGTACAATTGAGAAAACTATTAACTTCAAAGAATATACACTCGCCACCTTCTTAGATGTACATTCAACAACGACCTAACTGAGTCCATTCTAGAAGCCCTTATTGACTTTGGTGTAGAGCTCTACATCCGGGAGTGGATAGTTTCCATGCTCAGGGATAGAAGGATTCAATCTACGTTAGGAAATACAATGTTAACCAAATACGTCAGTAGAGGAACACCCCAGGGTGGTGTTCTGTCTCCTCTTCTTTGGCTTTTAGTCATGAATAAAATTCTCGCTAAGTTAGAGAGGGGTGGAGTGAAGGCGGTCGCGTATGCTGATGATTTGGTGCTACTAGTGTCGGGTAAGTTTACCCCTTTGATAAGTGAGATCACGGAGGTGGCTTTAAGGAAGGTTAGTAACTGGGCTGCGAGCTGCGGACTGGGTACTAATCAAGCAAAACTGAACTTATACTTTTTATTACCAAAACAAAGATAGACCCCTTCAATCTACCTCGACTCAACGGTCAAACACTTTCGATCTCCTCCAGTGCAAAATATCTGGGTGTAATTCTCGACCCTAAATTAAACTGGAAATTAAACATTGAAGAACGGGTTAAGAAGGCCTGTATAGCTTTCTATGCCTGTAGCAAAACTTTTGGTAAGAGGTGGGGCCTCCAGTCAAAAATGATTTTATGGACATACACGGTGGTGCGACCTATTCTCACGTACGGTTCGATTGTGTGGTGGTCAGCAGTAAAGAATTTGTATAATATCAACAAACTTAGGAAGGTTCAAAGAACAGCTAGCATTGGCACCACAGGGGCTATTCGATCCTATCCAACAGATGCTTTAGGAGTTTTTCTACACCTTTTACCACTAGATTTACACATTAAATATCTTAAGTATCTTGCAGCGCGATAAGACTAAAAGAATCGAACTCCTGGTTTGCCAAACCCTATGGGCACAGCAACATCACGGGTTTAATTCCTACCGAAATGTTTTCGACTCCGACTGATTACTGCACCCCTTCAATGAGCCTCGGTTAAGATTTTAAAGTTATATTCCCATCCAGAAATGATTGGAATGATGACGTCGTGACGTCGTTAGTGGAGTCTGAACACTAACCTCAGGGTCACTCTTATCTGGGTTCCGGGTCACAGTGGCATTGAGGGGAATGAGCGGGCTGACGAGCTGGCCAGGCAATGTTCAGCCCTTCATAACTCACTTGCGGAAAGAGTCAGTATTCCTCTTGGAGTTATGAAGAGCAATATATTCTCAATTTTTCTCTCAGAATCTAATCGTAGGTGGAATAGTTTAACTAACTGCATTATTGCTAGAAAAATCTGGCCTACCTATAATAAATCCCGAACTATTAACCTAATGTGCAGACCCAGGCGAGACATAGCAAGGATTGTTGCAACATGCACTGGACACTGGCCAATAGGAGAACATGCGGCGAAGCTTGGCATCCCCTACAATACTCACTGTCGTAGTTGTGGGGACCAGCAGGAAAAGGAAACAGTCTTTCATTTCGTCTGTAAATGTCCCGCTTTGGCCAGAATGAGGCAACAATCTTTTGGGAAGCCCTTTTTTGACGACCTTCACGAACTCTCCGGAACGAAGATCAAAGATTTGACTTCTTTCCTCAACGCGACGAAATGGATCTAGGATTTACTTCGGTTCCTCTTGCACCGTCTTCTTCCCCAAACTCCTATGACTGCGAGCTAGCAGACTAACGGATTTTGAAGGTGGCTCATGGTGCACGAGGACCGGACGATCACACAATTGGGCCGATCTCCGCTTCAATACCAGCCAACAAGTGCCTAGGTGGCACAGTGTAGATGGGTCTTAGTTGCGGACTTCGACCCTTTTGAGTGTTTTCCTATTTTCAAGTTCAAGAATGTTTCAATGGATCTAGAATTAACTTCGGTTTCCTTTTGCACCATTTTCTTCCTCAAACTCCTATGACTGTGAGCTAGCAGACTACTGGTTTTGAAGGTGGCTCATGGTGCACGAGGACCGGAGGATCACACGGTTGTGCCAACCTTCGCTTCAATACCAGTCAACAAGTTGCCTAGTTGGCAGAGTGTAGATGGTTTTTAGTTGCGAACTTTGGTCCTATCGAGTGTTTTTCCGATGTCCAAATCCTTAATAAGTTTCATCACATGTCTAAATCCAATAAAAGCGTCTGGTCATACAGGCGGGTGGTACTTTCTCTGGTAACCACAAGTCATGTTGTGCAAACAGACGGAGGTGCACAGAGATAACCATATCCGAGCGTCCGACTAGACGATCACCCTAAGGGATCAGATCGTATGCGTCCCGGGCAAATCAGCAAATTGCTAAGCATAGCATACTGCAGCTGAACTCGGGCGTAGGCGATGATCCTTTGGGAGATCTATCACCAAATACCCTCTTTTTCTTTAAAAATGTTCTTTTAACCCACAGGTCAAACGAGTTATGGTATCAAAACGGCGCATTACCGTGTTAATTGGGTCATCGAACAAGGATGCTTGTGACCGCCATCTCTACTTACCTACCTACCTACCTACCTTTTTAATGTCCTTATAGTGTGTGACACCCAAGTTCCAGTTAAATTCTTTTTTCCCTGTTTTAATTATATGGTATTGGTAATAGTTTTTTTTCAATGTGTTTCACCAAAGTGCAATCGAGTTCCAGTTAAATTCGAGATATTTTATCCCATTCTCTACTCCCTTTTTTAATTGATTTCCCTTTTAATAGTGTTTTTCTTAATCAGTTTAACATAATTTCATCTTAAATTTCCGCTTGTTAGTTTATTTGTTTAATCTTCTTATTTATACATATTTAGATAATACATTTTATTTTAAAGTTTAATTATTTTGTATGGTATAAATGTATGTAGGTACCTATTTATTTATCTACAAAATACATATAAAACATAACTGTACATTCAAAGATACTCAGATTCAAAGTGTTATGACTTTTTTTTACTAAAGTGTGGGTGTGTAGATCTCTTTATTTCCGTATTGTTTTTAATCTTAAAAAATTTATATTATTATTGTGGGCCCTAGGTCAGTTCAATAAAAAGTTTTAGTATAGTTTTGGACGTGGTTTAGATTGATTTTTTTTTTTTTTGTAAATTGGATATATGCCCTGTTATTCAATCTATATTGAATTATAGGTACCTATATTTATTTAAATACAAATAAACAAAAAACAATACACTATGATAGTAAGGAAACGTTCCGAAAGGTCTAAAAATGACGTCAAAAAACCAAACTATATTAATAAGAAAAAAAAGAGTCATGTGATAATTTATCGTGCAAATCAATAAAATGTACAAAACAGATAGTAGGAGAATATATGAGAAAGTTGCGGTCTAGCACATCCTTTAGGCGAGCGGAAAAAGAAAACGCAAAAATTCGAATGTGTGCTATTAGGGACAATGCAGTTTTCAAAGGTCTTGACAATGCTCGAACGCGGCAGCGTCTTGCAAAGTTACGTGAAAATAGAGAATTTAGAATTGTTGAAATTTTAAAAACTAATTTTTGGCTTCAAAAACTACGAGAAAATTCCACTTCCGTTCTAGAGAAAAATAAACATAACCTCAAACGCATTCAAAAGCTTAGATATGGTGAAGGGTATACCAAAGAAGAGAAAAAAAGAATTCTCAAAAGAGTTAGAGTCTCTCGGCATAAGCTAGACTTTTTCAGAAATCAAATTTCAACGATGCGAAGCACAACTAAAGTGCTTCATAAAACTGTGGCTTTAGGAAATCCCGATAGAGTAGAAAATATGTTACATATAAGAAATTTAAGTAGGAAATGCGACAAATTAAGAAAGCTAATCACTAAAAATCTGCGGCATTATAAACTGAAGATGACAAAATATAGAGCACGTAAAGGTGTGAAAAACCGAGACAGAATGCGAGTAGCTCGAAGCTGTCGCAAGTCTGTAGGAAATGCTAAAAATAGACGTAGGATCAGATTGAAACGTTCTTATGATGAAAATTATAGAATAAATGAAATTAATAGGGATACTAATCAACGTAAGGCAAGTCGGGAACACGAAATAATTCAATTTCGTAACAACTGTAACAATAGCTTGCTAAAAGCCCAGAACACAGATTCAGCGGCAAAGTTAAAAATGCAGTTCATTCAGTTTAGAGGAGAAACCCCTTCTTATATCTGCTGTTGCTGTGAAGGTTTGTTTCTCAAACATTCGGTTGTTAAATTTAACAAACAAAAAATAATAGCTAAATCCGGGCTAGAGCTACTTTCAAAAATAAGTAATTTTCTGTCTGATTTTATATGCAATACTTGTAAGAAGTCAGCGTACAATGGTAAAGTGCATCGATTGTCTACAAGTAATGGTCTGAAATTTATAACTGTTCCGAAAACCATTCTAGAACTGACCGATCTTGAAGAAAAAATGGTGCCACCAATATTGAATTTTATGCGAATTCGGGCCTTAAAACCCTATGATTTAAACCCTCAGTTAGGTTTGAAAGGGATTGTAGAAAACATTTTGATCAATGTTAATGATATGTTACAAATACTTCCACGAAATTTTAATGATATGCAGACGATTCAAGTGAAGCTGCAACGCCATGTTTCACATAAAAGCCATTATATATTCGAAACTATCAGACCCGGAATGATTTGCAAAGCTTTAAAGTACCTTATTGATACCCCATTATATACAAAGTACCAGGTAAAAATTGATCAAAAATATTTTGATCGTTATGATACGGCTTTAGATGCGGAAATTTATTTCATAATCGATGTAGAAGATTTAGATCAAATAGAATGTCAATCATTGGCTGATGATATTGAAGCAAGGAACCTAATGATCGTCAACCGATCGATGTATCACAAATAAATAATGACGAAGTTTTAGTTATAGACAATAATACAAATATTACGGCTGGGCAGGGACCAGTTGTCATTGCACCTGGACAAGATAAACGCCCAATACCGTGGCATAAAATTGACGATTTAGATGAAATATGCAATGGATTTACTTGATAAAAAAAATTCGTATACCGACCGAATTAAGTCGGAAGTAAGGCGCTATAATCGACGATCGTGTATACCATCACGTCTTCTATTTATGGCAACAAAATTTTAGAGAAATCATGTTTATCAAGCATAAATATATGTTTAAGAAAATCTAGGAAACATACGGACAAAAATGTGGATGCAGGTTTCGTACTGAATCCGAATAATGTTGATAAAATAACAAATTTTGATGATGGGTTTCGAATGTTCAAATATATTCGATCTTCACCTGCATTTTGGGAACAAAAAAAAAGGAATTGTTAGCTATGATTCGCCAATTAGGCAAACCAACATTTTTTTTTAACATTATCTGCAGGTGAATCACATTGGCCGGAATTACTTCAGGCAATAATGAAATACAGAAAGCCGTGTCTTAAATTTAAAAGACACATATGAATTAGACAATAATACTAAAATAAATTTAATAAGAAATGATCCTGTTTCATGCGCTAGGTATTTTGATTTTAAAATAAGAAAATTTATGTGGCTTTCAAGGCAAAAATCTGGTATATTTGGAGAATATGTACTTGTCGATAGTTATGAACGTGTAGAATTTCAACAACGCGGAAGTCCGCATGAGCACATTTTACTTTGGCTGAAAGATGCTCCAAAATTTACTCCATATAGCGACAATGATGAAATTATTACTTTTATCGATAGTTTCTTGACATGTAAAAATGACGAAAGTAACCCGTACGACGTTAAGTTCCAAAAACATACTCATACCCATACCTGTATAAGAGAAAGCGAGATAAGCGATGTAGATTTCATATCCCATATCCTGTTATGAAAAAGACAATGATACTAGAACCACTTGGAGAAAGCGATATTGCGTCTAAGCCCTACCAAACTATACTTGACTTAATGAATAAATTGTTTGCCTCAAAGACAAACGATCTAATACCATATGAAGACATAGTAAAACAATTAAATATGAGTGGGGAGGAATATATTTTTGCTATACGCAGTACTTTGAAACAGCGAAGAGTTTTTTTTTGAAAAGAAATAGCCAAGAGGTTCGCATAAATGGGTATAATAAAGATATCTTACAATTATTCGAATCAAACATTGATTTACAATTCATACTTGATGAGTTTGCTGTCATAAGCTATGTTACAAATTTACAAATTACATTAGCAAAATTGACGGTGGCTTATCGAAGTTATTAAGAAATGCTTATGCGATATTGGCAATAAAACTATAAAAGAAAAACTACGTACACTTGCAAATATATTTTTGAATTTCAACTTGATGTCTGCTCAAGAAGCGTCTTATCATGTTCTTTCAATGTCACTATCAAAAAAAGTCGAAAATCTGTATTTATTAATACTAGTCGTAAAAACGAGCGAGTTATGATGCTGAAATCAGAAAATGCGCTCAAATCTTTGAATAGGGACTCAACAGAAATTTAAATGTGTGATATTTTTGAAAAATACACTAAAAGAGCATCAGATCTTGAAGAAATATGTTTAGCTGATTATGCAGCTGATTATGACATAAACAAAAAAAAGAAAGTAAACGATGACGAAGGAGACTTTTTCACAGACAATGATGATAGTAAAAATCGTCAGAGACCGGCTATTATTCGATACAGAAGATACAAACTGGATCAGGATCCATTTAACTATTACAGAGAACAAATTTTACTTTTCTTTCCGTGGAGAATTGAACTCGAAGTTGAAGATAATGAATACAAGACGATATATGAGGATAACATAGAAATTATATTGAAACATCAAGCTATGTTTTCAGTAATTAG
Source organism: Melangyna quadrimaculata (assembly GCA_949320155.1). Lineage (NCBI taxonomy): Eukaryota > Metazoa > Arthropoda > Insecta > Diptera > Syrphidae > Melangyna > Melangyna quadrimaculata. Next base: position 231,488,523 of record OX439483.1, on the reverse strand, counting down.
TGACGTTGCAATTGATGACGCATTAGAAGAAGTAGAAAAAGACAATAAAAATAAAAATAAAGAAGACGATGAAAGTGATGAAACAATGAAGAACGATCTCGAATTATCTGCGGATAAATGTATTGACATTTTTCAGCAAGGTGGTGATGAAAAAGTAATTCCAAAGAAAATCGATCCTTCGATACCTAAAGTGCGATTTACAAACCCATCTAGAGTACCAGAAACATGCCTTCGAAATATGATGAAAGATTTAAATACGAAACAGAAAGAAGTGGTATTGCACATTTTGAAGTGTTACAGAACTGGTAATATACCCTTTAGGATTTTTCTCAGTGGTTCAGCTGGTGTAGGTAAAAGTACAGTTATTAATGCAATATATCAATTAATTCAAATTATTTCGATAGGTTACCAGGTGAAGGTAATGGACAACTCATAGTCCTATTATCGGCACCTTCCGGTAAACCAGCTTTTATAATTAATGGTATAACTTTGCATTCTGCATTTGCTTTACCATGTTTACTTTATGGTGTTAATATTCCACAACTTTCAGACGACATAACAAATAAATTACGAGTCGCTCTATTCCATGTAAAACTCTTAATTATTGATGAAATTTCAATGGTTGGGTCTACTATATTTGGTTACATTGATACAAGACTATAAGACAAATAAAAGGTGTTAATGAAGCTTGCGGTGGTATTTCGGTGCTTGTAGTGGGTGATTTAAATCAATTACCCCTGTAAGGGATAAACCTGTTATCAGTTTACGGCCCAGAATGAAATAGCTTCATTTTTTGATGTTATTCCATTGTAGGATCTATTTCAATTTTATGAATTAACGTATCATTTATTCATGCTCTTAACCATTTAGCTATTGGAAAAATGACTGACGAGGACATTCATCTAATAAAATCTCGAGAAATTAAAAATAGATTAGATGTACCACAAAGTGCTATACGACTTTACGCAACTAATAAAAGCATAAAGGCATACAATTCCTTAAAAATTTCCCAATGTAAAAATAAATTATTCAATTAAAACAGAAGTAATTTCAATATTTTAATATTTAAATTTCTTCATCTTCTTATTAAAATAAATTATTCACTTCAAAAGCTATAATTAAATCTTCTACAGCATTGAATGACACTGAGAAGATATTAAATCAGAAGCAATGAAAAATCAAACATTAATTGAATTACCGGATGTTATTGACATCAAAATTGACATTAAATATATGATAGTATGTAATATCGATGTCGCCGACGGTTTAGTCAATAGTGCTAGTGGTGTTTTAAAGTATATTGAATTCAAAAACAAGGACACACTATCTCTATTATGGATTGATCTTCATATACCGAGAATTGGTTTAAAAGAACGAACTCGATATCGTGACTATATAACCAATAATAATATAAGTAAGGATTTGACACCGATCGAAAAAATCGCGATACAATCCACCATTGGCGATGATGGTAGGTACACAAGTATAAAAAAACAGTTTCCCGTAACTCCTGCAGAAGCAATAACTATTCATAAGACTCAAGGCCAAACTTATGATAGTGTATGCTTGGATTTCTCTGTGAATGAAAAGCTCACTTTGTCATTATTATATGTTGCTCTAAGCCGCGGTACTAAGTTAGATGGATTATTTATACTTGGGACATTTATATTACGAAATCAGGGTAAGGAATCGAAGGTTTTGAGCCCAGCGTTGACGGAATTGGAGCACTTCAAATCGACAATTCAATTAAAACTTTCATATAACAGTTTTTACAACGTGACAGGGACAATAATAGTGTATCAAAATGTTGGTAGGCTAAGAACCTCTCTAATGTGTATAGTAAGAGATAGGTGGTATTTGCGTGCAGATATATTAATTTTTAGTGAAACGTTAACAGTAAATAAAAATAAAATAGATATTGATAGTTACAATATTGCAATAAGGATTGATCGCTGTAGAGAAACAAAAAATAGAGGATTAGTATGTTATGTAAAAAAGAATTTACCACTCGAGTTATTATCTATTAAGGATTCATTTATCAAAAATGGATATGTACAATTATTCGCCACGAAAGTTCAAAAATTTTATTTGATTACTGGATATAAATCTCCTCGAGCAACAAAAAACATGTTTCAATCAACTTTTCATAAAATAATACAAACACTACCAGCAAACAGTTCCATAATTTTAATGGATGATTTTAATTTTGACGTAATTAATCATGATAATAATAAAAATAATCGGTTTTTAATAAATTATTTAGAAAAAAATTTGCCACCAGATATCTTTACAACAACAGCGTACACACAAATCGATGTTATTTTTTCGAATTTCGAGACTATTCAAAATGGGGTTTATGAGACATTTTTTAGTTATCACATGCCTATTTATGCTATTGCTGATTGTGTATGTAAAACTCTAAGGAACAATCCCGAAGATTATGAAATGGACATTGACAGTGATCTTTATCATCATGCTGATAGTCGTGACGATAGTGACAGTGATTATGGCAACGAAACCACAGAACTATCCATTAAAAATCAAAACGATAATAATTTCATCTTAAGTGACAATGATTTTGACAAATATGTTGGACATTTTAGTAGTAGTGGTGGTGGGATCAAAAACAAACTAACGAACAAAACAATTGAGCCGTACAATTTTGATATTTCAATCCGAGAATGTAATGAAGTGTCTAATCCTGTTACATTTTTAATGACGGACACATTAAAATCTTTTTCAAGAAATAATGAATAGAAATCTGGGAGAACATGGAGTGTATAACTTTGCGCAAAATACAGCCTATATTCTTGCATTCTTTTGTCATTTAGAACCAATATAGCAATGTACAAAAAATAAATAAATCGGGTGGCACAACGGCTCATGAAGAACCAGGGCCTAGTGACTAACAACTCGCAACCATTCCTGTGTGCGCCTTTCGACAGGAATGGAAGGGACCTACAATTTTATGCCGAATCCGAACGGCTAGACGAGAAGCACTTATTCGTGACAAGTGATACTCTTGGAGGATTTGTCAATTCCTCGCAAGAGGCAGTAGCCCTGAAAAAAAACTTTTTTGTTTTTTAGGTGGACGAGGCTGGGAAGCGATCCCAGACCTCCAGCGTGACAGTCGAACGCACTAACCATTACGCTACGGGCTACTTGCTAGCAATGTACAAGCAATATCCAAATTATATATAGCGGTGGTATCGGGCCAGGGGTAATTGGTCACTGGGTGTGTACAAGATATGATGGAAACGGCAACGTCCACGTTTATGATAGTTTAAACAAAAATTACTTGGAAAGCGACCAACAGGACTTTCTAAACGCTATATATAAATTCCAAAAGAAATATATATTTCATCAAGTACAGTAACAAAATAAAATAATGGTATAGATTGTGGAGTATTCGCAATCTACTTTGCGACCTTATTGTGTTTTAATAAATCGCCGGAAAATCAAAGATTCTATCATGTTCCAACAATGAGGAAACATATATCTCAACTACTTCAAATTAAAAAATTAGAGCAGTTTCCGGATTATAAAAAAATCGGGTGGCACAACGGCTCATGAAGAACCAGGGCCTAGTGACTAACAACTCGCAACCATTCCTGTGTGCGCCTATCAACAGGAATGGAAGGGACCTACAATTTAATGCCGAATCCGAACGGCTAGACGAGAAGCACTTATTCGTGACAAGTGATACTCTTGGAGGATTTGTCAATTCCTCGCAAGAGGCAGTAGCCCTGAAAAAATCTTTTTAGTTTTTAGGTGGACGAAGCTGGGAAGCGAACCCAGACCTCCAGCGTGACAGTTGAACGCACTAACCATTTCCATTAACCATCAGTTTGATATTTAATAAAAAACATTATAGGATTTTGAATTTTATTTTCAAAGTATGAAAGAATATTTCTTTTAATTTTATTTCTTTACACTGCTCCTCCAATTTCATTTTCAAAAAACACGAACATATGTAATATTTTCAAAATGTATATACATTCTTTTCAATTCCTAACCTTGATGAAGTCACATTCTTGTCCTTTTATACTTTTCTCTGAGAATAAAACTAGCTGGTACTTTCCTGATTCGATCGGTCCAGGGAATCATAGATTATGTATATGTACATTATGCATGTATGAATGTGCATGCATACATACATCGATTATTATTTATTAAATTGGAAAAAATTTGGATGAAAAAAGAATAAAATTTGAATCAAACTACGATTGAACGTGCATAATCAAAAATAAAGTACCTACCTATGTATGTACATATGTACATTTGTTAAGAATTCAATCAAGTAAGAAAAGTGCGTATACGCCCGGGTGTACCAATTTTTGTTTAAGTTATAATTGTGTGTGTCACAACTATTTTTGTTTTGAAAAGTTGGGAGAGTGGAACAAATGTTTTTTCTAGAATGAATCATTTTTGCTTTACCTAACTCAAAATAAAAATCTTAAAAATATTGGAAAATATGCGTTTTCGACAGTTAATTTTTTTGAATTTCTTTTAAAAAAATTATTTTTGTGCAGGTTGATATGTAAATGCAATCAATTGTTAACGTATTTTGTATATTACACAATTATTACTTTGTTATTTAATATAAAAATTTTGAATTTTAAAATGCAATTTTTTGGAATTGTGAAAAATCTTTACAATACATTGGTAAAAATCAAAAGTTTCATAACACGAACACCACTGAAAGCAAACTAAACCGTTTAAAAAAAGAAATGAAAGCCATACGATTTGAAAAGGGTAGATAAAATGCTAAAGCATTCGTAAGGTTTGTTGGGGTATCGAGTACCTACATAAGTAGCTCCAGATTCTTAACAGTTTTTATTTTTAATAACATATTTAAAAAAAATTTTCAATTTATTTTTAAAAATTCAGGATCAATATAACATATCTTTTTTGTGTGATCTTACATGATTATAACCCAAAAAATACTTTTATTTACAAATAATGCTTACCCCGACATTTTTAAACTGTTTCATTTCTTTCATAATCAGTTCTGTGAGGAGCTTTATGGTATTTTGGCATTGATCTAAGATCTTTTGCTCATGCATGGTCAAAATGTTTTAAATAAAAATTTGTAATTTTAAGCTTTGTTAGGTGCAACATATCTAGTGTTTTAACATTTTTAAATATGTAATATTTTTTTTAACTTTTTCAACTTCGTTTTTTTAATAGTTTAATACCACAATTTCCAATTGTTACGTTTTGCAACCGAAATTGATGTATTACTTGAAGTAAATAGACCCCAGCGCGTGCGGTATCTGGGAGGGCAAAGCGGCGTTACTTTATTTATTTATTTTAAAGAGCAGATGAAAATGAAGCGAATGACTGTTTTTTCTTTTAGGTAACATTATTGATTTTGGCAATATTATTTTATTTGGAAACGATGACCTTTTTGACCAAACTCTATTTTTATAAAACAGAATGGCCAGCATAAATATTTTAGTGCAAGAAGAAGAGCGTCAGCTTATACTAAAACTAATTGGCAGCTACAACCAAAGAGGTGTTGGAATGGCTGAACTAAGGGGTAATTTAAGTTTGATAAGAATATAATTGAAAAAAAAAAAACAAAGTATATTTTTTTATAGCATCTTTCGAAATGATATTTGAAAGACCAATCGTTATTTCACTTTTGCTCCAACTTTTAGAAGAAGGTGTTCTAAGATTAAATCACCAACATTTTTTTGTAGCACCAGAATGCTATTTTAACAATTTATTGGTTACACTGACAATTATATAAATAAAGATTTTAAATATAATATTAAAGAGTCCTTTTTATCACTATCCTGTTCAGCCCCTCTTTCCATCTTCCTCGTGTCGTTCCATTTAGCCACGTTCCTGGTCAGTGTCGTTCCTGATCAGCCTTACTTTCCATCGTCTTCCCGTCATTTTTTTTTAGGATCGATCAACAAATAATATACTTCATTTTTAATAAACTTTTTTAAGAAACTTAAATTTATTTGACATTCAGATTTTCAGATTTCAACATAGCCCACAAAAACAAAAACAAATTATTATTAAAATTATTCAATTCAATTTCAATTTTTGTTTCTTATTAATTTAATTCAAATTGAACACTTTGTATGTAAGTATGAACTAGTAGTTGACTGCATGTACAACAAAAAAAAAATTCAAAAATACACAAAACAAAACCAAAAAAAGACATTAGTTGTAAAATGATGGCTATATATACCTAAAAAAAAAGAAAGCATGCGCAATATATATTTGCAATATCTTAGTATTATCTTTTTAAATAATTTTATAAGTTGATTGGAGAAGTTTTAGGAGGCAGGCCTACAGGGGAACCTCGTTAAAAAAAACGCATCTAGTATTCTACCTCATGGGGTGATGTGGAAAAGAATGCATGATTTAGATTCAAGATTAAGTGAATATGCCTGGCTCTCTATCGTCCTCCCGTCATTCTGTTCATCCACGTTCCTGACCCGCGTCGTTCCTGATTAGCATCACTCCCTATCTTCCTTCCATCATTCTATAATAAATCATTCCTGATAAGTGTCGTTCCTGATCAGCCTTGCTCTCCACCCTGTTTCCCTCTTTTCATTCAACCCCGTTCCTGATCAGTGTCCTTCCTGATAACCATCGCTCCTTATCTACCTTCCATCATCCCATACTTCTTCATTCTTGATCAGTGTCGTTCCTGATCAGTCTGGCTCCCTATCGTCCTTGCAACATTTCATACTTCCAAATTCCTGATCAGCCTCGCTCTCCACCCGCTTCCCTCTATTCGTTCAGCCACATTGCTGATCAGCTTCGTTCCTGATTAGCATCGCTCCCTATCGTCCTTCCATCATTCCATAATAAAACATTCCTGATCAATGTCGTTCCTGATCAGCCTCACTCTCTATCATCTTCACGTCATTCTATAAGCCCACGTTTCTCATCAGTGTTGTTCCCGGTTAGCCTTGATCTCCATCCTGCTTCCCTCTTTTTATTCAGACACGTTCCTGATCAGTGTCGTTCCTGATAAGCATCGCTCCTTATCATCCCTTCGTCATCCCATACTTCTTAATGCTTGATCAGTGTCGTTCCTGATCAGTCTAGCTCCCTATTTCCTTGCATCGTTCCATACTTGCAAAATCCTGATCAGTGTCGTTCCTGATCAGCCTTGCTCTTCACCCTGCTTCCCTCTTTTCATTCAGCCACGTTCCTGATTAGCACCGCTCCTTATCATCCTTCCCTTATTCCATACTTCTTTATTCTTGATCAGTGTCGTTCATGCTCAGTCTGGCTCCCTATCGTCCTTGCAACATTCGAAACTTCCCAATTCCTGATCAGTGTCGTTCCCGATCAGCCTCGCTCTCCACCCCGCTTCCCTCTATTCATTCAGCCATGTTCTTGATCAGCATCCTTCCTGATTATCATCGCTCCTTATCATCCTTCCATCGTTCCATGCTTCTTCATTCTTGATCAGTGTCGTTCCTGATCAGTCTAGCTTCCTATCGTCCTTGCAACATTCAATACTACCAAATTCCTGATAAGTGGCGTTCCTGATCAGACTCGCTCCCCACCCCGCTTCCCGCTATTCATTCAGCCAGGTTCCTGATCAGCGTCGTTCCTGATTAGAATCGCTCCTTATCATCCTTCCCTCGTTCCAAACTTCTTCAGTCTTGAGCAGTGTCGTTCCTGATCAGCCTCGCTCTCTATCATCTTCACGTCATTCTATAAATCCACGTTTCTCATCAGTGTCGTTCCTGTTTAGCCTTGCTCTTCACCCTGCTTCCCTCCTTTTATTCAGACACGTTCTTGATCAGCGTCGTTCCTGATTCATAAACTCATAATTCTTAATTCTTGATAAGTGTCTTTCCTGATCAGTCTGGCTCCCTATTCCCTTGCATCATTCTATACTTGCAAATTCCTGATCAGCGTCGTTCCTGATCAGCCTTGCTCTTCACCCTGCTTCCCTCTTTTCATTCAGCCACGTTCCTGATCAGCGTCGTTCCTGATTAGCATCGCTTCTTATAATCCTTTTCTTGTTCCATGTTTCTTCATTCTTGATCAGTGTCGTTCCTGATCAGTCTGGCTTCCTTTCGTCCTTGCAACATTCCATACTTCCAAATTCCTGATCAGTGTCATGCCTGATCTGCCTCGCTCTCCACCCTGCTTCCCACTTTTCATTCAGCCACCTGATTATCATCGCTCCTTATCATCCTTCCATCGTTCCATGCTTCTTCATTCTTGATCAGTGTCGTTCCTGGTCAGTCTAGCTTCCTATCGTCCTTGCAACATTCAATACTACCAAATTCCTGATAAGTGTTGTTCCTGATCAGACTCGCTCTCCACCCCGCTTCGCGCTATTCATTCAGCCAGGTTCCTGATCAGCGTCGTTCCTGATTAGAATCGCTCCTTATCATCCTTCCCTCGTTCCATACTTCTTCAGTCTTGATCAGTGTCGTTCCAGCCTCGCTCTCTATCATCTTCACGTCATTCTATAAATCCACGTTTCTCATCAGTGTCGTTCCTGTTTAGCCTTGCTCTTCACCCTGCTTCCCTCGTTTTATTCAGACACGTTCCTGATCAGCGTCGTTCCTGATTAGCATCGCTCCTTATCATCCTTTCCTCATTCCATAATTCTTAATTCTTGATAAGTGTCGTTCCTGATCAGTCTGGCTCCCTATTCCCTTGCATCATTCTATACTTGGAAATTCCTGATCAGCATCGTTCCTGATCAGCCTTGCTCTTCACCCTGCTTCCCTCTTTTCATTCAGCCACGTTCCTGATCAGCGTCGTTCCTGATTAGCATCATTCCATACTTATAAATTCTTGATCAGTGTCGTTCCTGATCAGCCTTGCTCTTCACCCTGCTTCCCTCTTTTCATTCAGCCACGTTCCTGATCAGCGTCGTTCCTGATTAGCATCGCTCCTTATCATCCTTCCCTTGTTCCATATCTCTTCATTCTTGATCAGTGTCGTTACTGATCATTTTGGCTCCCTATCGTCCTTCCAACATTCCATACTTCCAAATTCCTGATCAGCGTCGTTCCTGATCAGCCTCGCTCTCCACCCCGCTTCCCTCTATTCATTCAGCCATGGTCCTGATCAGCGTCGTTCCTGATTAGCATCGATCCTTATCATCCTTCCCTCGTTTCATACTGCTTCATTCTTGATCAGTGTCGCCCCTGATCAGTCTGGCTCCCTATCGTCCTTGCAACATTCCATACTTCCAAATTCCTGATCAGTGTCGGTCCTGATCAGCCTCGCTCTCCACCCGCTTCACTCTATTTTTTCAACCACATTCCTGATCTGCATCGTTCCTGATTATCATCGCTCCCTATCGTCCTTTCATCATTCCATAATAAGGATTCCGTATCAGTGTCGTTCCTGATCAGCCTCGCTCTCTATCATCTTCACGTCATTATATAAATCCACGTCTCTCATCAGTGTGGTTCCTGATTAGCCTTGCTCTTCACCCTGCTTCCCTCTTTTTATTCAGACACGTTCCTGATCAGCGTCGATCCTGATGAGCATCGCTCCTTATCATCCTTTCATCATTCCATACTTCTTAATTCTTGATCAGTGTCATTCCTAATCAGTCTGGCTCCCTATTCCCTTGCATCATTCCACACCCCACTTCCCTCTATTCATTCAGCAACGTTCCTGATCAGCGTCGTTTCTAATTAGCATCGCTCCTTTTAATCCTTTTCTTGTTCCATGCTTCTTCATTCTTGATCAGTGTCGTTCCTGATCAATCTGACTCCCTATTCCCTTGCATCATTCCATACTTGCAAATTCCTGTTCAGTGTCGTTCCTGATCAGCCTTGCTCTTCACCCTGCTTCCCTCTTTTCATTCAGCCACGTTCCTGATCAGCGTCGTTCCTGATAAGCATCGCTCCTCCCCATTTCATACTTCTTCATTCTTGATCAGTGTCGTTCCTGATCAGTCTGGCTTCCTATCGTCCTTGCAACATTCCATACTTCCAAATTCCTGATCAGTGTCGTTCTTGATCAGCCTCGCTCTCCACCCCGCTTCCCTCTATTCATTCAGCTACATTCCTGATCAGCGTCGTTCCTGACTAGCATCACTCCCTATCGTCCTTCCATCATTCCATAATAAAACATTGCTGATCAGTGTCGTTCCTGATCAGCCTCGTTCTCTATCATCTTTACGTCATTCCCAGACCTCCAGCGTGACAGTCGAACGCACTAACCATTACGCTACGGCATTACTTTTTATAATCCTTTTCTCGTTCTATGCTTCTTCATTCTTGATCAGTGTCGTTCCTGATCAGTCTGGCTCCCTATCGTCGTGGCAACATACCATATTTCCAAATTCCTGATCAGTGTCATTCCTGATCAGCCTCGCTCTCCGTTTCCATCCCTCTTTTCACACAACCACGTTTCTGTCGTTTCTGATCAGCCTCGCTTTCTATCATCCCCTCGTCATTTTATTCATCCACGGTGCTGATTAGAGTCCTTTCTGATCAACCTCGCTCTCCATCGTCCTCTCGTCGATCCATTCAGCCATTTTCTTGACCAGCGTTTTTCCTGACTTCATATATTCTCTATATTCCTTCCATAGTTTCGTTTCACATCAGTGATCATAGTCGTTCCTGATCAGCTTCACTTACGTCTTCCATCATTTATTTATTACAGATATTTATTTTTGTTATTTTATTTCAATGAACTTTATTTTTCAGGTGACTAAGAAAGCTCAAGGAATAGGATCCATTAACAAATAATAAACTTCATTTTATATTTTTAAGAAACTTTAATTTTGTTTGCATTCAGATTTCAACACAACAAACAAAAAGAATTCCAATTTATTACTTAATACTTATTAAAAATACTTAAAAAAAAGATTCTGTAGTGTTTTTGTGTACGTATGTATGTATGCAGTTTCTATCCAATTTAATTTTTTTTTCTTATTATTAATTTAATTAAAATTTAACGCTTTTGTAGTCTCAAGTATGTATGTAGAGTAGAAGTTGAGTTGAATGCATGTGCAAAAAAAAAAAAAAAAACATTAGTTGTTATATGAAGGCTAGGCTCTATAAATAATTTTATAAGTTGATGGGAGTAGTTTTAGGACGCAGGCCTACTGGGGAACCTCATTAAAAAAAAAACGAATCTACTATTCTACCTCATTGGGTGATGTTGAAAAGAATACATGAGTAAGATTCAAAAGTAAGAAAAAAGAGATCCAAGATCATAAGTGACTATGCCTCGCTCTCTATCGTCCTCATGTACTTTGATTTATTCACTTTCGTCACGAGTGGATGATCAGCCTCGCATTCGCTCGTCCTCCCGTAATTCTATTCAGCCACGTTCCTGATGAGTCTCGCTCCCTATTGTCCTTCGAGCATTGCATGCTTGTACGTACATAGAATTGATTTATTTATTTACAAAATACTATAGCACTACCAAGATAAATAGTGTCTAAAAGAACTATTACTTAAAATATGACTGTTTTTTTTTTATCATTCTATTCTTAACTTTTTTTCCCACTTTCTTATAGATAATTTATTCTATGTCTACCTATCTTTAGAATACCTATTTTTTTTTTCTGACAAGGTATTCCCATTTAGTTTAAAAACTTTGTTTTTAATTCATCTTGAATTTATTCATCTTTAAAAAAAAAAAAAAATTACTTAGAAAACCTTGCTAAGATTTTTAATGACATCTAATTTCTAATTCTATATTCTTACATAGCTTTTAAAAAATATTTTGTACACACACATAGAGGACATAATTTATCCCCAGTCGTTTATTATGTCCTCATCATCAAAATCAAGCAAGTACAAATGAAAACCTCTTATATGTAAAACTTATAAGGGTTTCGAGGAAAATCATACAAAATTTTGGGGAGTGTTGCTAATAAAACGCTTTCCTTTCAATTCAATGCTCTTGTTTGAATTATCGATTTTTTAAGACAAATATGTACATATTTATATGGCTTTCTAGGGCACCAATGGGAAGTTACTAGTGTGGGTCGACCCCATACTCATTTTTTGTAATTATATTCACATGAAATAAAATTTATAAATTTAAATTTGGGTGTTGTGTCACTTTGAACGAAAAATGAGGAAAAAATGGTTTGGGCCTTAAGTCACATTTTTGGGCGCTATTTCGTACTAATTTGGGCGGTATGATACAATAATTTGGGCATTGTGTCACTTTGACATAACACCCAAATACTTGGGCGTTGTGTCATTTTGCGATTTGGGCGATAAGTCATTGGGCGATATGTTCCTACGCCCAAATTTACTATAGTAGTCGGTTCCACTCCTGTTTTATCCTTTTTTTTAGCAGGACCCGGAGCTTTTCATTTTGGTCTTGATGTTCCTGTACTTCAATCCAATTTTTCAAATGAATTTAAAATTGCGGCGGCCGGGCGGGCGGCGGCGTGGCTCCATCCTCCATAAATATGGAGGGTACTATTTGTGGCAATACAAAACAATGCGGAATGAAGCGCGTTTATTAAAAATAAAAAATTAAACACCAACACTTCTTCCAGCTCAACAATTACAGGAACTGTCAGATTGCACATTAAATACCAACAATTACTCATTATGATTATCGAACTCACTCGACAGCACACACGCATTATCTAGATCCGTAAGACATGATAAAAAAGAGATGATTCAGACATTAATGAAAGGAAAAATATAAATATGCATAGTATATATGTATACGTAGGTACCTTCTTACCTGTTCGATGCAACCAGAATGATGACCACCGGAACCCAACAATTAACAAGAGGAATGATATCTGAGCTGGGCACAGAGGATTTTATATTTTTACTCAAACTAAGGCAGTTGGATATGTGTGCAGTGTGCTGCCTTATATTACGATTCACTATTAATTTTTTTCTAAACAAACAAACTGGTTTACTTTAAAAAGCGGATGGATCAGTCATCAGTTTATTTGAAGAAAGACTTAAGAAGGATACTGAATATATAGTTTATAGCTCACCTACTTACTTTCAGATTCAAATTAACCGTCAATTCAATATGCTTATTATAATCATAACTAGATGACACACAAAAATCTTCTAGGTGTATGATTTTTCATCTTCCTATAACAACATAATATAAAACAAAAAACTAATTTAAAAAAGTGGTACAACTGGCTCCACCTATCCTATTTCAACTAAGTAAATAGGAGTTAACACTAAAATAACTTAATTTAAAAAGAAAGTTCAAGAATGGGTTTCTTGGTTTAAGATAAGCTATAGCAGAACATTGTAGGTGTTACCATTGTTTTTCAATATTGTTGATTCTACTTTAAGTAATTCTTTTTAGAAAAGTTGGCCCTCTCATCTTAACGGGGGTGTATAGACCCCCTTCTGGTATGGTTGTTCTATTATTTTGGAGCAATCTATACGCTCCTGTGCATTAGTGTATTTATGTCAACCATTCTTTATTTGCCAATATACTGTTTGATAATACTATGTAATGTTAAATTTTGTATCGCTAAATTTTGAAATGCTTAATTTTGGAAATCATTGGGTCTCCAGAGATGAGTTTGCGTTCAAAAAGAAGCAAATGAATTTTCTTTGAAATCGTAGAACCATGTTTTTATTTAAAATTAGTTCTAAGATCACCAATAACTGAAAGAAGCACGAACAAATCGCAATTTTTCTGATTTTTGACCATGAAGCGGTCGCCGCTCGATTTCGAAAACTTAGGATATTTACTAAGCTGAACAACTCAGCAAAAAATCAGAACTACCATATTTCACGCAAATGGTTCCTTCCATATAAACGACAAGGTAACTGGACTATTACCCGTTTTTGAATATTCGAATTTTCAAAAATCAATGATTTTTTCTGAACTGAAAGAAGCATTTTTTTGAAAATTGTGGTATCTAATATTATTAATAAATTTAGGAGCTTCGGTATAAAAACGCAAAATTAATTAAAGAACACCAATTGTTATGAAAATTCTTGAAGCCATTTTCGAGGCAAACCGGATTTTTCTAAACGGGTTTCCCACATTTGTATAGTAGACATTTTGTTTGGTTGTAGGAACATAATTTTCTGAAATATTCTAGAAAATTAAAAAAAAATCTTTTTGGACCAATTTTACAGAAAAAAAAAATGATCAAAATTTGCAATTGTCTAAAAAACAATACTTACAACAAAAACAAAATTATGAAGAAACTGATATACCAACTATTTCCAAATTGGTAAGATACTGAATCATTAAACTGTTAATCCAAAAGAGCGTATCTTCACGAAATTCTTTTACAGAAGGTAAACTCTTTATCATCCAAAAAATCAGCAAAAAAATCAAGTTAGACTACTTACTTACTTTAGATGGTGCTCACAGTCAGGGTGGACTATGGCCTCAACCAACAAGCCCCTCCAGCCAGCTCGGCCCCTAGCTAGCTGCCTCCAGTTACGCACTCCAAGTTGGTTGAGGTCGTTTTAAACTTGTGTGCCCCGGACCGGGAGGATTAAGACGATTTATATAAGGTCTCCTTGGTTCTTTAAGAGAGGGCTTTACTACCCAAATGCCTTCTTAGCCCGAAGAAACAGCGGTTGGCAAGAGAAATTCTTCGTTTGATCTCTGCACTGATGTCATTTTGCGATGTTATAGTGGAGCCCAGGTAGACAAAGACCTTGACGACTTCGAAGTTGTACCTATCGATCGTGACATTTTGCCGAGTCGACGATGCTGAGTTTCCTTTCTCGATGATAGCATTTACTTCGTCTTGTTCTCATTAACAGCCAAACCCATTTAAGCCGCCTCCGATTCAATACTTGCAAACGCGCCGGTAACAGCTCGCTTCGTTCTCCCAATAATGTCAATATCATCTGCATAAGCAAGTTGTTGAACAGACTTTTGAAAAATTTTACCTCTGTTGCTGACTTGCGAGTTGCGTACAATTGCTTCAAGAACGATGTTAAACAGGTTGCATGATAACGCGTCTCCTTGCCTCAAACCTTTCTCGACATCAAAGGGTTCGGTGGTGTTCTTACCAACTTTGACGAAGCAGCGAGATTTCTCCATTGTCATCCTGCACAGGCGGTTGAGCCTGGCAGGGATGCTATCTACGCTGTCATATGCGACTTTGAAATCGATAAAGAGATGGTGTGTATCGATTTGAAACTCCTAAGTTTTTTCCAAAATCTGTCGGAGTGTGAACATTTGATCGACGGTTCATTTGCCGGGCCTAAAACCACACTGATAGGGGCCGATCAGATCGTTGACAAACGGTTTTAAGCGATCACACAGTATACAGATGACAAGGTTTTGTATGCGACGTTTAAGAGACTTATACCTCTGTAGTTGCAACAGGCTATAGCATCTCCTTTCTTGTGGATGGTGCTCACTATACCAAGGTTCCATTCATCGGGCACACTTTCATCCGACCAAATTTTGGAGATAAGTTGGTGTACAATCCCTACCAAGTCATCTCCCCTGCTTTATAGCTCAGCTATAGGCCATCTGCACCAGCTGGCAGGCCATCCGCACCAGCAGCCTTGTACGCTTTAAGCTTGGCAATCGCTAACCGCACTTCGCTTAGGTCGGGTGGACGGAAATGCTGACCGTCATCGTCCAGGTTGAATGGGGTATTCTGTCTAACAGTGGAGTTCTGGTCATGTTCGCCGTTTAGCAGCCTATAAAAGTGTTGTTTCCAGATCCTAAGCGTGTCTACCACCATATTCCCACTCTCATTTCGGCAGGCTTCCGTTCTGGCCTTGTAATCCTGGGTAGATTGCCTCACCCTTTGGTAAAACTTTCGAACAACACCCCTCAATAGACTGGACCGCCCGCTTCGAATGCTTTCTCTTTTTCCTCCTGAGAAGTCGGCGTTCCTCGCTTCGTTTTGCCGGTAGAGCTTCCGGGCTGCTCTCTCAGCAGCTATCGTTCCAGTTTAATTGATAGGCCTCATTCTTTGCTACATGCGCCAGCCTGCATTCTTCATCGAACTAGGGGTTTCGTTGTGGTGGCCTAGTGAAACCCAGCACCTCAGTGGCGGCGCTTCTGATGGCACTTCGGCAGTGTTTCCACTGGTCCTCTGCAGATGATGCTGGTGGTGGGCTTGCTGATAGGTTAAGAGAGACGTGGTCTGCAATATTCCTGACGATCTCTTGTGGGTCATGGATATCCACATTCGTACTTGAGCTAGCACCAAGTACTGATCCGAGTCTATGTTGGTACCTCGGAATGTTCGGACATCCAGGATACTGGAAGCATGTCTGGCGTCTATCGCAACATGATCAATTTGGTTGACGGTTCGTTGATCCGGAGACCGCCAGGTCCCTTTGTGTATATTGAGGTGTGGGAATCGAGTGCTTGCCATTATGACATTTCGCCCCGCCACAAAGTCAATTAGCCTGTCAGTTACCGGAAGTGTTGCTGTGCGATGTCTTCCGACTATCGAACCAAAGATGCCATCCTTTCCGATCTTGGCATTGAAGTCGCCAAGAATAATCTTGACGTCGTATTTAGGTCACCTATCATACGTTGTCCCGAGGAGATCGTAGAATTCTTCTTCGGTTGAGTCATCTTTTCCTTCCGTTGGGGCATGGGCACAGATAAACGATATGTTTTTGAATTTCTTGTGTTCGTTTCGGAACCGGTAAGTTTTTCCGTGAGAGAGAAGTTACCCCGACGCACATCCCCCAACCTGGAGGACCAGACCCTTAGTATAACTCGAAGGGTAGGGAGCCGGAAAACCCCGCTCCTTAAAGGCCTGAGCTACAAATATGTCGTGGTAGCCCGTATAAGGTGGGATTGACAGCTGTCAAATATATAAGAGTTGGTGATTTTTAAAGAAGCTCCGTAAAAAAGTGAAAAAAAGTAAATTTAACATTTATTTAAACTCAACAACCTTACCGAATTAAAAAGGAAGACATTCTTACTTAATACAAGTGAGTCTCTATTCAATAAGTCTTTTTTTTTCATAAACTTTTAAGTTTCTGAGTGAATCAGATTTTGACAGGATTTCTGAATTACTGGACATTGAATTGAAAGATGTGGCATCTAAAAGTGATATTGAAGCAATGATCATTGTAAACAAACAAATGATGGAGCAAAATAAACTGCTCTCCAAAAAAGTGAATGCTCTTGAAGAAAAATGCGAGCTTTTAGAATACCGAATGGATGAAATCCAGAAAAAAAAACACGGAAACTAATCTTATGATGAGAGTCGATGTCCAGATTGGAAAAGATGAGAAAGAACTTGTGAAATCCGTGTGTTCAACGATGATTCAGCCACCACCATGCACAGATGACCTGCAAATCCATGAACTAAGATCTGAAGATCATTAAAAATTTCGTTGTCAAACTTGAGCCTAAGCAACAGGTTATCGCTGCTTTAAAATCGGCGAGAGAAATGCAGAACGCCGCCGCCGGTGTCATCATCTTCAAAGATTTGTCAGTTACAATACGACAAAAAAGAAACCAATTGTTAAAAATAAGAAAAAAAATTTTAGAAATAAACAACAAAATAAAAGTATTTGTACGAGATGACAATGGGGCATATTCATAGTCACAGATAGACCTAGGTTTAACTAAACTACAGTTTGAGACAATTTTCGCTCAATGAATACAGACCGATTTTAATTACAAATTGTTGGTTTTATATTTTTATAAGAAAATTAACTTCGTATACTACACAAATAGCTTCAAATATTTTGAAATGATAAACTTAACAAAAATAGAATCAACGTCAGAAAATTCAACCAAAGCTATGTTTAACTTAGACCCAGGTCTAAAATGACTATGAATACGCCCCAATATGTTCATAAACGACAACATTTTCCGTTGGAGCCAAACATTGGGACTTCTATACAACAACACTGCAGGTTGAATTTTAGAATTAAATCATATTTAAAGGCCTTCCACACTAGCCCACTGTGTATTAATACATGTCAAAAAAGAGGGAACAAGTCATGTAGAATAGTGTGGAAACAAAATATGAAAGCCCAGCCTACACAACCCGACATTCTATCCCACACGATTTGACATGTGTTAATACATGAATAATTTTAGGAATGGTTCTAATTCTATCCCAAATTCTATCACACTTTTTTTAGGTTAAGGTAATGTATTGTTGTATTTTACTAAGGGTTCGCAAATAAAACTTATTTCCTTTATTCAAACTGAAACAACAATTACCTCACAAAATAAAACGCTTTTATTTCAAATCTTTTATTTCTTCTACTTTTATTATAACCAAGCAGAAGTATGCAACTCTTTATTCATACTGACATTTATTCATTCACATTCAAAATCGAACTGCCGCTTTTGGACTTGTGCCCCTGTATTTATATCCGAAAATAAAGGGTTCTAGAATTTTCTAAGGTCTGCTAGATGGTGCTTTCCAAAAAGGTTTCGTCAATTATTCCAGTACGAACACCAACCGTGATGGATTTCATTATTGATTTCACTCAAAGATGGCGCGGAAAGTTGTACTAATGTGTGGTTGTTTACATAACTGGATATTCACCACATTGCCCCCCTCTTAGGATTGATCGTCCCGATTTAAGCCATTATTCCCACCGTTATAACGATGTAAACGGTCGCAGTGTACTACTTTAAGCTTACCCCTTACTCCTCTATGAATGCGGTAAACCACATCATTGATACGCTTCACAACTGTATATGGGCCTTCCCAGTTTTGTTGTAGTTTTGGTGACAGTCCCTTTTGTCGGTTAGGATTGTAAAACCACACCAGGTCTCCTTCTTGGAATCCCATCGTTGTTACACGGGCGTTCGTACCGTGTTTTCATCCTATCACTGGCTGTTTTTATGTTTTTCCTTGTCCGTTGATGAATGTCAATGAGTCTTTCTTTGAGGTTATCCACATATTCCTCTGACCTTTCCGGCTCCAGGGTACGGCATCCAAATTTGACTTCACTGGGCAGCCGTATTGTTGTGCCAAACAGGATCTCCGATGGTGTGTGTCCTGTTGAACTATGAACCGCACTTCGATAGGCCACCAAGAACAATGGAATATGGCGGTCCCAGTCTCGGTAGTCACCTTCAACCTTGGATAGATGTTCTTTAAGAGTCCTGTTGAATCGTTCTACCATCCCATCAGATTGTGGATGAAGCGGTGTTGTCCTGGTCTTCTTGATGCCAAGGAAAGAGCAAATCTCCTGAACGATGTTAGATTCGAAGTTCCTTCCTTGGTCAGAATGCAGTTCCAAAGGTACGCCGAAACTGCTCACCCAATTGAAGATAATCTGATCAACAACTCTTTTAGCTTCTTGATTTGGGATGGCAAATGCCTCAGGCCACTTGCTGAAGTAATTCATGACTACAAGGATGTATCGGTTTCCGCTGTTGGTCTCCGGAAACGGACCTGCGACATCTACTGTTATTCTTTCGAAAGGTGTGCCCACATTGTACTGTTGCATTTTACTTTGAAGCTTTCTACCTGGTCCCTTGGTAGCAGCACAAGTATCACATTTTCGGCACCATTTTTCGACATCATCTCTTGCATGTAGCCAGTAGAACCGTTGTCGCATCTTCTCCAGCGTTTTATTGACTCCCAAATAACCTCTCAATGCTCCATCATGCATCTCTCGAAGAACGTCATTAACCTTTGACCTAGGCACTATCAACTGCATCAGATAAGACTTGCCATCTGCAGATTCCCATTTGCGCCTTAGTACTCCTTCTTGCACATGAAGTGAGTCCCACTGTGCCCAATATGCTTTGAGAGCTGGACTTCTTTCGCAGATGTCACCCCATTCTGGTTTTTCTCAGTGTTCCTCCCATGCAAGAATGGGTTCTATATCCGAGTCTTCTTGTTGGGCAGTCCTCAGTTCTTCATTGCTCCAACCGTAAATGGGATCGGCTCTTATTCGTTGGATGGCAACCGCTTCCTTTTCTTCTTGACGCGTGCAATGCTTACAGTCCTGTTTACACGGTCGTCGAGACAATGCATCTGCGTTTGAGTGCAGCTTTCCTCTTCGATGTTGAATTTCGTAGTCGTATGTCAATTAAGGGCACCATGATCTGTTCGAAGGAGGAACTTCTGTCCATAGATGTACTTATGGAAGTGCTTTGTTCGTTGCCAAAATCAAATTTAGAAGTTGCCTTCTGGTGACGCAATAATTGCGCTCTGGCCTCGAGAGCACCTTACTGTAGTAGGCGACGACTTTTTCTTCTCCTTCATGGACTTGCGACAGTACAGTTCCAATTCCGACGTTACTGGCATCGGCATCGATGATGAAAGGTTTTCCAGGAGTCGGATAGGTCAGCACAGGAGCATTACACAAACGTAGCTTGAGTTGCTGAAAACTTTTCTCGCACTCACCCGACCATTTGAACGGCTTCCCCTTTTCAGTAAGTTGATGCAAGCTCTTAGCGATTCCAGCAAAGTCCTTCACAAAGCGCCGATAATATGTGGCTAGACCAAGAAAGCTACGGAGTTGGTGTTTATTCTGTGGTGTTGGCCAATTCTTCACAGTGTCAACTTTCTCAGGATCAGTCTTTACTCCTTGGGATGAGATGATATGTCCCAGGTATTTAACTTCGGTCTTGAAAAGCGCACATTTATCTGGATTTAATTTTAAGTGTGCTTCTCGAAGCCTCTGAAATACAGCCTTTTTTCCATAAACGATGACATCGTCCAAATATACAAGGCATGATTTCCAAGTAAGGCCTTGAAGAACACATTCCATCAGACGCTCAAATGTTGCCGGAGCGTTGCACAGTCCAAATCGCATCTTTTTAAACTACCACAGACCATTTCCGGTTGAGAAAGCTGTCTTCTCTCGATCTTCTGGATGGATTTCTATGCTAGTAGCCACTCTTCAAGTCGAGAACCATTGAGCTCCTTCCATTGCATCCAATGTATCGCTGATTCTGGGCAGAAGGTAGCTGTCTTTCTTTGTTACATCGTTCAGCCTACGGTAGTCCACACAAAATCGGGTGCTTCCATCTTTCTTTTTGACAAGAAAAACTGATGACGCCCAAGGGCTTTTGGAATTTTCGATTAGACCATCTATCTTCATTGTCGATATCATTTCTTCAACTTCGGCTTGTTTGGCTAATGGGAGACGTGTTGCTGGTTGTCAAATCGGTCTCGCATCACCTGTGTCGATTCGGTGCTGTACCAGTTGTGTTCGACCATACTGCCCACTCGGTGAAGAAAATATATCAGCGTACTCATGAAGAAGGCTTCCAGCAACACTAAGCTGATGTTGACTTAGATTGGATGGCTTGAGAATTTTTGCTTCCATGGACCTGAATTTTCCGGGGTTAATTGGTGCTTCTGCGTTAATTTCTGTGATTTAAGTAATTGCGGTAACAGATTCGAATTTTCCAATTACTCCTTTCTTGAGCTTGACCTCGTACGGTTGGATGTTCAGAATCCGTACGGGTACCATGTTGTTCTTTGGTTCCACAAGAGTCTTCCCTAAGATGATGTTTTGGGAAGATTGCTCAGACTCAGGTTCCACGATGAGGTATCGATGGCTACCTAGATCGCCCGATATTTTCGTCCAAACAAACACTTCTGATGAGGCAGGCAAGCATATGTCTTTTTTGATGACAGTTCTTAGAGTTGATGAGTTTTCGTTGCCATAAACCATAGGAATCTCTACATTTTGGTACTTCAACACTTGCTTACCGATATCCAGAATCACTCGGTGCTCTTACATGAAGTCGATTCCAATTATGCACTCATTACATATGTCTGCTACCAAAAATAGATGCGAAAACTCTTATTCTGCCAAACGGATTTTAAGACGAACTTCTCCATATACTCTTGCCTCACCTGTCGCAGTTTTAAGACGGTAGCTATTGCTGTTATGTAGCCACGTCATCTTGACCAAGTCTCTCCGCACAATGGAGGCTGTGGCACCGGTTTCAATTGTAGCCATGTGTTTCTTGCCATTTAATGTTGCGTCCACTGTCATACTCTTATTGTTTCGTTTAGTCTGCGAGGCTTGGATTGTGGTTCTGGGCCCATCGATACCAGGGCGAGCAGGAGCGATGATGTTATTGCTCACCTGTTCGCGGGTATTATTCCTGTTTCCACAATGTTGACAGGCGACTCTTCTTGGTGGCAACCTGCACTGGCGCTGAAGATGTCCGGTTCTAATGCAATTCCAGCATAGAGCAGGTCCTTCTCGCTGACTTCTATGGATTTCAGCTTTCTCGCAAGAACATTCCTCAACTTCAAGTTCTCTTACCCGATGAACTTCAAAGGAAGCCTGTTCTGATGCTTCCATAGTCAGAGCGAACGCTAATGCTTCAGAAAGCGTGCGATTTCCAGCAGTTCGAATTGCTCGCTGGAAAGCCTCCGTTGCCTGCAGTCGGGTATGATAGGTGTGCCAACCGTTCTAAGTCTGCTTGGAGTTGTTGCAGACTTTCACCTCTTTTCTGGACTCTGGTATGAGCTGGACGCGGAAGACTTCTTGCATAGGGCTATCGCCGAAGCGTTTTTCAATAGCCTGAACAAGAGCACTGAAAATTCCGTTCTGGTCTGCTGGTATGGTTTGCAAAAGTTCAGCAGCAGAACCTCTAAGGGCAAGCGTCAGGGCAATAAACTTGTCTTCGTCATCCCAGCCATTTGTTGTTGCGGCTGCCTCAAACTGCTTCTTGTAGATTGACCAAGAAGACTGTCCAAAATTACAACTACCCTCTCTTATCTTCATTTTCCTAACCTTATCTAATTCATTGGCAAAGTTCTGCATTTTGTCTTCAAAGGAGAATGGGCAAAGTGGTCTACCCACTCAACAGTAATGTGTTGTATGTCGTTGAAAAGGTAATTTTGCTGACTTCATTTCATTGTATTACCATTAAGCTCTAAACTATGGGATTCGTGAGATATTCAGAATCAAAACACCGAAAAAGACAATAATGCATTTCTTCATTGGTAGTGTGTCCTCATACCTACATTAATCTGTGATACATCGTTGAAAAGATAATTTTGTATACTTTATTTTTTATATAGCCGTGAAGACGTAGATCATAGGGTGTAAGAGATATGTGGGCATACAAATCGGCAAATATAACAATGCAATTCTTCATTTGGTCCCGGTCTACCGACTCAACAGTAATGAGTCATACATCGTTGTAAAGGTTATGGCATTTGCTTCATTTCATTATATGGCAGTTAAGCTCTAAACCATGGGGTTCGTAAGATATTCGGCTCTGAAGCACAAAAAACAGCAATAATGCAATTCTGCATTGGTAACTTATCAACCAAGTCAACAACTATGAGTCATAAGTCGTTGAAAAGGCTGTTGCGTGTACTTCTTTTTATTATATGACCGTTAAAGTGTAAATAATGGGATTCGAGAGATATGTGCCAAAAACGCTGAAAAGTGCAGTAATACAATTCGGCACTGGTAGCTGGTCTTTCAACTCGACAGAAATCTCTCTTATATCTTTGAAAACGCTATTGCATGTACTTTATTTTGCAATATGCCATTAAACTGTAGACCGTGGGGTTTAAGAGGTATTTGGATACAAAATATAAACATAAATAAAAAAAAAAACACACTTATAATATTTTATTTGAATTTTTTTTTACATTTATATCATACTTTCGTCCAGTATGACATTACTAAGGCGGTGGTGTAAACCCATTTTGATGCCGGGCTATGAACATATACCACAAAATTGATACAACATGCGCCCCGTCATTTTCAGTTATTAAATGCCGCCGATGTCGTAAAACAGAACGTTCACAAAAAATGCATATCTCTTGTCGGTTTTCTTCCATCTTCTTCTTATTAATTATTAGAGTAGAATTAACACACGCACTTACAAAGGATCAAATATTTAAAAGCAAAACGAATCGAATAATGCAATGCAAAATGTGGTTAGTAAAGAAATATTTTTGTCTAGCGTTTATTGCGTGGATTTTCATAGCAATGCTTACTCTGAGGTTAGTGCGAATCTCCTACGGAACTTTATTTTTGTAAAGTATTTTTTGAACCCTATTACCTAATCAATAAAAGCCACATAACAAAATTAAGTACAACTAATTTTCATTTACCTTGGACTTATTATTGTTGAGTTTGTTGAACAGTTACCAATGCAGAATTTTATTTTTGCGTTTTTTTGTGCTTAAAAGCCGAATATCTTACGAACCCCATGGTTTAGAGCTTAACTGCCATATAATGAAATGAAGCAGATGCCATAAGCTTTTCAACGACGTATGACTCGTCACTGTTGAGTTGGTAGACCAGTACCCAATGAAGATGTGCATTTTTGTTATATTTGCCTATTTTGATGGCCAAATACCTCTTGAACCCCACGGTCTACAGCTAAACGGCATATTGCATAATGAAGTATATGCAATAGCGTTTTCAAAGATATAAGAGAGATTTCTGTTGAGTTGAAAGACCAGCTACCAGTGCGGAATTGCATTACTGCACTTTTCAGCGTTTTTGGCACATATCTCTCGAATCCCATTATTTACACTTTAACGGTCATATAATAAAAAGAAGTACACGCAACAGCCTTTTCAACGACTTATGACTCATAGTTGTTGACTTGGTTGATAAGTTACCAATGCAGAATTGCATTATTGCTGTTTTTTGTGCTTCAGAGCCGAATATCTTACGAACCCCATGGTTTAGAGCTTAACTGTCATATAATGAAATGAAGCAAATGCCATAACCTTTACAACGATGTATGACTCATTACTGTTGAGTCGGTAGACCGGGACCAAATGAAGAATTGCATTGTTGTTATATTTGCCGATTTGTATGCCCACATATCTCTTACACCCTATGATCTACGTCTTCACGGCTATATACAAAAATAAAGTATACAAAATTATCTTTTCAACGATGTATCACAGATTAATGTAGGTATGAGGACACACTACCAATGAAGAAATGCATTATTGTCTTTTTCGGTGCTTTGATTCCGAATATCTCACGAACCCCATAGTTTAGAGCTTAATGGTCATACAATGAAATGAAGTAAGTAAAATTACCTTTTCAACGACATACAACACATTGCTGTTGAGTGGGTAGACCAGCTCCCATACATTTTTGCCCATTCTCCTTTCTCGAACTGTTTTTCGACGTTTTCAACAGCCATGAATTTATTTTCAAATGAATTTAGCTTACTTTCGATTAGATTTTTCTGGTCGTCTAGAAGGTTCCTTTGCTCGTTGCGTTGTTCCTCTAGTAGATTCTTTTGTTCACTACGTTGTTCTTCAAATCATACAAGCAGATTCTTTTGTTCATTCTTCTGCTCAATTCGTTGTTCCTCTAGAAGATTCTTTTGCTCTTTTCGTTGGTCTTCAAACTGGGCGAGCAGCTGAGTCATCATACTAGAAATGTCTGAGCTTGTACTTACTTGCTCTTCCGGCATTTCAATTTCAAATAGAAACGTGTCTGGATTTTCATCGCGTTGCCTTAAGTCTTCCTGCAGACGGTTAATGAGGTCGTTTTTTGTTCCAGCAGTAGGAAGGACTCGTCTGTTTAGTTCTGCTTTAAGTTCAACACAATTCAATGCATTCACAATTTTACCCATTTTTTTTCTATTTTGTTCTTATATTTTTGTGTGTCACTTTTCACAAACACCTTTTTTATTTGTTCACTAATCTACACACTTTATCAATTTTTTTTTTGTCACCATCAATTATCTGAATTCACAGATTAAATAAGTTTTATTCCACTTTTTCTGACACCAATGTTGTATTTTACTAAGGGTTCGCAAATAAAACTTATTTCCTTTATTCAAACTGAAACTGTTAAGCGTTAAATTCGCTAAATTGTAATTGAAAAAATGTCCAAATAATCGCTAAATAAACTCTCAAAATAAATCTCAAAAATAAAACACTCGTATTCGCTTGGGCTGATAATAATCCAGTAAAGTATATTTATTCGGTTGTCCTTCATATAACTTTGAAGATTTGACAGTTGGTCAGTTTTAATGGTATAAATGGTAAGTTTTGGGAAGACGTCACAGTGGCCGAGTTCAGAGTGGTTGTTGTGACGTAGATGGTGGCGCAGCATTCAACATTCTCCCCCGCCAGTGCACGTAGTAAACTACAATTATTGTTGATATCTATCAGTCTTCTATATTTCTGACCGCATACTTCATCAGAATGTAGGTATTTAGTGCATCTTTACTTGTATATTTGTTCGCTCACTTGCAAAGAGAAAGGTTATTTATAGATGCAAAAGATTTTAAAATTCAAAAAATCATATATTTCTATTTTATTCAAATTAAATATTTCATCACAATTGCATCATGTGAATCTAGAACAAATTTACAGTCTAACGTGGGCCCAATAAAAACTTCCATAAATAATGGAAAGTTGACTGGAATATAATTTGGTTCCAACTTCCGTCTGTCAAATATTGACCAATCACAGTCCTCGTTGTAAATTTTCCTCATTGATATTTTTTGTTTCGAAGTTTGTGGACTTTAAATTACATATTACTTTGTTTTAATTTTGTGTGTCGATTTTTGATAATTTAATTACCTATGTGGCTTATGTGTTTTGTTTTGTTTTGTTATTTTTGAATTTCTCGGTGTGGTGCCGTATTAAATTCTTGTTGTGTTGGATGGGAACCAATGCTGTGGTACAGACTGCCCCCCCTTATTTTGGTTTTGCTATTTTTATAAAAGCATTTCATTTTGTGATGAATAATGGCGTGAGTTTAATTGTATTAAATTAATTTTACTTATTAAATTTAATTTTACTGTTGAATTAAAATCGTGTTGTTTTATGTGCATATGTGAATGTGTGTGTGGTTTGTGAAATGATTGAATGGATTTTTTTTTTGTGAATTGAAATTGACTTTCATGGTTGCCAATATGGATGAATTTATGTGTCGTGTTATTCTTGCCTGCAGTATCGATTGATGTTGTGGGTTGACTCTGGATTGAGTGAAGCGATACATTCGGCTTATATATCAAACATTTCCTTTAATGTTAATGTTCTCGGTGTGGTGCCGTATTAAATTCTTGTTGTGTTGGATGGGAACCAATGCTGTGGTACAGACTGCCCCCCCTTATTTTGGTTTTGCTATTTTTATAAAAGCATTTCATTTTGTGATGAATAATGGCGTGAGTTTAATTGTATTAAATTAATTTTACTTATTAAATTTAATTTTACTGTTGAATTAAAATCGTGTTGTTTTATGTGCATATGTGAATGTGTGTGTGGTTTGTGAAATGATTGAATGGATTTTTTTTTTGTGAATTGAAATTGACTTTCATGGTTGCCAATATGGATGAATTTATGTGTCGTGTTATTCTTGCCTGCAGTATCGATTGATGTTGTGGGTTGACTTCGGGTTGACTCTGGATTGAGTGAAGCGATACATTCGGCTTATATATCAAACATTTCCTTTAATGTTAATGTTCATGATTAATGTTCTTTTCATATTTTATTCTAGTTTTATGAATTTGTTTATGTGTTGAGGTTTTATTATAGATACATGAGTTTTTTTTTAACTTTGAATTGATTATTGAGTGTTGAATTTATAATGTTTTCCTTTGGTTTTGGGTTCATTTCGAGTGTTTTGTTTTAATTGTGTTGGATTTTAATTGAAGTTTGATTACGTTTATGTTGGTTATGGACATTTTATTCTGGCTGCATGCGATTTTGAATTTGAATTAAGTGTTCTTCTTAAGTGGACTGTATGATTTTGAGTTAATAATTCGTTACAAAAGTCTGCGACTGTGTTGTTAGTGCATTATGGTTGTGGTTTGAACTCATTATGCAGATGGTTTAATGTTTAATGAATGTATGTTAAATGTGTTTCGAATATGTTATGAGTGTGTTTTGAGTGTGTTATGAATGTGTTTTGAGTTTGTTATGAGTATGTTTTGAGTATGTTATGAGTGTGCTATGAGTATTTTGAGTATGTTTTGAGTGTTTTATGAATGTGTTTTGAGTATTTTGAGTGTGTTGTTAGTGAATAATTTTTTAAGTCAGTTTAATTTGATTTAAAGCATGCTGATTCCTTGAGTATGATGAAATTTGATTTGGTTGATCGTTGTTATTAGGTACTTTTAATTAATTTAGTTTTAGAATTCAGAATTTTAGTTAGGTTTTGAAATTTTATTCGATATTTAGATTGTTGTGGTTTCTGCATCAGTGTTGTTCGATGGGAGTGGGCAGATTTTAGTGATAGGTCTTTTAAATTCGTTGTTCTGGGTTCGAACGTTTACGGATTAGATCATCTTGTCCTGGATAGGTTTCAAATATTCTTGCCATGGACCATTTTGACGGTGGAAGTCTTTCGTCCCTTAGCAAGACCAAGTCTCCAATTTTAGGTTGATGTTCTATTTTCAGCCATTTGGGTCGATTTTGTAGCCTTGTCAGGTATTCTCCGCTCCATTCCTTCCAGAAAGTTTGGAGTAACACTTGTAGACGTTTCCATCTATCCAGGTAGCCAATTTTTTCAATATTTAGGTCTGCTTCAGGAACTATGTGCATTGATGTGCCGATCAAAAAGTGCGCTGGTGTTAGGGCGTTGAAATCATCCAAGCTATCTGTAACCGGACAAAGGGGTCTCGAGTTAAGACAAGCTTCTATTTGGGTTAGAAGCGTACTGAGCTCCTCGAAGGTCAGGGCTTGGTTTCGGGCAACGCGTTTTAAATGGTATTTTACTGATTTCAGTCCGGCTTCTCATAAGCCACCGAAGTGAGGAGAAGCAGGAGGAATGAAGTTCCATTTGGTGCCCAATTTACTGATTGAGTCAGAAATTTCGATGTAATCATGTTTAGCCTCATTTAGCATCTTTTGGAGTTCCGTGTTAGCACCCTTGAAGTTGGTCCCGCAGTCACTGTAGATATTGGAACATATTCCTCTGCGAGATGTAAACCTTCTGAATGCAGCCACAAAGGCTTGAGTTGTGAGGTCTGTTATAGCTTCGAGATGAATTGCCTTCGTTGACAGACAAATGAAAATGGCGAAATATTCCTTTAACTTCTTCGCGTTTCTTCCTTTCCAGGTTTTCACTTCCATAGGTCCAGCGTAATCCACACCAGTGTGAGTGAAAGGTCGAGATACATTCACTCTTGGTGCTGGAAGGCTTCCCATCAGTTGTTGCATTGGTTTGGGTTTGTTAGTAAAACATGTAAAGCATTTACTCAGCCACTTCTTCACTGTCCTTTTCATATTGAATATCCAAAATTGATTTCGAATGTAAGAAATTGTTTGCTGGATTCCGCCATGTAAGGTTTTTGCATGGGCATCTTCAATGATGAGTCTTGAGAAGTTGTGGTCTGGTTTCAACACGATAGGATGTTTTTGATCATAGGTTAGAGTGGCATTTTGAAGTCGTCCGCCAATTCTTATTATACCATATCGATCAATAAACAGGTTTAGAGATTTGTTGAGTTTAGTTCTCTTAGTTTTCTTGAGTTCGTTTATGACGTCTGGAAACATAAATTGTTGAACATTTCTTATGACTGTACGTAACGCAAGGTCAAGTTCTATGGGTGATAGAACTGACGTCATCCTAAAAACTTCATCCTTCCTTATGTTGTAAACGAATCTGTTCACCATAGCTATAATTCGTAACGCCTTGATAAGTTTGGATTGTTTACAAACTACATCGAGAATGCCATTTGCATCTTCGATAGTGACATAAATCTTGATTTCTCTCTTCTCTTCTTCGGTTTCTAATTGAGTGGGTTGTGTTGGTACTGAGAAATCCCATTTCTCTTGAAGAAAGTCCGGTCCATTCCACCATAGGGTATTAACCTTCAATTTTGATGGCAAGACACCACGGGATTCTAGGTCCGCTGGGCTTAGCTTGGTGGGAATATGTCTCCACATACTAACATTTGTCAGCCGTTGAATTTCGGTGACTCGATTGGCGATAAACATCTTCCATCTCGACGGCAATCCAGATATCCAGCAAAGGGTGATGGTGGAATCAGTCCATGCAGATATTGGGATATTTTTGAATGGAAGAATTGATCGGGTGTAATTAAGAAGCTTTGCCAACATTACGGCTCCGCATAACTCTAATCTAGGCAAGGACACCGTATTGACGGGAGCAACTTTTGTTTTGGAAATGAGCAAATGTGTGTGTATAGAGTTATTGCTGTCCAAAACTCGAAGATAGACCACGGCTCCATATGCTTTGGTCGATGCATCGCTGAATCCATGGAGTTCGACC
Organism: Melangyna quadrimaculata; assembly: GCA_949320155.1. Classification (NCBI taxonomy): domain Eukaryota; kingdom Metazoa; phylum Arthropoda; class Insecta; order Diptera; family Syrphidae; genus Melangyna; species Melangyna quadrimaculata. The sequence goes on along the minus strand of OX439483.1, from coordinate 231,458,464 downwards.
TGTTGGATATCACCTTGAGTGTTAATCCATCTTGGAAGGTGAATATCCTCTAAATTTTCTAACTCTTCTTGAAAGGAGAGCCATTCATGCTGTACTTCCACTGGAATGGTTTCATCCCAAGAGAGACCTCTGAGCCATAATTGCTGCATAATAATCTTCGCTTTGATGATACAAGGTGCTATCCACCCTAGTGGATCAAAAAGGCGAGCAATCGTTAAGAGTATCGTACGTTTCGTAACGATGTTGTCGATGACGACCTTTTGAAAGGAGAAAGAATCAGTAGACGGAAACCAACTGATTCCAAGAGTCTTCGTGTGGTCCAGAGATCCAAAGGTCAACGATACACTGGTTTCTCGATCTTCTTCCGGAATGGACTCTAGGAATTCCTTGTCATTGCTCATCCATTTGCGAAGATGAAATCCAGCCGATGATAGTAGCGTTGAAAGTTGATAGTACTTTTCTTTAGCTACCCTTACTGAATCTGCACCTGATACCAAATCATCGATATACATATCTTCACGGATCATTTGAGTGGCTAATGGGTATGTCGATTCTTCATCAGAGGCAAGTTTTTTGAGTGTCGGTTTGCCAAATATGGAGCTGGAGCAGTACCAAACATCAAAACCTTGACCTTATAAAGTTTGACTGGTGTCATTGGGTCTTTCCGCCAGTACAGCAATTGATAATATGCATCATCTGGATGAATCTGGATTTGTCTGTACATCTTCTCAATATCGGATGTAGAGGTAACTTTATGTGTTCTCCATCTTAAAACAATTGATATAATATCTGTTTGTGTCTTAGGTCCAGTCATCAGATGGTCATTCAATGAATTTCCGTCCGAAGTTTGAAATGAGGCGTTGAAGACAACACGCAGCTTTGTTGTTGTACTGGAATCTTTTATGACAGCATGATGTGGTACGACGTAGTGAAACGGTGAGTTGTATGGGCTGTCTTGAGTGATATCTACTTCTTCCATTTGGTTGAGTTGTAGATATTCTTCCAAACATTTGTTGTATTCTTTGTGTAGTGTTGGGTTGTTTAATAACTTCTTTTCTTGTCTGTAGAACATCTTTAGTGCAGTTTGTTGTGTTGACCTTAGTTCTGGACGCTGATTTCCTTTGAAGGGTAAAGAAACTTCAAAACGCCCTCCCGGCAACCTCTTGATGTTGTTCAAAAAGTGATTTTCACACGCTACATCTTCTTCTGCTTCGGCTTTCTCATATGGAGATTCTTCAATCTCCCAAAATTTTCTAATTTGTGTGTCTATGTCGACAATTTGTGTATAGACTTGAAGGGACCTCGGTCTTTCAAGTGGCACTTTTCCCAAAATGATCCAACCAAGTTTTGTTTTTTGAGCTATTGGAGCAATTTGTTCTTCATCTCGAATAACTTCATTTAGAATTATTTCGCAATAAACGTCATTGCCTAATAAAATATCGATGTTTGAAGGTCGATTAAACGTTGGATCGGCTAATTTCAAACCTTGGATATGTTTCCATTTTGTTGAAATTATTTCATGGCTTTGTAGAAGTCCTGTCAGAGTTTTGTATATGTAACCTCTTGTCGACGTAACAAAATCCGAATAATTTGATCCCAGGTTGAGTTCAACAAAGTTTTGGCAAGAACCGCTCTTGTTCTCTCCTAAGACCGAAATGTCAAAGGAAGTGGTATGTTTTTTCAGACCCAAAAGTTGAGCTGCAGATTCCGTTATAAACGTTGCTTGTGAGCCAGGATCAATCAGCGCTCTTAATTTTATAAAGTCTCCTTGCGCTGACTTAACTTTTACTATCGCCGTTGCAAGCAAAATTTGCGTGTTTCTGCATTCATTCAGATGGAAACAGTTTGATGATGTTGAGGGTGGTAGATCGTATGGGTGGAAAGATGGTGCATTTGGATTGAATTCTGTAGATACATGATGTGTTTGTGAACGATTTGGATTATTATTATTTGTATTTGTACTATTGAATGAATTTGGGTTATTATTTTGTTGTGTATGAGTGAGTGACTGTGTTCGTGATTGAGGTTGAGATATTGTGTTATTTGAGTTGGGTTGCAATTGGTTTGTTTGAGTGAATGCTTGTCGATCGTGTGTGTTTTGTTGATTGTGTGAGTATGGCTGATTATTTATGTTTTGGTTTTGTGTGTTGCCAAAATGCAGTAATGAATTATGTGGTTTTTGGCAAAAATGACACTTTTTACTACTTGGGCAATTATTTGTTCTATGGCAGTAAGCCAAGCAGTTAAAACAGTTGCCTAATTGTTTTACAACTCGTTGTCTTCCATTGACATCCATTTTTAGAAACTTTGTACATATTCTCAATGAATGTGCACCCTAATGACATACTTTGCATGCAAAGTTTGTTGTTTCCGTGTTAACATGAAAAACGTTTTTTGGTTGTTTTTTGTGTGTAGAGGTTGATTTCGTATTTTGTTGTTGATCAACCATTTCTAGCGTTCGGAACCTTGTTTCTAAGAAATCCGAAAACTCTTTAAAGGTGGGAATTTCTTTCTTAGTTCCCAGTGTAGTTTCCCATTTCGCTTGCACCGTTGCTGGGAGCTTTTTCAAGAGTAGAAAAATGATAATTGCATCCCAATGTTGGACTGGCAATCCTAGGTTTGTGAGGGCGTGAATAATTTTTGTTGAATTATCCAACAATTCGCGAATACCTTTCGAATTCTCCTCATGAACGACTGGCAATTCATAAAACAACTTAAGCTCGTTGTTCACAAGAATTCGCTTAAAGTCATATCGCGAATTCAATAACTCCCAAGCTTTTTCATAGCTTGCATCATCTACACTAATGTGTTCAAGCAAGACGCCTGCACCTTCTTTACAGCATGACTTTAAATAATGCAATTTTTCAATATTTGATAGTGAAGTATTGTTATGCACCAACGAAACGAATTGGTCACTGAAGGAACGCCAATTCTGGTATTCGCCTGTGAAAGTCGGAGGGTGAATTTTCGGTAGTCGTACTTCGTGGGACTTGTGACTGTCAGTATGTGCTGCTGGAGCCGCAGCCGGAGGAATTTCTTTCGCGTTAGCCGCTGCAAACTTGTCCAACTCATCCAACAGCATAGACCTATAAAGCGTATAGATTTCGTTTGCTTCGTTATAAAATTCTTCCGTGTTGGCTAAAACATCTGCTTTCACATTATCGCTGCAAATAACAATTTGGTATTGGCTTTTTATGTTCACCCAATTGCCTTCTAGGGTTTCGAGACGTGTGGCCACATAATTTTTGGTTCGACGAGTGGTTTTGAAATTTTCAAAATCCTTTGAAATTTGTGTGCAGGTGCTTTTCACAATTTTAGTTGCGTTCATTTTGTTTTACACAATAAAATATATATTTCAACAAAATAAATGAAAAGTGTACTCACTTTGAATTTTTTCTTTCAGCTTTCAGGTACTTGGTGTTGCTTGCTTTACTTGCTGTCTTCTTGGCTACCAGACGTCGCGTCGTCGCTGGGATTTTGTATTTTAAATTAATATTGTTTTTTAAATGTTAAAGTTTATTGTTTTTTGACTTTTAATTTGTAAATTTGTTTAGTTTTTTATATTTTTTTTTTTTTTTAATAAATTTAAACGAAACGACAAAATGTCGGCACACACTCTTTTTATTTAAATGAATTTGAAAGAAACGACAAAATGTCGGCACACACTCTTTTATTTTTATGGGTTATTTAAAATAAAAATTTAAATGTTTATGGTTCACTATTTAATAGACAACGAAGGACCAAAATGTTAAGCGTTAAATTCGCTAAATTGTAATTGAAAAAATGTCCGCTAAATAAACTCTCAAAATAAATCTCAAAAATAAAACACTCGTATTCGCTTGGGCTGATAATAATCCAGTAAAGTATATTTATTCGGTTGTCCTTCATATAACTTTGAAGATTTGACAGTTGGTCAGTTTTAATGGTATAAATGGTAAGTTTTGGGAAGACGTCACAGTGGCCGAGTTCAGAGTGGTTGTTGTGACGTAGATGGTGGCGCAGCATTCAACAGAAACAACAATTACTTCACAAAATAGAACGCTTTTATTTCAAATCTTTTATTTTTACTACTTTTATTATAACCAAGCACAAGTATGCAACTCTTTATTCACACTGACATTTATTCATTCACATTCAAGTCGAACTGCCGCTTTCGGACTTGTGCCCCTGTATTTATATCCGAAAATAAAGGGATCTAGAATTTTCTAGGGTCTGCTAGATGGTGTTTTCCAAAAAGGTTTCGTCAATTATTCCAGTACGAACAGCGAACGAGCTGGAAAATTTGAAGGTGGCAGAAGAACGTCAAACCATAAGAAATGTCAATAAATTCAGAAGAGCGATACCTAGTGGCCAAACAGATAGCAAATTAGCCAATGCAAAAACCTTTCAATCAGTTTCGAACTTTTCGAACTCAATTCAAGCATAGGGTGTAGGCGCCGCACCGTCTGCCAAAATAAAAATGTAAATTATGAATTAAAAAAAATTAAAATAATAAGTTATAATGTAGCAGGCCTTAGAAATAAGTCTTTATATGAAAATTTTTATGAATTATTAAATAAGTATGATTTTGTGTTTTTGTATGAAACATTTGTTGTTGAAGAAGATTGTAATTTATATACAAATCATTTTCAAAATTTTAACTTCCGATGGATTCCAGCAATAACAGTAAATGTGAGAGGAAGACCAAGTGGGGGATGTTATTTCGGATACAAGAATACTTTGGAGAATGTATCTTGTGAATTAATACTGGATGAAGAAATATATTATAAAACCATCGTACGTAAACTGTTACCATTGGGAGAGAGATTTTGGAACATTAGTTGATTTTTTGGAACGCAAGAATAGGAAATGAAGGTTAGGTTAGGTTAGGTTGAAGTGGCTGCCAGCAAGCAACTGACACACTTATACCATAAGTTGGTCCGTTGTGATACCACGTGAATCTAGAGAGATTTTCTCCCCACTCGTTAAAACCAGTTGGAGCTTCTAATGAAGCGTGCGAGACTACTTATGTCTATGTTTGTTAGATCACTAGAATCATTGAAGAAGAAGTCTCCGAGATGGAGCCTACGTCTTTGGGATAGAACAGGGAACAGATTCTTCCTCCTCTTCGTCCATACAGCTCCTGCAAAAGTCGTTTGCGAAAACTCCAAGTCGATTTGCGTGCTTGCCTATTAGACAGTGCCCGGTTATGACACCAGTTACGGAGCTGATATGCAATCTGTTCAAAGATATCAAACACTTAGAGCGCCTCCAATCTAGCGTAGGCCAGATCTGTTTTGTTGCAATGCAAGTGGTTACGTTGTTCCACCTAAGGTTTGTTCTCCTTAAAGCATCTTGCTTCAGCAAAAATTTGCATGTAGCTATAGGCATACCGATATTTACCTTTTCAGGTAAAATAGGTAGTCTTGTTCCACCTTTGGCGAGTTCATCAGCTTTACAATTACCCGGAATGTCCCTATGGCCCGGCACCCAACAAAGGAGAATATTGAACTGCTGTGCCATCTCTATAAGAGATGATCGACAGTTTAGGGCTGTTATAGAGTTTGTAGATACACAGTCGAGAGATTTTATGGCAGCTTGGCTGTCTGAGAAGATGCAGATATCAGAGTCGATATCACGTTTTCCTTTAGCCAAGATAAAACTTCCTTTATCGCCAAAAGTTCAGCCTGAAACACGCTACAATGGTCTGGAAGACGAAATGAGAGACTTAAATTTAATCTTTCTGATTACACGCCTCCACCAACCCCAGCATCATTTTTTGAACCGTCCGTATAGAAATGAATAGATTTGTCTTCCAAAAATGTCACGTCCTCTTATGTGGATCTGGAAGGTATGGCAACTTGAAAATTTTTATCGAAATGGAATTGTGGGATGGTGTAGTCAATTATACTTGGAAGTGATCTGTATGAGTTCAGAATAGCTGAGTGGCCCATTTCATTATTTGTCCACTGTGAAGAGGCTTCTAGACGGATTGTCGTACTTGCTGCCGTTTGTTTACTAAATATATCGAGGGGTGTCAGCTGAAGAAGAGTGTCCAGTGCCGCGGAGGGAGTAGAACGAAGTGCTCCACTTATACACATGCAGGCTGATCTTTGGACTTTACTAAGTTTATCGCGGTTGACCGCTTTATCTAGAGCTGTCCACCATACTGCCACCCCGTATGTTAAAATCGGTCTAATAATCGAGATGTATAGCCAGTGAGTAATACGAGGTTGGAGTCCCCATTTACTCCTAATGGCTTTCTTGCAAGAGAAGAGTGCTACTGTGGCCTTCTTAACCCTTTCTTCTATATAAGGTTTCCAACTTAACTTCTTATCTAAAATAAGACCCAGATATTAAGCTTTGTCGGAGAATGTTAGTGGAATTCCTTTAATGGTGGGAGGATCTATGTGTGGACCTTTAACATTTCCTGGAGAAGAGGAAAAGTTCAGTTTTGTGGGGGATCACACCCAGTCCACACCGTTCTGCCCAGTTTATTAGCTTGTTCAAGGCATTCCGTAAGAGTGTTGTGAAATTTACAAACGCAAATTTAGGATGATAGTTTCATAAATATGATGACGGATTTTATATCCGCGAAACACAAATGGATTTATCGAATCCACGCAAAAATTATCACAAACGAAATAATAAAATAATTTTTGCACAATAACCGGCGTGCGTCGCGACGAAAGAAAAATCAAAGTTATGACAACTGTCAGATGGGCGATGGGTGCGTTTCGCAAACTTACACAACAGGTAGCACAAAAGGTGCTGCCACCACGGTAGCTCAGCGATGGGGTGGGTTCAGCGACGTGTGGGATTTTATTAATCGACTTGCGATTAATGAAATTAATTAATTATTGAATTAAACTGAAATTATAAAAATGTTTACAGGGTGTACCTGGAATAAAATGGGCGCCAGTGATTTTTTTTGAATGAAAGGAAATCACAAACCTTTTGGAGCGGAAAACAACAAAGATGAATTTTGAAGTAAAAGAATGAATTTAAACTCTTAAAAGAAGAATTTTAATTAATTTTAAATTTTGCTTGGGAAACCTTTCAAGTAGGATTAAAACCCAAGATCTTTTAGAAACTGTTAGAACAAAAGCGTTAAACAAAAGAAGATGGACTGTTACTGCTTTTTCCCGAAAGAACAAAACGGTTTTTAACGGGTCGCGAGTTCTGCTTTATCGGAAATATACTCGAAAGCAAAAACCAAACGATTCACTAAATTTAACAAAATCTCTCAGATAAAAGAAACGCACAATTCTAATATAAGATATCAATATATACTTAGCTTGTAATTTTTCTCCTGCCAACTTCTCGCTCCTATCTCCAATCAATTTTCCTCCTCTTTTCTTTCTGCCTTTTTCCAAACTTTCTCCACCAATTTTCACAACACCTTTCTCAATGTTTTCACAACCTTTTTCGGTAATGAAAACTTCCAAAAAAAATTAAAAAAACTACACTGACATTTCTTTTTCTTTCGCTTTTCAAAAATTTCCTTTTTTTTTCAATCTTCTTTCAGAACCTCTCGTTCGCTCTATAGACGGGTAAGAAGTGCCCTTCCAGGCTTTGACCTTGCCTGGACGACCGCTTCCTTTTTCCAATGCCCAAGTGCTTTCGGCCAATCAGAAAGCGTGGGTTTCGGTCGCGTCATCATTCAGCTACACCCCGCATATTTGCGGGAGTGAGCGACGCAGTTGAGACCCCACCGCCTATCCTACTCGCACTTTACACCCAGCTTCCTGCATTGTCATCGCCACTGAATTCGCCGTCCTCTGGTATGACTTCCAGTGGGCGGGAATTCAATGAATGCATTCAGCCACCCTATTCACACGCCTCAATTTTTAAAAGAAAGTTTTGAAAATCTACAAAAAGAAACTCAAGTTCAAGACCGTATACATTTTTCCCCTCGTATAAAAGTAAAATTACTGTTGAGAAAATTGATGGGAAGTTAACTTCAATATTCAAAATGTCGGAGAGAAGAAATTGGCAGTAATTCCCTACTTCGCGATTTTGCTCTATATCCTTGGACTTTTGCGCAGATTAAGGGATAAGGGACTAGCGTTAACATTCCATCTTATATAATTAATAATTTAGTAAAATATTTACGTTGGGCATTCAGCCATTCTCATACTGAGTCACATCTGCCATCGGGGACCAAGTGTCACCCGTGCAACTTTTGGATTTGGACGTAGACACCTGTCTGTCACGTTGTATTATGTTTGTGTCGACCATCTGTCAACAAGGTAATTATTTATTCTTTTGTGGACCGCCCGTCACACATTTTCCACCTTGATTTGTGTCAACATGCTTGGGTTGCTTTTCCAAAATACTTTAGGAGCAGGTCTCTGGTTGATGGAAACCAGGTATCTACTGAACTCTAAGAGCCTTTTGGAGCCACAACGGAAAAGGAGTGATTAAAATGAATTAATGATCATGAATAGGCCAATGAAACTTGTTGTGGTAAAATTTACCGCAACAAATCCCACCCTTACCTCCTAGAAAATGTGCTTCATTTATGTAACACATTTTCTAAGATATGCCCAGGTAATGAAAATGAAAATGGTTTTTCCATCAAATGAATAATTTAAAATCAAAAACAAAAATATACAATGAAAATCATCGATTTTACAAAAAAAAATAATTTACGTTACTTTTTAATCTTCGGATGCATCGGCATACGGTTTCAAATCTTTAACATGCCAAGTACCGCGTTCTTTACTATTACTATCTTCTAAGACATATGTCCAAGGTGACACACGCTTCCTTATGGTAAACGGACCTACAAACTTCGGTGCTAATTTGGCAGCATAATAATTCGCGGCATCCGACAACGTAAAATTCCTACGCCATACAATTTCGCCCGGGTGATATTGAACATCACGCCGCCGAAGATTGTATGTTTGAGCAGATCTCTTGGATGCTGCTTGTAACTTTTTCCCTATATCTAACCTTAGTTCCTTGAAACGTTCAGCGATCGCCTCCCGATCCTGAACATTTCCTGAACTTTCTCCTATTGTTGGTGCTTCCTTGCCTGAAGTCACCATATCCCTCCCAAAATTCGCATCATAAGGCGAAACTCCTAAAACCTCATGCTGTGACGTGCGAATAGCACACGCCACCTTGCTGAGTTGTGAATCCCACACTCTGTGGTTTTCAGCGACGTAAGCCCTCAACGTCGTCTTGAGAATCTGATTTATTCTCTCCGCAGGATTCGCCTGGGGATGATAATGGGCTGTAAATTTGATGTGTGACCCGTACGCCTGGCAAAGCGCTTTCAGTTCCTTAGATCGGAACTGCGGACCGTTGTCACAGACGATCACCTTTGGGATGCCAAATAAAAGAAAAACATTATCTCCGAGTTCCCTAACTATGGCCTTAGCAGTGGCCGACCTCAACGCGAACAGTAGTGGAAACTTGGTAAAGTAATCCACTACCGTTAAAATATAAATAAAACCCCTACTTGACTTGGGAAGTGGACCTACCAAATCAACACAAATCATTTCCCATGGTTCCCTAATCCCTACCCTCTCTGTCATTAACCCAGCTGGTTTCTCATTCACCGGTTTTACTTGTTGGCAAACTTTACAACTCCTAACATATTTGGTTATATCGGCCCTCATTTTTGGCCAGTAAAACTTTGCCCCGATTCTGGCAAAAGTTTTCCTAATTCCCATGTGACCTGCTAAAGGACCATCATGGTATTCCTGTAAAATCCCTAATCTTTCAGTTTTTCCCTAACACTCTCTTCCATTCTTGATTATTTTCATGCACTACTACATGATTTGCTTTGACGAGTTTGAACAACTGACCTTGTTCAACTCGCCAAGCTGGAAACCTAAGTGGATTTGAATTGATTTCTGAAATCATTTTGGTCACCCAAGGGTCTGAATCCTCATCTGAGATACCACCCAACTGTGGCACTCCCCGAGAAAGCATATCAGGAACAACATGCTCTTTGCCCTTGCGGTGAATGATTTCGAAATCAAACTGTTGGAGCCTTACTGCCCAACGCGCTAACCTACCCTGCGGATCCTTAAGATTACTTAACCATACCAGGGAATAGTGATCCGTCACAACCGTAAACCGAACACCTTCGATATACGGTCGCAACTTCTCAATAGCCCATAATACAGCTAAGCACTCTTTCTCTGTTGTTGAGTAATTTCTCTCATTCCTATTTAAAGATCTACTAAGGTAACAGACAACCTTTTCTCCCTCATCAAAGTTCTGTGAAAGAACTGCACCGATACCAAAATCTGACGCGTCTGTTTGTACGACAAAAGGTCGTTTAAAATCTGGGCAAGTAAGTATTGGTGCTGTCACCAAACACTCTTTTGCCTTCCTAAAACTATCCTCACATTCCTGGGTCCAAGTGAACTTCCTATTCTTTTTCAATTGATCTGATAAAGGCCTAAGTAACTCTGCAAAATTTGGTACAAAACGACGGTACCATGAAACTGTCCCTATGAAACTCCTAACTTCTTTTACATTCCTCGGTGCTGGAATCCTAACCATGCTTTCCACTTTCTCTGGATCTACATGTAAACCATTTCGATCCACTATGTACCCTAAAAACTTCAGCGATGGCATGCAAAAATTACATTTTTCCTTACTGACCTTTAATCCTGCTTCACTCAACCTTTTCATCACCTCATTCAGGATTTCAAGATGTTGTTTGAAATCTTCTGTAATGATAATGATGTCGTCTAAATAGAAAACGTATGGCTCGAGGTCGGCACCCAAAACTGTGTCGATAAACCTCTGCCAAGTCGCAGGAGAGTTGTGAAGACCGAAAGGCATTCTTCGAAATTGAAAAAGGCCTCTCCCAGGAACCGTAAAGGCAGTAAAGGGCTTTGATTCCTCCTCCATAGGAATCTGCCAATATGCTGACTTAATATCTAGTGAGCACAAGAACCTTGCACCTCGAAGCCTATCTAAAATCGAATTAATGTAAGGTAGTGGATAAGCATCCCTATCAGTATTTTTATTTAGCTTCCTATAGTCCACACAGAATCTATAGGAGCCGGCCTTCTTCTTAACTAACAGTATTGGAGATGACCACGCACTAGTCGATCTCTCAATAACTCCTGCTTCTAACATCTCATTTAATTCCCTATCTATATGTTCCTGCACCGCCGGAGAAACCGGATAATACCGTTGTTTAATCGGTTCCGCCGACGTCCTAATCTTGTGCTCAACCATCGTTGTGCACCCTAAGCCTTCAGGCATTTTCCTAAAAGATTCCTCAATTAAATTTTCTAAAAGCTTTATTTCCCTATCACTCAACTCTGAACGTTCTGTAATAGAACAAATCGAAACCGGCTGTTCCGAGAAATTCCACTCACGTGACCTGAAATCCGGGACGATACCCGAGAGTGCCCAAAAATCTGCACCAAGGATCACTGTGTGTGGCAGAGTTGGTATCACAAGACAGTCAATCAGTACTGCCTTGTCCTCTACTATAATTGGAAGCGAGAGAGTTCCTAACGTCTCGACACCTGTTCCGTCCGCTAACCGAACGCAGCCAACAGTGTCTGTTTTTAAAGAAAGACCTAAATTTTGGAGAATACTCCAAGCATCCCTTCCTATTATGGTTCTAGAAGCTCCTGAATCTAATAAACCTTAAAATTTAGAACCATAAATACTAATCCCTAAAAATGGTCTCCTATCACTACCGTTTGCCTCCAATGTAAAGCCTAAGTGAATCTGATTCACCAACCGGTTACCAGCAGGTAACCTATCTACTGTCTTCGGACATCCCGCCCTGCTGGCGCAAGAGTCCGTTGCCCATTTCCCGAGCAGCGACGACAATTCTGCCCACACTCCTACCTGCCCACACCCTGCCCTACCTGCCCACACCCAAAACAACGCCTAGGAGCAGAACACCTATTTGCAAAATGGCCAGATCCATTGCAATTGTAACACCTCATTGAAGATTGGCCCTGACGAGCAGTTCCGTTGTTATCAGCAACAACTGAAACTACAGGAAATTCCCTACCTAAATACGCTAGATCCGGTTCTAGCAAGTTCCTATTATTCCTAACACTGGGTGGTGGAACATACGACTCCACATTTGCTCTAACCGCTTCTAAACTCCTACCTGAAGCAACCAAATCGGCAACACAAGTTGGTTTCGTTAAACCAAGCTGAGTTTGGTAGAAAGGTGTCAAGTTCCGTTGAATCATTGACAACTTCCTACTTTCCGAGATTGGTTCGTTTAACCTACCAAATAAGTTCTGCATTGTCGCCACATAAACACCGATGGACTCATCGTTGCCTTGTGTGCGACGCCTAATCTCATCTATCAACTGATCGTCATAATTCGGTGGCAAGAACTCCAGCTTCAACTCTCTGACAAGTTCTGGCCACGAATTTACTGACACCCTAATTGCCCTAAACCAAATTAAAGCTTTTCCTACAAAAAGCTCTACTGCTGCCTTAAAAAGTTGGGGTTCCGAAACCCCCCTAGCCTGACGAATCTCACTAACCGTTTCTAAAAACGAGTTCACTGAAGCACCACTGAACTTCATATTCCATTTCGAAATGTTCATAAATTTTTCGGAACTAACTAAAACTTGTCCTACCACTGGACTGCTCATTTCCCTATTTTCTCCTACTCCACTACCTGCCACTCCTAAACTCGTCGGTGTACTGGCAGAAGGAACTACCGACTTAATTTTTTTGAGGTTCAGCTGAACGCTGCTTTTCAACCTCTGTTCCCTTATTCATTCCCTGTTCCGTTTTCTCTTTATTTATTTCCTCTTCCGTTCCTTCTTCTTCTTCATCCTCCTCATCTTCTTCATCGTCCTCTAACTCTGCCATTGCCATTATGATTTTATTTTTCAAAGCCTGCCTACTTTTATCCTGAGATTCACTCTCCGGTAAGCTCCTATCCAACCTACGCAAAGCCCATTCAACCTTGGTAAGTATTTTCAAATATTCCTTCGAAGTTTCCGACTTCGGAGGATTTTCTAAAAGTTTCCTTATTTCTCCTAATTTCTTCTCAACCGCCGTAAAATCCTGTTCAAAGTTGAACGGATAAGCGGGAGGAATAAAAGAGTTCCTACGCTCCAGTTTTAAAACCATCCTAAGCGCTTTGCGCATCTCTTCTACTGTCCCTACAGGTAATCCCCTGAATTCTACCTCATAGGTGATTTCATCTTGCGACAACCTATTCACCTGACTAGTTTCCATTTTCAAAAATAAATTAAAACAAAATAAATTTAATTAAAAAGTGAAAAAAAAAAAAAAAATGTTTACAAAAAACGAATGTCTAAAACAACCTTAAACGCGAATAAAAATAATCGAGTTTGAAACAAATAAATAGATAAAATCAAATTGAAGATAAAAACAAACTAAATCCTTTTCCAAAAAAAGCACGTAAAATTCAATTTTATTGTAAGTACTAAGTACCAAAAATTAACTCGACTATCAAATTTATCCAAATAAAACACCGCACGAAAATAGTATTAAATACGATACTTGAAAAAGTAGTAGTAACGAAAAGTATTAGAAAAAAGTAGTAGCAAAAAGTTACTACCCAACCCTGCACTAAACCTGCCCTGCACTACGTTACGTTACGTTAATGTCAAAATTATTATTTTCTATAATCACAAAATGGTTGGTCTGAAAGAGACCACACTATAACACAATAAAATTATTTATAGAAAAAAAATTAAAATGCTTTAAAAAAATTAATTATTGATTAAGTGGCAAATCAACAATTCTCACTTAACACAATAAAAAAAACAATTTAAACGAAACCAAAAAAACCTTACTCAATCACTTGTATTTGTTTTTGTTCCTCACTTGCACCTGTTGAACTGATTTTTTTTTTCCAGACTCCTATGTATGTATCCTGTTGCACTTTTTCTTATTAGAATTCTCTGCCACCAAAATACTTTTGCTCCTATGAAAATATAAAAAAAATACACCAAGTAAATGTCTTATATAAGATAAAAACAATAAAAACTTCCCTAAATGCACAAACAACAAAACAATCACAATGGTAGGTATTCTTGTATGCAAAAAAAAATTTCCACGGAATAAACAAAACGAAGCCCCACGTTTGGGAGCCAATTGTTGTGAAATTTACAAACGCGAATTTAGGATGATAGTTTCATAAATATGATGACGGATTTTATATCCGCGAAACACAAATGGATTTATCGAATCCACGCAAAAATTATCACAAACGAAATAATAAAATAATTTTTGCACAATAACCGGCGTGCGTCGCGACGAAAGAAAAATCAAAGTTATGACAACTGTCAGATGGGCGATGGGTGCGTTTCGCAAACTTACACAACAGGTAGCACAAAAGGTGCTGCCACCACGGTAGCTCAGCGATGGGGTGGGTTCAGCGACGTGTGGGATTTTATTAATCGACTTGCGATTAATGAAATTAATTAATTATTGAATTAAACTGAAATTATAAAAATGTTTACAGGGTGTACCTGGAATAAAATGGGCGCCAGTGATTTTTTTTTGAATGAAAGGAAATCACAAACCTTTTGGAGCGGAAAACAACAAAGATGAATTTTGAAGTAAAAGAATGAATTTAAACTCTTAAAAGAAGAATTTTAATTAATTTTAAATTTTGCTTGGGAAACCTTGCAAGTAGGATTAAAACCCAAGATCTTTTAGAAACTGTTAGAACAAAAGCGTTAAACAAAAGAAGATGGACTGTTACTGCTTTTTTCCGAAAGAACAAAACGGTTTTTAACGGGTCGCGAGTTCCGCTTTATCGGAAATATACTCGAAAGCAAAAACCAAACGATTCACTAAATTTAACAAAATCTCTCAGATAAAAGAAACGCACAATTCTAATATAAGATATCAATATATACTTAGCTTGTAATTTTTCTCCTGCCAACTTCTCGCTCCTATCTCCAATCAATTTTCCTCCTCTTTTCTTTCTGCCTTTTTCCAAACTTTCTCCACCAATTTTCACAACACCTTTCTCAATGTTTTCACAACCTTTTTCGGTAATGAAAACTTCCAAAAAAAATTAAAAAAACTACACTGACATTTCTTTTTCTTTCGCTTTTCAAAAATTTCCATTTTTTTTCAATCTTCTTTCAGAACCTCTCGTTCGCTCTATAGACGGGTAAGAAGTGCCCTTCCAGGCTTTGACCTTGCCTGGACGACCGCTTCCTTTTTCCAATGCCCAAGTGCTTTCGGCCAATCAGAAAGCGTGGGTTTCGGTCGCGTCATCATTCAGCTACACCCCGCATATTTGCGGGAGTGAGCGACGCAGTTGAGACCCCACCGCCTATCCTACTCGCACTTTACACCCAGCTTCCTGCATTGTCATCGCCACTGAATTCGCCGTCCTCTGGTATGACCTCCAGTGGGCGGGAATTCAATGAATGCATTCAGCCACCCTATTCACACCCCTCAATTTTTAAAAGAAAGTTTTGAAAATCCACAAAAAGAAACTCAAGTTCAAGACCGTATACATTTTTCCCCTCGTATAAAAGTAAAATTACTGTTGAGAAAATTGATGGGAAGTTAACTTCAATATTCAAAATGTCGGAGAGAAGAAATTGGCAGTAATTCCCTACTTCGCGATTTTACTCTATATCCTTGGACTTTTGCGCAGATTAAGGGATAAGGGACTAGCGTTAACATTCCATCTTATACAATTAATAATTTAGTAAAATATTTACGTTGGGCATTCAGCCATTCTCATACTGAGTCACATCTGCCATCGGGGACCAAGTGTCACCCGTGCAACTTTTGGATTTGGACGTAGACACCTGTCTGTCACGTTGTATTATGTTTGTGTCGACCATCTGTCAACAAGGTAATTATTTATTCTTTTGTGGACCGCCCGTCACACATTTTCCACCTTGATTTGTGTCAACATGCTTGGGTTGCTTTTCCAAAATACTTTAGGAGCAGGTCTCTGGTTGATGGAAACCAGGTATCTACTGAACTCTAAGAGCCTTTTGGAGCCACAACGGAAAAGGAGTGATTAAAATGAATTAATGATCATGAATAGGCCAATGAAACTTGTTGTGGTAAAATTTACCGCAACAAATCCCACCCTTACCTCCTAGAAAATGTGCTTCACTTATGTAACACATTTTCTAAGATATGCCCAGGTAATGAAAATGGTTTTTCCATCAAAAGAATAATTTAAAATCAAAAACAAAAATATACAATGAAAATCATCGATTTTACAAAAAAAATAATTTACGTTACTTTTTAATCTTCGGATGCATCGGCATACGGTTTCAAATCTTTAACATGCCAAGTACCGCGTTCTTTAGTTTTACTATCTTCTAAGACATATGTCCAAGGTGACACACGCTTCCTTATGGTAAACGGACCGACAAACTTCGGTGCTAATTTGGCAGCATAATAATTCGCGGCATCCGACAACGTAAAATTCCTACGCCATACAATTTCGCCCGGGTGATATTGAACATCACGCCGCCGAAGATTGTATGTTTGAGCAGATCTCTTGGATGCTGCTTGTAACTTTTTCCCTATATCTAACCTTAGTTCCTTGAAACGTTCAGCGATCGCCTCCCGATCCTGAACATTTCCTGAACTTTCTCCTATTGTTGGTGCTTCCTTGCCTGAAGTCACCATATCCCTCCCAAAATTCGCATAATAAGGCGAAACTCCTAAAACCTCATGCTGTGACGTGCGAATAGCACACGCCACCTTGCTGAGTTGTGAATCCCACACTCTGTGGTTTTCAGCGACGTAAGCCCTCAACGTCGTCTTGAGAATCTGATTTATTCTCTCCGCAGGATTCACCTGGGGATGATAATGGGCTGTAAATTTGATGTGTGACCCGTACGCCTGGCAAAGCGCTTTCAGTTCCTTAGATCGGAACTGCGGACCGTTGTCACAGACGATCACCTTTGGGATGCCAAATAAAAGAAAAACATTATCTTCGAGTTCCCTAACTATGGCCTTAGCAGTGGCCGACCTCAACGCGAACAGTAGTGGAAACTTGGTAAAGTAATCCACTACCGTTAAAATATAAATAAAACCCCTACTTGACTTGGGAAGTGGACCTACCAAATCAACACAAATCATTTCCCATGGTTCCCTAATCCCTACCCTCTCTGTCATTAACCCAGCTGGTTTCTCATTCACCGGTTTTACTTGTTGGCAAACTTTACAACTCCTAACATATTTGGTTATATCGGCCCTCATTTTTGGCCAGTAAAACTTTGCCCCGATTCTGGCAAAAGTTTTCCTAATTCCCATGTGACCTGCTAAAGGACCATCATGGTATTCCTGTAAAATCCCTAATCTTTCATTTTTTCCCTAACACTCTCTTCCATTCTTGATTATTTTCATGCACTACTACATGATTTGCTTTGACGAGTTTGAACAACTGACCTTGTTCAACTCGCCAAGCTGGAAACCTAAGTGGATTTGAATTGATTTCTGAAATCATTTTGGTCACCCAAGGGTCTGAATCCTCATCTGAGATACCACCCAACTGTGGCACTCCCCGAGAAAGCATATCAGGAACAACATGCTCTTTGCCCTTGCGGTGAATGATTTCGAAATCAAACTGTTGGAGCCTTACTGCCCAACGCGCTAACCTACCCTGCGGATCCTTAAGATTACTTAACCATACCAGGGAATAGTGATCCGTCACAACCGTAAACCGAACACCTTCGATATACGGTCGCAACTTCTCAATAGCCCATAATACAGCTAAGCACTCTTTCTCTGTTGTTGAGTAATTTCTCTCATTCCTATTTAAAGATCTACTAAGGTAACAGACAACCTTTTCTCCCTCATCAAAGTTCTGTGAAAGAACTGCACCGATACCAAAATCTGACGCGTCTGTTTGTACGACAAAAGGTCGTTTAAAATCTGGGCAAGTAAGTATTGGTGCTGTCACCAAACACTCTTTTGCCTTCCTAAAACTATCCTCACATTCCTGGGTCCAAGTGAACTTCCTATTCTTTTTCAATAGATCTGATGAAGGCCTAAGTAACTCTGCAAAATTTGGTACAAAACGACGGTACCATGAAACTGTCCCTATGAAACTCCTAACTTCTTTTACATTCCTCGGTGCTGGAATCCTAACCATGCTTTCCACTTTCTCTGGATCTACATGTAAACCATTTCGATCCACTATGTACCCTAAAAACTTCAGCGATGGCATGCAAAAATTACATTTTTCCTTACTGACCTTTAATCCTGCTTCACTCAACCTTTTCATCACCTCATTCAGGATTTCAAGATGTTGTTTGAAATCTTCTGTAATGATAATGATGTCGTCTAAATAGAAAACGTATGGCTCGAGGTCGGCACCCAAAACTGTGTCGATAAACCTCTGCCAAGTCGCAGGAGAGTTGTGAAGACCGAAAGGCATTCTTCGAAATTGAAAAAGGCCTCTCCCAGGAACCGTAAAGGCAGTAAAGGGCTTTGATTCCTCCTCCATAGGAATCTGCCAATATGCTGACTTAATATCTAGTGAGCACAAGAACCTTGCACCTCGAAGCCTATCTAAAATCGAATTAATGTAAGGTAGTGGATAAGCATCCCTATCAGTATTTTTATTTAGCTTCCTATAGTCCACACAGAATCTATAGGAGCCGGCCTTCTTCTTAACTAACAGTATTGGAGATGACCACGCACTAGTCGATCTCTCAATAACTCCTGCTTCTAACATCTCATTTAATTCCCTATCTATATGTTCCTGCATCGCCGGAGAAACCGGATAATACCGTTGTTTAATCGGTTCCGCCGTTGTCCTAATCTTGTGCTCAACCATCGTTGTGCACCCTAAGCCTTCAGGCATTTTCCTAAAAGATTCCTCAATTAAATTTTCTTCATATTCCATTTCGAAATGTTCATAAATTTTTCGGAACTAACTAAAACTTGTCCTACCACTGGACTGCTCATTTCCCTATTTTCTCCTACTCCACTACCTGTCACTCCTAAACTCGTCGGTGTACTGGCAGAAGGAACTACCGACTTAATTTTTTTGAGGTTCAGCTGAACGCTGCTTTTCAACCCCTGTTCCCTTATTCATTCCCTGTTCCGTTTTCTCTTTATTTATTTCCTCTTCCGTTCCTTCTTCTTCTTCATCCTCCTCATCTTCTTCATCGTCCTCTAACTCTGCCATTGCCATTATGATTTTTTTTTTCAAAGCCTGCCTACTTTTATCCTGAGATTCACTCTCCGGTAAGCTCCTATCCAACCTACGCAAAGCCCATTCAACCTTGGTAAGTATTTTCAAATATTCCTTCGAAGTTTCCGACTTCGGAGGATTTTCTAAAAGTTTCCTTATTTCTCCTAATTTCTTCTCAACCGCCGTAAAATCCTGTTCAAAGTTGAACGGATAAGCGGGAGGAATAAAAGAGTTCCTACGCTTCAGTTTTAAAACCATCCTAAGCGCTTTGCGCATCTCTTCTACTGTAGGGACACAGGTAATCCCCTGAATTCTACCTCATAGGTGATTTCATCTTGCGACAACCTATTCACCTGACTAGTTTCCATTTTCAAAAATAAATTAAAACAAAATAAATTTAATTAAAAAGTGAAAAAAAAAAAATGTTTACAAAAAACGAATGTCTAAAACAACCTTAAACGCGAATAAAAATAATCGAGTTTGAAACAAATAAATAGATAAAATCAAATTGAAGATAAAAACAAACTAAATCCTTTTCCAAAAAAAGCACGTAAAATTCAATTTTATTGTAAGTACTAAGTACCAAAAATTAACTCGACTATCAAATTTATCCAAATAAAACACCGCACGAAAATAGTATTAAATACGATACTTGAAAAAGTAGTAGTAACGAAAAGTATTAGAAAAAAGTAGTAGCAAAAAGTTACTACCCAACCCTGCACTAAACCTGCCCTGCACTACGTTACGTTACGTTAATGTCAAAATTATTATTTTCTATAATCACAAAATGGTTGGTCTGAAAGAGACCACACTATAACACAATAAAATTATTTATAGAAAAAAAATTAAAATGCTTTAAAAAAATTAATTATTGATTAAGTGGCAAATCAACAATTCTCACTTAACACAATAAAAAAAACAATTTAAACGAAACCAAAAAAACCTTACTCAATCACTTGTATTTGTTTTTGTTCCTCACTTGCACCTGTTGAACTGATTTTTTTTTTCCAGACTCCTATGTATGTATCCTGTTGCACTTTTTCTTATTAGAATTCTCTGCCACCAAAATACTTTTGCTCCTATGAAAATATAAAAAAAATACACCAAGTAAATGTCTTATATAAGATAAAAACAATAAAAACTTCCCTAAATGCACAAACAACAAAACAATCACAATGGTAGGTATTCTTGTATGCAAAAAAAAATTTCCACGGAATAAACAAAACGAAGCCCCACGTTTGGGAGCCAATTGTTGTGAAATTTACAAACGCGAATTTAGGATGATAGTTTCATAAATATGATGACGGATTTTATATCCGCGAAACACAAATGGATTTATCGAATCCACGCAAAAATTATCACAAACGAAATAATAAAATAATTTTTGCACAATAACCGGCGTGCGTCGCGACGAAAGAAAAATCAAAGTTATGACAACTGTCAGATGGGCGATGGGTGCGTTTCGCAAACTTACACAACAGGTAGCACAAAAGGTGCTGCCACCACGGTAGCTCAGCGATGGGGTGGGTTCAGCGACGTGTGGGATTTTATTAATCGACTTGCGATTAATGAAATTAATTAATTATTGAATTAAACTGAAATTATAAAAATGTTTACAGGGTGTACCTGGAATAAAATGGGCGCCAGTGATTTTTTTTTGAATGAAAGGAAATCACAAACCTTTTGGAGCGGAAAACAACAAAGATGAATTTTGAAGTAAAAGAATGAATTTAAACTCTTAAAAGAAGAATTCTAATTAATTTTAAATTTTGCTTGGGAAACCTTTCAAGTAGGATTAAAACCCAAGATCTTTTAGAAACTGTTAGAACAAAAGCGTTAAACAAAAGAAGATGGACTGTTACTGCTTTTTCCCGAAAGAACAAAACGGTTTTTAACGGGTCGCGAGTTCCGCTTTATCGGAAATATACTCGAAAGCAAAAACCAAACGATTCACTAAATTTAACAAAATCTCTCAGATAAAAGAAACGCACAATTCTAATATAAGATATCAATATATACTTAGCTTGTAATTTTTCTCCTGCCAACTTCTCGCTCCTATCTCCAATCAATTTTCCTCCTCTTTTCTTTCTGCGTTTTTCCAAACTTTCTCCACCAATTTTCACAACACCTTTCTCAATGTTTTCACAACCTTTTTCGGTAATGAAAACTTCCAAAAAAAATTAAAAAAACTACACTGACATTTCTTTTTCTTTCGCTTTTCAAAAATTTCCTTATTTTTTCAATCTTCTTTCAGAACCTCTCGTTCGCTCTATAGACGGGTAAGAAGTGCCCTTCCAGGCTTTGACCTTGCCTGGACGACCGCTTCCTTTTTCCAATGCCCAAGTGCTTTCGGCCAATCAGAAAGCGTGGGTTTCGGTCGCGTCATCATTCAGCTACACCCCGCATATTTGCGGGAGTGAGCGACGCAGTTGAGACCCCACCGCCTATCCTACTCGCACTTTACACCCAGCTTCCTGCATTGTCATCGCCACTGAATTCGCCGTCCTCTGGTATGACTTCCAGTTGGCGGGAATTCAATGAATGCATTCAGCCACCCTATTCACACCCCTCAATTTTTAAAAGAAAGTTTTGAAAATCTACAAAAAGAAACTCAAGTTCAAGACCGTATAAATTTTTCCCCTCGTATAAAAGTAAAATTACTGTTGAGAAAATTGATGGGAAGTTAACTTCAATATTCAAAATGTCGGAGAGAAGAAATTGGCAGTAATTCCCTACTTCGCGATTTTACTCTATATCCTTGGACTTTTGCGCAGATTAAGGGATAAGGGACTAGCGTTAACATTCCATCTTATACAATTAATAATTTAGTAAAATATTTACGTTGGGCATTCAGCCATTCTCATACTGAGTCACATCTGCCATCGGGGACCAAGTGTCACCCGTGCAACTTTTGGATTTGGACGTAGACACCTGTCTGTCACGTTGTATTATGTTTGTGTCGACCATCTGTCAACAAGGTAATTATTTATTCTTTTGTGGACCGCCCGTCACACATTTTCCACCTTGATTTGTGTCAACCTGCTTGGGTTGCTTTTCCAAAATACTTTAGGAGCAGGTCTCTGGTTGATGGAAACCCGGTATCTACTGAACTCTAAGAGCCTTTTGGAGCCACAACGGAAAAGGAGTGATTAAAATGAATTAATGATCATGAATAGGCCAATGAAACTTGTTGTGGTAAAATTTGCCGCAACAAGAGATCTCTTAATATAATAGGATGCTTACCTAATACGGCGATAGCAACATCGTCCGCATGGGCAATCACTCTATAGCCCTCCGCTTCCAGGCTTGTGAGCAGTTCGTTTACTACCAAGTTCCAGAGAAGGGGAGATAGAACACCGCCTTGTGGCATACCTCTACTGACTGATCTTTTTGCAGAGAAATCGCCCAGTTTTGAATTGATATTCCTGCTTGTCGGCATTTGATTGATCAGTTCACCAAGTCTACCTTCAGACATGACAGCGCAGATGCGATTGCAGATGTGTCGAAATTGTTAAAAGCGCCTTCTATATCTAGAAAAGCAACCATTATATATTCTTTATGGTGGAGTATTCGATGGTGCGTATCAATGTATGTGGTGCCGTTTCCACCGATTTCCCTTTGCAGTACGCGTGTTGAGCCTGAGACAAGAGTGTCGTATCAATACTAGAACGTAAATGGATATCAATCAGTCGTTCAAAAGTTTTGAGAAGGAATGATGATAGACTAATAGGTCTGAGATCTTTCGGATTAAAATGGGAGCATTTACCTGCTTTGGGTATAAAAACAAATTTTACTTCTCTCCATGAACTAGGAATATGAATCAAGCTCAAGCAGCGATTAAAGATTATTTCTAAAAAAGGAAGCATTATACATGAGCTCATTTGAAGTTCGGCTGGTATTATGCCGTCTGGTCCTGGAGACTTGTAAGGTTTGAAGCTGTTGATGGCCCACAGCTATTTTTCCCTTGTTATCAGACCTTGTGGAAAAGTAAGATTATTGTTAGATCTTATGTAATCAGTACTGTTTACAGTTTGGGAGCTACCTGGAAAATGAGTATCTAATAGCAGATTGAGCGATTCTTCGCAAGTATTGGTCCAAGAGCCTGAGCATTTTTCAGACAGCTGGGCATTACTGGGCTGGTTGAGAGGATTTTCCTAGGTCTTGATGCTTCGGAGGTTTCTTCTACTCTATCACAGAAGGCCCTCCAACAAGCGCGTTTAGATTTCCTCAATTCTTTTTTATATGCTTTTAGGGAGGGCGTCTTTATAGGCCCAGTCTGAAACTGCTCTTGCGTTTTTGACCTATTAAAGAGCTTCCTACAGTTTTTTCTGAGAGGCTCAAGCCCTGAGACCAACCAATGTGGTTTTCCTTTTCCCCTTATTTGAATAAGTGGACAGGAGATGGCCATTGACTTATTTAAGGCTAATGTGAGCTCATTGACTTTGATGTCAAGTTCAGTCGTATTAGAGGGCGGACTTAGAAGTTAAGGTTTAATTAAACTATCAAGTGTTTTCCTGTATTTGGACCAATCAGTTTTCCTATAATTTCGAAATTCTGGTCGGGTAGTGGGAACTTCAACATCCAGACTAATCTGAATGTATCTGTGATCGGAGAACGAATGTTCTTTGTAAACTTTCCAATTCGTTATAGATTGATGAATAGTGTCTGAGACTAGAGTTATGTCTAGTACCTCTTGTCGGTTTTTAGTAACAAATGTGGGTTCGTTCCCAACGTTACTTACTATAAGGTTAGTACTTAAGATATAATCGAAAAGAGTCTCACCTCTGTCATTGATGTCAGTGCTGCCCCATACTGTATGGTGGGCGTTAGCATCACTTCCAATTATTAGGCGGATTTTCTGCCGTTCTGCTTCAGTGACTAGACTTTCAAGTGTATTACCGGGAAGAGGGCCAAAATGGTCATGGCCGAGATACGCTGACACTAGCCAGTACAAGCCGTTTGTCATTTTAAGCCTGGCTGTGGTTATACCTCTGTCGCTGAAATGAGGGAGTAAATATACATTAATGCTACTTTTTACAAGTATGCAAGATCTAGGTTCACCTTTATCTGACGCATACAGTAAGTAGTATCCAGGAGTTCCGAGTCCCTTAACCAAGGATTTGACAATCCATGGTTCTTGGATCAGAACGATATCTTCATTCCCCTGGATAGACGGAGAAGAAGAGAGGCCGAAGCCTTACTGGTTAATCTTGACTAACTGCAGCATTTTGGCTACATTTAGGCAGACCAGCCTCCACCACCGTTTTATTAACATCTTCCGAGTCAGAAGAGGAGCCCAAGAGCTCATCCTCACTCAGAAGAACCATATTAAGATAGTCTTCAGTCTCCATTTCGGTCTGACTGTCGACGTGAGTAGAGGAATGAACTGTAATAGAGGATGTCCTGGATGCATCTACCTCCATACTAGGGAAGGTAATAGATGCAGCAGGGTCCCCAACCACAGGTTCAGCCTCGAGAGGGTGTGAAGGCTCGCATTCCGCGATCACCTCATCTTTTTTATATATCCGTAAGGTAATCGTCTCGAAACCAAACCGAATCACACCTTGAGTCTGCGCCAAGGGGGCAAGGGATTCCTTATTGACCACGACGATCGCGCTCCTATAAAGACCGCTTACGTCCTCCAGCTTTGCGACTTTCCAGTTATGAGTCGGCAGGGAGGTATTGCTGAGTTTGATTAGGCCCCAGTTATAGCTATCATTGAAAACCATCATTAAAAAAGTTAGCTGTTGATTTTGAGGGCTTTCGATTGTTTAATCATTAAATATTTAAATGCAGAAATATAACTTACGACTTCAAAATTATTTCTCCTCCAAAAAAAATTAATTTTGACCTATATCTTCCCCATGAATTAACTTTTAATTTTTTTATGATCATTATGGTAAGGTAGTTCATCATTGAAGAATTAAAAGTCATTTTATGAGAAAAGTTGAGCCAAATTAAATTTTGTTTTACCTAGCAATAATTATTTAGTCAATTAGCTTTTATTTTGCATCAAAATAATCATTTATTTTCTCCAAATCTCTCAAAATTGACAATAAATATTTTCAATGATGGTTTTTAATGATAACTGTAACTGGCCCCTTACCTGGAGAATATCATCCATGCAGGAAGGTTCAGCTGGAATCCAAGTGCGAGCTCTTGGTCTGCATGGGATGTCCTCCTTAGCAACAACCTCATGTTTCGCACCTGGCCAGATTTCACCTAACCTACTAACAGCAAGATTATACAGATCACAAGATCTCTGATCGTCACAAACGATGAGTTTGACATGACATTGATGCCAACCGCCATCGCTTGTGATCGGAGGTGTTCCCGGGTTCTCCTTCATTACACTTAAGAAGCCAGCCGAGAGCTTCAATTTTGCCACCTGCCACCGCACCGGTCAGAAAAAAAATCGTGCCATCTATATCGCTCCTGTCGATAACCGTAATCACGATTTTACCCTTCAAAATGTCCCTATAAGAATAAGCGGGTCCGCTATTTGGATTGAGGATAGTGCTGGTGTTATGCACTCTAGGCAGTTTGGGTACCGGTATGGTACCCTACATAGACCCTTCCCGCTTTGACGTAGAGTCGCCGCTGGTCTGTGCATAAGTAAGAATGCGCATTGCCCACTCAATTCTGACGTTTTGCTGCGAAGTACCTCCGGGCTCATCAGAGCTCTTCAGTATCATCGCAGCATTACGCTTATCCTTTTACAGATTTTAAGATGGTCTGTACCGTGTTTTACGTTTTGCCGTACCCGGAAGAGAGCCCCCCCCCAGGACTGGTAGGGACATGCTTCACAACCACAGCAGCACTAGGTTGGATTCCCTTTCGGGACGGTTGCCGAGGTTCACTCGCAGTAGTAGTAGCGGGACCATTATTCACAACCCCACTACTACTGGACTTAGGTAAATCTACCTTTACATTTCCCTCGCTGCGAAGTGCATCAGATGAGGGATCACGATTAGCCGCAACCTCCCCACTGATACACAATACAGGAGAAACGACAAACAGCGCTGGCGCCGTGCTGCCGTCCGGTTTAGAAGAAGAACCGGTCTCAAAAATATCTATCCTTTTGTTTTTTTTATGTTCCCACGAGAGGCGAAGAAAGGGTGGTCCATCTGTACAGAGATTCGCATATACAGATAAGTCTAGTTAATCCGGAGGTCGCCAGGTATCCGGATACTCCGTTAACGACTGAGCTAGTATTTTTAATTGGGCCCTCAGCCAGGCTGATCCTCGGCACGGGGCGTATAACACCATTGATCCAGCCCAATAGGAAAGGTAGGGGGTGGATGGTAGGATATTGAAGGGGGAAGCATTTCAGACAGCGACATCGACGAGGAAGGAAAGGTTGCACGATTCCGGACAGCTTTTTCGCCGTACCGTCAGTGGGAGAGACCGACAGATAGCTTCATCGCCGTACTGTCAGGTGAGGGAAAGCCGAACAGCGTCATCGCCGTACCATTGTGGAAGCTTTAGGAGCGGAGGGGTAGTAACGCTGGACAGCGTCATCGCTGTACCGTCGAGGGAGGGGAGGGAGTGGTAGAAAAGGAGAGGAAGGGTACGGGGAAATTGAAGCGCCCTTTGGTTTCAGGACTCATCTTGAGAGTTAATCTCGAGACTCATTGACCTTACCCAGCTTCTACAACTCGACAAGTTAGACGCTCGGGTAGAAAGAAATGAAACATGAAATGAAAATATGTTCGCGGGCAAGGTACGAAAATCAAAAGATACAACTCTAAATGCTAGAGGAAGTATAATATTTTTTGAACTCAGCGACTCATTTGGACTTTATATCTTGAATGGCTTAAGTGATTCTGATAAAAATGGGGAGTTTACATTTGTGGGGCAGCAGGGTTCTTCAGTTGTAGACTTTTGTCTAGCAAGAGGCGAATGGATGTCAATTATTCATGACTTTGAAGTTTTGAGTGTGCCTATTTCCGACCACATGCCCATCACAGCAATGTTCAACACTTATGTCATACCACGGGATACGGCAAGGAAACTTAATCTGCCCCCTAAACTGATTTGGAAAGAAAATAGGGCATCAGAGTATCGGCAGAACTTAAATCAAAATGTTCATGAGCGAGCGGAGCTTGGTGTAGGGGATATGGAACACTTAATTAAAACTTCATATCAGGTTTGTAGACAATCACATAAGAAGGAGTGGTATGATAAGGAGTGTGAAAAGGCTATAAAGAAATCATTTGGGTGGCTAAGAATATTCTGAAAATTCAGCTATCCAGTTCTGAAAAAGCATTACATTGGATAAAACAATTTCTACAAGAAAATTTGTAAAGAAAAAAACATAAGGTACTATGAAACTACGGCCCTTGAATTGATATGCTGCAGAGACGCAAAAGAATTTGGGAAGGCGATAAAAAAAATTAACGGCAAGTCTCCAAATCAATAATAATCTTCCGGTAGCCTTACTGCGAGAGCACTTCCAGAAGCTTTTAAATCCAGATTTGGTTGCACCAGCCTTTTTATGTGCAAAACCTTTTATATCTTGCGCTCTTCTGGATGCGCCTTTTACGGATGAAGAGTCACGTCTGACAATGAACAAACTTAAAGATGGAAAAGCACCCGGATCTGATAGAATCACGGTAGAGTTTTTGAAATATGGAACGGTAGACCTTGGAAAAACACTTACAGAGGCCTTCAATGAAATCTTAGAAACCGGTAACATACCACAGCTGTTTAAGGAGTCAATTTTGTTCCCTATTCATAAAAAAGGAGACATGTCGGATCCAAAAAATTACCGTGGAATATCCTTTCTAAATACCGCATACAAAGTTTTTGTCTCAGTTTTGAATAATCGACTATGTGGTTGGATGAATCGTAACACAAATCTTAAGGAATTCCAGTCCGGTTTTCGAAGCGGTTATTCCACTAGTGATAACATCTTCATCTTAAGAAGCATTGCAGGAACTTTTTTAGAACAAAAAAAGAAGTTATACGTATTCTTCGTTGACTTTAAGTCAGCCTTCGACACAATGGATAGAAGAGCGTTGTTTTACAAACTCTATAATGCCGGAATGACATCAAAGTTTGGCAGAGTCTTGGAAAACCTTTATGATGGAAATCATGCTACAGTATGGAACGGTTATGACATGTGGGAATGGTTCGAAACCTCAATGGGAGTAAAGCTAGAATGTCCCCTAAGTCCAAACCTTTTTGCTTTATTCATTGACGATCTTATTGACAGTTTACCTGATGGGATAGAGTTTGCAGGAATGGCGATCAAAGCTCTCTTACTTGCAGATGAAGTTGTGCTTTTTGCATATTCACCTACAACATTGTAATTAATGATCATTCGGCTTGGTGTGTACTGCAGGATGTGGAATTTGACGGTCAATTTAAGCAAATCCAAAGTGATAGTCTGTAAAAAGGGATCGGGCAGAATGTCCAGGAATGAGCAGTGGTACTTAAACAGTGAACCGATCAAAGTAGTGAGATCCTACAAATATCTTGGTGTTACTATAACCAACAATCTAAACATAGAAAATCATTTAAAAGATAAACTTATAAAAGCTAAAAGTGCTATAAGCGCGACATGGAAGAAATGCTTCGATAACAAACTAATTTCCCACAGTGTTAAGTATAAGGTTCTCATCGCAGTTGCGGAATCCGTTATGATGTATGCGGCGCAAACTTCGGGTTTTGAA
This sequence comes from Melangyna quadrimaculata, assembly GCA_949320155.1. Taxonomy (NCBI): domain Eukaryota; kingdom Metazoa; phylum Arthropoda; class Insecta; order Diptera; family Syrphidae; genus Melangyna; species Melangyna quadrimaculata. The sequence goes on along the minus strand of OX439483.1, from coordinate 231,429,679 downwards.
AAATACAAAACGGTTGAGAAGTTGTTGATATTTTATGTAAAAAGATGTTTCCAGCTACCGAGCAACACACCGAACTACATGATAAACATCGAAACTGAATTGTCACCCCTGTTTATCAAAACACTTTGGTAGCGATTTTAAATGTTTGAAAAATTTCAAAATGCTTCACGAAATCATTTTTTATTTATACAGTGCAAAACGTTCATAATTTTTAAAATCGCTACCAATGTTGCTTAAAAAAAGATATAAACATTGTAACTATATTTTATCATAGTAAAGGGTTCCAAGTACGTGTACAAAAATAAGTGCCAACTTAAGCGTCCTACTTTGACTACAGCAATGAAGCAAACATTGCTTGTTGCACTTAGTTAACATCATGTTTCTTGCCAAAACTATTTGACCGATTTGGATCGAATTTTCGAATTTCATCTTATAATACTCTTGAATATTTGATTCCAAATTTTGAGCACAATTCGACAATTTTTGACCTAATTTTTGAGTGCTTCAAAATAATTTAGTTTTTCAGAATTTTTTTTTTACTCATGGTTAGATAGCAACCCAAATATATCATACATGAATTTTAAACTAATGTGGTCTTGTAGAAAATTTTATAACAATCAAAAATATATTATATGTTTTTTTCCTAAGTTGCATATTTCCAAAGTTATAAAGGAAAATTTCGGAAAAATGGGGTGATCTTAGCGTTTTTTTACACAATTATTGCATTTTTCTTGCAGCGAGCACAGGTTTTGCGAAGTTGTAAACTTGGCTATGGACTATTCTAACATGCCCCAACAACATATCAAAAATGCAGAACTACATCGCGCTTTGCGAACTTAGCCCTTTTTTGTAATTATTGACTGGGCTAACAGTTATGTTCTATATATCATATTTTTATTAGATTTTCAAGATTTATAATTTTTAAATTTGAAAATATTATTAATTTGAAAATAAAATTCGTTGGAAAAGCATGATCCGTTTTGCATTTTTTTTTTTTTGGTAAATAAATCAATAAAACTAATTTTAGGCTTTTGTTGAAATAATCACTTTTATTAGGAATATTTTAGAAGAGGATTAGAGCAATTGGTGTGAATTTTTTTAAGATTTTGCAAAAAATTTTAACACAGAAATTTAGATTATAATTTTCTACCTAAAATTCATCATGTATCATTTGTAATGATAATGAAATATTAAGTATTACTGAAGTTTAAAAGTAAATGGAGCTTTTTTGTGATTTATTTTATTAATTGCCCCTACTTAGATTTACAAATAAAGCCATGATAGCTACGGAGTAGTCGTGTTTTCTTTGACTGGTATTATTCGACCTTGGTTTTATACTACATAAACGATAATTGTGCACCTGTGACACTAAAAACTGACTAATAAACTGTGTGCCCTTGATTCCTTGTTCTTTTTCGGGTTAAAAGTGGCCATTTGCAATAAACAAATCAAAATTCAATCAATAAAAAAACATGCAAATTTTGTTTAACCTCAAATCAGTTTAATATATGTACATATAGTTATTTGCTCCCACATAACACTCTATTTAACTCAATTGTGCTTTCACTCAATCTATATACATACATTTTCCAATTCCAATACTCACTACCACTATGACTCCGCACCCAAAACGTTCTCGCTCTAAACAAGTTGACACTGACTCCCCCCCTTCCCGCTCCACCCTTAACCAAGCTAGTGCAAATGGCAAGTGCTTTCAAGAGGACAATGGTATGTGAAACAAAATGGATGAGAGACTTAATAAACAATGTGAGTCAATAATTTCATTAATCTCTGCTAAAATGTTGGAAACCGAAAATAGAATTGCGCTAAAGTTAGATCTTCAAGTCCGTGAAAGAAGGTATTGCAGAGACGAATATTAAACTATCACTCATGGATTCTTCTCTTCAAAATACGATTTCCAATATAAACTCTCTAAATTCTGACTTGGTTAATGTCAAATCTTCAATAACTTGTTGCACTTTTTCTTCTCACTGGGGTTTAGGAATGTATTTATCTTACGTAGGTATTTATTTATATTTATAAAAAAAAGAAAACCAATCGATTTAATAACGCGGATCAAATTTAATTATTAGATAAACAAAAGCACACGGTGTGCAACGAAACCGAATGAAAAATACAAATTAGTTTAGCATTTGACAGCTAACACTAACCGAACGAGACACGAAAGAAGATGCGTAAAGAGACAAAAAAAGTGCAAGCTGTAGCACGATAAAAAGCTACCACCACGACTGCTCAGCTGGGCTGGGTTCTGTTGTGGAAGAATTTTGTTATATAAAAAAAATGATTCGTTTTAATCAAAGTGATAAAACGATCGAAATGTTTTATTACAAGTACAGTGGGGTACATGTAATAAAAGGTGGGCGCCAGGAATTTTAATTGTGCTAATTAGCAAAATTCCAAATCTAATATTCTAAGTTAATTGTTATTAAATAAAACACAAAGTTTGATCGTATGCCCAGAAGGGGTCTTAAAACTATTTTTATTTGGGAAACCTTGGACGAACCAGGATAAAAACCCAACATTTTTTCGAATATAAAAAGAATACAAGTATGTTATGAAATATTTAAATGGCTTACGGTTAGCCGTTAAAAAAAAAAAAAAACAAACAAAGAAAAAAAAAGGCTATTAAAAATGGGCCGTTAACGCGCGGTTAAGGAAATTACAGTGTCCCACAATTAAAAGAGATAAATAGAATTTTAACGATCACGAATTATTAAAAAAAGAACTATTAGAATTTCTGATATTACACACAAAAAAAAAAAAGATTTTAAACACTTGGACAAAATGTCCGCTCTACTTATCTTTTTTTTTTCTCAGCTTCCTCCTCTATTTCCTCGAACCTTTTTTTTTTCCTCCTAGTTTCTCGGGCCTCGAATCACCTTTTTTTTCTTAAAATGTCTTGACTTTATTTTTCCTATTTACCACCAAAACTTTTCCTCGATTTTTCTTTTTCTTTTTAATTTTCCTCGTCTCCAAATCTAAACTGTTCGTTGGGTTAGCTGTCTCAAGAGTGGCTTTCCCAGCTAAAAACAAACCTATTCTTCCCTCGACCATTCCAGTCACCCACACATTCACATCTTCAGCCATTCGTTTTCGTGATCATCGGTCACGGCACACCGGCTTCCTGGAAACCTTTTTCGCTCCACAGGAAGCCACCGTAGTTGAATCTCAACGAAACTTTACTCTCACGCTCACAGACAAGGATTCAGCAAGTTGTTGGATGTCTTTCCAAAACTTGCCGAATCTTAATGGCCGAGTTCAGACCTATCGCAAAACTAAATTTTTCGAGAAAAACCAAAAAGAAATAAAATCGAGAAAAAGCCTATCTGAGCATTTTCTCAGGTACAACAAAAACTATTCGCGTGTGACTCGAAGCGCGATTGAAACCATTATACATTTTGTTCGAGTTAAAATAGAGGAAGGATTATTTTCAAAATTAGGACCCTACTCTATAAAGTCAATTCCGATAGTTCTTCTATAACCAATTTACTATTTAAGAATTAGAATTGTAAATTAAGGACGTTACGAAGTAAGCGTTAATGACCCATATTAAAATACATGATTAAGTTAAGTTAAATTTAGTTAAGTTAAGATAAGTTACTTTAAGTTAAGTTAAGCCAATTTAAGTTAAGTTAGGATAAGTTAATTTAAGTTAAATAAAGATGTATTTAGGATGTTGTGTTGTTGATTTATGAGTAGGTAAGAGCCCGCCTGACTCGTTATCTCTTCAGCTCATCCGCCGGTATTTTTCTCGTTGCATGCGACCACTTGTCTACATGATAACCACGAACATATGGAATTGGGAACCGCCTGTTCCAATTGTAAGATCCAAATATCTCGTACACCTGCTTTTGTTACTTTTGCAGAACACTGGCTAAGTACACCAATGGTTGATGATACCGTGGTTGCCCTCAACCTTGCCAGTATTCTGCAGCCGTAACGAAAAGTAAATAACGGAAAGGAGGGAATCGAAGGATGACTTTTGTTGCGGTAAATTTTACCGTAACAAACTGAGATCGAAAAAGTGAATAAACATATAAAATCGGAAGTAATTGCACACACAGATGAACTTTCCGATTTCAAACACAAATTACATATCACCGACAAAGCACTCAGGAAAGTCTTAACAACACAAAAAATACAAGAAAACCGATTAGTTTCATGTGACGCAATTTTATTTGGAGTCCCACAGACGCCCACAGAGGAACTTCGAGTTTTGTTCAATCAACTCTGTAGCACAATAAAAATTACTACGCACGCTCTCAACACAATCTTTGGCGCTCGCCCAAAACAAGACACTTCATCAAACATTTTCATTAAGTTCAATGCCCCGTATGATCGGAATTTTGTTTTAAAATCCAAGCACTTTTCCGAAAAGAAAAAAGCCGCGAATTTTGTTTACATGATGTGGGCATTGACTCGACTGCTCTTACACAATTGCGGGAACGCTTAACAAAGCAAAACCAGCTGATATTAAGCAAAGCATTAAAATTAAAGAAAAATAAACAGCTTGCTTCTGTGTTCTCATCTCGAGGTGCCGTTTACGTTAGACGTCATCAAAATTCAACGGCTGTGGCTGTTGATTGTACTGAAAGCTGAGAAGAAATTCGCCAGACAGACTGAATTATATAAGAAAAACTTATCCAATACAATTGTATTAAGTTTTTCTTTTTCTTAATTTTCTATTCTTGTATCTATTTAAATAGACTTCTTATTTGTATAAATTTTTTTCAATTTCTTTATTTTTTATCATTCATTATTTGTAAACTATTATATAAATCAAATCATTTGCAAACTATTATATAAATCAAATGTTTGGTTTGGTATTTTATTTTGTTCTTGAAATTAATTACATAACAATTCTTTTATTTTCCTTTTTCTACAAAACATTGCTGCGTTTTTATTTTTTGATCGTTAATTTTTTTTTTATTAATCTAACATGCAAATTGATAATAACACCAATATAACGATAAATGTTTTGACCAGGCAGCAGAATTGTAATGGAAATACGTAGGGCTAAAACTCGTTTTAATGTTTCTGGGAACGGCAAGATGTGGAGAAACTTACGATCAGTTGGTATCGGAAAATCTAAAGACAGTAACAGTGTAGACGTTGATTTGAATGTGCCTAATAGTAAGTCTGTAACTACAATCTTACAGAGATTCCATTCAGTCTTCTTCTTCCAGTTTTCGCTTAAGGGTGATGTGCATACTTTCTACAAAATCTAATGCAGCGGGGCTCGATTGTGTACATCCACTGTTTCTCAAGATTATTCTTCCCATATTATTTCCCACACACATTTTTAACACAGTACTTATGACTGGAGTGTTTCCTCCTCACTGGAAAGTAGCAAAGATATTTCCTTTTCCAAAAAATTCAAAAATGGATGATTTTAGGCCTATATCTATTCTCCCATTCTTATCAAAAGCCTTAGAAAAAATCATGCAACAGCAAATAAGCCAGTATATGAGACAAAAGAACATTTTAACACCCACACAATCAGGCTTTCGGAAGAACCACAGCTGCAATACAGTTCTAATAAATGTTACGGAGTATATACGACATGGTATAGAGAAAGATGGGGTAACATTTCTAGTCTAGGCTTTTGATACTGTTGATCACAATATCTTATGTGTTAAGCTCCTAAATAAGTTCAACTTTTCCCCATGCGCTGTAAGGTTGATTTCATCCTATTTGAGAAATAGGCTTCAAGCTGTTGAATCAAATAACATTCTCTCAGACTTTTTACCAACTGTGAGTGGAGTCCCTCAGGGCTCAATCTTGGGACCTTTATTGTTTTCATTGTACATTACTGAACTCCCATCGATTATTAGGCAATGTTCTATACATTTGTACGCTGACGACGTTCAGCTTTATGTTAGCTGCCCATTGGGTCTTATCGAGCATACCGTAAGCTGTATAAATGATGATTTGGCAGAAATAGCACGTTGGTCTTCAGAAAATGGACTCCTTTTAAACCCCATTAAATAGAAATGTTTGGTAATTTCTAGGAAAACGCTGGACTTAACGTATTTTCCAACTGTCAGCCTAAATAACGCTAAAATCGAGTATACTGATACCGCTCGTAACCTTGGAGTTATTTTCAATCGAAATTTATCCTGGGACTACCATATTAATATTGCCGTTGTTAAGTCCTACGGTATCCTTCGTTCATTGTGGAACATACAATCTTTTACTCCCCTAGCTACTAGAGTTATAATTGCTAAAACTTGAATTATGCCCATATTAACTTATGGCTGTGAAATATTTTCAAAATGTAGCTATGCTAGTAAGCGATTCCATAATACGTTACACTTATGGTTTACGCAGGTATGACAGGATTTCTAATTTTTCATCTCGTTTGTGCAATATGCCGTTTGATAGTCTTCTTCAGTTTCCTACCCTTATTCTTTTCTCAGACATTATGTTAACCCACAACCCAACACACCTTTTTGAAAGAAGAATCCATTTTTCATCAGGTAGATCCGGGCTTTTAATTTTCCGTCGTCACACATCATTGGTTTCTGATCGTCAATTTTTCATAAATTCTACCCGATTGTGGAATAGTTTACCTCGACGACTCAGAAGGATAAATAACGCAGCGCAGTTTAAGAATGATCTTAAAACACACTTCTCCTGTTGAGTTTGTTAATATTAAATAAAAAACAAATAAATACGTTATTAAATTCTAATTATGTACATATATACATATAAAAATATAATTATGTAGATTTCTATTTTATAAATTATAACTGATTTCATCTATCATTATTGTACGAGTAGCTCTCATAATAATAATAAATTCTATTTAAGCTTAGCAATAACTTATAAGATATTGTATCTTACTTTGTAAAAGCAATCAATGAAATAAAATTTAAATATAAATATAAAAAAAATTACTCACATATTTGTAGAAGAAGGTTACGCCTATAAATAAGCATCATTAGTTTTTTTTAAATATATACATTTTTGATTAACTTTTAAATTTAAAGTACAAAAAATTAAGTTGATTTTTCATTAAAACACATTTTTAGTAAAAGTTTTTTAATATTTAGCAATCATTTTTACACAAAAATTTAAGTTATAAATTTCTACCTAAATTTCGTGTATCATTTATTATGATCTATTAAGTATTACTCAATTTTGAAGCTTCTTAAGTTGTCTATATGTAGATTTTTTGTGATTTACTTTACTAAATTGGTCGTACTTCTTTCCCGTTAGATTTACAAATATAAAATTACTCACACATTCGAAGAAGAATAATACATCTTAATTTAATGATCTTAACTTTAAATATCGGCCGAGTAGAACTGAAGTTATGATTTTTTATATTAAAAAAACTACAATTAAATTCAATTGAGTTAACGGTGCTCTCCACTGGTATACTCTGTCCAATGAATATGTGCAGTACATGCCTTATGGGGGAGCTTTCCTTCTCCAAAGGGTGCCTGCTGCATATAAAAATATCTCAAATCCCCTTAAATAACCACTGTCTGTATGTACATTTTCTCGTAAAATCAAGCGTACACCCCACTATGACATGCCTTTCTAACGGCTCGAGCCGTACTGATCGTATCCTCGTTAACAATCCTCTTTGTGAGTGCCAAAAATAAGCACACCAAATCAGAGTTACCGTGGCAATGGTAATGCTTACAAATGCATATTTTTCTTTGGATTTTATAAGGGAGCTTTCAGGATGGAAGCTTTTCTACGCACAAATTCGTTACCGTTTGATTTTTTTTTTGTTTCATAGATTTGGTTTCTTCTGAGTAGTTTGGAAAAATATTAAAAGCCAATAAAGAAGTATTTGGCTAATTGAAATATGAAAAAGGGTTTATTTGAGTGGATTTTCGAGCGCGTGCGGTTTGGCACATAATTTGTATTGATGTTAAGTATTAATAAAGTCCGTTTACTTATGTATATTAATCATTTTGATTTCTGGTTGTGAAACGACAAAATTAAATGCTCAAACTTATTTTTTAGTGCTGTGTAAGATAAACTGTGTTTTTTCTTTTACTTTGGATGCACATACCTACATATAATAAGTTTAAATGACGAAAACATTTTTTTAATTTTACCTGCCGCTGTTTTGCCAAAAAATCATAATATCTATGGGTTTTTGGCAAACTTGTTTCTGACTTTTATTTTAAGTATTGTTACGTACATTCAAAAAAATTATTAAAACATCATGTTGATTACGCATTTTTTGGAGAAAATTGACCCCAAAGTCAAAAAAATTAGCATGGACAAGAAAACTGAAACAGGCTAAAAACTGGATATCTTAAGACTGAAACAAGGTATCAAATTTATTTAAACGCAATTACAAAGACTGGTATTCCTTCTAAAAATAAAGGCCTAAACAAAGTTTCTATCATAAGTACTTACGGCGCAATTACTGGTAACATGGATCAGGGTACCCCAAAGTAAGACTTTTCTTAATATCCCGATAAATGATATCAAAATTGGAGATAGGCCCTAACTGTAGAACAATTTTTTTTTCTTAGAATATACCCCAGAATCATACCCTAAAATACTCTTGACGAATTAAGGGACACCCTGTATAAAAACTTTGACTTAGAAAATCTTGACATTTTTATTCTAGATTTTGGGATTTGCATTTTAAGAATTCAATTAATGATTTTTGTAAAATTAATTTCTTTCTTTTAAACTAAATAATAAAGCATAGATGGCAGCCCTTCTGAGTTTCTTGCATTTTTATAGTATGCAGTAGGGAAGCCCTTGACAATTATTTCTTTCACACAACTAAATGGGATTCCTTTGCAGTTAGAGTAGGATACAAACGTCCTATCTTCCTTGTACTGTACATATTCATTGGACAGAGTATAGATGATTGTAGACAATGAACAAAGCAAAGAATTTCTATGGATCTTAGCCGATATTTGATCAATTTTAAAAAATCGATTATGATGCTTATATTGGACGTAGATTAAAAAAAGAACTATCAAATTAATGGTTATTTTATTGAGATTATATATAAGAACAAATTAAATCAATCCATGCACATGCACACACGCACATATTATTAAGTAAGATGTGTAAAAAATATTATATTGTTCATTTCTCAGCTCATCGGTACAATAGGAATATAACTTTTTTTATATAAATTCCTAGAATATATAGCTATAATTCATAAGTACATTGCAAACCTGTACGACTGTTTATCAAAAAGATATTAATAAAAAACCAATAAAATAAATTTCAAAATGTTTACCCTTTCTTAAATTAATCTGTCAAATAATATTTTAGAAAGATACAATTTTAATCATTCAATTGCTATCAAATATATCTATAAGAAGATATTAAAATTTTAGATTTTCCCAACAACCCATTAAAAATATAAAAATAAAATACTTTGAAAAATTGACCAAAAAAATTATCCTTTCTCAAAAATAATTTGGGTAAGAAAAAAATTAATCCTATCGAAAATTTCTTAAACATGGATATATTTTTTGTTCATCTTCTATAAAAATATGTAAAAATAATAAAAAATCAATCCCCATACAACTACTAAGTACTTTTCGTAACGACTATTTCTGAATTTTTAGTCCTAAAGTTATATCTGGGTTTCTAGATTTTTAGGAAAAAAAAGATGTACGTGTTTTTTCCTAACTCTTCAATATCTATAAGATAAAAAAAATCAAGTCTCTACGACTGTGCGTTTTAAAGTTATTTTTCGACTTCGTCTGGACCGATTTTCAAATTTTTTTTTCTAAACCATCTTTAATTATAAAAATCCACATTCTAGTGATAAGGTCCCACACAAAAGTTTAACTCGTAAAGAATGGATAACCCTGAAATGCCTCATAGTAGACTTTATTGCCGTCCTGAAAACTGATACAAAAAGTTCTATCCCAACCACAAGAAAATATACATGCATTTTTTTTTTGTTCAGTGCATTATTTTTTTGCCTTACTTTACATTTTTGAATACCATGACTACAAGTGAATGAATTCCAACTTTTTTTTTTCGTAGCAATATTTGTGCCAGAACATTAGTAGAAGAAAATTATAATAACTGTTGGACTTCTTAGAGAAAAAAATTATTTAACTTTGATTTTCAATGCAAAATGTGAAAGAAAATAATTTTTGAAAAAGTTAATTTCATCTCCGGTATAAAAAAAATGCATGAATACCTAAGTGGCCAACCATTTTAAAAATATGCGCGTTAAATGCGAATTTCAAATTGGTATATCTTGTTATTGTTTCTAGGGTCAATAGCAAGTTATTGGTAAACATCTGCAATACTAGAGGCAATTTAACAAAAACAAAAGTTTTAAAAATTAGCACAGTAAACGTGAAAATAATGCCATGCGTTGAACATCGTAGATTTTTGATTGATTGCCTGTTTTTATGATGTTATCCTTATGATAAATCCAAGCTTTTAACTTCTAGGGCCGAGTTCAACATTACTAAAAATGTCAACAAAGTGCAAAAAACGGTTGAATTTTCGAAGTTGTTTTGAGTTATACCTTTTCAATTGGGCTTTAACATAACTATCAAATATTTTGTTGTTGGGCAACAAATCTGAAAAACCTGTTATTGTCTTAGATATTGAATGTTCTCTGACCAATTTACCTGGAAAAAACAAAAAACGTTAATACACATTCATTCACTGTTGTTTCATCATGGCGTCAGGCTAAGAAATGAGTTATAATTTCCCTTTTTTTCTATATATCCGAAACTATACGAAAAATTTGATGTATACTAAATTAGACAAAATTTAAATAGCAAGAGTTGTTTTCATATGGCGCAAAAAAATGATAACGTTTTTATTAATGGAACACAATACAAAATTTATTTGCCATAGATGGGGGTTCTTTCTCCACCCCTTTAGAAAGGAGGGGCAATTTTTTTAAAAATAATATTAAAAAACAACGGCAACACTCACAACAAAACAATTTACCTTTTTTAAAAGCCAGCACTCCGTTCTTTTATTTTATTTTCAAATCAAGTTATTGATGTCCATAGTTTTTATAAAAATTACTTTCAAACTCAAAATTAAAAAAAAAAAATGTTGAAAATTTCGTTTTTTATTTTTTTATTTAAATGGTAAAATAAAATGCAGAATTGGCTTATATTGTTCACTACCTACATTAACTCTTAATTGAAAACTGAAAACCAAATGGTTGTATGTCTCCTAGTTTTTGAGAAAATTGAAAGTTACGGCGACAATTTTTTCTTTTTAATTTTTGTTATTATTATACTGTGTACATAGTATGTGATAGTAGTGTTTCTTTGAACTTTAGGTTAATGAATGAACCTGTGAAGCAAGCCACACAAGGTACTGTGATAGTGGTAGAGGGGACCTTAAGGTATAACATACTCAAAGGCCGCAAACCTTAGACAGGAGAGGGGGATAAAGGTCCCCTTTTGTGGTTTTTTTTTCATATTTCGGAAACTAAGCTTAATAGAGGCAAAGTCAATACCACAATGTGAAAGAAAATTAAATTCCCTACCAGATCCCGGATATATAGAAAAAAAAAGGAAATTATAACTCATTTCTTAGCCTCACGGCATGATGAAACAACAGTGAATGAATGTGTATTAACGTTTTTTGTTTTTTTCCAGGTAAATTGGACAGAAAACATTCAATATCTAAGACAATAACAGGTTTCTCAGATTTGTTGACTTTTCTACCGCCCGCATCTCTTTTATTATTGATCCTAGAAAAAAATGTATATATATATTTTTATAGACAATTTAATTGTCTCTAATTAAGCAGGATAGACTTTTCCGCTAACATGCTAGGTTCTAGAAATATTGACGAAAATCTAAAAAGGAGTACCTTTAACTCCCCTCCTGAGTTTAGCTCGTGGCCCTGGGCTGGGGACTTTGGGTATTTTATACCTGAGGGTAACCCCTACCATATAAAAAAATAATCCAGAGAGCACTCGTTTTTGCATTTATTTTAAAATTTTGAGTCTTCGTTGACTGGGCTAAAACAGAAATTGAAAAATATTTTTTTATGAATAATTTAAAATATCTTTCAATATTTATTTGTTTTTTTTTCTTTTTTTGACACATTTCTGATAGAACTCTCAATAAATTTTTTCATAACCTTTTCGTTTATGTTTTCGCTCTCGATGTGGAGAGTACAAAAATGTTTCGCTTCAGCTGCGTACTAGGCTTTAATATGTAAATTAATTAATGTCAATCGGGCAGACGGCAAAGCCATGCTTTAACTATTTTTGTAATATTTATAAGTAAATTGTACTCTATGTAAATTGTACACTAGGAAAAAGATAATAAAAATCAAATCTATCTATCTATCCCATATAAGGTGTTGACTAAGTAGTTCAACCTAACTGGAACCGTAGACGCCACCGTTGATTCCATCTGCAGAATTCATCCGCTGCCGCCTCGATGAAAGGAGAAGTGCCCTATTGGAAACACTCCCCCCCTCTCTCGTTGGCTGTCCTCAACAGCTTTTCACGGGGATTAAAACCCCGTCTCAAGTTGAGGTACTAGACACCCGATGTTCACCACTAGGAGGTGAGAGTAGGAGTTGTTAGACAGAGGTGGGTTTTGAAAATAAGACTAACTAAATAGAATAATAAGAAATACAAGCCTTCATATCGAAGAAGCCAGGAACATTTAGAATATAGATTTCAGGTAATATAATATTGACCTCCCCCCCCTACCCACAGATGGGAATGCAGGTTAAGTAGTGTTATCTCTTATATTAATTACTAGCGCAAACACCCGGCGTTGCCCGGGTCCCTTTTGTTAAAGGATAGTTTGTTAACAAATCTTGAAAAAAAAAATTCCCGTGGAAAATAGTTTCCCTTGGAAATATTTCTGCTATCGTGAATATCTCTGAAATAAATTCGATGAATTGACCGCCCAATTCCCAAGGAAAACCTATTCCCGACATCAATAAATTTTTATCATCATTCATGTTCTCAATTTTCAAAGGATAGAAATACTGTGCAAGTGTTAATTATTATTAATATAAAAGCTTAACTATATATTCACGTACTACTAAATATCTATGCTAAGGACACCTACTTATAAGAAAATATTTGAAAATTTTGTATGATTTGCTATCTCGCCCCCAACTATCAACTGTCAAAGCAAAACGTGTGATTTTTTGGATTTTTGACATTTCACCACCATCACTGTCAACTGTAAAGTGCGATTTTTTTGATTTCCACAGGACTTAGAATACAAAATCCACCTTCTAAATCGATTGGCGCTCTCAGATCTTGACATTTCGACACCTGTCAAATTGAAAAGTGAAATTTCTTATTTTCTGTTGGTGCTAAAGTGCTGGCCGAGACATTAGGTAATAACACCCTCCTTAATTGATTGGTGCCCTTAGATTTTGACATTTCGACATACGACCTGCAACGCACAGAAGAGAGGAGCTGTAATACGGCAGTTTTTGCTGTTATAGCATTGCTGTTACCATTTTTTGGGAGATTGTGAAAGTATTCGCCGTGATGATTTCAACATAACTAAATTTTCACCGACCATGTAAATCAAACATGATTGGTTAAGGTTTTCCACCACAATCCAATCAACAACCAGCGCATTTTTACTTACTTGAGAATTATATCATGCCATTCATTAGCCTTTCATCACTACTCTTTATATTTTCCAACATTCTAACATTCACTTACACATTCAACAAAAACCAGGCAACAAAAACTCATACGCACTTTAAACGTCAAATCTCATATCTAAGCTCATGTCTTGTTCAAAAAGTTATATTTTTCGCCATGTCGCTGCATGGACATAGATTTTTTGGACCCCATTGAAGTTTTTCTGGAAATGTTCATAATCCTGCCATCTGTTTAATCGCATCAGTCTTTAAAATTGTATGGTTGTCTATTAATATTTTGTATGTATTTAATAGTGAGACAATTACCTTTCCAAAGACATCTAAATTTTTTTCTGGATTTTATTATTATTTTTTTTATTTTTTCCAGATAAATGATTTTTATCATTTTAAGGGTTCGGATTAGAAATCTGAAATTTTGGGCGATGGTGACCATTATTTGTTTGGATTTTTTGGTGAAAAATTAAAATTCATAACTTGCCGGACAACAGAGAAAGTTACATTTTTATATATTTTTGCTCAAAAACAACTTCCATAGGAAATATATAAATGTTGAACTATAGTAGACTAAGCTTTAATATCAAAAAATAATTTGTTTGTGTGTAAGTATGTCAGTATTAAAAAAAAAGTAAGTATTATTTGAAAAAGAAGTCTCTACACACTGTTTATTAACAAAAATTTGTTTGTTGGTCTATTTTAGAAAGCGCGCTGCTATTTCTGTACTCTTCAGGGTCGCCAGATATGTACAATGCAGAATCAAGACTTTAGCCTGAGTGTGGCAGTGTTTTACGTGCTGATATATGTATAGTATATGCAGGGTATATGAAATTTGGCCCCATTGAAAAATGTCCCAAAATGTGGGCTCATAATGAAAAATGACCCCGTTTTCGAAATGGAAAAATGGCCCCAAACTTATGAAAAATGACACCAAACAGAAAATGAAAACTTGTCCCAAAATTAGTATACGAAGCAACAACGGCCTCATACTCGGATTTTGGTAATACATCCACTCCCAAAATTTTTTGTCGGCTCTTAGACTAATAGCCTTAAAAGTTTCCTGCCCCAATGGCCGCAATTCACAAATTTTAAATTTTTATTTGCTTTTGCTGTTTCCCATATATGTAAATTTTAGGGTGTTTTTTTTCAGTTCATATTTGGGGCCAAATTTCACGTAGCTAAGTCCGCACTGTATGGGTATTTCTGATTGTCATTGCTTAATAGTTGCCCAAAGAGCATATAAAAATTAGCTTAGTTTTGACACTATAACGTAAATGATATGAATAGTTCAATAGTTTTAAGGTGTCTGGCTGACATAAGAGGTAAGACCTTAGATAAAACAACGCAATCTTGCAACAATTGTATGGAAATTTAACATTCGCTCCCTCCTAATTGTCTCCAAATTCGAGATTTGTTGTATCTATTTTTTTTACCTACCAAAGTAGGTATGTTAATTTTATAGTCTTAGAGGCGATATCAAATTTTGGGAGTGGATGGATAACCAAAATATGAGTATGAGGTTTTGTAGGTGCTTATATCATGGTATCGAAAACCAAAGTCTGACAGATTTTTTCAGCCTCTGGCGAGTTTTAAAAATAGCGATTTTCCAATTTGTTTCTCAGTAGTTTGTATTACCACTTAAATAAATTTTAAAAATATATGTTATGATGCTCTGTCATTTTTCTTCAGTCCAATTATCTAAATCTTTGGCTATGCCTCCAATAGAACTCAAGATATAATCTTTTTAAGTGGACCTTATCGGCCTTTTCTTCAAGATTTATAAAACGCAAAAAATCTGCAAAACAAAGTCTCAAAAAAAAAATCCATTAAGGTTCGCATAAAAAGCTGATATTATCTTAAGTTATATTCGCATAGTGAAACAACGCAAAACTCAAACAAATTGGCGGTTTTAGGTTAAGAGAAGTAACTGGTTGTATCCACAAAGTAATTCATAATTTTAGTAGGGCAAAGTTTGTTTTATCTGAGGAAGGGTAATTTTTGCTTGATCTATTGTATATTTTTGAAAAGGAAATATTTTTTTTCTAACTGAGCGGCAAACTATTTTCATATTTTTTTGAAAGGTGCAGAGGTTAACTCACAGATAAAAATAAGTTACAAGAATCAGGTTTTGTTCAAATAAAAAATTTCTGAATTCTGCTTAACGACATTGAGCTATTTTTTTTTGCAAAAAGTACAAAAGTAAGAAATGAATATCTTTGCTGAAGACAACAAACAATTAAAAATTATGCATGGTGGTTAAATTTATCTGTCAGAACAGTTTTCGTATGTTTTTTGGAAGTAGTTTTCTGTAGAATACATGTTTATCATGATTGTTTTAAAATGTTTTTCTCACTTTTGTACTTTTTGCAAAAAGTAGATCTATTATGATAGCGTTCCACGAGGTGATATAATTATGGTGATGGGAGACTTAAACGCCAAGGTTGGCAATGACAACACTGGGCTAAGGCATGTCATGGGAAAACATGGTGTTGGTAACCGAAACGACAATGGCGAACGATTTGTCGATTTCTGCAACGCCAACGGCCTTGTTATTGGAGGGACCATGTTCGAGCATAAGACGTGCCACAAAGTCAGTTGGGTGTCGACTGACAGACAAGCAACTTCCAACCAAATTGACCACTTCGCGATCAGCCGGCGTTTTAGAAGCAGTCTCCAGGACGTCCGTAACAGAAGAGGTGCTGACATGGGAATGGCCCGGGACCACCATCTGATGGTTGCTACCGTTAGATTGCGTACAGCTGCAGTTCGCAGATCCCAAGGAAACACTCGAATGCCCAAGTGTAATACAGATAGACTAAAGGATCCCGCAGTGCGCCAACAACTAGGGGACCACCTTTCACAAGGATTGAACGCAATCAGCAGCACGGAAACCACATCCATCGAAAATCATTGGTGTGCTGTGAAAAAATGTGTTCATATCCGGTGCTGAAAGTATAGTCGGCCGGGCGCAAGGGAGAAATAGTGCTTGGCTTTCCGACGAAACTTGGGCAAGGATCGAAGAAAGGAAACACCTTAAAGCTCGCATCGCAGCTACCCCAGCAGCAGGGAGAAACGAGCTTGAGTCTACGTACCGCATGAAGAGGAGGGAAGTTCACCGTAGTGTGCGACGTGATAAGCGTAACTACATCAACGCATTCGCTACAGAAGCAGAAGAAGCCGCTAGTAGGTGTGACAGTAGGACCGTCTACAGAATTACCAAAGAGCTCACTGGTGTCCAGAGCTCTAAACAACACCTGGTTAAAGACACAAACGGATCCCTGCTAATTTCGGATGAGGACCAGCTCATAAGGTGGAGGGAACACTTTTCTGCGGTTTTAAACCGCGTTTACGCCAGTGAAGTGAACCATATTCCTACTGAGCTACCCGAAGTAACAATTTCCCGAATACGCACCGTACCCCCCAGTAAAGAAGAAATTATCACCGCCATCAAAGCACTGAAGAACAACAAAGCGGTTGGACTTGACGGTATTCCTGCAGAGCTCTTAGGAGCAGTCCCAACGACATCGAGCGAGCTACTGCACCCACTTATTAAGAGAGCTTGGGAAACAGAGAGCTTTCCTGAAGAGTGAAAAAAAGGAATGATTGTCAAGCTCCCAAAGAAAGGAGATCTCACACAGTGCGAAAACTGGAGAGGAATATGTGTTCTGCCTGCAGTAGCCAAGATAATAGCAAGGATAGTTTTGGACCGAATTAAAGACCACCGCGAAGACACACTCGACGCCGAACAAGTAGGTTTTCGCACTGGATCTTCCTGTGTGGATCACATCAACACCTTGCGGATCATCATCGAACAGTGCGTTGAATATCGATCACCACTTCACTTGCTGTTCATCGATTTTGAAAAGGCGTTCGACAGTGTCAATAGAGAATTTATTTGGCTTGCTTTGCGCAGGAGGGGCATCCCAGATAAATTGATTGCTATTATCAAGGCTACATATGATGGATCCAAGTGTCACGTTTTGCACAAAGGTAGGCTGTCACAGGAGTTTGAAATCCAAAGTGGAGTTAGGCAAGGCTGTATACTGTCACCAATACTGTTCCTGTTGGTGATAAGTGACGTACTGCACGCAGCTTTGTCAAGTGGAAATGGAGGAATTCAGTGGACTCTGCAATCTCACCTCAAACATCTGGACTACGCGGACGACGTATGCTTACTCTCTCATAGGATCATGGATCTCCATCAAATGACAACAAGGGTGGAGAGAGAAGCAGAAATCGTAGGGCTTAAGATCAACTCGGCAAAAACTAAAAGGATCAGCCTTGGAACTTCCTCATCAATCCAAGTAAATATTTCTGGACAACCGGTAGAGATGGTAGAGGATTTCCAATATCTTGGGAGTATTGTCTCTATGGGTGGCGGAACTGAACTGGACGTAAACAGCCGAATCAGAAAAGCAAAGGTTGCGTTCGGAATGCTGTCCAAAATATGGAGAAACAACTCTTTTAGCTTAAAGACCAAGTTTCGACTGTTCCGCTCCAATATTGATTCCGTTCTGCTTTACGGCTGCAGCACTTGACACTGTCACTAGAAAGCTGCAAACCTTCGTTAATAGATGTCTACGAAACATCTTGAGAATTTTCTGGCCCAACCGTATCTCCAATGCCGAACTTCATGCGAGAACGGGTCAGGAGCCCATAGACTCCATTATACGAAGAAGAAAGTGGCAGTGGATTGGCCATACGCTTCGAAAAGGCGATCGGTGCATTGCATCTCAAGCAATGCAGTGGAACCCGCTCACACAGGAGGGAAGACAAGTGGGCCGGCCTAGAAGTACATGGCGAAGAACGGTCGAACAGGAATCGGCACGACTGGGGTAAAGTTGGAGAGAGCTGAAATATATTTCAAGAAATCGTACACGATGGCGCGTAGGTGTAGTGGAGGCCCTATGTCCCGTAAGGGAAACATCACGGACGTAATAGGTCCGAGGACCTAAGTAAGTAGTAAGTAAGTAAGATCTATTGTAGTTAAGCCCTAACAATAAAAAAATCCAACTTATTGGTTATTTTTAATGTCTCTTACCTCTCCAAAAAGTGTGTTAATTACTTTTTGTTGGCCGAATTTTTCGGCCACTAGCCGATACTAGTTTGAAATAATTTTGTGAAGCTTGTGAGCAACGCACAGTTATGTTTTGTATATCAAAATTTTTATTAGATATTCAAGATTTATAATTTTTAAATTCGAAAATATTTGATGGGCGTGGTGAAAATATAAAAATAAAATTCGTTGAAAAAGCATGATCCATTTTGTATTTTTTGTTGGTAAATAAATCAATAAAACTAATTTTAGAGTGGATTTTATGGAAATAATAACTTAACTTTTAGAAGGGGATTAGAGCAATTGGTGTGTTGGTTTTGTTTTTCAAAATTAATTTTTCACTAACCCGGGGTTTAGACAAGCGAGTAGAACTAGTAGCGTTTATGTGTGTTAGTGTATCAGAACACGAGAGAGCCAACCAGTAGCCCAAATAGTATAATATTTTTGCCTGCGAGTAGCCTGCCAGTTATCCTACTAGTGTAGTGTATTTTTTAATTTATTTGTTTTGTTTCCATAGTTTCCATAATTTGTATATTTTTCTGTATGTAATATTTTTAAAAAATCATACTAGTTGACAAAACGCGCAGAGAGCTACTAGTTACACATACATCCATAAAACTAACACTATGATACAAATGCTACAAGTTCTACTCGCTTGTCTAAGACCCGGGTAAATCACATTTTTAGTATTAATTTTTTTAAGATTTTGCAAAAAATTTTAACACAGAAATTTAGATTATAAATTTCTACCGTAGCTTATATCATTTGCTAGTATCATTTGTTATGAACTACCAGGCATTACTAAAGTTTGAAAACTCTAAATTTGGCTAAATGGAGCTTTATTGTAATTAAGATAGATAGATAGATAAATAAAATTCTTTATTTTCATTCAAAATATACATTATAACTTAAAGCTAAGAATATAAGAACATGGCTTTGTTGCCGTCTGCCTGATAGACATTTTAAACGTTTATACATTATGAAACTTTTTTTTTTTTTATGAAAAAAAGTAATATTGAATAAATAATAATAAATAATTTTACTCAGCAATTTGCATATATAATAATTGAATAATTGATAACCTTACATATTTATAAAAGATTAAGAGCACAATTTTGAATAGTTTATTCGTAAAAGTTATATAATTTTGCCGTGATTTTTAACACAAAAATTAAAATACAATATATAAATGCTAAGTTCTAAAAACATTATTTTTTTTTTGGTTTTCCTATTTTAATAATTCAAAACATATAAAATTCAATTTTGCAGTGATTTGAAACACAAAAATTAATATAAATAGCCATTTTAATTCATAATAAATGAATAGCTGATAACTTTAAATATTTATAAAAGATTAAGAGCACAATTTTGGATAGTTTATTCGTAAAAGTTATACAATTTTGCCGTGATTTGAAACACAAAAATCAAATATAATATATAAACATGATAAGTTCTAAAAACATTATTTTTTTTTTGGTTTTCTTTTTTTTAATAATTCACTACCATATAAAATTCAATTTTGCAGTGATTTGAAACACAAAAAATAATATTAATAGCCATTTTATTTATTTATTTTTTTTTTTTCTTAATCGCCATAACTGGAAGCATGAGCGCTCAAAAGCTTTTTCGGTAGGCTAAAGCATGCTTGCAAAACTTAAACAAATTCATCCAACCACTCAACCCGTTAAGAGTATCAAGAAGTTGATCCACAGACAAAAAACTCACTTGGAAATACAACCGTCGTATTTCTTGCAATATTGGACAAACTGCTACAAAATGATTAATATCCTCCACATCTCTTCTATTGCGAGGTCCGATCTATGAGGAACAAAGTTGAGGTTAAGGATCTCGACTCTAGCTCTAAAAATGGTACCGATCGCTTCCGCAGACATTTCTTTACAAAAATAGTTCGCATTTCTTGGCAATTGATGGTTTAGGCGCTTATATACGTTTCTGCTTGCCGATGAGGATGCTCTTTGCAGGTGTTCCAGATAAACTTTTTCATCAATTTTAGCAATCAAGCTAGCGAATATATTTTCCCACTCCTCGATATTATTTGCCGTTCAGGAGAATATTGTATCATGGGCTACAGCAAGCGCATTCCATTCTCTGAAGGGGGAGGCATTAGAACGAAGTAGTCTTAACAAAATTCTGATTTATCTCATTAAATTGCCCAGACTTTTTTTCCCTTTAGATTTACAAATAAAAAATTACTAACATATTTGTAGAAGAATGTAACACCTATAATTGTGTGTTATTAGTTTTTCAAAATTTATAAATTTTTCATTAACTTTTAACAATTTTCTAAGTAAATACACTCAAAAGGTATGAATTTTTCGCATTATGGCCAATTCTTTCTCTTTTAACAATTTATTTTGTCATGAAAGTGAATAATTTTGTATGTCTTATAACCTTTCATTTAATAGCTCATTTATAAATATCAAAAAAGTATTGCCCATGTTATGGCCATTTACAGGTATTTTATGTATATTTTAGCAAAAAGAAACAAATTGATCGACCAATAGACTGGATTTATGCAAAAATTTTCTTTCAATTATGTACAAAAATCCATATTAAAGCTTAAGGTTATCGTAGAAATATGTTTTATATACTCAAATAATTGTTGATTGGTATAAATTATTATAAAATTCAAATTTCTATAATCGGTTATAAAAAGTTATAATATTCACTATTTAATCAAAATAATGCTACTTTATCTGTTTAACCGTATAAGTTTTTAAAATTGTATAGATGTCTATTAATATTTTTTATATATTTTAATAGTGAGACAATGTTCTTTCTATAGACATCAAAGTTTTGAAATTCGGATAAGTACTATCCAATTTATAGCCAAGATAGAAATTTTTTTTTGGATTTTATCTTAAATTAAATATAGTAATAAATTACTTTTTTGGCACTGTAAAAAATATTTCTAATATAAAATTTTAATATTTGAAATTATTTTGTGAAGCTTGTGAGCAATGCGCACTTATGTTTTATATGTATATCAACATTTTTATCAGATTTTCAGGATTTATAATTTTTAAATTTTAAAATATTTTATGAGCGTGGTGAAATTATAAAAATAAAATTAGTTGAAAAAACATGATTTTTTTGTAAATAAATCAATAAAACTAATTTTAGAGTGGTTTTTGTTGAAATAATCACTAAACATTTATTAGCAATATTTTAGAAGAGGATTAGAGCAATTGGTGTGTTAGTTTTGTTTTTCAAAATTTATCAATTTTTTATTAACTTTTGCATTTAAAGTACCAAAAATTGAATTGATTTTCACTAAATCACATTTTTAGTATGAATTTTTTTAAGATTTTGCTAAAAATTTAACACAGGAATTTATATTATAAATTTTTACTCCAAATTCATGTACCATTTGTTATGAAATATTAAGTATTACTCAAGTTTGAAACCTCTTAATTTGGCTGAATGGAGCGTTTTTGTGATTTATTTTATTAAATTGCCCCTTCTTTTTTCCCGTTTGACTTACAAATACAAAATGATCACATGTTTGTAGAAAAAGGTTACACCAAGATATGTCCATCCTTTGTTTTTTTTTTTAAATATATAAATTTTTCATTAACTTTTGAATTTAAAGTACGAAAAAATAAGTTGATTTTTCATTAAAACACATTTTTAGTACACATTTTTTTAATAGTTTTTAATTTTTATCTAAATTTCATGTATCATTTATTATGAACTATTTAGGTTTGCTCAATTTTGAAACCTCTAAAGTTGTCTAAATGTAGCTTTTTTTGTGATTTATTTATTAAATTACCCCTACTTTTTTCCGGTTAGATTTAGATATACAAAATTATTCACATATTTATAGAAGAAGGTTACACCTATAAACGTGCATCATTAGTTTTTTGAAATTAAAAAAAAATTTCATCAAGTTTTGAATTTAATATATGTAATATAAATTTGACGGGTCATTTACACGCCCTTTTAGTATGAAATTTTTCACCCCCCTCAATAATTTTTATACACAATTTTAGCCAAATCTCATAGCCAAATTCTGAGATCAAAACTTAAATAATCGTCTGAGCAGAAATGAAGTTATGATTTTTTATATTAAAAGAACTCCAATTAAAAATTCAATTGAGATAACGGTGCTCTCCACTGGTAGACGATTGTTGACAATGAACAAAGCGGAGCATTTCTATAGATTTTATTCGATTTTTTATGAATTTTAAAAAATCAATTGTGACGGTAATATAGGAGGTAGATTAAAAAGTGAGGTATTAAATTAATGGCTATTCTATTGAGATTAAATATAAGAAAAAACTAAATCAATCCATCCATACACCCACATGTTATTAAGTAATATGTGTGAACAATATTATATTGTGAATTTCTCAGCTCAACGGTACAACAGGAATATATTTTTTTTTATACAAGTTCCTAGGACATATAACTATAATTAATTTGTTCATTGCAAACCTCTACAACCGTTAGTTAAAAAGATATTAATAAAAAACCAAAAAAACAAATTTCATATAGGCAACATTTTTTTATTATTGTTAAAGATTTCTAAAAAAAATTTAAATTTATTTTATTTTAGAAGCTATCTATCGGATAGCAGGGGGATAGACATTGTTGATGCCATAAAAAAAAGTTAGTATTTTGATTGTTTTGTTGTTAGTTTGCACACCCATACCCATACTGATGGTTGCTACCGTTAGATTGCGTACAGCTGCAGTTCGCAGATCCCAAGGAAACACTCGAATGCCCAAGTGTAATACAGATAGACTAAAGGATCCCGCAGTGCGCCAACAACTAGGGGACCACCTTTCACAAGGATTGAACGCAATCAGCAGCACGGAAACCACATCCATCGAAAATCATTGGTGTGCTGTGAAAAAATGTGTTCATATCCGGTGCTGAAAGTATAGTCGGCCGGGCGCAAGGGAGAAATAGTGCTTGGCTTTCCGACGAAACTTGGGCAAGGATCGAAGAAAGGAAACACCTTAAAGCTCGCATCGCAGCTACCCCAGCAGCAGGGAGAAACGAGCTTGAGTCTACGTACCGCATGAAGAGGAGGGAAGTTCACCGTAGTGTGCGACGTGATAAGCGTAACTACATCAACGCATTCGCTACAGAAGCAGAAGAAGCCGCTAGTAGGTGTGACAGTAGGACCGTCTACAGAATTACCAAAGAGCTCACTGGTGTCCAGAGCTCTAAACAACACCTGGTTAAATACACAAACGGATCCCTGCTAATTTCGGATGAGGACCAGCTCATAAGGTGGAGGGAACACTTTTCTGCGGTTTTAAACCGCGTTTACGCCAGTGAAGTGAACCATATTCCTACTGAGCTACCCGAAGTAACAATTTCCCGAATACGCACCGTACCCCCCAGTAAAGAAGAAATTATCACCGCCATCAAAGCACTGAAGAACAACAAAGCGGTTGGACTTGACGGTATTCCTGCAGAGCTCTTAGGAGCAGTCCCAACGACATCGAGCGAGCTACTGCACCCACTTATTAAGAGAGCTTGGGAAACAGAGAGCTTTCCTGAAGAGTGAAAAAAAGGAATGATTGTCAAGCTCCCAAAGAAAGGAGATCTCACACAGTGCGAAAACTGGAGAGGAATATGTGTTCTGCCTGCAGTAGCCAAGATAATAGCAAGGATAGTTTTGGACCGAATTAAAGACCACCTCGAAGACACACTCGACGCCGAACAAGTAGGTTTTCGCACTGGATCTTCCTGTGTGGATCACATCAACACCTTGCGGATCATCATCGAACAGTGCGTTGAATATCGATCACCACTTCACTTGCTGTTCATCGATTTTGAAAAGGCGTTCGACAGTGTCAATAGAGAATTTATTTGGCTTGCTTTGCGCAGGAGGGGCATCCCAGATAAATTGATTGCTATTATCAAGGCTACATATGATGGATCCAAGTGTCACGTTTTGCACAAAGGTAGGCTGTCACAGGAGTTTGAAATCCAAAGTGGAGTTAGGCAAGGCTGTATACTGTCACCAATACTGTTCCTGTTGGTGATAAGTGACGTACTGCACGCAGCTTTGTCAAGTGGAAATGGAGGAATTCAGTGGACTCTGCAATCTCACCTCAAACATCTGGACTACGCGGACGACGTATGCTTACTCTCTCATAGGATCATGGATCTCCATCAAATGACAACAAGGGTGGAGAGAGAAGCAGAAATCGTAGGGCTTAAGATCAACTCGGCAAAAACTAAAAGGATCAGCCTTGGAACTTCCTCATCAATCCAAGTAAATATTTCTGGACAACCGGTAGAGATGGTAGAGGATTTCCAATATCTTGGGAGTATTATTAGCAATATTTTAGAAGAGGATTAGAGCAATTGGTGTGTTAGTTTTGTTTTTCAAAATTTATCAATTTTTTATTAACTTTTGCATTTAAAGTACCAAAAATTGAATTGATTTTCACTAAATCACATTTTTAGTATGAATTTTTTTAAGATTTTGCTAAAAATTTAACACAGGAATTTATATTATAAATTTTTACTCCAAATTCATGTACCATTTGTTATGAAATATTAAGTATTACTCAAGTTTGAAACCTCTTAATTTGGCTGAATGGAGCGTTTTTGTGATTTATTTTATTAAATTGCCCCTTCTTTTTTCCCGTTTGACTTACAAATACAAAATGATCACATGTTTGTAGAAAAAGGTTACACCAAGATATGTCCATCCTTTGTTTTTTTTTTTTAAATATATAAATTTTTCATTAACTTTTGAATTTAAAGTACGAAAAAATAAGTTGATTTTTCATTAAAACACATTTTTAGTACACATTTTTTTAATAGTTTTTAATTTTTATCTAAATTTCATGTATCATTTATTATGAACTATTTAGGTTTGCTCAATTTTGAAACCTCTAAAGTTGTCTAAATGTAGCTTTTTTTGTGATTTATTTATTAAATTACCCCTACTTTTTTCCGGTTAGATTTAGATATACAAAATTATTCACATATTTATAGAAGAAGGTTACACCTATAAACGTGCATCATTAGTTTTTTGAAATTAAAAAAAAATTTCATCAAGTTTTGAATTTAATATATGTAATATAAATTTGACGGGTCATTTACACGCCCTTTTAGTATGAAATTTTTCACCCCCCTCAATAATTTTTATACACAATTTTAGCCAAATCTCATAGCCAAATTCTGAGATCAAAACTTAAATAATCGTCTGAGCAGAAATGAAGTTATGATTTTTTATATTAAAAGAACTCCAATTAAAAATTCAATTGAGATAACGGTGCTCTCCACTGGTAGACGATTGTTGACAATGAACAAAGCGGAGCATTTCTATAGATTTTATTCGATTTTTTATGAATTTTAAAAAATCAATTGTGACGGTAATATAGGAGGTAGATTAAAAAGTGAGGTATTAAATTAATGGCTATTCTATTGAGATTAAATATAAGAAAAAACTAAATCAATCCATCCATACACCCACATGTTATTAAGTAATATGTGTGAACAATATTATATTGTGAATTTCTCAGCTCAACGGTACAACAGGAATATATTTTTTTTTATACAAGTTCCTAGGACATATAACTATAATTAATTTGTTCATTGCAAACCTCTACAACCGTTAGTTAAAAAGATATTAATAAAAAACCAAAAAAACAAATTTCATATAGGCAACATTTTTTTATTATTGTTAAAGATTTCTAAAAAAAATTTAAATTTATTTTATTTTAGAAGCTATCTATCGGATAGCAGGGGGATAGACATTGTTGATGCCATAAAAAAAAGTTAGTATTTTGATTGTTTTGTTGTTAGTTTGCACACCCATACCCATACTGATGGTTGCTACCGTTAGATTGCGTACAGCTGCAGTTCGCAGATCCCAAGGAAACACTCGAATGCCCAAGTGTAATACAGATAGACTAAAGGATCCCGCAGTGCGCCAACAACTAGGGGACCACCTTTCACAAGGATTGAACGCAATCAGCAGCACGGAAACCACATCCATCGAAAATCATTGGTGTGCTGTGAAAAAATGTGTTCATATCCGGTGCTGAAAGTATAGTCGGCCGGGCGCAAGGGAGAAATAGTGCTTGGCTTTCCGACGAAACTTGGGCAAGGATCGAAGAAAGGAAACACCTTAAAGCTCGCATCGCAGCTACCCCAGCAGCAGGGAGAAACGAGCTTGAGTCTACGTACCGCATGAAGAGGAGGGAAGTTCACCGTAGTGTGCGACGTGATAAGCGTAACTACATCAACGCATTCGCTACAGAAGCAGAAGAAGCCGCTAGTAGGTGTGACAGTAGGACCGTCTACAGAATTACCAAAGAGCTCACTGGTGTCCAGAGCTCTAAACAACACCTGGTTAAAGACACAAACGGATCCCTGCTAATTTCGGATGAGGACCAGCTCATAAGGTGGAGGGAACACTTTTCTGCGGTTTTAAACCGCGTTTACGCCAGTGAAGTGAACCATATTCCTACTGAGCTACCCGAAGTAACAATTTCCCGAATACGCACCGTACCCCCCAGTAAAGAAGAAATTATCACCGCCATCAAAGCACTGAAGAACAACAAAGCGGTTGGACTTGACGGTATTCCTGCAGAGCTCTTAGGAGCAGTCCCAACGACATCGAACGAGCTACTGCACCCACTTATTAAGAGAGCTTGGGAAACAGAGAGCTTTCCTGAAGAGTGAAAAAAAGGAATGATTGTCAAGCTCCCAAAGAAAGGAGATCTCACACAGTGCGAAAACTGTTCTGCCTGCAGTAGCCAAGATAATAGCAAGGATAGTTTTGGACCGAATTAAAGACCACCTCGAAGACACACTCGACGCCGAACAAGTAGGTTTTCGCACTGGATCTTCCTGTGTGGATCACATCAACACCTTGCGGATCATCATCGAACAGTGCGTTGAATATCGATCACCACTTCACTTGCTGTTCATCGATTTTGAAAAGGCGTTCGACAGTGTCAATAGAGAATTTATTTGGCTTGCTTTGCGCAGGAGGGGCATCCCAGATAAATTGATTGCTATTATCAAGGCTACATATGATGGATCCAAGTGTCACGTTTTGCACAAAGGTAGGCTGTCACAGGAGTTTGAAATCCAAAGTGGAGTTAGGCAAGGCTGTATACTGTCACCAATACTGTTCCTGTTGGTGATAAGTGACGTACTGCACGCAGCTTTGTCAAGTGGAAATGGAGGAATTCAGTGGACTCTGCAATCTCACCTCAAACATCTGGACTACGCGGACGACGTATGCTTACTCTCTCATAGGATCATGGATCTCCATCAAATGACAACAAGGGTGGAGAGAGAAGCAGAAATCGTAGGGCTTAAGATCAACTCGGCAAAAACTAAAAGGATCAGCCTTGGAACTTCCTCATCAATCCAAGTAAATATTTCTGGACAACCGGTAGAGATGGTAGAGGATTTCCAATATCTTGGGAGTATTGTCTCTATGGGTGGCGGAACTGAACT
The DNA here is from genome assembly GCA_949320155.1 of Melangyna quadrimaculata. Classification (NCBI taxonomy): domain Eukaryota; kingdom Metazoa; phylum Arthropoda; class Insecta; order Diptera; family Syrphidae; genus Melangyna; species Melangyna quadrimaculata. Next base: position 231,401,556 of record OX439483.1, on the reverse strand, counting down.
GGACGTAAACAGCCGAATCAGAAAAGCAAAGGCTGCGTTCGGAATGCTGTCCAAAATATGGAGAAACAACTCTTTTAGCTTAAAGACCAAGTTTCGACTGTTCCGCTCCAATATTGATTCCGTTCTGCTTTACGGCTGCAGCACTTGACACTGTCACTAGAAAGCTGCAAACCTTCGTTAATAGATGTCTACGAAACATCTTGAGAATTTTCTGGCCCAACCGTATCTCCAATGCCGAACTTCATGCGAGAACGGGTCAGGAGCCCATAGACTCCATTATACGAAGAAGAAAGTGGCAGTGGATTGGCCATACGCTTCGAAAAGGCGATCGGTGCATTGCATCTCAAGCAATGCAGTGGAACCCGCTCACACAGGAGGGAAGACAAGTGGGCCGGCCTAGAAGTACATGGCGAAGAACGGTCGAACAGGAATCGGCACGACTGGGGTAAAGTTGGAGAGAGCTGAAATATATTTCAAGAAATCGTACACGATGGCGCGTAGGTGTAGTGGAGGCCCTATGTCCCGTAAGGGAAACATCACGGACGTAATAGGTCCGAGGACCTAAGTAAGTAGTAAGTAAGTAAGATCTATTGTAGTTAAGCCCTAACAATAAAAAAATCCAACTTATTGGTTATTTTTAATTTCTCTTACCTCTCCAAAAAGTGTGTTAATTACTTTTTGTTGGCCGAATTTTTCGGCCACTAGCCGATACTAGTTTGAAATAATTTTGTGAAGCTTGTGAGCAACGCACAGTTATGTTTTGTATATCAAAATTTTTATTAGATATTCAAGATTTATAATTTTTAAATTCGAAAATATTTGATGGGCGTGGTGAAAATATAAAAATAAAATTCGTTGAAAAAGCATGATCCATTTTGTATTTTTTGTTGGTAAATAAATCAATAAAACTAATTTTAGAGTGGATTTTATGGAAATAATAACTTAACTTTTAGAAGGGGATTAGAGCAATTGGTGTGTTGGTTTTGTTTTTCAAAATTAATTTTTCACTAACCCGGGGTTTAGACAAGCGAGTAGAACTAGTAGCGTTTATGTGTGTTAGTGTATCAGAACACGAGAGAGCCAACCAGTAGCCCAAATAGTATAATATTTTTGCCTGCGAGTAGCCTGCCAGTTATCCTACTAGTGTAGTGTATTTTTTAATTTATTTGTTTTGTTTCCATAGTTTCCATAATTTGTATATTTTTCTGTATGTAATATTTTTAAAAAATCATACTAGTTGACAAAACGCGCAGAGAGCTACTAGTTACACATACATCCATAAAACTAACACTATGATACAAATGCTACAAGTTCTACTCGCTTGTCTAAGACCCGGGTAAATCACATTTTTAGTATTAATTTTTTTAAGATTTTGCAAAAAATTTTAACACAGAAATTTAGATTATAAATTTCTACCGTAGCTTATATCATTTGCTAGTATCATTTGTTATGAACTACCAGGCATTACTAAAGTTTGAAAACTCTAAATTTGGCTAAATGGAGCTTTATTGTAATTAAGATAGATAGATAGATAAATAAAATTCTTTATTTTCATTCAAAATATACATTATAACTTAAAGCTAAGAATATAAGAACATGGCTTTGTTGCCGTCTGCCTGATAGACATTTTAAACGTTTATACATTATGAAACTTTTTTTTTTTTATGAAAAAAAGTAATATTGAATAAATAATAATAAATAATTTTACTCAGCAATTTGCATATATAATAATTGAATAATTGATAATCTTACATATTTATAAAAGATTAAGAGCACAATTTTGAATAGTTTATTCGTAAAAGTTATATAATTTTGCCGTGATTTTTAACACAAAAATTAAAATACAATATATAAATGATAAGTTCTAAAAACATTATTTTTTTTTTGGTTTTCCTATTTTAATAATTCAAAACATATAAAATTCAATTTTGCAGTGATTTGAAACACAAAAATTAATATAAATAGCCATTTTAATTCATAATAAATGAATAGCTGATAACTTTAAATATTTATAAAAGATTAAGAGCACAATTTTGGATAGTTTATTCGTAAAAGTTATACAATTTTGCCGTGATTTGAAACACAAAAATCAAATATAATATATAAACATGATAAGTTCTAAAAACATTATTTTTTTTTTGGTTTTCTTTTTTTTAATAATTCACTACCATATAAAATTCAATTTTGCAGTGATTTGAAACACAAAAAATAATATTAATAGCCATTTTATTTATTTATTTTTTTTTTTTTCTTAATCGCCATAACTGGAAGCATGAGCGCTCAAAAGCTTTTTCGGTAGGCTAAAGCATGCTTGCAAAACTTAAACAAATTCATCCAACCACTCAACCCGTTAAGAGTATCAAGAAGTTGATCCACAGACAAAAAACTCACTTGGAAATACAACCGTCGTATTTCTTGCAATATTGGACAAACTGCTACAAAATGATTAATATCCTCCACATCTCTTCTATTGCGAGGTCCGATCTATGAGGAACAAAGTTGAGGTTAAGGATCTCGACTCTAGCTCTAAAAATGGTACCGATCGCTTCCGCAGACATTTCTTTACAAAAATAGTTCGCATTTCTTGGCAATTGATGGTTTAGGCGCTTATATACGTTTCTGCTTGCCGATGAGGATGCTCTTTGCAGGTGTTCCAGATAAACTTTTTCATCAATTTTAGCAATCAAGCTAGCGAATATATTTTCCCACTCCTCGATATTATTTTCCGTTCAGGAGAATATTGTATCATGGGCTACAGCAAGCGCATTCCATTCTCTGAAGGGGGAGGCATTAGAACGAAGTAGTCTTAACAAAATTGTGATTTATCTCATTAAATTGCCCAGACTTTTTTTCCCTTTAGATTTACAAATAAAAAATTACTAACATATTTGTAGAAGAATGTAACACCTATAATTGTGTGTTATTAGTTTTTCAAAATTTATAAATTTTTCATTAACTTTTAACAATTTTCTAAGTAAATACACTCAAAAGGTATGAATTTTTCGCATTATGGCCAATTCTTTCTCTTTTAACAATTTATTTTGTCATGAAAGTGAATAATTTTGTATGTCTTATAACCTTTCATTTAATAGCTCATTTATAAATATCAAAAAAGTATTGCCCATGTTATGGCCATTTACAGGTATTTTATGTATATTTTAGCAAAAAGAAACAAATTGATCGACCAATAGACTGGATTTATGCAAAAATTTTCTTTCAATTATGTACAAAAATCCATATTAAAGCTTAAGGTTATCGTAGAAATATGTTTTATATACTCAAATAATTGTTGATTGGTATAAATTATTATAAAATTCAAATTTCTATAATCGGTTATAAAAAGTTATAATATTCACTATTTAATCAAAATAATGCTACTTTATCTGTTTAACCGTATAAGTTTTTAAAATTGTATAGATGTCTATTAATATTTTTTATATATTTTAATAGTGAGACAATGTTCTTTCTATAGACATCAAAGTTTTGAAATTCGGATAAGTACTATCCAATTTATAGCCAAGATAGAAATTTTTTTTTGGATTTTATCTTAAATTAAATATAGTAATAAATTACTTTTTTGGCACTGTAAAAAATATTTCTAATATAAAATTTTAATATTTGAAATTATTTTGTGAAGCTTGTGAGCAATGCGCACTTATGTTTTATATGTATATCAACATTTTTATCAGATTTTCAGGATTTATAATTTTTAAATTTTAAAATATTTTATGAGCGTGGTGAAATTATAAAAATAAAATTAGTTGAAAAAACATGATTTTTTTGTAAATAAATCAATAAAACTAATTTTAGAGTGGTTTTTGTTGAAATAATCACTAAACATTTATTAGCAATATTTTAGAAGAGGATTAGAGCAATTGGTGTGTTAGTTTTGTTTTTCAAAATTTATCAATTTTTTATTAACTTTTGCATTTAAAGTACCAAAAATTGAATTGATTTTCACTAAATCACATTTTTAGTATGAATTTTTTTAAGATTTTGCAAAAAATTTAACACAGGAATTTATATTATAAATTTTTACTCCAAATTCATGTACCATTTGTTATGAAATATTAAGTATTACTCAAGTTTGAAACCTCTTAATTTGGCTGAATGGAGCGTTTTTGTGATTTATTTTATTAAATTGCCCCTTCTTTTTTCCCGTTTGACTTACAAATACAAAATGATCACATGTTTGTAGAAAAAGGTTACACCAAGATATGTCCATCCTTTGTTTTTTTTTTTTAAATATATAAATTTTTCATTAACTTTTGAATTTAAAGTACGAAAAAATAAGTTGATTTTTCATTAAAACACATTTTTAGTACACATTTTTTTAATAGTTTTTAATTTTTATCTAAATTTCATGTATCATTTATTATGAACTATTTAGGTTTGCTCAATTTTGAAACCTCTAAAGTTGTCTAAATGTAGCTTTTTTTGTGATTTATTTATTAAATTACCCCTACTTTTTTCCGGTTAGATTTAGATATACAAAATTATTCACATATTTATAGAAGAAGGTTACACCTATAAACGTGCATCATTAGTTTTTTGAAATTAAAAAAAAATTTCAATATATGTAATATAAATTTGACGGGTCATTTACACGCCCTTTTAGTATGAAATTTTTCACCCCCCTCAATAATTTTTATACACAATTTTAGCCAAATCTCATAGCCAAATTCTGAGATCAAAATTTAAATAATCGTCTGAGTAGAAATGAAGTTATGATTTTTTATATTAAAAGAACTCCAATTAAAAATTCAATTGAGATAACGGTGCTCTCCACTGGTAGACGATTGTTGACAATGAACAAAGCGGAGCATTTCTATAGATTTTATTCGATTTTTTATGAATTTTAAAAAATCAATTGTGACGGTAATATAGGAGGTAGATTAAAAAGTGAGGTATTAAATTAATGGCTATTCTATTGAGATTAAATATAAGAAAAAACTAAATCAATCCATCCATACACCCACATGTTATTAAGTAATATGTGTGAACAATATTATATTGTGAATTTCTCAGCTCAACGGTACAACAGGAATATATTTTTTTTTATACAAGTTCCTAGGACATATAACTATAATTAATTTGTTCATTGCAAACCTCTACAACCGTTAGTTAAAAAGATATTAATAAAAAACCAAAAAAACAAATTTCATATAGGCAACATTTTTTTATTATTGTTAAAGATTTCTAAAAAAAATTTAAATTTATTTTATTTTAGAAGCTATCTATCGGATAGCAGGGGGATAGACATTGTTGATGCCATAAAAAAAAGTTAGTATTTTGATTGTTTTGTTGTTAGTTTGCACACCCATACAGCCAAACTGACAAGAAAACAAAAACAGACTTTTATATATTAGTTAAGATTAGTAATATAGAACGCCTTTGTACCTGAAATTCTTAGGTTACCATTTTTATAGTACAAGAATATTACGGCAATTTTTGTTTTACTTTTGACTCCTATAATATAAATAATCGAAAATCAAGTTGAACACACCGTTTTACCCATTACCAAATGCGTCGTATATTTCTACTTTCTTTTCATATCATATCAACGCCAACAAGTGTTGTCAATTGAAAACAATACATTGCATTGGCGATTGGCCAACAAGAGCCTTACAACAATTTTTCCGTGAGTGTGATGACATCTCACATTCACACTTGTTTTAATGCAATTTCTTCCCAGTTAAATATTGCAGATTATATAATGGATATATGTATCTTCATATTTTATTTAAAATAATGCAACTGATATTGATTGTAGGAAAAAACTTAATTCAAAAATTTCTTAACAAGTTTTAATTTGAGACTGTTAACTGACCATTCATGGATTTAACGAAGAATAAATGGTATCAACCTTTTTTATCTTATTTTTGAAGTAATACGCAGATTGTAGTTTGAATTCAATTGCAAACATAAAAAACTGCCAATTTTTTTTAAAACTAAAATTTAAAAACTTAAATTCTTTGTAATGAAAACCAGATAAAGTATTAACTATTTAAAAAATAATCCAAATCGACCTCCTGAAAAGAATAAAATAAAAACACAAACAAAAGAATTTCTTGTAAGTGTTTATTTTTTTTTTAGATTTTCTGTTTTTTTTTTTTATTAAAGCATTTTTAAAATCACAGCGTACAATTTAATATCCTCATCAGTCACACTTTAGGAGTAAGGACTTTAATAAATCGACCTATTGTACAATAAAGCTCCTTTCGTCTTGGTCAAACTTTCCTGTTTGACGTTAAATCCTTTAAGAATCCGCATCGTGAGTATAATTTCAACCGCAAAACTCTATAGGATTATATAATATATAATTGAAGCATCTGTAACCGCATCGCTTATAATCTATCAATTCACCACGGTCGCCAAACACTTGAAGATTCACTTGGAGTTGGACTGCAACTACCACTATCGCTGCTGCATTCCGAAGGAGGTGGTGTTATTGTTAAAGGACTACGATTGCTCTCGGGCTCGTAAAATCTACCAACAAGTGAGTTTGGTGTTACGAGTGGAAACATAGGGGTTGGTGAAGTACTTGAAGCATGTACCGTTGGCACGATAACTTGTAAATAGTTAAGACGATGTCCAAGGTGACTCATAAGCTGTGTTCCCAAATCCACGCTTACTCCTGGTATTGTAGCTAATGTTTTTGATACCTCATTTGCTGCATGCACGTATCCAGCACGAAAACTTTCTGCAATTGTTACTTTTGAGTCCTGAATTCCGGCAATAACACCGCCAAGGTGCAATTGCTTTTGGGAACGTAACTTTTTCATATGTTCCACAGTCAATTCAAGAATATCAGCCTTTTCTAACCGAGTTATGTGTTCGCCTTCCTGAGTAAGACACTCCACCATGATGTCTTTTAATTCATCCAAACACTTGTTAATCCTTGCGCGGCGTTTGCGTTCCAACATTGGTTTCATTACTTTACGGTACTGGTAGGTCTTTGACATTTCCATCTCGAGAACCATTATTTTTTTTTTTATTGTTTAAACTTCGATAAAATATTAAAATCACAAATTACAAAATATTATACTCCGTGTATAGAGATCTTTACTATGCAACGACTATGCAATAAATGAGTCGACTGGATGACTGTGCGATCACTTATAAAGGCTTCTTTCATCCTTTGCCCCTCGCTACAACCGGCTTACTTCTTCGAGGCTTAATGTTGTGATCGTGCTGGTTGTTGCCTTGCCTGCCGATCATCGCCGCCGGTCTCGTTGGATACTCACATAAAATAATAAAACAGCTCACAGAGATTGTTATACCGTGGGAAACTATTCTGGAGTCGATTTCTCACAGTCCTCACTGAGTGCGCACATGCCTGTGCCACTCCATATAACAAGACGTGTTTTTTATATATCATCTCCCCTACGTTTCTGTCCTCTTTGCCGTCTTATGAGATTTTTTTTTCTGTAGTCTTTCTTCTTCTTCCATAATTTTCTTTCTTCTTTGAATAATGCTATTGATTCAATTGTGTGCAGAAGAAGAGCTCGCTTTTGTTATACCCGTACCCGTGCTGTGTTATGGGCACCCGCTGGTCCCGCATTATGCTACTCCCGGTCCCGCTGCCGCTGCGTGCCGCCACCGATAATCGTTTGTCGTAGTCATCGTCTCGGCGCGGTGCGGCGGCCGGCGTAGTCTTCGTTCGCTGATCATTTTGATCTTCGTCATAGTTTCGTGCGACCTTAAGAACGGGCTTAGAGAGGCCTGGGTCTTGCTTCAGTACGATTTGCTGCACAGCGCATGGATAAATGCTATATACTATGGTCTCAAGTAGTACGGACAACGAATGGAAGATTATATTTAATAGAGCTTTGATTGACTTTGTCCAATGAAGGGGGAATGCGCGACGGGTGTACAGGAGTGCACTGACAGTACCTATTCGTATTCGTATTGTTGGCGATTGATGTTCCTGCTCGTTGAAGTGCGCACGATCGCTTGCTTGATCGCGTTCAGCTTCATACTAGTGGTGGCGCATTTAAGTTGATGAGCTTTGGAATGTGCCAACCTAACCTACTGTACTTAGCGTCAAGGGGTGGTAGGTGAGTCGATTATTTTATTTTCTATATGTGGTGTGGTATGTTCACTACACATGTATGGTAATGGCGATGGCTTGCTGCCTTCAAAGTATCAAACTTCAAAGAGATGCTATTGTTTTACAGTGTAGGTTTAAAATGCTTTTTATATTGCGTATTACAAATATATGCACATGCACATTCATGATGGTTGTAATGTCGTGTATGAAATATCCTATACTCTGACTTATGCAATGAGTAGATGTTTTGAAAGGGCCGAGAGAAATTACGTTTATGCGTCTTATTTTAAAAGAAACAAATCAGGAAAAATACTGTTTCACTTTTTGCATACATTAATGATGTTTGAGTTAAGCACGTGTATATTCTGGAATATAAGTTTGCATATTTTAAATTTCAAAGGAACCAACTTTTGATTGGAACATGAAACTTATTCTATTAGAATTCATATAATACAGGCTTACATAAAAGGGGTAATAGTTAGGGTGTTAAGGGAGCCAACCTTGCAATTCATTTTGACGAGTTGAGCTTTGGTACACTAATATTCCACATCCTAAATTTACTTTAAAGAAGTGTTGCCACGGTGACAACACTGGCAGACGGGAGATATAAGGGTTGCCTTCTGACCATGTTTTAATACGAAATTTCACATAAATTAGCCTATAAATCGGGAACCAAACATCGGTTGATATCGTGGAATATCTCGTTGGATTTAAAATACTTAAAGCCAAAGGAATATGTTAATTTGTTGACCCCTTCCCCGTCCTTGTACGTGGGGGTGCAAAATACCCTCAGCGGATAGGAGGTTTTATTTGTCAATTAATAATGGTTATAAAATGAATATTCATAAAATTTTAAGATGAACGTCGACGTAGAATTTCATACTATAAAGCATATCCGAAGTTCATTTTTATCCATGAAATAGTTTTTTGTATAATCGCTTTCAAAATGGGGGGAGGGGAAGGTGTAAGTATATAGAACCACTATATATTCGTCTTGGTATAATCTAAGCATATGGCACATGACCTTAGGGTAATTTTTAATGCCTAATCTTATGCAATCAAAATAATTTCAATATAATTTCCCTAGACAAAGTTATAACCTTTTTATAAAATGACGACTAAATTTTCAGTGGAACGAGCATAACATTACCAAATTTCAATGGTATGGTGATGAAACTAGGCACACGTGCCTCATTTGTCGTAGGAAATAAGAAACAACCGTGTCCATAAAAATATCTTGAGTGAAAAGGTGTTTTTTTTGATTGAAAGGGAAAAGTGAATAACTATTACCAGTAAACCCCTCCCAAAACTGGTATGTTGGTGAAACTTTGTAGAAATGTTGTAATTCTTGTTAGAATGAAAACTCAAAAGGATCCATGCAAATATATTGATTCCATGGCTGTTTTTTTTTTTAGGCAGAAGGAAAATTTGGGTTATAAACCCAACATTTTATTTTTATGTAATCGAGGTACACAATTATAATATGGTATATGATTTTAAAGTATTTTTTAACGCTCCAATTTAAGTAAACTTAAGACGATACAATCACCATTAAGAAAGTAATGGTTGTTTTAATGGAAACATTAATGTATTTCTTGAGTAGAGCAGATAAAACATTTTTCCTTAAAAACCACCTTTGACAATAGATATTTGAATTATCTTTTTGTATTCTTGGTAAGAATAAAAAACAAAACAATACTACCAACTTTCATCAACTTACTAGTTCTGGGGGGGGGGGGGTACGGAGCACAGTTTTAAAAATTTCTGTTTCACTCAAAAAACACCCTTTAGCCCCAGATATTTTTATTGACTCTTGTGATTCTTATTTCTTACGACAAATGAGATAATTATGCCAAGTTTCATCACCATACCATTGAAATCTGGTAATTTTATGCTCGTTTCACTGAAAATTTAGTCGTCATTTTATAAAAAGGTTATAAATTTTTCTAGGGAAATTATGTTGAAATTTTTTTGATTGCATAAGATTGGGCATTAAAAATTACCTTAAGGTCATGTGCCATATGCTTAGATTATACCAAGACAAATATAAAGTGGTTTGATATACTTCCACCTTCCCCTCCCCCAATTTTAAAAGCGATTATGCAAACAACTAATCCATGGATAAAAATGGACTTCGGATATGTTGTAGAATATAAAATTCTACGTCGACGCTCATCTTAAAATTTTATGTATATTCATTTTGTAACCATTATTTTCTGACAAATAAAAACCCTTATCCGCCGAAGGTATTTTGCTCTCCCGCGTACAATGGTGGGGGAGGGGTCACAAAAATGAACATATTCCTATGGCATCAAGTATTCTTAATTCAACGAGACATTCCACGACATCAACCGATGACTGGTTCTCGATTTATATGCTAATTTATGTGAAATTTCGTGTTTAAACATGGTCAGAAGGCAACCCTTATATCTCCTGTCTGCCAGTGTTGCCACCGTGGAAACACTTCTTTAAAGTTAACCTAGGATGTGGAATATTAGTGTACCAAAGTTCATCCCGTCGGAATGAAGTGCAAGGTTTGACCTAAAATATGGCCTTAACGCCCTAAATATAAGTTAATGTTTCACCGGGACAAAGAATAGTTTTGAATTCGCGTGGATGGTTGTCAGGAGCTCTACTTTTGCCTCTTTTAGCTATGAGCGATAAATTGTCAATTGACAATAACTTATTTTAAGGCTCCTTAATCCTTTATTTGTTTAGTTTTTAAGGGATACTTTGATTTAAGGGAGTTTTAATCCCTTAAATCAAAGTAGGTACTCGTATTTTCAATTTTTCTTATTGAAAATTCGATAGCAAATAATGTATGGGATATTCTTTGTCAAAAATTTTACAAAACTTGCGACCGAAAGCATTTATACTAAAATGACACTTTTTGCTTCAAATTTGGTACTTAGTGATTTTATGTGATTTACTAGAGGACAAAATCAAATTTTTGTTTAACCACATCTAAAATGAATAGCTAGCATTTTTCAGGACCTGAAGTGTTCGAACTAAGAACTAAATATCCTGTAACCAAGCGAGAAATATCGTCCCCAATGAATTTTATAGCTGAATTCTTCAATCAATTCACTAGCCAAATAATAAAAGGAAACGTCATGCAATGATTTAGTGAGTAAAGAGTCATGCGAGGTTTCCTCAGTTCATAGATTTGAACCCACCTTTTGCTTTGTGTGTAGAAAACAACAAGACAACAGCAATCAATTCACTAGCCAGATAATACAAGGAAATGACATGTAATGATTTAATAAGTGAAGAGTCATGCAAGGTTTCCTCAGTTTATAGATTTGAACCCACTTTCTGCTTTGTGTTTAAAAAACAACCCTTTCTGTCGTTGAATCAAAAATTGATTTGATAATTGAATTTTCATAACCATTTTCATAGAAAATATTGAACTGATGAATAAACCACATACATTTATGCAGTGAATTCATAGATTATGCAACCACCATGTTTTTCATCATCTGGGTCGGTGAATAAACAACTTCCAACGAAGTAGTGATTTCGTTGGCGAATTTGCATCGGATTTTCATCATGTGCTTCCCGCCTAGGACATGCCCATGTTTATTTCATCAAAGGAATCAGCTGAAAAGTGGACGGTGCAGCTGCCATTCCTTAAGGAAAAAGCTGATTTTTCCTCAGTGAATTTTTGAATTTTTCCCGCTGGGAAGTTTCATTTTTGTATCTCATTCCAAACATGCTAATAATAAAGTCTAAATATTGCAATTTTCCACAATTTCAAATTTTCAAGCAGCAATTAGGTGTATAAAGAGTTGGCCAAATGAGTCCAATAGAGGCTTTAGTTATTCTGTGTTATTAACTTAATATCTGACAGATATTAGAAATATAATTTGCAGTGTGTTAATGCTGTAAATTTTAGAAACGTCGGTAGCCAACGACCTAAATGTTGCGTCTTAGAAAGGTAACAATTACAGCTTTAACTGATGAGGTCCACTGTAGTTGTTATCAGGACCGAAACGCATTGGACTTCTATTGCATTGGCGGATCCACGGGGGGTCATGACCCCCCAGAAATCAAGAGACAAACAATTTTTAGTTATGTATATTATAAAAAATGAACATGAAAGAAACCTTTTGTTAACATTTGACATGCTTAAATACATTTTCATGCTTTATTCTTATTATGCTGAGATTTGAATTAAAAAAGTGCTCGGTATAGGTACTCACGTCGCGTAGCCAAAATAACAACAACAAAGTGAAAAGATAGAAGTGGTGTTGTCTTGTATTCTTTCATATTTCATTCATGCTACAAGAGCAAGTTCGAGCGCGATTCAATCGTCCATTTTATTTCTTGTCAAATTTATTATTTTTACTTATATACTTATTTATTGTCCTTTAAAATCAGACTTCATGTTGCACATTCATCAAACATCAAACTATGCGCCAAAAGAGTAAAAACAGAGATCAGACGCAACAAATCAAAAAGTTAGTAACTTTTGCCAATGCTTCAGCAAAACGCCACAAAGTGTACAAGGAAGATCGTGAAGGAACTTGGTGAATGTTTGCAATGCCCTTGGAAGAGTTTCCTCTTAGGAAGACGCAAGTGATGCTCAGTGCCTTCCACAGGCCTTAAGAGGTTAAGAGTTTATCATTGCATCTGTTTGTTTATGTGACGTCTTAGGTGAATTATTTTGATTAATCGCAAATATTTTTCTTGTCAGGCGTTACTGTATTACTTAGCCGTTTCCTTCAGAAACCCTCTTTAGAACTCAAGAGATCAACGGACGCAATAAGTGATGTTGTAAGCTTATTGGAGGAGAAACGACGAGGTGCAAATTCTGTTTTCGAAGATCTTTATTCAGAAGCAGTAGAGATTGATATCGTTTTAAGACGACTTAGAATAGTTTCCAAGCAAATACACAGAACAAATAACCAGCCAGACCAGTCTGTAGAGGAGTATATCTGAAGAGCCTTTTATATTCCTCTGCTCGATTCTGTATTGGCAGACTTAAAAGATCGTCCTTCTCCAGATGTGCTTGCATTATTTCAGCTGGGAGTGTTTTTGCCAAAAACTACAGGCACAGAATCTGACTTGGAATCTGTACGTGCAATCACAAAAGTGTACAGCCAGCTTTTTAATCATCCCCCTATTTCAATGGTTGTCCAAGAATTCCAGCTATGGATTAAAAGATGGGAGAGAGAAAATTTGGAGAAGGTCGGACACTTCCAGAGACTCTCCCGAAAATATTAGATGTTTGTGATGCAGCATTATATTCAAACATATTTATAATGTTGCAAATACAGGCTTCACTTCCTGTTAGTGTCGCAACAGCTGAGCGGTCAATCCCAACTCTAAGGCGCGTAAAACTTGGCTACGGGCAAATATGGTAGGAGAGCGCCGCACCGGCCTTGCCTTAATGAATGTTCATTGAGATATACATAGATGTCGATGTCGATGAAATAATAACAAGATTTGCGCAGACAAAACAAAGACAGCTTGATTTTGTTATATAAATTCTAAACAAATTAAAGACATGTGTTTTTAAATACAAACAGATGTACAATGTACATATAAATGCACGTAATGTATAGAATAAATCGTTATTTGTTGTTAAACTGTTTCTAAAGATTTGCATTTTTGTATTATGTTTATTACTAGTATGTAGGTACAGCAACAGCATGTTTATTTTTAGATACCTACAGGTATGTATAATTGTATATTCTATACATTTTTCTCGGTTGACTGCCTCTAAGCATCATGCGACTCCCCCCCCCCCAAACTGAATTCCTGGAAACGCGCCTGTTCTATTGTTTAGGTTTTTTCTTTCTTTATGATATTAGCTTGTTACACTCAAAAGTCAAGACACTGGATTAAGTTGAGAATCATGAATAATCATTCAAATTTATGTATTTATATCTACGAGTTTGAAATTTTCTGCACCAATTTTGTAAATTAAGAAAAAGTGCTATGTTTAAGCTTTAAAATAGCATCGCTTAGATCTCTTTAATAGATACATTCGTAATGCTTAATCAATTAAGCATTAAAATGATGTTTTGAAAATGTTTGGAGAGGGGCATGACGTATGCGAAAAATAAATAACGCAGCGCGGCTGAATTGTATAAACTTTAGATTATGGGAAAAATCCTCCTCAACGCTGGATTTAATTCTTGGAAAGAAGAAAAGCAAGAAATTAATCATTTGCAAAAACAACACAGAATTTTCTCCTGCTTCCGAATCTATATGCACATTTCAGAAGTTTGACAATTTCTCATCTTTTTCGCCTTTGTTTCTGAGGCAATTTTTAGTATTCCGGTTTTATAACACATATGAGTCCCCAATGGCTGGCAAAATTGTTGATGCCTAGGGCGGCCGACCTTGAGGAAATCGTCTTATCTGTGGTGTTATTAAATGGTATGGCTATTTCTGGAATTTCTTAAACTAACAAAAAATATTGCTTTCCACAATTTTACAAAAATAAACCTTTTCATAAACAAAAAAAAAAAAAACATTTTTTTACTCTTGACTTTTTTAATAATTTCTTATAACAAATAAACCATCTCAATAAATATAAAACATCTTCATATTAAATATTATAGTACTATACTATACCCTCGTCCGTTTTCATGTTTTATAAAAATATTTTCTCATATTAACTTAAATTTAATCGAGAAAGAAAATGTAAATAAAAGTAAATATTGAAATCCAGCTTTTGATTTCAAAGTGACATGAATATTATTTCAATGCGCGTCCACTTTAATGTTTAAGAATGAAAACAAAAAAAGCACCCGCTTTCATTAAAATTGACGAAAATGATTAAGTAGTCAATAAAATAATAAGAGTTCGTATGCGCCCGAGTGCACCATCATTGTTTTAGGGGCCAGTTATAGCTATCATTGAGAACCATCATTGAAAAAGTTAGCTGTTTATTTTGAGACCCTTGAAAAGTTTAATTATTAAATATTTTAATGCAGAAATATAGCTTACGACTTCAAAAATATTTCTCCTCCAAAAAAAAATTCATTTTGATCCATATCTTCCCCATAACATAACTTTTAATTTTTTCAATGATCATTGGTAAGGTAGTTCATCATTGAAAAATTAAAAGTCATTTTATGAGAAGAGTTGTGCCAAATTGAATTTTGTTTTACCTAGAAATAAATATTAAGTCAATTAGCTTTACTTTGGCATCAAAATAATCGTATATTTTTTCTTTAAAATCTCTCAAAATTGACAATTAATATTTTCAATGATGGTTTTCAATGATAGCTATAGCTGGCCCCTTACTACCGTTTTTATATATAAAAGTATGATAGGATAGAACAAAGTTTTTATTGTAGATGAATTTGTATATATCTATATTTTACCACACAAAAACTGGATTGCACAATTTACAAAAAAAAATTCTAATTTTATGTAGAAGGAAAAGCTACTAGAAAACACCTAAATGTTTAAAGAAATACAATTTCCAAATATATATTCATGTGTTTGCCTGTCGATGGACGAGACTAAAGATTAAACCCAGATATTCAACGTGAATTCCCATCCCAACGCATTTATCATTATACATCACGGGCGTTTTAACCAAATAAAAGGAAAATAAATATTTCATATAACCTTTTAGACAGAAAAATTCCAAGAAAGCTGAATTTTGTTGATGTCTTAAAAAGAAGACTTATTTTGGATATGGATTTTTGATTGATGATAAATATGCTGAATCCCTGCAATTATAGTCAAATTTCTGCCGGGCCAAAATAAGTCTTACTGTTTAAAAGTGTTGATGTTTTCTCTCAGCAATGAAATCAAATTTTATCCAAAATGTACGAAAATAGTACCTACTACTTTTGTAGCTTTTTTAGAATGCTTGGAGTAACGAACTCGGGGTAATGTATACCTTACACCAGGCACGAGGCGTGACCTTTTTTGGAAGCGGAAGCACTCAAAGTTAAACTTAAAATTAAAAGTCCTTTATTCAAGATAATATCGCTTTAAAGGGACTTTATTATTTATAAGTTTTAAACATAAAATGTAGGTATACTTCTTTTTTTAAGAAAATTTATCTATGATCATAGAATATTTCTTTGTCTCAAGATCATTTCGCTTTAATTGCACACTCACGAAATCCTCAACCTTAAATTCGTTACAAAACACCACCCACCTTCTGATGAATAAACATTTACATTTGACAATGCGATGTGCACACACGCAGACAAAAAAACACAACACGGAACACACAAGTGTTATTATGAACTTGTCTACCCCTTTGACAATGAAACTGAACTCATTTACAGTCAGAAAAAGAAAACAACTCATATCGGCCCTTACCTGCTCTACTTTTGTTCTTACAAATTTTCATAATGAATTCACTCAATTCATTCTTCACTTTTTATGTGAACGGCAAGAAATCAAAAAAAATTACTTCCAATGAGATGGAGTGAGAGTTGAAATAGGCGATATACAAGAATGCCTAGCTGGTATACATTCCAAATATTTGTAAGCAAGCATTTTCGTGCGTGTATTATATTATATTATGATATTATGAGCTTTTGTAGTTGTAGTTAACATTTTTTTTTTCTGAATGACTTTTATAATGAGAATATTATTAATTTACTGAAGAGATTAAATGAAATCGTATAATTTTGTGAATTGCTTAACGGAAGCACTCTTTCCAGTATTCCCATCAATATATGGACGCTTCGTCCCTGCCTTACACATTTTTACTACACAAACAAAATGTATGTACATATGTGTTAACACTCCGGACGAATTTTCAAAAAACTTGAATTTTGTTTAAATCGATTTTTTTTTTAATTGTGATTTGTAATATTGTTTATTCTCTTAAAAGAAGCTCTTGTATAAAATTGAAAAATAAAAACTAATTTTATTGGACTTATCCAAAAGAATGTCGAATATATGAAAAATTAATATATGAAAAGAAGTGTAAATAACAATGCAAAGTACATTTTTTTCCCTTTGAAAGAAGACTGTATTAATTAAAGAAAACTTATATTTTTATCAAAATTGTTGAAGCCGTTTTCGAAAGAAATAAAATTTTTCTAAACGGTTTTTCAACATTTACTTACTAAGTACCGATATTTTTAGTTCTAGGAACAAGATTTTTACAAGCAGCTAGATAATATATATAAGATAACAAAATAAATAAAAAAAAAAATAAATCGGGTGGCAAAACGGCTTATGAAGAACCAGGGCCTAGTGACTAACAACTCGAAACCATTCCTGTGTGCGCCTTTCGACAGGAATGGAAGGGACCTACAATTGTATGCCGAATCCGAACGGCTAGACGAGACGCACTTATTCGTGACAAGTGATACTCTTGGAGGATTTGTCAATTCCTCGTAAGAGGCAGTAGCCCTGAAGATAAGAATATATAAGTTATTTTAAACCAAGTTTTAAGGTAATTGTATATAAGGTATAATTTATTCTATCTCTTTTAAATTTAAGCTCGCCATTTAAAAAGAGATTTTTTGAAATTTTCATAAAAATTTTATTAATTTCCCTTTTTTGACAGACAGTTTAAATTGAATGGAGAGTGAATTAATTAGGGCAGTCGTTTTTTCAAATATTAAGTTAAAAACAATCAAAATTTAAAAAAAACTGTTTTTAAAAATGTTTTCGAGAAAATCAAAAACTATAAATAACCATTTTTCCAAAAAAAAATTATTTCCGAAGAAGTTGCCTTCTTTAAAGTAAATAACTCATTTTTTCCCAAAATTTCAGAAACTTGTTTTGAGAAAAATAATGTTTTCCTCAGCGACTGAATACACTTAATTTTTGATCTTAAAAAAAATCAAAAAACCTGTGGGGATATTACCCAGATGAAATCAGGTAAATCAAGCCATTTACCAAGACAGACAGACAGAATTGCGGAACCAACTTTTTTCGTCTTCTCTATGTTATCGTAATAGCAAGTTTTTTGAAGATCTCTAGGTCAGTTTCAATTTTTATATTTTTAGCATATACGAAATGGTTTTGACTGCTAAATGTATGTGTATGTCACTCTTTCATTAAGAATTTCGTCGGAAAAAATTTTAATGCATAAATCTTATTTCTACTTTCAGAACAGGGCCAAGCGTCATCTTAATTTACAAAATAATTTTGAGCAAAGTTTGCGCTTTAAATTTTCTCCTGTCCTCTTTTTTTTTCTATTTAAATATGGGTGAAGATTATCAACTAAAAATCTAACACCAAAAATTAACGATTTTTGGATTAAATTGACAATTTGCTCGGCTTTGTCTTTACCATTGACTGACCACACAACCGATGATAAAAAACCGGAGAAAACAATATGTGCCATATGGATCTTGTTAACCACCAACTCAATGGCTCATTTCAAGGTATTTTTTTTTTTGTTCGAAACAAAGAAAACCACTGAAAGAACTGAGGAGATACAACAAAACAAAATTCAATATAATGTGTACATATGTATGCAGCTATTTCTGAATTCTAAGTAATTGGACAGTGAGACCAAACATCCAATTAAAATTCAGATGCAATCGATCTGTGTAGGAAAGATACCTGGGAATCCTATCATGTGGAGGCACATTTATAACATTTAGAGAAGGCCTCACGGTAGACACCAGACGAATTATTTTACATTTTATCAAGCTGGCAGTCAACGAGAACGCCGGCAACCTCATCGAGCCTCGACGAAGCTTGAGTTGAGATAGAGAATAACATATGAATTCAAATCTATTTATGCAGGTCAACAACTACTTAAGTTGCGACGACTGCTCGTCAAGCGGACACTTAACCATACATATATGTATGTTCTGCTACTATTTGTAGCAACCCGACTAGATTGGCTCATTAATAATTTCCTACTATACCCTCAATATCATGACCCGCTGGACGGGTCGAGGAAGAGATTGAAGTCGGTCACACACTATCTATACGTAAATCCGATCCAAAACGCGTTGCTGAATTAATTTATCACCACCGCAATCGAATAATAAAACGAGTCTGCGCCGCATGCTAGGGCTAGCTTAGACCTCCTTTTACCCGCTCTTCCCCGTCTAAACACTCACACGAACAATAATCGTACACCGCGATCTCGCGCGCGCGTTCAGACCGTGGGAAACAAACTCGTGCCGAGCAGTTAAAGTTGGGTCTGGTTATTTTATTTTTCTTCGTCGTATTGCAATCTTTCTCGTTATTTGTAGCTTGTTGTTGTTGACATCGTGCCTTTGGAGCCGTTTTTTCTTTTTCTTTTTTTTTTTTTTTTTTTTTTAATTTATCCCCCTTCGCAGCCCCATTCCCGCCGCATGGATCAGTGATCTGTTGATCTTTGATGTGAAGTTTGGGACAAGGCATTCGTTGTCGTCGTTGTCTGTTGCTGTCTGTTAGCTGTGCTAATGCTGAGAAATGTTGACGGAGATTGTGAAAATGGCTCGTGTGGCGGTAGCTAGAGGATGCGGAGTAGGTGTGGTTGCTTTGTTAAAAATAAAACATAAAAGTCACTCAAGCACGGGCACAGCGCCAATTGACATTTTGTCCGTTGGCTTTCAGAATCAATGACTAAGTGAATGGAATCTATAAGCAGATTATATAGTTTTTTTTTTAATCTTAAAGCTAAAGCTTGAATTACCTACTTTTTATCTTGTATACAATGGTTTTGAACCAATGAATGAAATCAATGCTCAAGAGCGGGGGGTTTATATTTTAGTTTTATTACTTAATGACTTCCACACGATGATGACTAGTTGAGAGGTTTTAATTGTACTCCGGTAGAAATTTATAGGTTTTTATGTATTGTTGTGAGGTCTTGATAATCCGGCTTGGTTTTCATCAAAGATGATTAACTGACGATTTGAACAACAAATCTTCTTTATTAATTCTAAGAGGAACAAATCAGCAGGTCTGTTGACTTTCTACTGCATATTGCAAACAATACTAATCTCATGCACTTTCGCAAAAGTTGTGGAAACGTTCTGATGAATTTTTTGGCAATTATGGTTCTTAGTTGTATTTTGTACAGAATTAAATTTACTTACTGTTACTGTTAGAATTATCATACTGTTTATTTTAATTAAGAATTGTTCTTATAAAATAAATATGTATTTGTACCTACTTGAAGAAATCTGCTTAAACGAGATTTTGTGTGCATAACTAACAATATAAAAATATTTTGTTTATGAAATCAGCTCACCTTCTTTTCTCAAAGCTTTATTTGGATGAAAAATGTTCGAAATAAGGCATTATCATTTTTGATATTATGTTTTAGCTGTAGATACATTATTAAAAATTTTAAAGTGGTATACCAAATCTGTATACATACAAAAATATTTTTGAAACAAATCAAATGGCGTACCTACTTTGTTTTGAGCAAGATGTATTTTAATATTTTTTACAACGTATTTATACCAACCCACAATTTCTAATCAAATATATAGAAAGAGATTTTTTAAAGTATTAGTTTGTGTCAAAGGTTTCGAGGTTTTAATCAAAACTCACATTACGATAATGAAGTTTAAAAAAGTGATTTTCGTCAAGCCGTCCCTCGGGGTGTTTTTCTGTGCGTCTGCGCGTCGTACATCGAGCTAGAGCCTTAATGGTTTGACGAATTTGCTTCAAATTTGTTGTGAAGCATTTTTATGTTCCTCTAGGGAAATTAATTTGACTCATCTTTAACGGGTAGCTGCCATGCAACGATTTAGGTTTTATCAAGTTTTCTCAATAACGGCTTAAACGATTTCGATTAAATTTCGTACATGTTAATCTCAAAAACAGCATACCACGTTTTTACAGCTTTAAGCTATACAATCTAGTTTAATGTAACGAGAGCAAGTTCATGCGATCCATTCGTGAACATTTTTTTTCCATTTTTAATGGTGAAACACAACTTGAACCTAAAACCCCAGCCTAAAACCACCACGGTCTAGGACGTAAGTGACGTATTCGACAGACAATCGAATATGCGAGAGGGATGAAATCTCAAGGGTAATGTGGCAACATTCAACGAATATGAATGAGATTTGTTTATTGATTTTTTTTGGAACTGCACCGTATACAGAAAGCGTTAAGTTGTGCTAGGTCAGAACAACAAAGTCAAATTGTATGGGTGGGTTTGTCCCACCAAGAAAATATACTTTTCTTTTTTATAGCAACTCCCCCCTCCCAAAAACAAACATCAATTAAGGCTCCCAATACATGACTTAGGAGATAAACCTTAGTTTGTTTGCTTGTTTATTATTTTCCAAACAAATTTGTTCATCCTCAAAAAAAGAATGATATTAAGTTTTTATTTTTTATAACAACACCCCTTAAAACTAGTCTAACGTCTAAAAATCATAAATAAAAACATGGAAGGGGCCAAGCGGGTTCGTTTTTTCACCGCCTTTTAATGATTTTCCATATCAAAAATAATCAAGTGTTGTCTGTTCACCCTTAGTTTAAAACATATTTAACATTTCTTTTTTATAGCAACTATCATAAATCAAAAACGTTGTCTACCGCTCCTTATTTATAACTCCGAAGGATGAATATTAAACTATCATTGCGTTCGGATTTCCATCTCTCGTTCATGTTTGCCCAGAAAAAGCTAATGTTAAACAACCTCAGGGGGTCAATTCTGGTTTTGTAAAAAAGTGAATCGATAAATTCGTTTTCACATTCGCTTTCATCCATTGCTTTCACTTTTTCCATTCACTTGATGCAAAAAAGCGATTCTCGTCCAGTAAATGAAAACTTGGTGGTGAATTCAATATCATTCGCTGTGGTAGGTAAATAATTTTGTTGTGAACTTTGTTTGCTATTGTGAATGCTTAATGTCAAAACTAAACTAAAAAAAATAATTTTTCCATCGTTGTTAATTGTTTAAATTTTTTCAGTCTTTTTGCATTCAATTTATACAAATTTATTAATTACAATATTTTTATTTATTGCCTTCAATATATTTAAGACTTCTTATTCGAACAGATCGTCGAAATGTGCAGAGGATGGATATTAACATTATTTGTGATAATGTATTGTGTTAATTTATCTACAATTTTTAGGAATAAAATGAGGATTATCAGGCGAAACTTAAGGGACAATGAAAATCCTTTCGAATGGATCAACAAGGAAAATTTTATTTAATTGTACAGCTTTCCAATACACTTATGCAGAACCCAAGTCTCCTTCTACTGCTGCGCAGCTTTGTTGGCTCCTCCTTATGCATTCAAATCATTACCTAAAGATCTACACGCATTGTCCCGTCGTCCCACTCCATCTACTAACACAAATCTACAAAAATCATCAAGTTTATCTATCATAATGCTATCTCGGGATTAACTTCTAAAAAGCTAACAAGAGAATCTTTTCGAGCATTGGCCACGCTGTTTCTCCTATTTTTCTTTAAATATATTTCATCAACATTCATTTTCACTTTTTCACATCAAGATTCACTAACTATTGAGCTCGTGAAAGGAAATTATTCATATGAAAGTTTTTGACGTTTGATTTCATTTTTTCACAGAACGAGAATCGAATTAAGTGTGAAAGAGTGATTTTCACACTAAATTTTATTTCACTTTTTCACAGAATCAGAATTGACCCCGAGGAGGAAAAATATAAAACTTTTAATTTGTATAGCTAAAAAACACACTTATTTATTTTATTTTATTTGTTAGGAAAATGGTTTCAATTGCAATCGTTTGTACATCGTTTGCCCATGTCAGCCCAGTAATTTCTGTTTTATAGCAACACCCCAAAACAAAAAAAAACTCGTCAACCCCCCTACATGATTCCCTAAGAGAACGGAACTGAGTGTATTCATTTGTCCACTGCTTGGTTATGATTAACCACCAAAAATAATACTTTGTCCACCTTTTGTTAAAACGTTTTTAGCATTAATAAACGAGTAAATCATCATGTTATCAAAGGAGAATGGGCAAAGTGGTCTACCCACTCAACAGTAATGTGTTGTATGTTGTTGAAAAGGTAATTTTACTGACTTCATTTCATTGTATGACCATTAAGCTCTAAACTATGGGGTTCGTGAGATATTCGGAATCAAAGCACCGAAAAAGACAATAATGCATTTCTTCATTGGTAGTGTGTCCTCATACCTACATTAATCTGTGATACATCGTTGAAAAGATAATTTTGTGTACTTTATTTTTGTATATAGCCGTGAAGACGTAGAACATAGGGTGAAAGAGATATGTGGGCATACAAATCGGCAAATATAACAACAATGCAATTCTTCATTTGGTACTGGTCTACCGACTCAACAGAAATGAGTCATACGTCGTTGTAAAGGTTATGGCATTTGCTTCATTTCATTATATGGCAGTTAAGCTCTAAACCATGGGGTTTGTAAGATATTCGGCTCTTAAGCACAAAAAACAGCAATAATGCAATTCTGCATTGGTAACTTATCAACCAAGTCAACAACTATGAGTCATGTGTCGTTGAAAAGGCTGTTGCGTGTACTTCTTTTTATTATATGACCGTTAAAGTGTAAATAATGGGATTCGAGAGATATGTGCCAAAAACGCTGAAAAGTGCAGTAATGCAATTCCGCACTGGTAGCTGGTCTTTCAACTCAACAGAAATCTCTCTTATATCTTTGAAAACGCTATTGCATGTACTTCATTTTGCAATATGCCGTTTAGCTGTAGACCGTTTGTCTAGCGTTTATTGCGTGGATTTTCATAGCAATGCTTACTCTGGAGTTAGTGCGGTTTAAGATGGAGTCAGTGTTTAGACCCTAGGGCCTCTCATTTTGCGAATCTCTTACGGAACTTCATTTTGGAAAGTATTTTTTGAACCCTACTACCTAATCAATAAAAGCCACATAACAAAATTAAGTAAACCTAATTTTCATTTACCATGGACTTATTATTGTTGAGTTTGTTGAACAGTTACCAATGCAGAATTTTATTTTTGCGTTTTTTTGTGCTTAAAAGCCGAATATCGTACGAACCCCATGGTTTAGAGCTTAACTGCCATATAATGAAATGAAGCAGATGCCATAAGCTTTTCAACCACGTATGACTCATCACTGTTGAGTTGGTAGACCAGTACCCAATGAAGATGTGCATTTTTGTTATATTTGCCTATTTTGATAGACAAATACCTCTTGAACCCCACGGTCTACAGCTAAACGGCATATTGCAAAATGAAGTACATTCAATAGCGTTTTCAAAGATATAAGAGAGATTTCTGTTGGTTTGAAAGACCAGCTACCAGTGCGGAATTGCATTACTGCATTTTTCAGCGTTTTTGGCACATATCTCTCGAATCCCATTATTTACACTTTAACGGTCATATACTAAAAAGAAGTACACGCAACAGCCTTTTCAACGACACATGACTCATAGTTGTTGACTTGGTTGATAAGTTACCAATGCAGAATTGCATTATTGCTGTTTTTTGTGCTTAAGAGCCGAATATCTTACGAACCCCATGGTTTAGAGCTTAACTGCCATATAATGAAATGAAGCAGATGCCATAAGCTTTTCAACGACGTATGACTCATCACTGTTGAGTTGGTAGACCAGTACCCAATGAAGATGTGCATTTTTGTTATATTTGCCTATTTTGATGGCCAAATACCTCTTGAACCCCACGGTCTACAGCTAAACGGCATATTGCAAAATGAAGTACATGCAATAGCGTTTTCAAAGATATAAGAGAGATTTCTGTTGAGTTGAAAGACCAGCTACCAGTGCGGAATTGCATTACTGCACTTTTCAGCGTTTTTGGCACATATCTCTCGAATCCCATTATTTACACTTTAACGGTTGTATAATAAAAAGAAGTACACGCAACAGCATTTTCAACGACACATGACTCATAGTTGTTGACTTGGTTGATAAGTTACCAATGCAGAATTGCATTATTGCTGTTTTTTGTGCTTAAGAGCCGAATATCTTACGAACCCCATGGTTTAGAGCTTAACTGCCATATAATGAAATGAAGCAAATGCCATAATTACAACGACGTATGACTCATTACTGTTGAGTCGGTAGAGCAATACCAAATGAAGAATTGCATTGTGGTTATATTTGCCGATTTGTATGCCCACATATCTCTTGCACCCTATGATCTACGTCTTCACGGCTATATACAAAAATAAAGTACACAAAATTATCTTTTCAACGATGTATCACAGATAAATGTAGGTATGAGGACACACTACCAATGAAGAAATGCATTATTGTCTTTTTCGGTGCTTTGATTCCGAATATCTCACGAACCCCATAGTTAAGAGCTTTATGGTCATACAATGAAATGAAGTAAGTAAAATTACCTTTTCAACGACATACAACACATTGCAGTTGAGCGGGTAGACCAGCTCCCATACATTTTTGCCCATTCTCCTTTATTCAAAAAAAAAAAAATCATCATAGATTGTATTCGAATTTGGAATTGGCTAATTCCGTTTTATTTGAAAATAAAAATCATTAAATTTATAGTATCTTTTTGTTTGGAAATAAATAATTATTGTTTGTTAAATTTGTAGGGTGAAGAAAATTTTTGTTTGCTGGAATTACTTGAAAAATGGTTGACAAACGATTGCAAGTTTCTTGATTGTAATAATTTTTCCCATTTCGGCCGATTTTGTGTAAAGGTACCTACTATTTTACCCGTACTAGTGAGCTTCACGGGGTTTAAATCCCCGTGGAAAGCTGTTGGGGACAGCCAACGAAAGAGGGGGGGGGGGAGGAGTGTTCCCACTAAGGCACTTCTCCTTTCATCGAGGCGGCAGAGGACGAATTCTCTAGATGGAATCAACGGTGGCGTCTACAGTTCCAGTTAGGTTGAACTACTTAGTGAACACCTTATATGGGCTACTTCGACATATTTGTAGCTCAGTCCTATAAGGAGCGGTTTATCCGGCTCCCTACCCTTGGAGTTATACGAAGGGTCTGGTCCTCCGCGTCGGGGGTTGTGCGTCGGGATAACTTCCCTACCACGTAAAAAAAAGTTGTTCCGAAACAACAAAAAGCCTCGGATATGGATGATTTTAAAGTTGACGACCCCAGCAAACGAAACAAGGACAATGAATTTCGGATCTGCACGTGGAACGTCCTGTCCTTATACAGAACACGTGCAGCCGAACAATTAGTGGAGAACCTGGACAGGCTAAAGGCTGACGTAACAGCCATCCAGGAAGTGCGATGGGATGGAGAGGGCATACGGAGACTGAAAACGTGTGACATCTACTACGGCGGGTGCTTGAAAGAACAGGGCCAGCGGCTCTTTGGTTGTGGTTTTGTGATAAGGGGAAGACTTAGGCAAGAAGTCTTGGGCTTCCGAAGTGTAAGCGAACGCCTGGTCACAATCCGCATCAGGGGCAAATTTAAGAACATTTCGCTGATCTGTGTTCATGCCCCCCATGAAGGGAGAGAGGACTCAACCAAAGAAGCATTCTACGATCTCCTGGAGACAACGTATGATATGTGCCCGAAGTACGACGTGAAGATCATTCTTGGTGACTTCAACCCAAGATTCGGAAAGGAGGGCATCTTTGGTTCGATAGTCGGAGGACACAGCCTACACGACGAAACTTCCGGCAACGGACACAGGCTGGCAGACTTTGCGGCGGGGCGAAATGTCATCATCTCAAGCACAGCGGTCGCGTGATCAAGTAACCGTCAACCAAATCGACCACGTTGCGACAGACGCGAGACATGCTTCCAGTATCTTGGACGTCCGAACGTTCCGAGGGGCCAACATTGACTCGGATCACTACCTGGTGGTAGCTAGACTACGTATGCGGATATCCATGACGCGACAACGCAGAGCAGATGCTGTGAAAAGATTCGATGTCGAGAAGCTTAAATCGCAAGAGACTGCCAGAACTTTTGCAGACCACGTAACTCTTAATCTCTCAGGAGGTCCGCCACCAGCATCAAGTGCAGAGGACCAGTGGGAACACTGTCAACAAGCCATCAGAAGTGCCGCCTCTGATGTGCTGGGTTTCACTAGGCGAATACAACGAAACCCCTGGTTCGATGAAGAGTGCCGGCTAAAAAACACTTCTCTAGACTGCTTAATGGCGAAGACAGCCAAGATGCCGCTAATAGGCAGAACGCTCCATTCAACTTGGACGATGATGGCCAAGAGTTCCGTCCACCCGACCTAACTGAAGTGCGGCTGGCGATATCCAAACTTAAGTCGTACAAGGCTGCTGGTGCGGATGGCTTACAAGCCGAACTATTTAAATCAGCGGGAGATGAATTGGCTAGGAGCATACACGAGCTCATCTGCAAAATTTGGTCGGAGGAAAGAATGCCCGATGAATGGAACCTCGGTATAGTGTGCCCCATCCATAAAAAGGGAGATGTTCTGAAATGTACCAACTACAGAGGAATTAGTCTCCTAAACGTCGCTTATAAAATCTTGTCGGCCATCCTGTGTGACCGCTTAAAACCTTTTGTCAACGATCTGATCGGCCCTTATCAGTGCGGTTTTAGGCCAGGCAAGTCAACCGTCGATCAAATGTACACACTCCGACAGATTTTAGAAAAATCCCGGGAATTCCAGATCGATACACACCACCTTTTTATCGATTTTAAAGTCGCGTATGATAGCGTGAAAAGGGACGAATTATACAGAGCCATGTCGAGTCTCGGCATCCCTGCCAAACTCGTCCGCTTGTGCAGGATGACGATGGAGAAATCTCGCTGCTCCGTCAAAATTGGTAAGAACACCACCGATTCCTTTGATGTTGAGAAAGGATTGAGGCAAGGCGACGCGTTGTCATGCAACCTATTCAACATCGTTCTTGAAGCCATTGTACGCAACGCACATGTCAACACCAGCGGTACAATCTATCAAAAGTCCGTTCAATTGCTTGCATATGCGGATGACATAGACATTGTCGGCAGAACGAAGCGAGCTGTGGCAGGGGCATTTGCGAGCATTGAATCGGAGGCGGCTAAAATGGGATTGGCGGTTAATGAGGACAAGATGAAGTATATGCTGTCATCGAGAGAGGAATCTCAACATCGTCGACTCGGGCAAAATATCACGATGGACAGATATAACTTCGAAGTTGTCAAGGACTTTGTCTACCTGGGCTCCACTATGACATCGCAGAATGACATCAGTGCAGAGATCAAGCGAAGAATTACTCTTGCCAACCGCTGTTTCTTCGGTCTAAGGAGGCATTTAAGTAGTAAGGCCCTCTCTCAGAGAACCAAGGAGACTTTATACAAAACCCTAATCATCCCGGTCCTGCTTTATGGGTCAGAAGCATGGACACTGAAAGATTCGGATAAAAATCTGCTAGGGTGCTTTGAGAGGAAGATTCTTCATGTGATTTTCGGTCCGATGTGTATCGAAGGAGTATGGAGGAGAAGATTCAACGACGAGCTATACGGGCTATACAGCGACGTTGACCTGGTCAAAAAGCGGCTGAGATGGCTGGGGCACGTGGAGCGTATGGACAGCAACGCACCTGCCCGACGAGTCTTCGAATCCAACCCCGATGGGGTACGCAGCAGAGGAAGAACCCGTAACAGGTGGTGCAATCAAGTGAATGACGACATCAAAGCACTCGGTGTGCACAACTGGAAGCGGCTAGCTAGGGACAGAGCTGGCTGGAGGGGCTTGTTAGTTGAGGCCGAAGCCCATCCTGGGCTGTGAGCGCCATCAAAAGTAAAGTAAGTAAGTGAGCTTCATTCAGTTACTTCCATAATTGCTTACAGTCAAAATACAGCACTTAATAATAAATTAACCACAGTGCCTCCCAGCGATTAATTATTTGTTTTACAAAACATAAAGCAACAAAGTTTGCACACAAATAAACTGCGTATACGCCAGAGTGTACCACTGCTTTTTTTTTGCTTTTAGAGAGATTAAAGTTCACGAATCGGGCAATCGCGCGAACCTCGCTCGGAATATCGTATTCTCTGAAATTTCTTCTGTTGTCGTGAAATGCCTTTTGGCTAAAAATTCCTAGACAAAAAACTCAGAATCGAATAAAGGACGAAATATTTTCTAATAAGTTAATAACATAGTACTGATGGGTCTTTTTTGAATGTCTTTATATTTTACTTATTGTTACATTGCAATAAATATTATTAAATAAATATTAATCAGAAATTGTCGTTAACTAATAGCTAGTTAACGTATTTAATTGCTATATACATACATTACGTACATACGTATGTAATACAATAGAATATTGAGTGATAGCAAAAATTCATGCTTTTTTAAGATAAGTCCATCCATCTTTTCGGGGTGGGGTCTTTGTATGCAATACTGAATTGAAACTGCCATGTAGGAACTTCAAAATCATATTTAATAAAGGAGCCCTAGATATGGCTATAGAGTCCAAGATATTTTTCGTAGAGCCAAATGGCTGTAAGACACACTCAAAGCTTCAATCTTTGAGTGTGTCGTGCAGAAATTTGGCCCCACAGAAAAGGTCTAGGGCGTTGAAGTTCCTTCACTTGGTACCTGGGTACCACATGCAAGACTTTCATATTTACATATGAATAGTATGGACTTTTATGGAAATGTTTGCAACGCTCATACCCAAAAATAGCTGTGGGCTCTTTGAGACCCGCAAGTTTTGAGCTGGATCGATGATGTGAATAAATTTTGTTTCAATTGAATTATAGAAATTGAGAAAAAAAATCAATGTGAAGTCTAACCCAAAATCGTTTAATTTTAACTGCGAAATAAAATCAAAATTTTTTCCGAAGTCAACATCCTTAAAAACACATTATTAACTCCAAATTTCTATGTTAGATCTAAGGATTTGATAACGCTAAGCCAAGGATGAATATTTTTTTAATTAATTGCCTGTATGCTTATAGGGGCAAACATTTTCTGATATTGATCTTTATTATTTTCAAATTTTTTGCTACACTCAGAAATCCTAAGAGTTCTCATACCCTCCTAAATACGCCAGATCTTTAATTTACGGTTCTTAGAGCTCTATCATATTTATAAATTGTAGCCTCGGTAAGAATTGTCAGTTCTAATGCTCGAGCTTTCATAACCGCTACAAGAGTTGCTATCTATATACTAAGAGCTATCAGATGTACTGAACAAAGCAAATTTTTAAGCCAAAGAGCTGTCATAACTTTTTGGTAGATAAATAACAAATATTTAAAGAGCTATAAAATTATAGCGACAGAGCCATTATGAATACTAATACGACTCTTGAAATTCTTCTCTGAGCTATTGTTAAGACTTGCAGAGTTGCTGTACATAATGACAGAGCTGTCATAGTTATTAACAGAGCCCTTACAAATGTACATAGAATTTCCAGAAGTACTGGCAGAGCTGTCATCAGTATTTTCGGCGTCATCACATACATTGTCAGAGTTATCATAAGTATTGTTAAGGTCATTACAATTAATTTAGCTGTCACAAGTATTCAAAGAGCTATCGTTACTGTATAGAAAGCTGTCTTTATACATAGCAGAGTTACTGAAGACAATAACAGAGCTACCACAACCATCGACAGAGCTATTGAAGTGAACAACAGAGTTGTATATATTCTTGAAAGAACTATGATTTATATTTACAGAGCCCTTAAAATTGTCCATAGAACTACCAGAAGTACTGGCAGAGCTATCATCAGTATTTGCGGCGTCATCATATATATCGTCAGACTTATCAGAAGTACTGTTCAAGTTCTCATTACAATTAATTTTGGTGTCAAATATTCAAAGAGCTATCGTAACTGTATAGAAAGCTGTCTTTATACATAGCAGAGTTACTGAAGACAATAACAGAGCTACCATAACCATCTCCAGAGCTATAGAAGTTAACAACAGAGTTGTATTTATTCCTGAAAGTGCTATGATTTATATTTACAAAGCCCTTAAAAATGCCACAAGTACTGGCAAAGCTGTCATCAGTATTTGCGGGATCATCATATATATTTTCAGAGTTATCAAGAGTACTGTTAAGGTTCTCATTACAATTAATTTTGCTGTCACAAATATTCAAAGAGCTATTGTAACTGTATAGAAAGCTGTCTTTATACATAGCAGAGTTTCTGAAGACAATAACAGAGCTACCATAACCATCCACAGAGCTATAGAAGTTAACAACCGAGTTGTATTTATTGCTGAAAGAGCTATGATTTATATTTACAGAGCCCTTAAAAATGTACATAGAACTACCACAAGTACTGGCAGAGCTGTCATCAGTATTTGCGGTGTCATCATATATATTTTCAGAGTTATCATAAGTACTGTTAAGGTTCTCATTACAATTAATTTTGCTGTCACAAATATTCAAAGAGCTATCGTAACTGTATAGAAAGCTGTCTTTATACATAGCAGAGTTTCTGAAGACAATAACAGAGCTACCATAACCATCCACATAGCTATAGAAGTGAACAACAGAGTTGTATTAATTCCTGAAAGAGCTATGATTTATATTTACAGAGCCCTTAAAAATATACACAGAACTACTACAAGTACTGGCAGAGCTGTCATCAGTATTTGCGGGGTCATCATATATATTTTCAGAGTTATCATAAGTACTGTTAAGGTTCTCATTACAATTAATTTTACTGTCACAAATATTCAAAGAGCTATCGTAAATGTATAGAAAGCAGTCTTTATACATAGCAGTTTCTGAAGACAATAACAGATCTACCATAACCATCCACAGAAAGATGGAAGTGAACAACAGAGTTGTATTTATTCCTGAAAGAGCTATGATTTATGTTTACAGAACCCTTAAAAATTTACATAGAACTACCATAAGTACTGGCAGAGCTGTCATAAGTATTTGCGGAGTCATTATATATTTTGTCAGAGTTATCATAAGTACTGTTAAGGTTCTCATTAGAATTAATTTTGATATTACAATTATTCAAAGAGCTATCGTAACTGTAAAGAAAGCTGTCTTTATACACATCAGAGTTACTGAAGACAATAACAGAGCTACCATAACCATCCACAGAGCTATAGAAGTGAACAACAGAGTTGTATTTATTCCTGAAAAAGTTATGATTTATATTTACAGAGCCCTTAAATATGTACATAGAACAACCATAAGTACTCCCCCTCACGGGTTAGACTTTGTCGTAGTGAGGGGGCTTACGCCTAGGCTTTCAGCAATCCAGCTGCAAGTCTAGGTAACTAACATAACCCAAAAAAGCGAAAACTGAAATGTTGAAAACTAAATAATATGAAAATAAGTACTAAAGGGAATAAAAAGCGAGAGGGGATATCCACTCAAAAGTCGGTAGGAGTCGCCACTACCGGCGATGGCTTGGCCTCTAACGAGGAGAAGTCACCAGTGGCACTTAGTACACCTGGTATAACGAAGTGCGAACGGTCTGGCGAGCCGACCACAATCCACGGAAAGACTGATAAGTCATCCATGGGGGGTGAATTGACTCGTGAGCTAGACGCTACTGGTGGTGAAGAGGGCTTTGTCCTCCCCGCCAGTAGTACAAATCCTTCGTGCTCGGGGGGACCCCCCGCGACCATTGGCAGTGCTGCTGCGAAAAACAGCTTCACTGCCGTTGGCCGTGGGGGTCTCTCTTCGGGTACGTTGGCAAATGCCCACCGTAGTGGTAGTAGTGGCGTGACGTACGCTGCTGCTGCCATTACCTCTGCCAGTAAAAAAGGGAACTCCGGAGCGGGTGCCTTTTCCTTTACCGGACGAGGCAGACCGCAAAAGAGTTCGCAGAAGAAACTCCAATTCGGATCTCAGTGGAATTCGGATCTCATGGAAACTCAGTGGATCCTCCACTGCTGGCCGAAGTATACGCCCCTGGGCTCAAAGAAGATACCACAACCCGTTGGTGGTAGGGTCATGGAAAATGGCTCTGCTTCCACCGAGTTGGGGTGGAACAAAACCATACACAAAGAGAGGCGGAATGCCGAGAGGATCGTGAAAGCTATCGGTGACATTCCGGAAGCTGATCGCGACTCGCGACAAACTGCCAAACTCCAATGGGCCATGAACATTATGGCTCTCAGTAAGACCAGCGGAGACTACACGTCAAAGCGTCAACGGTCCATCGGGAGCACCATCCGCGATCCCAAACGACCCAAGGTGCAAGGCACCGACAACCACTTAACGTGAATAAAGTTCTGCCCTTTAGTGACGTACTAAAGGACAAAATTGTCATTGCAGTCATCGACAGAAGTAAAGCAGATGGCAGGATCTCTCCTGAGAATTGGTTGAAGGTCATAGTGAAGCTCTCAGCTGGCTTCATGAGTTTAGTGAGGGAGCATCCCGGACCTCAACCAATCACAGACGATGCAGGCTGGCACCAAGGACGTGTTAAGCTCATCGCCTGCGCAGATCAGAGATCATGTGATCTGTTTACGCTTGCTGTTAGCAGACTGGGAGAGGTCTGGCCAGGTGCTAGTCTCGAAGCTGTTGCTAGGGATGATATCCCCTGCAGGCTTAGAGCTCGTGCCTGGATCCCGATCGAACCAGCCAGCAAGGATGAAATACTCCAGATGATGCAGTACAGCAATCCAAGCCTACCTACAAAAGATTGGGTAGGTGCGGCTTCCACAAAATCGCCTTGAAGGTATATAAAAAAGATGTGGAAGTTGCACAAGAAGCCCCTCCACAAAACTCCCAGGACATGGCCATAGACGAAGATCCTGTCGTCGGCATCGAAACTCCAGAGATGGAGATAGATGACAACGACTCTTCTCCGGCTATGGTATCTCCAACACTGTATTATGGCTTCGGCCTCCCTTCTTCTCCGTCTGAACACAAACGGGGAAGATATTGTCCATGGATTGCTAACTCCAGTGTTCAAGGACTCAGGACTCCGGGCTATTACACGCTGCATGTGCCGGATAAAGGTGAACCTAGATCTTGCATAGTAGCTAAATGTAATACTAATGTATTTTTACTCCCTGAATATAGCGATCGAGATGTAACGGCCGTCAGATTACAAACCGAAAAAGGGATGCACTGGATAGTGTCCGCCTATCTTGGCCATGCCGATCTTGGCCCTCTCCCCAGTGTTAAGCTAAGGAGACTGATCGCTGATGCAGAACGGCAGAATATACGCCTAATTATCGGGTGCGACGCAAACGCGCACCATACAGTATGGGGGAGTTCGGATATTAACGACAGAGGTGAGTCTCTTTTTGATTATATTCTTACTACTAACCTCCTTCTAAGTAATGTTGGAAACGTACCAACTTTTGTAACTAGAAATAGACAAGAAGTCTTAGATATCACTCTTGTCTCAGATATGGTTCATCAATCGATATTGGATTGGAAAGTATCTTCTGAGCACTCGCTCTCAGACCATAGATACATTCAATTCAGTCTAAATGATGAAACTGAAAAGCCTCCTACCTTCCGGAACTACCGGAAAACAAATTGGCTCCTTTATAGGGAAACTCTTTAAAAGTTAATCAAACCTGACCTTTTCAATCCTCCCTTGAACAAAACTGATCTCGATAATAAAGTCCAAAATCTAACAAATGCACTCAACAAATCAATGATCACTTCCTGTCCTCTTACTAAAATTAGGGGCAAAAAGAAACCTCATTGGTGGAAGCCAGGGCTCGAACCGCTCAGAAAAGAATGTAGGAAACTTTTCAACAGAGCTAAATACACCAGAGAAAGTTTAGATTGGGATGTATATAAGAACTCGCTGAAAGTGTATAAAAAACAAATGAGGATAACAAAAAGAACTTCTTGGAGGAACTTCTGTGACAAAATAGAAGATTCTTCAGAAGCATCCAGACTTAGGAAAGTCCTCTCTACCAATCCAGGGATGCCAAGCTCTCTTAAAACAGCAGATGGCTCCTGGACCAAATCCTGTGAGGAATCACTAAATTTGCTACTTGATACTCACTTCGCAGGTAGCTCACAAATTGTCTCAAATACTGAATTCACTCAGTCACATGACTTGGTCAATCAAATACCAGGTCTGATTACAAGGGACAAGCTCCGATGGGCTATAGACAGCTTCCAACCTTATAAATCCGCGGGACCAGACGCCATTATACCTGCTGAACTTCAGAGATCCTCAGATATCATAATTCCTATACTGGAAACTATACTGAATGGTTGTTTGAATTTCATTCATATTCCTTCATTATGGAGAGAAGTGAAAGTTGTCTTCATACCCAAAGCTGGAAAATACTCCCAAATTAATCCAAAAGACCTGAGACCAATTAGCTTATCATCATTCATTCTTAAAACTTTCGAACGTCTGATTGATATCCACCTGCGTGACACTATAGAGCTTAACCTTATCTCTAAAGCACAACACGCTTACTGTAAGGGAAAATCGGTGGAAACTGCTCACACCTTAGTAAGATCTATCGAATACTCCCTGCATCATAAAGAGTACACGCTTGCGGCTTTCCTTGATATAGAAGGCGCCTTTAACAACGTCAGCGGCCGTGCAATAGTAGGAGCACTGGAAAGTTTGAAGGTGGACGGCCTACTGATTAAGTTGATAGACCATATGTTGGGAAGTAGGGTCATCAACTCTGCATTGGGAGGCTATTCCACTAGAAGATCTGTCACTAGAGGCACACCACAAGGTGGTGTCCTTTCACCACTTCTATGGAACTTGGAATGACTTACTGACTGTCCTGGAGGGTGAAGGATTCAAAGTGATTGCGTATGCCGATGATGTTGCAATAGCTATATCAGGGAAACACTCCCAGGTTCTTACAGAACTTCTTCAAACCGCTCTTAACAAGCTAATAAAATGGGCAGACCGTTGTGGGCTAGGTGTAAACCCCCGCCAAACAGAACTTGTCCTCTTCACAAGGAAATATAAAATTCCACAGATAAATCCTCCAACAATTAATGGTGTTCCACTTTCCTTTTCAGATGAAGCCAAATATTTAGGTCTCATACTGGATAAAAAACTAAGTTGGAAACCTAATATTCAAGAGAGAATTAAAAAAGCCACTGTCGCTTTATTCTCCTGTAAAAAAAGCTATAGGCACTAAACGGGGTCTATCCCCTGCCATAACTCACTGCCTCTACATTGCGGTCGTAAGACCGATTCTCACTTATGGGGTAACAATTTGGTGGACTGCTCAAGATAAAGTTACGTACTGTGATTAATAGCTGAGCAAGGTCCAGAGATCAGCAAGTATGTGCATAAGTGGAGCTCTCCGCTCGACACCATCAGCTGCACTAGACATACTCCTCAGCCTCACACCCCTCGATATATATGGCAAGCAAATGGCTGCGAACACAGCCGTCCGCCTTAAAGCCATTTCTCAATGGACCAACAACTCTATCGGTCATACTTAAATACTAGACTTCTATGAATCTATTCCTTGTCATTTTCCGACTACACCACATCCAAACTAAATTTCGACAAAAGTTTCCAGGTCACTATACCCTCAAGAGAATCTTGGGACGTTGGGGACCCTCTCAAAGGTGATTCAGTTCATTTTTATACTGATGGATCGAAAACTGAGGAAGGAGTGGGTGGCGGAGTGTACTCAGACGGACTTAATTTAAGTTTCTCCTTCCGGCTCCCTAACCACTGTAGCGTATTCCAAGCGGAAATCCTGGCAATTAAAGAAGCTCTGTCTTGGCTTAGAGAAA
Source organism: Melangyna quadrimaculata (assembly GCA_949320155.1). NCBI lineage: Eukaryota > Metazoa > Arthropoda > Insecta > Diptera > Syrphidae > Melangyna > Melangyna quadrimaculata. The sequence continues at coordinate 231,365,036 of OX439483.1, read as the reverse complement.
ACGTGATATCAACATCGGATATACGCATCTTCTCAGATAGTCAAGCAGCACTTAAATCTCTGAACTCTGTCTCTACCAACTCCGTTACGGCCCAAAACTGTCGATCGTCTCTTGAAGAGATGGGGGAACAGTTTAATATTCACCTTCTTCGGGTGCCGGGCCATAAAGATATTCCGGGAAATTGTAAATCCGATGAACTTGCCAGAAATGGAACTCTAATGCCCGTTTTGCCTAACAGGTGGAACACAGGTATACCGATCGCTACGTGTAAACTTTTGCTAAAACAAAACTCTGCAAGGAAAGCAAACTCTAGATGGACACACCTTACTACATGTCTGGCCACAAAAGAAATCTGGCCATCGCTAGACCCTAGGTGCTATCACTTAGCAGATCACAAATTAGCTCCGTAATAGGTGTCATAACAGGACACTGCCTTATAGGAAAACACGCCACAAGACTTGGTGTTTTCTCAAATGACTTCTGTAGAAGTTGCATGGACGAAGAGGAGGAGGAAACAATTCCTCACCTCCTCTGCACATGTCCTGCTCTTTCACAGAGGCGCAAACTCCATCTTGGGGACTACTTTTTCAATGATCCAAGCGATCTGGCCAATACAGACATACACTGTCTCCCTCGCTTCATAAAAAGCTCCGAATGGTTTTCGTAATGAGGATAATCTCCTCATTCCTATCATGTGGTATCACAACGGACCTAATTATGGTCTAAGTGTGTCAGCCGTTTTCCTGACAGCCACTTTAACCTAACCTAACCTAACCATAAGTACTGGCAGAGCTGTCATCAGTATATGCGGGGTCATCATATTTATTGTCAGAGTTATCATAAGTACTGCTAAGGTTCTCCTTACAATTAATTTTGCTGTCACAAATATTCAAAGAGCTATCGTAACTGTATAGAAAGCTGTCTTTATCCATAGCAGAGTTACTAAAGACAATAACAGAGCTACCATAACCATCCACAGAGCAATAGAACATAGAAGTGAACAACAGAGTTGTATTTATTCCTGAAAGAGGTATGATTTATACTGGCAAAGCCCTTAAAAATATTTAAGAGCTTCCAAAAGTACTAACAGAGCTGTCATCAGTATTGGCGGCGTTATCATAAATATTGTCAGTGTAATCATAAGTACTAATAAAGCTTACATAAGTACAATGAGATGAATTTAGCTCTCGCAAATTTGCCACGAACTATCTAAACTCTTTATTATCAAGAGTTAAGATAGTTCTTGAAAATTCAAGAGAGCTAAATTCATAATAAAGAGAACTCTCATTGTACTTATGTAAGCTTTATTAGTACTTATGATTACTTGGCAATATTTATGATGACGCCGCCGATACTGATGTCAGCTCTGCTAGTAATTTTGGAAGTTCTATCAACATATTTAAGGGCTCTGTAAATATAAACTATAGCTCTTTCAGGAATAAATACAACTCTGTTGTTAACTTCTATAGTTCTGTGGATGGTAATGGTAGCTCTGTTATTGTCTTTTGTAACTCTGCCATGGATAAAGACAGCTTTCTATACAGTAACGATAGCTCTTTGAATATTTGTGACAGCAAAATTAATTGTAATTAGACCCTTAACAGTACTAACGATAACTCTGACAATATTTATGATGACGCCGCCGATACTGGTCAGCTCTGCTAGTAATTTTGGTAGTTCTATCAACATTTTTAAGGGCTCTGTAAATATAAATCATAGCTCTTTCAGGAATAAATACAACTCTGTTGCTAACTTCTATAGTTCTGTGGATGGTTTTGGTAGCTCTCTCATTGTCTTACGTAACTCTGCCAGCATAAGGACAGCTTTCTATTCAGTAACGATAGCTCTTTGAATATTTATGACAACAAAATTAATTGTAATGAGAACCTAAATAGTTCTTACGATACCTCTGACAATATTTATGATGACGCCGCCGCCGATACTGATGTCAGCTCTGTTAGTAATTTTGGAAGTTCTATCAACATTATTAAGGGCTCTGTAAATATAAATCAAAGCTATTTCAGGAATAAATACAAAATTGTAATAAATACTTACCAAGTGCTCAGAATCTTTCAAATATCCAAATTCAGGTATTGCTAGAGCCATCAAATTCGACAAAACGGAAAAACATTACATCAAAGACTATCATAAAAACACAAACAAATATTTGGAAAATGTTCGATGACATACAGTTTTTTATTGATATTTTAAATAATTATATGAGGTTATTATAATGATTTCTATTTTCTTTTAAGATACATTTTAACTGTTTTTTTTTTTTTTTGAAAAGAAAACAATAGTTTCATAATAAAAAGAAATTTGTCAAATATGCATTAACGTTTACAAAAATTTGATATTCAATGTGTTTAAAATCAGAAATTATATTTTACGGAAAATAAATATAATTGTTATTATTACTAATACATCATTTTTTATGTAATTAAGGCATTTAAGCCTAAATTATTATATATTATAAAAAAATTTAAATAAACACAAGGATATAACTTAGCGTATACATACATACGTAAGTATTTTAACAAAAAAATGTGCAGTTTTAGTATTTTTGTTTTTGTCTGACTCTTTTTAACATTCAGTAGCTTAGACATAGTTTTATATTCCGTTTGATTCAATTATTCAAACTTTTTTGATATTCTTTTATTTTATTCTCAAAAAACATTAGGTATTTTTGAAAAAAACTAATTTGGCTTTCATAATAAAAAAAGAAAAAATGATACCCAATAACGTGTTATTTAATAAAAAAAAATATATCGAAGTAAAAACGGCATAAAAATCCAAAAAATGGGTTTGAAAGGAAGCTGAAATGGAAGAATGATCTCTTAAGTTCTTAGACTAAAGACAATCAATACTATTCAAACGGGTTAAATTGTTTTGTTATTTTTATTGTTTTTAAAATCCTTAGTATATTTGTTATAATTCTGAAAGAAAATATTAAAATAATTTACAAATTCCATATTGTAAATATTTATGCTTTACGTCGATTTAAATATATGTTATATACACGCAATATAAATAAATATGTATATATAAATGGCATTATTGCTTGCTATTATTATTTTACATATGTTTGTTTTTTACAAACTCCTACTTTGTTTGCCACATTTCTTGTTAATTTATATTCTTTAAAATCCCAAACAATAAAATCATTTCCCAAGCTATTTTGAGAAATTTGTGAAGTATGTTTGCACACAAGACGTTTTAACTCTAAAGTCATATATTTTTCTTGCTTATTTACGCGATAAGCGAAGTAGTGATTATCAAAAAACAAATTTTCAATTGTCTGAAGGCATAAAATAAAATAATTCTCTGAAACAAGTGTGTGTTTGACTAAGGCAAACTCAGGGTCTAAATCATTATAAATGTTAATACATACAACTGCTTATTTGTTTAAAATAATATCCTATATACTACATCTAGTCGTTTCTTCAACTGGTAAATAGGGTGACACATCATACTTTAAACTTAAATCTTTGCAAAACTGTTTTTAAGGGTAAAAAAGAAATCGGAGTATTGAAATATTCCCCATATTTTAAAAATAAGTCAGCAAGTTTCAGTTTGTTTTTGTTAAAAACTGTTTTTAGAATGTTTATTCTGTTGTTAGATATATAAATTGATTTTTTCAAGACCTGATGCTTGGCTTCAAACCTGATGGAGCTTATTGCAATTATTGGGCCAATTTTATCCATAATAGAAGAATAATGTGTAAGGAAATGAAATTTGGGTTTTAAGTGACTCCCTGATACTTTTGAATACAAGTTATTATGAATATACACAATTTGCGCTAGGTACTTTGAAATTTGGGAAGCATGGTGTTTTCGAAAAATTATTGATGTCATTTCTCTTAAAGCCAAAAGCAACTTCCATTCATCAGAGTCTTGATCAATTTTATCTCCTATTAAAAGTGGAAGAAATTTCAAAAAAATAAACATTTCAGAACCTGAGAGACGTATTTTACTACAACTCAATAAATCAGAACTGAGAAGTGGTGGTTAATAAACCACCATTCGTAAGAACCAAAATTAAATATTTTAATTCTACGGTTTATTTCCTCAATAGTTAAGAATTTTTTACAAATTAACAGCCGTATCTATAAAATTATCTAAAAATGGCTTCAAGAGGTTATTTAGTTAAGCTTGCTTAAAAATTAAAGTTGCCTTTAAATGACGTTACTTAAATTTGTATCTATAATCCTTTCATACTTAACTAAACAGCCGTAATGTAACGTAACGCAAGAAAATTGACAAAACTGCTACAAATTTTTAGTACATTTTTCTTAGGCTATTTCTGTCAGATTGCAAAAAAAAGCATACAATAAAAAGCGTACAAATAATAAGACAGAAAGAGAAGCAACTGTTTGTATGAGTGTATGCATCGTCAAACACAGAAGACGGAAGAAATGAAACCATTCCATTTTGGTTTGTTTTGTTTTATTTGGTTTTCACAAATTTCTTTCCTTCTTTGGTAAGCAAGTTTGTGGGGACATAAACAAATAAAACAATTTTCAGCAACTCATTTTAATGGAACCAAACATCATTCTCTTACATTATTTTCTTTTAAAAAAAAAAACAATAAAAACCATTAAAACTCGGCCATCACTAGCACAGACACAGTGCACACTGAACCTACGCACAATTTGTTTTCATAAAAAAAAAAAATTCTCATGTGTCAAAATATAGGTATTTAAGTTGGATGGCGTTTAAGTTACGAGGGGTTTAAGTTATGTTGCTTAAATGTGAAAATTGATTATAGATATCGTTTTCACACTTAAATGATATTTAGAGGAAGTTTAAAGTTAAGAAGCATTTAAAATGTCATTATAGATTCGGCTGTAAGTTTTTAAAAATACTTTACAAGTCATTGTGACAAATTCCTTCCAAAATATCATGAAAACAGTCAACTGAATAGTTTTCTACAACATGAAAATTTTGTAATGTGTTCCATAATGAGTTTTCTTTTAAACCAGTCAGAGAAATATTGTTAACTTTAAGGTCATATCCCGCTATAGTTCTTAGTTCTGCGGGTGTTTCGTTACAAAGAAGTTTCATTTCTTCTTGAGGAACCTTACAAAATCTGCAATAGTAGTTAGAACTAAATGACTCCGTAAAACCTAAAATGGAATTGACGCCTAAATTGTCACCAATTACGGCACATGTAACGAGTTTTACTTTTTTGTATCCCCTTATTTTTATATGAATACCATCAGTTTGCAAAGTATTTAGCTGCGCAACAAGTGGTTACAAAATCGGAGAATTATCAAATTTAAGTCTATCCTGAGTAAAAAAGATCATCGCTAAGAAAATATGCGATAACTTCGAACTAAGTTAATCCGGAAGACACAAAAGATTTACGTAGACTGCTCCAAGTTTGAGAGTATTACTATTGGATCCAAGGGGATTTAAAGATTCGAAGTCGTGGTAAAAAAAGGATATCTGTTTCATTTTCTGGATTCAGAGAAGAGATTTTGTTTTTCCAAAATTAAGTTTGAATAGTGTTGTATATATAAAAACAATCATCAACGATGAATTCTACGTAATCTAATATTTGTTCTAATAAGCATGTTTTAATGAATAAAGTAGTAAACAGTTCAGAAATCGGAAGTATCTTAAGGAAAAAGTTGTATTCTATATTTTGAATCTCATTCTGGTTTGAATATAATTGGTTCTGTTCTACAGCTTACGTACATGATTTTTCTTCGATTATAAAATTTAAGGATTTTAGTTTTTTAATAACAAGCTATTTGTTTTAGCAAAGCTTGGAGAAAGTAACAAGTGCAAATCGTCTATACTTTTCTTAACAGAAACTTTAACTTCATTATTTTCAAGTTGATATAATACTTCGTTGATGTGTTTATCATAGAAATCAGTAATTTTTTTAAATTTATACATCATTGAAGATTTAGGAATTCGGTCATCTGATAAGCATTTAAGAATGGTTCTTAAAAAGTTATTGTGGATATCGGGACATATTGCCTTTTTCTCTGAAAAAAGAGCAGGTTGGGGTGATGATCCCGCTAAATCCAAAACAAATTTGGCTTTACTTGAAATTGTATCACACAAAGATTTTTTTTTTTGCATGATCTCGTTGTCTGTGCTTCAAATGTTTATAAAAATTATAAAAATCCTTAAACAATCTTCTTCGGGGCATGCGTATCTTCTCAAATCTTCATGAATATTTTTAAAGTGTGCACTATATAAAAAAGCTGTGTCAAAATTGCTTTTGCACAAATAGCATTGAAATTCCATATCATAGATATATAAAGAATATGAGTTGGACAACGACACTGACAATGTCCCAATAAAAGTCTTAACACTTATGTCGTCGAAATTTTTTGAGAATAGATATATGATAAACTAAGACCATATACGAATACAATTCTAAACACTTGTATCTTCAAAAGTTATTAAGGAAAATTATGTGACAAACAGTGACTATGTCAAAATTTATTGAGAATAGATATATGATAAACTAAGACCATATACGAATACAATTCTAAACATTTGTATCGTCAAAGGTATTTAAAGAAAATTATGTGGTAAACAAAGACCATGAATGAATAAAATTCTAAAAACTTTTATCGTCAAAAGTATTTAAGAAAATTTGTATGATGACCAAAGATCATGAATGAATTACATTCTAATCACTTGTACCGTCAAAAGTAATCAAGAAAAGGTATGTGATAAACAGTGACTAAACATTTGTATCGCCAAAGGTATTTCAAGAAAATTATGTGGTAAACAAAGACAATGAGTGAATAAAATTCTAAACATATGTATCGTCAAAAGTAATCAAGGAAAGGTATGCGATAAACACAGACATTGTACGAAAAAAATTCTAAGCAATTGTATCGTCAAAATTAATTGTGGAAATATATGGGATAAAAAATGACCATGTAAGAATAAAATTCTAAACACTTGTATTGTCAACAGTAACTAAGGAAAATTATGTCATATACAGTGACTATATTCGCATAAAATTCTAAACATTAGTATCGCTAAAAGTAATCAAGGGAAGATATGTGATAATCTAAAACCATGGTTTAATAAAATTCTAAAAAAAAAATTAGTCAAAATTAATTGAGGAAATATATGTGATAAAAATGAGCACGTTAGAATAAATTCCTAAACACTTGTATCGTCAAAAGTAATCAAGAAAAAGTATGTGATAAACAGTGAATATGCTTGTTTAAAATTCTAAGCTCTTGTATCTTCAAACGTAATCAAGGAAAGGTATGTAATAAATAAAGACTTTGACGAATCAAATTCTAAACACCTGTATCTTGAAAAGTAATTCAGCTAAGATATGTGATAAGCAAAGACCATGTTCGAATAAAATTCTAAACACTTGTATAGTTATAAGCAATTAAGGAAAGATATGTGATAAACAAAAACCGTGTTTGAATAAAATTCTAAACACTTGTTTAATCAAAACTAATTGAGGGCAGATATGCGATAAATAAAGATAATCAAAAATAAAAAAAATATGTGGTAAACAAAAACCATGAATGAATAAAATTCTTAAAACTTGTATTGTCAAAAGTATTTAAGGAAAATTGTCTGATAAGCAAAGACCACAAATGAATTAAATTCTAAAACTTGTATCGTCAAAAGTAATCAAGAAGAGGTATGGTACATTTGTATCGCCTAAACAATTTCAAGAAAATTATGTGGTAAGCAAAGACCATGAGTGAATAAAATTCTAAACATAACGTATCGTCAAAAGTAATCAAGGAAAGGTATGTGATAAACAAAGAGCTTATACGAAAAAAAATCTAAGCAATTGTATCGTCAAAATTAATTGAGGAAAGATTTGTGATAAAAATGACCATGTAAGAATAAAATTCTAAACAATTGTATTGTCAAAAGGAACTAAGGAAAATTATGTGATATACAGTGACTATATTCGCATAAAATTCTAAACATTGGTATCGCTAAAAGTAATCAAGGAAAGATATGTGATAATCAAACACCATGTTTAAATAAAATTCTAAACACTTGTTTAGTTAAAATTAGTTGAGGACAGATATGTGATAAGAAATGACCACGTTAGAATAAATTCCTAAACACTTGTATCGTCAAAAGTAATCAAGAAAAAGTATGTGATAAACAGTGAATATGCTTGTTTAAAATTCTAAGCTCTTGTATCTTTAAACGCAATCAAGGAAATGTATGTAATAAATAAAGACTTTGACGAATCAAATTCTAAACACATGTATCTTGAAAAGTAATTAAGCTAAGATATGTAATAAACAAAGACCATGTTCGAATAAAATTTCAAACACTTGTATAGTAATAAGCAATCAAGGAAAGATATGTGATAGACAAAAACCGTGTTTGAATAAAATTCGAAACACTTGTTTAATCAAAACTAATTGAGGGAAGATATGCGATAAATAATGGTAATCAAAAATTTAAAAAAATATGTGGTAAACAAAGACTATGAATGAATAAAATTCTTAAAACTTTTATTGTCAAAAGTATTTAAGGAATATTGTCTGATAAACAAAGACCATTAATTAATTAAATTCTAAAACTTGTATCGTTAAAAGTAATCAAGAAGAGGTATGTGATAAACAGACTATGTTCAAATAAAATTCTAAACATTTGTATCGCCTAAACTATTTCAAGAAAATTATGTGGTAAGCAAAAAACTTCGCAAAAGGTTCGCATAGAACTTAAACATTGGTATCGTCAAAAGTAATCTAGGAAAGATATGTGATAAGCAAAAACCATGTGCTAAAAAAATTCTGAACACTTGTTTAGTCAAAACTAATTGAGGAAAGATATGTTAATAAAAATTACGATGTTAGAATAAAATTCTTATCACTTGTATATATCTTCAAAAGTAATTAAGGAAAGATATCGGATAAACAAAGACCATGTTCGAATAAAATTCTAAACACTTGTTTAATCAAAATTAATTAAGGAAATACATGCGATAAACAAAGATGATCAAAATTTATCAAACGGGAACAAAGAACGATATGTGGCAAACTAAGAAGTCACATCTTGTGTAATCAAAACGTATCAAAACTATGTAAAAAGATAAAATATGTGTCAAACAACAAAATATAAACATGATCTTGCAAGCAAATAACTCACATTTTACACAAATCGTTATGGACTGTTTCGATTGTGGCCATGTTGACAGTTTTCTTAAATTTTTGTTCCACTTTTATTCCAAATAAATATATTTGCGTAAAAATTATGTGGTAAGCAAAAAACTTCGCAAAAGGTTCGCATAGAACTTAAACATTGGTATCATCAAAAGTAATCTAGGAAAGATATGTGATAAGCAAAAACCATGTGCTAAAAAAATTCTGAACACTTGTTTAGTCAAAACTAATTGAGGAAAGATATGTTAATAAAAATTACGATGTTAGAATAAAATTCTTATCACTTGTATGTATCTTCAAAAGTAATTAAGGAAAGATATCGGATAAACAAAGACCATGTTCGAATAAAATTCTAAACACTTGTTTAATCAAAATTAATTAAGGAAATACATGCGATAAACAAAGATAATCAAAATTTATCAAACGGGAACAAAGAACGATATGTGGCAAACTAAGAAGTCACATCTTGTGTAATCAAAACGTATCAAAACTATGTAAAAAGATAAAATATGTGTCAAACAACAAAATATAAACATGATCTTGCAAGCAAATAACTCACATTTAACACAAATCGTTATGGACTGTTTCGATTGTGGCCATGTTGACAGTTTTCTTAAATTTTTGTTCCACTTTTACTCCAAATAAATATATTTGCGTAAACGTCCAAACCGTCATACCCTCCGCTGGGTAGTTGAGGCCAAGAACGTAGAATAGGAAAAAACATGTTTCAAAAGCTTTCAATGGATCGTCAAAGTAGTATTTTTTATCCAGTAGCGTAGTGTAAGCGGTAAGCTTGTTGTTAGGATCACCCAAGACTACAATTCTTGGCTGGTTCGCCGCATTACTTTTTGCCAAGTTTTTTTTCATGGTTGTCAAATTCTTGCAAAGTCTAAAGAAAGATTGTAAAATAGAAATATTTATCTTTAGTAGTATTATTTAAAATGAAAACAATTTTTGGTTAAAATTTTTTGTTTATTTAAAATTTAAAAAAATAAAAAATTTTAACCAAAAATTGTTTTCATTTTAAATAATACTACTAAAGATAAATATTTCTATTTTACAATCTTTCTTTAGACTTTGCAAGAATCTGACAACCATGAAAAAAAACTTGGCAAAAAGTAATGCGGGGAACCAGCCAAGAATTGTAGTCTTGGGTGATCCTAACAACAAGCTTACCGCTTACACTACGCTACTGGATAAAAAATATTACTTTGACGATCCATTGAAAGCTTTTGAAACATGTTTTTTCCTATTCTACGTTCTTGGCCTCAACTACCCAGCGGAGGGTACGACGGTTTGGACGTTTACGCAAATATATTTATTTGGAGTAAAAGTGGAACAAAAATTTAAGAAAACTGTCAACATGGCCACAATCGAAACAGTCCATAACGATTTGTGTAAAATGTGAGTTATTTGCTTGCAAGATCATGTTTATATTTTGTTGTTTGACACATATTTTATCTTTTTACATAGTTTTGATACGTTTTGATTACACAAGATGTGACTTCTTAGTTTGCCACATATCGTTCTTTGTTCCCGTTTGATAAATTTTGATTATCTTTGTTTATCGCATGTATTTCCTTAATTAATTTTGATTAAACAAGTGTTTAGAATTTTATTCGAACATGGTCTTTGTTTATCCGATATCTTTCCTTAATTACTTTTGAAGATGCATACAAGTGATAAGAATTTTATTCTAACATCGTAATTTTTATTAACATATCTTTCCTCAATTAGTTTTGACTAAACAAGTGTTCAGAATTTTTTTAGCACATGGTTTTTGCTTATCACATATCTTTCCTAGATTACTTTTGACGATACCAATGTTTAAGTTCTATGCGAACCTTTTGCGAAGTTTTTTGCTTACCACATAATTTTTACGCAAATATATTTATTTGGAATAAAAGTGGAACAAAAATTTAAGAAAACTGTCAACATGGCCACAATCGAAACAGTCCATAACGATTTGTGTAAAATGTGAGTTATTTGCTTGCAAGATCATGTTTATATTTTGTTGTTTGACACATACTTTATCTTTTTACATAGTTTTGATACGTTTTGATTACACAAGATGTGACTTCTTAGTTTGCCACATATCGTTCTTTGTTCCCGTTTGATAAATTTTGATTATCTTTGTTTATCGCATGTATTTCCTTAATTAATTTTGATTAAACAAGTGTTTAGAATTTTATTCGAACATGGTCTTTGTTTATCCGATATCTTTCCTTAATTACTTTTGAAGATATATACAAGTGATAAGAATTTTATTCTAACATCGTAATTTTTATTAACATATCTTTCCTCAATTAGTTTTGACTAAACAAGTGTTCAGAATTTTTTTAGCACATGGTTTTTGCTTATCACATATCTTTCCTAGATTACTTTTGACGATACCAATGTTTAAGTTCTATGCGAACCTTTTGCGAAGTTTTTTGCTTACCACATAATTTTCTTGAAATAGTTTAGGCGATACAAATGTTTAGAATTTTATTTGAACATAGTCTGTTTATCACATACCTCTTCTTGATTACTTTTAACGATACAAGTTTTAGAATTTAATTAATTAATGGTCTTTGTTTATCAGACAATTTTCCTTAAATACTTTTGATAATAAAAGTTTTAAGAATTTTATTCATTCATAGTCTTTGTTTACCACATATTTTTTTAAATTTTTGATTACCATTATTTATCAATTAGTTTTGATTAAACAAGTGTTTCGAATTTTATTCAAACACGGTTTTTGTCTATCACATATCTTTCCTTGATTGCTTATGACTATACAAGTGTTTAGAATTTTATTCGAACATGGTCTTTGTTTATCACATATCTGAGCTTAATTACTTTTCAAGATACAGGTGTTTAGAATTTGATTCGTCAAAGTCTTTATTTATTACATACATTTCCTTGATTACGTTTAAAGATACAAGAGCTTAGAATTTTAAACAAGCATATTCACTGTTTATCACATACTTTTTCTTGATTACTTTTGACGATACAAGTGTTTAGGAATTTATTCTAACGTGGTCATTTTTTATCACATATCTGTCCTCAACCAATTTTAACTAAAAATTGTTTAGAATTTTATATAAACATGGTTTTTGATTATCACATATCTTTCCTTGATTACTTTTAGCGATACCAATGTTTAGAATTTTATGCGAATATAGTCACTGTATATCACATAATTTTCCTTACTTACTTTTGACAATACAAGTATTTAGAATTTTATTCTTACATGGTCATTTTTATCACAAATCTTTCCTCAATTAATTTTGACGATACAATTGCTTAGATTTTTTTTCGTACAAGCTCTTTGTTTATCACATACCTTTCCTTGATTACTTTTGACGATACGTTATGTTTAGAATTTTATTCACTCATGGTCTTTGCTTACCACATAATTTTCTTGAAATTGTTTAGGCGATAAAAATGTACCATACCTCTTCTTGATTACTTTTGACGATACAAGTTTTAGAATTTAATTAATTTGTGGTCTTTGTTTATCAGACAATTTTCCTTAAATACTTTTGACAATACAAGTTTTAAGAATTTTATTCATTCATGGTTTTTGTTTACCACATATTTTTTTTATTTTTGATTATCTTTATTTATCGCATATCTTCCCTCAATTTGTTTTGATTAAACAAGTGTTTAGGAATTTTATTCAAACACGGTTTTTGTTTATCACATATCTTTCCTTAATTGCTTATAACTATACAAGTATTTAGAATTTTATTCGAACATGGTCTTTGCTTATCACATATTTTAGCTGAATTACTTTTCAAGATACAGGTGTTTAGAATTTTATTCGTCAAAGTCTTTATTTATTACATACCTTTCCTTGATTACGTTTGAAGATACAAGAGCTTAGAATTTTAAACAACATATTCACTGTTTATCACATACTTTTTCTTGATTACTTTTGACGATACAAGTGTTTAGGAATTTAATCTAACGTGCTCATTTTTATCACATATATTTCCATATATGGCCATGTTGACAGTTTTCTTAAATTTTTGTTCCACTTTTACTCCAAATAAATATAATTGCGTAAACGTCTAAACCGTCGTACCCTCCGCTGGGTAGTTGAGGCCAAGAACGTAGAATAGGAAAAAACAAGTTTCAAAAGCTTTCAATGGATCGTCAAAGTAGTATTTTTTATCCAGTAGCGTAGTGTAAGCGGTAAGCTTGTTGCTAGGATCACCCAAGACTACAATTCTTGGCTGGTTCGCCGCATTACTTTTTGCCAAGTTTTTTTTCATGGTTGTCAGATTCTTGCAAAGTCTAAAGAAAGATTGTAAAATAGAAATATTTATCTTAAGTAGTATTATTTAAAATGAAAACAATTTTTGGTTAAAATTTTTTGTTTATTTAAAATTTAAAAAAATAAAAAGGAATAATTAACCTTAAAATATGCCACAAACTTTTCTTGACTTTCTATTTTCGAGCAACGGTATAAAGCCTTAGTTGAACTCTTTTTTGTACGTGAGCTTGGAACCATATAACTCAATATTATCAATTTTTTTTGAGGCTTCAGTGTTGGTTTTGACTATTTTCATTAATTGCTTCACATTGCTGTCTTTTGACTTTTCACCAAATTTTAAAATTTTTGGATAATATGACAACCAGCCATCTGTAAATTGCTGGGCTTGTGGCAGCAAAATTTTCGCATCTATATTCAACTATATATAAACTATATATAAATTTTTTTAGTTATAAGTAGTACCCTAAAATTATAGTTTTTAAATTACCAGTTTATTCGATTCTTTTGAATTTCCAGCAAATATTGAGAAGGTATCCAGATAATCTAAAATACTACTGGACGCTTTAAAAAGTTTCTGCCGAAGATTGTACGTTTGTATCCAATTCTGTCCGATAGTAGCCCAGGGTTTTATTTCGGTCTTTAACCATTCAAGAGCTTGTAAGTCAGAGTCAGAGTTTGATTCTTCTTAGAAAAAAAAGGTTAATTAATTTGTAGTTTGTTTTATTATAACAGCCTTAATTTCTACCAATAACGTCTTGTAGCTCCGCAGCTAAAATAGGTTCGGAGTTTCGTCGGTTTCTCGATCTTAGTATCAGTTTATATTCGGAAAGTTTTTTTCTATAATATGTGTAGGCATCGTAAAGCTTCCCAGATGGCATTTGGCCTCTACATGCGGGCGTAAAAAATGCAGAAATTATTTGTCCCGGAAACACTTGTACAATCAGTTCAGACAAGTATAAGAAATCATGCCTTGACAATCTGTACATTTTTGAGAATATTATTTTTTAATAACTTAAATACTCTCTTTTATTTTATTTATTTGATTTCATGGTCTATAAAGAAAACTTTTCTCTAAGAGCCATATTTTTGACTTTCTGTGAGTTTTGTACAAATCGGTATTATTTATGAAAGTTGATGTCCCAGTTTCAATATTTTGAATTTAACATACTCAAAATTTCTTGAAAAATACCGATTGGTCCAAAACTTGAGACTCAAAACCTCTATTGAACTAGTTTTCAAATAAGTCAATAATGTGGTTGTGAAGCGTGAGTGTTATGCTTGGGGTGTGTGGGTGCAAATGCGTGAGCGTGAATGCTTGAATGTGCGTGTGTGTGAATGCAGTGATGTGAGCAAAACCTGTTTTTGTACTGACGATAACAGAGCCAGGCAACCGTCAGAGACGTTTAGCCTGTCTACAGTCTTATATGACGAGGATAGTATATGTGGGGGTGAAGAGCCAGGCGACCAAAGGATTGTTCAGCCTGTCTACTTGTGCAGCAACGATGATTAGGGAAAGCGAAAAATAACCAATTTCTATCAAAATAAAAACAATAGTTCTCCAACGATAAGTTGTGTGTTTACTATAGCGCTTTATTCGACAGAATGCGATTTTCTTACATTTCGTTCTTCCTTTTATACTTAAATTTAGCAGCACTTTACAATTTATTTTTAATACAAAATACATGCTTTGTTCTAAGTAATTTAACACTTTTCAAGTTTAGTATGGCAATCAAAAATGTGCTGATTATGAAAAAATGCATTGATATATTATGTGTTTTCGTTGGTATATATGTGTGTGTGTAGGGTGACCGTTACAATCTCCCCCTCTGCCTCATGGAACGTCTCGGAAATGTGGCAGGATCATTTGTATTTGTGGTTCCAAGTGGTGTCATCCTTCTGTTGGACTTTGGATTGTTCATCTTTGTCTCGGAAATGGTTTTGGGTTTTGCAGATCTTTCATTAAATGATTGGTTAGGTGACGTCATCTTTCTTTTAGACTTTGAATCGGTCATCTTAGGTTCATCGCTAGGATTAGGGTTCACAGGTCGTCCTCTTTTTCTGAAAGAAACAATGGGCTTAGGAGATGGACGTTCTTTCGAACCCCCAGAAAATAAAGAATTCATTGATGCGTGATATGTGCCCAATGGAACGGTTGGATCATCTTCCTTCGCAATTGTATAGCTGCTTAAACCTTTCTTCTTGGATATAACATAAGGGCCATCTCTTTTTGGTGCCAGTTTCGAAGTAAAACCTGACGATGCTTTGCTGATTGTATGAGTTTTGACAAGGACCTTATCGCCAACTTTAAAATCGTAGTGGGGTCTTCGCTTCTTGTCAGCGTAGACTTTGCTTCGGTCTTTTGACTTCTCGGATGCTTCTCTTGCTTCCTTCAGAGTATCGGCTAATTTAATTAAGTGTGGAGTGATCTGAGGTATGAAGTTTTCTGTTTGGACAATGGCTTTTGGATCATGATTGATGTCATCCGGCGTTCTTAATTCCCTTCCAAATGTCAAAAAGGTAGGTGAGAATCCAGTGCTTTTACATTTGGCTGTATTCATCGCAAATCGTATAGCTGGAAGTTTGAGATTCCACATTGTGTGTTGATTTCCAACTTGGATTGAAAGCATTGTTTTTAGATCTCGGTTTTTTCTCTCTACTGGATTAGCTTCTGGATGATATACAGGAGTGAACGATTGTTTTATATCCAGACAATAAGTTAATTTTTGCATCAAGGCAGATATGAATTGTGTTCCGTTGTCACTGTGCAATCTTCGTGGAACTCCATACAGTAGGAAAACTTCGTTTAACAAGGTTAAGGCACAATTTTCAGCAGTACCTTCTTTCAAGGGGAATAGCTCAACCCAATGGCTGCATAAGTCTTCGACAATTAAGATCCATTGATGTCCACCAGGAGTGGTGGGTAGTGGTCCAAAAAGATCTATTGCGATAACTTCAAATCTCTGTCTGCTCGGGGTTGTTTGCAATAGGCCGGCTGGTTTTAAATTTGAGGCTTTATAGCGTTGACATTCGACGCAAACTTTGATATGTTTAGCAACATCTGATTTCATTCCATGCCAGTAATAGCGACTTGATATACGAGCCAATGTTTTAACCACCCCATAATGTCCAGCAGTACAATCATCGTGGTACTTCTTCAGTATCATAACTATCATTGACTTTGGTATGACAAGTTGGCCGCTTTCCGAATCTTCCTCAGAACAATACCGGTATAAAACACCATCAACAAGCATGTACCCTCTACTGGTCCAACGAAATAAATTTTCATCATTGTTTTCGATTGAATCGATTATGAGTTTAAGATCAACATCTGCTAGTTGGTTCTCTCTAATTTCCTTTGAACCTGTTCTTGGAATATCAACAATAATTGAGCAAATTATGCTTTTCTCTGTATGATCATTGTCGGAACATGGCGGTCGGGATAGAGTGTCAGCTACAGCATTGTTTCTACCGGGATTGTAACCTATCTCAATGTTATAAGGTTGCAACTGAAGTGCCCATCTGGCGAGTCTACCGGTCGGAGATTTAAGGCTCATAAGCCATTTTAAGGGTTGATGATCGGTAAGAATCTTCACTTCAGATCCTTCGAAATTTTTCGACTGCCCATACTACTGCGAGTGCTTCACGTTCCGTGGTCGAGTAATTTCGTTCTGCAGGTAGGAGTAGATGGCTTGCGAATTCAACAGGATGTTCCATCTCGTTCTCCCCCTGGAGTAAAACAGCTCCGATAGCATAGCTGCTGGCATCGGTTTTGAGAATGAATGGAATATCATCTTTTACTTGCTGCAAAATTGGAGAAGTTGTCAGAAGTTTTTTAAGACTGTCAAATGCGTTTTGCTCATCGATTCCCCATTTCCAAACAACATTCTTTTTCGTCAAATTCGATAGTGGTTTCGATACATCTGCTAAATTCGGGATAAATCTTCTGTACCAAGAGCAAGTTTGCAAAAAAGATAACACTTGTTTCTGATTCTTGGGACTAGGGCGAAGTAATATAGCATCAGTTTTTTCCGGATCGGTCTTGAAACCATCGGGTGTCAGAATGTGACCCAGATATTTGATTTTAGAGCAACAAAATTTGCATTTGTCTCGGTTAAGTTTGAAACCAAAATGCTTCAGACGTGCGGAAACTGTTTGTAGATCATTAAGATGTGTTGAAAAGTTCTCGGAGCAGATAATTATATCATCCAGATATGCAAGGATCAGAATTTGTGGCAGTCCATTTCGAAACTTGTCAATAAAGCGTTGGAACGTTGCTGGCGCGTTTCGCAATCCAAATGGCATTCTTTTGAAAACATAAGATCCAAATGGTGTTATAAAAGCAGTTTTAGGTCGATCATCTTTTGCTACTTTAATTTGCCAATATCCAGAACGTAAATCCAATGTTGACATATATGGCGTACTCTTAGCTGCGTGAAGAAGATCATCCATTCGAGGCAACGGATAGCGATCTGGTATGGTTATAGCGTTCAATTTACGATAGTCGACGCATACTCTTATTTGTCCATCTTTTTTCGGGACCATGACGACAGGAAATGCCCATGGGGATTGTTTCTCTTCAATAATGCCTTTTTCAAGCATATCGTCAATTTCGGCTTTCAACTGTATTTTCCTTGCTGGTGATATTCGGTACGGTGGATTTGATATGGGTTTGTGTGTTCCCGTATTGATTTGGTGTTCTATATTGGAAATAGGTGTTGTTATCTCTCCAAAAATGTCGACTTCCTCGCTTAGCATCTTTTCAAGGTGTGTTCTATCAGGTTCATTGAGTGAATATCCTTCATCTGGGTTAAGTTGAATATCTATAGAATTAAGAATGAACCAGTCGTCAACATTTGAATCGGCTTTCTTTGGTTCACTAAAAAGATCATTTCCCCTTTCAGGTGTTTTCATATCCTGAGGCAGCGCGTCAGAGAAGTAATCATTGGATCGTTTGCGTTTCGGTGTACTTGGGATGGGACTTAGCATTTCATGGCTCTCAACCCAAGCCAAATATACAGACACTTTTTTGAGCTTCTCGTCCTTTTCCAATATCTTATGGTAGTTTGGTTTTGGGATCAGCTTTGGCGTCTTAAAGGGGTTTTCTCGAGGTTCGATTTGAATTTTGTCATTGTACTTAGCCAGTTTAAAATCAAATGTTGTTGCTGGGTCGTCAATGAAATAAAATGCTCTTTGAGCTATATTCAACACAAGTCCACATTGTTCGAGAAAATCGATGTCTAGTAACGTGCGATTTCCTTTGGCCTTTGGAAGGGCTATAAATCGAATTTTACGTAGTCTTTTCCCAATAACGATATCCACTACAGTTGAACAAACGACTTCTTTTTTCATTATTCCATCAGCCAAAGTTATCTCTGCATTAACTTTCTGAAAAGGGCAACCCTTTTGGATAAGTTGTTGATAAAGACGTGACCCTGCGACACTTGTTCGAGCTGCGGTATCAATATAAGCTTCACCTTTGAGTCCATTAATATTGACATCTACAGTAGGCACATTTCTACCTATAACAGTTGACACGATGAGGTTGAAGTCAAGCATTGCTGGGCTGTTTGCATTTTTGTTACTGCACGTTGGACAGTTTGTTCTGCAATAACCGGCAGCTCCACATCCGTAACAACTAAGTGTAGGTTTCTTGGGCTCATTTTGATTGTTTGCGGCTTTTTTAAAGCATTGTTCAGCGGAATGCCCTTGCTTTCTGCACAAGGTACATCTTACTTTTTTAAATTCCTCCACGATTTCGGCTTCTCGAGCTTCTTTTAAAAGTTCTTGAAATGTGTTGACCGAGTTTCTTGGAACTTCTTCTCTTACACTCAAAAGAATCTGACCATAAATCATATTAATCATTATTTTCTCGGATATCTCATCTTTTAGCTGCGAAAACAGTGATCTCTTTTTACAAATGAATTCGTCAGTTGATTGGTTTGGCTTTTGTTTATCCTCGAAAATCTCTACATAGATTCTCCAAGAAGGTTTTGGTGGAGCAAACGATGAGCGAAGTAATTTTAACGCATCTTGAAACGATTTTGCTTCGCTTTTTACTCCTTGCCACCAGTTTGAAGCGAAGCCTTCTAACAGGAGTGGGAATCCTACTAGAGCATTTGTATCGGAAACGTTTTCGGAATTTTTGTACACACTTATTGTGGCAATGAAGTCTTCCAGCCTGGAAGTATTTCTTTCGCCATTATAACGAGCGGTGCATCGGCTAAAGGTACCCTGAACATTTTTAACGCCTATGGCAGCTACCAAGCGGGTGAGTTGGTCTTCGGATAAAGCGATCGAGGCTGATTGGTCGTGTGGCATATTTATTTCTTGTCGGTTAGATTGTAGGAGTTCCTCAAATGTTTTTTCGTTTACTATTGTTGTCTCTGTTTCACTCTCTGGTGATTCGAATTCAGACGCATACTCAATATCGGAGTCTGATGACGAAGAACTTCTTTCAATATATTCAACCTTCGGTTTTTCAGATAACCGGTGACTTTTTCTCATACCGTGATGAAAAAAAAAATTTGCGCAGCACCTTTCTTGTGCGATTATTGTTTTTTCCTCAATATATGTATACACGATAGTGTAAAATTGAACTGATAAGAAACAAATTTTCTTTTGCTTACTTAAGTGGGTTAGACTGTACTTTTGGGTTGTACTGTCGTTAAAATAATTCTCAATTGATTCGTCGATTAGTACCAAAAAAAAAAATTGTGTACGCACTTAATCGGGTTCGACTGTATTTTCCAGGTTCGACTGTATTTTCGTGTTGACTGTGCCGTTCAATAAAAAAAAAATCTCCTACTTCTTCGATTAGTACCAAAAAAAAATTTCATAAGCACTTAATCGGGTTCGATTGTATTTTTCGGGTTGTACTGTGTCGTCCAAAAAATCTCTGCTTTTCTGGGTCCTACTGTATTGTCCCCCGACTGACAGTCTGACACACGTAGCCACTAGGTTGGGCGCCAGTTGAAGCGTGAGTGTTATGCTTGGGGTGTGTGGGTGCAAATGCGTGAGCGTGAATGTGCGTGTGTGTGAATGCAGTGATGTGAGCAAAACCTGTTTTTGTACTGACGATAACAGAGCCAGGCAACCGTCAGAGATGTTTAGCCTGTCTACAGTCTTATATGACGAGGATAGTATATGTGGGGGTGAAGAGCCAGGCGACCAAAGGATTGTTCAGCCTGTCTACTTGTGCAGCAACGATGATTAGCGAAAGCGAAAAATAACCAATTTCTATCAAAATAAAAACAATAGTTCTCCAACGATAAGTTGTGTGTTTACTATAGCGCTTTATTCGACAGAATGCGATTTTCTTACATTTCGTTCTTCCTTTTATACTTAAATTTAGCAGCACTTTACAATTTATTTTTAATACAAAATACATGCTTTGTTCTAAGTAATTTAACACTTTTCAAGTTTAGTATGGCAATCAAAAATGTGCTGATTATGAAAAAATTCATTGATATATTATGTGTTTTCGTTGGTATATATGTGTGTGTGTAGGGTGACCGTTACAATCTCCCCCTCTGCCTCATGGAACGTCTCGGAAATGTGGCAGGATCATTTGTATTTGTGGTTCCAAGTGGTGTCATCCTTCTGTTGGACTTTGGATTGTTCATCTTTGTCTCGGAAATGGTTTTGGGTTTTGCAGATCTTTCATTAAATGATTGGTTAGGTGACGTCATCTTTCTTTTAGACTTTGAATCGGTCATCTTAGGTTCTTCGCTAGGATTAGGGTTCACAGCTCGTCCTCTTTTTCTGAAAAAAACAATGGGCTTAGGAGATGGACGTTCTTTCGAACCCCCAGAAAATAAAGAAATCATTGATGCGTGATATGTGCCCAATGGAACGGTTGGATCATCTTCCTTCGCAATTGTATAGCTGCTTAAACCTTTCTTCTTGGATATAACATAAGGGTCATCTCTTTTTGGTGCCAGTTTCGAAGTAAAACCTGACGATGCTTTGCTGATTGTATGAGTTTTGACAAGGACCTTATCGCCAACTTTAAACTCGTAGTGGGGTCTTCGCTTCTTGTCAGCGTAGACTTTGCTTCGGTCTTTTGATTTCTCGGATGCTTCTCTTGCTTCCTTCAGAGTATCGGCTAATTTAATTAAGTGTGGAGTGATCTGAGGTATGAAGTTTTCTGTTTGGACAATGGCTTTTAGATCATGATTGATGTCATCCGGCGTTCTTAATTCCCTTCCAAATGTCAAAAAGGTAGGTGAGAATCCAGTGCTTTCACATTTGGCTGTATTCATCGCAAATCGTATAGCTGGAAGTTTGAGATTCCACATTGTGTGTTGATTTCCAACTAGGATTGAAAGCATTGTTTTTAGATCTCGGTTTTTTCTCTCTACTGGATTTGCTTCTGGATGATATACAGGAGTGAACGATTGTTTTATATCCAGACAATAAGTTAATTTTTGCATCAAGGCAGATATGAATTGTGTTCCGTTGTCACTGTGCAATCTTCGTGGAACTCCATACCGTAGGAAAACTTCGTTTAACAAGGTTAAGGCACAATTTTCAGCAGTACCTTCTTTCAAGGGGAATAGCTCAACCCAACGGCTGCATAAGTCTTCGACAATTAAGATCCATTGATGTCCACCAGGAGTGGTGGGTAGTGGTCCAAAAAGATCTATTGCGATAACTTCAAATCTCTGTCTGCTCGGGGTTGTTTGCAATAGGCCGGCTGGTTCTAAATTTGAGGCTTTATAGCGTTGACATTCGACGCAAACTTTGATATGTTTAGCAACATCTGATTTCATTCCATGCCAGTAATAGCGACTTGATATACGAGCCAATGTTTTAACCACCCCATAATGTCCAGCAGTACAATCATCGTGGTACTTCTTCAGTATCATAACTATCATTGACTTTGGTATGACAAGTTGGCCGCTTTCCGAATCTTCCTCAGAACAATACCGGTATAAAACACCATCAACAAGCATGTACCCTCTACTGGTCCAACGAAATAAATTTTCATCATTGTTTTCGAATGAATCGATTATGAGTTTAAGATCAACATCTGCTAGTTGGTTCTCTCTTATTTCCTTCGAACCTGTTCTTGGAATATCAACAATAATTGAGCAAATTATGCTTTTCTCTGTATGATCATTGTCGGAACATGGCGGTCGGGATAGAGTGTCAGCTACAGCATTGTTTCTACCGAGATTATAACCTATCTCAATGTTATAAGGTTGCAACTGAAGTGCCCATCTGGCGAGTCTACCGGTCGGAGATTTAAGGCTCATAAGCCATTTTAAGGGTTGATGATCGGTAAGAATCTTCACTTCAGATCCTTCGATATATCCTCGAAATTTTTCGACTGACTGCGAGTGCTTCACGTTCCGTGGTCGAGTAATTTCGATCTGCAGGTAGGAGTAGATGGCTTGCGAATTCAACAGGATGTTCCATCTCGTTCTCCCCCTGGAGTAAAACAGCTCCGATAGCATAGCTGCTGGCATCGGTTTTGAGAATGAATGGAATATCATCTTTTACTTGCTGCAAAATTGGAGAAGTTGTCAGAAGTTTTTTAAGACTGTCAAATGCGTTTTGCTCATCGATTCCCCATTTCCAAACAACATTCTTTTTCGTCAAATTCGATAGTGGTTTCGATACATCTGCTAAATTCGGGATAAATCTTCTGTACCAAGAGCAAGTTTGCAAAAAAGATAACACTTGTTTCTGATTCTTGGGACTAGGGCGAAGTAATATAGCATCAGTTTTTTCCGGATCGGTCTTGAAACCATCGGGTGTCAGAATGTGACCCAGATATTTGATTTTAGAGCAACAAAATTTGCATTTGTCTCGGTTAAGTTTGAAACCAAAATGCTTCAGACGTGCGGAAACTGTTTGTAGATCATTAAGATGTGTTGAAAAGTTCTCGGAGCAGATAATTATATCATCCAGATATGCAAGGATCAGAATTTGTGGCAGTCCATTTCGAAACTTGTCAATAAAGCGTTGGAACGTTGCTGGCGCGTTTCGCAATCCAAATGGCATTCTTTTGAAAACATAAGATCCAAATGGTGTTATAAAAGCAGTTTTAGGTCGATCATCTTTTGCTACTTTAATTTGCCAATATCCAGAACGTAAATCCAATGTTGACATATATGGCGTACTCTTAGCTGCGTGAAGAAGATCATCCATTCGAGGCAACGGATAGCGATCTGGTATGGTTATAGCGTTCAATTTACGATAGTCGACGCATACTCTTATTTGTCCATCTTTTTTCGGGACCATGACGACAGGAAATGCCCATGGGGATTGTTTCTCTTCAATAATGCCTTTTTCAAGCATATCGTCAATTTCGGCTTTCAACTGTATTTTCCTTGCTGGTGATATTCGGTACGGTGGATTTGATATGGGTTTGTGTGTTCCCGTATTGATTTGGTGTTCTATATTGGAAATAGGTGTTGTTATCTCTCCAAAAATGTCGACTTCCTCGCTTAGCATCTTTTCAAGGTGTGTTCTATCAGGTTCATTGAGTGAATATCCTTCATCTGGGTTAAGTTGAATATCTATAGAATTAAGAATGAACCAGTCGTCAACATTTGAATCGGCTTTCTTTGGTTCACTAAAAAGATCATTTCCCCTTTCAGGTGTTTTCATATCCTGAGGCAGCGCGTCAGAGAAGTAATCATTGGATCGTTTGCGTTTCGGTGTACTTGGGATGGGACTTAGCATTTCATGGCTCTCAACCCAAGCCAAATATACAGACACTTTTTTGAGCTTCTCGTCCTTTTCCAATATCTTATGGTAGTTTGGTTTTGGGATCAGCTTTGGCGTCTTAAAGGGGTTTTCTCGAGGTTCGATTTGAATTTTGTCATTGTACTTAGCCAGTTTAAAATCAAATGTTGTTGCTAGGTCGTCAATGAAATAAAATGCTCTTTGAGCTATATTCAACACAAGTCCACATTGTTCGAGAAAATCGATGTCTAGTAACGTGCGATTTCCTTTGGCCTTTGGAAGGGCTATAAATCGAATTTTACGTAGTCTTTTCCCAATAACGATATCCACTACAGTTGAACAAACGACTTCTTTTTTCATTATTCCATCAGCCAAAGTTATCTCTGCATTAACTTTCTGAAAAGGGCAACCCTTTTGGATAAGTTGTTGATAAAGACGTGACCCTGCGACACTTGTTCGAGCTGCGGTATCAATATAAGCTTCACCTTTGAGTCCATTAATATTGACATCTACAGTAGGCACATTTCTACCTATAACAGTTGACTCGATGAGGTTGAAGTCAAGCATTGCTGGGCTGTTTGCATTTTTGTTACTGCACGTTGGACAGTTTGTTCTGCAATAACCGGCAGCTCCACATCCGTAACAACTAAGTGTAGGTTTCTTGGGCTCATTTTGATTGTTTGCGGCTTTTTTAAAGCATTGTTCAGCGGAATGCCCTTGCTTTCTGCACAAGGTACACCTTACTTTTTTAAATTCCTCCACGATTTCGGCTTCTCGAGCTTCTTTTAAAAGTTCTTGAAATGTGTTGACCGAGTTTCTTGGAACTTCTTCTCTTACACTCAAAAGAATCTGACCATAAATCATATTAATCATTATTTTCTCGGATATCTCATCTTTTAGCTGCGAAAACAGTGATCTCTTTTTACAAATGAATTCGTCAGTTGATTGGTTTGGCTTTTGTTTATCCTCGAAAATCTCTACATAGATTCTCCAAGAAGGTTTTGGTGGAGCAAACGATGAGCGAAGTAATTTTAACGCATCTTGAAACGATTTTGCTTCGCTTTTTACTCCTTGCCACCAGTTTGAAGCGAAGCCTTCTAACAGGAGTGGGAATCCTACTAGAGCATTTGTATCGGAAACGTTTTCGGACACTTATTGTGGCAATGAAGTCTTCCAGCCTGGAAGTATTTCTTTCGCCATTATAACGAGCGGTGCATCGGCTAAAGGTACCCTGAACATTTTTAACGCCTATGGCAGCTACCAAGCGGGTGAGTTGGTCTTCGGATAAAGCGATCGAGGCTGATTGGTCGTGTGGCATATTTATTTCTTGTCGGTTAGATTGTAGGAGTTCCTCAAATGTTTTTTCGTTTACTATTGTTGTCTCTGTTTCACTCTCTGGTGATTCGAATTCAGACGCATACTCAATATCGGAGTCTGATGACGAAGAACTTCTTTCAATATATTCAACCTTCGGTTTTTCAGATAACCGGTGACTTTTTCTCATACCGTGATGAAAAAAAAAATTTGCGCAGCACCTTTCTTGTGCGATTATTGTTTTTTCCTCAATATATGTATACACGATAGTGTAAAATTGAACTGATAAGAAACAAATTTTCTTTTGCTTACTTAAGTGGGTTAGACTGTACTTTTGGGTTGTACTGTCGTTAAAATAATTCTCAATTGATTCGTCGATTAGTACCAAAAAAAAAAATTGTGTACGCACTTAATCGGGTTCGACTGTATTTTCCAGGTTCGACTGTATTTTCGTGTTGACTGTGCCGTTCAATAAAAAAAAAATCTCCTACTTCTTCGATTAGTACCAAAAAAAAATTTCATAAGCACTTAATCGGGTTCGATTGTATTTTTCGGGTTGTACTGTGTCGTCCAAAAAATCTCTGCTTTTCTGGGTCCTACTGTATTGTCCCCCGACTGACAGTCTGACACACGTAGCCACTAGGTTGGGCGCCAGTTGAAGCGTGAGTGTTATGCTTGGGGTGTGTGGGTGCAAATGCGTGAGCGTGAATGTGCGTGTGTGTGAATGCAGTGATGTGAGCAAAACCTGTTTTTGTACTGACGATAACATAGCCAGGCAACCGTCAGAGATGTTTAGCCTGTCTACAGTCTTATATGACGAGGATAGTATATGTGGGGGTGAAGAGCCAGGCGACCAAAGGATTGTTCAGCCTGTCTACTTGTGCAGCAACGATGATTAGCGAAAGCGAAAAATAACCAATTTCTATCAAAATAAAAACAATAGTTCTCCAACGATAAGTTGTGTGTTTACTATAGCGCTTTATTCGACAGAATGCGATTTTCTTACATTTCGTTCTTCCTTTTATACTTAAATTTAGCAGCACTTTACAATTTATTTTTAATACAAAATACATGCTTTGTTCTAAGTAATTTAACACTTTTCAAGTTTAGTATGGCAATCAAAAATGTGCTGATTATGAAAAAATTCATTGATATATTATGTGTTTTCGTTGGTATATATGTGTGTGTGTAGGGTGACCGTTACAATCTCCCCCTCTGCCTCATGGAACGTCTCGGAAATGTGGCAGGATCATTTGTATTTGTGGTTCCAAGTGGTGTCATCCTTCTGTTGGACTTTGGATTGTTCATCTTTGTCTCGGAAATGGTTTTGGGTTTTGCAGATCTTTCATTAAATGATTGGTTAGGTGACGTAATCTTTCTTTTAGACTTTGAATCGGTCATCTTAGGTTCATCGCTAGGATTAGGGTTCACAGCTCGTCCTCTTTTTCTGAAAAAAACAATGGGCTTAGGAGATGGACGTTCTTTCGAACCCCCAGAAAATAAAGAAATCATTGATGCGTGATATGTGCCCAATGGAACGGTTGGATCATCTTCCTTCGCAATTGTATAGCTGCTTAAACCTTTCTTCTTGGATATAACATAAGGGTCATCTCTTTTTGGTGCCAGTTTCGAAGTAAAACCTGACGATGCTTTGCTGATTGTATGAGTTTTGACAAGGACCTTATCGCCAACTTTAAACTCGTAGTGGGGTCTTCGCTTCTTGTCAGCGTAGACTTTGCTTCGGTCTTTTGATTTCTCGGATGCTTCTCTTGCTTCCTTCAGAGTATCGGCTAATTTAATTAAGTGTGGAGTGATCTGAGGTATGAAGTTTTCTGTTTGGACAATGGCTTTTAGATCATGATTGATGTCATCCGGCGTTCTTAATTCCCTTCCAAATGTCAAAAAGGTAGGTGAGAATCCAGTGCTTTCACATTTGGCTGTATTCATCGCAAATCGTATAGCTGGAAGTTTGAGATTCCACATTGTGTGTTGATTTCCAACTAGGATTGAAAGCATTGTTTTTAGATCTCGGTTTTTTCTCTCTACTGGATTTGCTTCTGGATGATATACAGGAGTGAACGATTGTTTTATATCCAGACAATAAGTTAATTTTTGCATCAAGGCAGATATGAATTGTGTTCCGTTGTCACTGTGCAATCTTCGTGGAACTCCATACCGTAGGAAAACTTCGTTTAACAAGGTTAAGGCACAATTTTCAGCAGTACCTTCTTTCAAGGGGAATAGCTCAACCCAACGGCTGCATAAGTCTTCGACAATTAAGATCCATTGATGTCCACCAGGAGTGGTGGGTAGTGGTCCAAAAAGATCTATTGCGATAACTTCAAATCTCTGTCTGCTCGGGGTTGTTTGCAATAGGCCGGCTGGTTCTAAATTTGAGGCTTTATAGCGTTGACATTCGACGCAAACTTTGATATGTTTAGCAACATCTGATTTCATTCCATGCCAGTAATAGCGACTTGATATACGAGCCAATGTTTTAACCACCCCATAATGTCCAGCAGTACAATCATCGTGGTACTTCTTCAGTATCATAACTATCATTGACTTTGGTATGACAAGTTGGCCGCTTTCCGAATCTTCCTCAGAACAATACCGGTATAAAACACCATCAACAAGCATGTACCCTCTACTGGTCCAACGAAATAAATTTTCATCATTGTTTTCGAATGAATCGATTATGAGTTTAAGATCAACATCTGCTAGTTGGTTCTCTCTTATTTCCTTCGAACCTGTTCTTGGAATATCAACAATAATTGAGCAAATTATGCTTTTCTCTGTATGATCATTGTCGGAACATGGCGGTCGGGATAGAGTGTCAGCTACAGCATTGTTTCTACCGAGATTGTAACCTATCTCAATGTTATAAGGTTGCAACTGAAGTGCCCATCTGGCGAGTCTACCGGTCGGAGATTTAAGGCTCATAAGCCATTTTAAGGGTTGATGATCGGTAAGAATCTTCACTTCAGATCCTTCGATATATCCTCGAAATTTTTCGACTGACTGCGAGTGCTTCACGTTCCGTGGTCGAGTAATTTCGATCTGCAGGTAGGAGTAGATGGCTTGCGAATTCAACAGGATGTTCCATCTCGTTCTCCCCCTGGAGTAAAACAGCTCCGATAGCATAGCTGCTGGCATCGGTTTTGAGAATGAATGGAATATCATCTTTTACTTGCTGCAAAATTGGAGAAGTTGTCAGAAGCTTTTTAAGACTGTCAAATGCGTTTTGCTCATCGATTCCCCATTTCCAAACAACATTCTTTTTCGTCAAATTCGATAGTGGTTTCGATACATCTGCTAAATTCGGGATAAATCTTCTGTACCAAGAGCAAGTTTGCAAAAAAGATAACACTTGTTTCTGATTCTTGGGACTAGGGCGAAGTAATATAGCATCAGTTTTTTCCGGATCGGTCTTGAAACCATCAGGTGTCAGAATGTGACCCAGATATTTGATTTTAGAGCAACAAAATTTGCATTTGTCTCGGTTAAGTTTGAAACCAAAATGCTTCAGACGTGCGGAAACTGTTTGTAGATCATTAAGATGTGTTGAAAAGTTCTCGGAGCAGATAATTATATCATCCAGATATGCAAGGATCAGAATTTGTGGCAGTCCATTTCGAAACTTGTCAATAAAGCGTTGGAACGTTGCTGGCGCGTTTCGCAATCCAAATGGCATTCTTTTGAAAACATAAGATCCAAATGGTGTTATAAAAGCAGTTTTAGGTCGATCATCTTTTGCTACTTTAATTTGCCAATATCCAGAACGTAAATCCAATGTTGACATATATGGCGTACTCTTAGCTGCGTGAAGAAGATCATCCATTCGAGGCAACGGATAGCGATCTGGTATGGTTATAGCGTTCAATTTACGATAGTCGACGCATACTCTTATTTGTCCATCTTTTTTCGGGACCATGACGACAGGAAATGCCCATGGGGATTGTTTCTCTTCAATAATGCCTTTTTCAAGCATATCGTCAATTTCGGCTTTCAACTGTATTTTCCTTGCTGGTGATATTCGGTACGGTGGATTTGATATGGGTTTGTGTGTTCCCGTATTGATTTGGTGTTCTATATTGGAAATAGGTGTTGTTATCTCTCCAAAAATGTCGACTTCCTCGCTTAGCATCTTTTCAAGGTGTGTTCTATCAGGTTCATTGAGTGAATATCCTTCATCTGGGTTAAGTTGAATATCTATAGAATTAAGAATGAACCAGTCGTCAACATTTGAATCGGCTTTCTTTGGTTCACTAAAAAGATCATTTCCCCTTTCAGGTGTTTTCATATCCTGAGGCAGCGCGTCAGAGAAGTAATCATTGGATCGTTTGCGTTTCGGTGTACTTGGGATGGGACTTAGCATTTCATGGCTCTCAACCCAAGCCAAATATACAGACACTTTTTTGAGCTTCTCGCCCTTTTCCAATATCTTATGGTAGTTTGGTTTTGGGATCAGCTTTGGCGTCTTAAAGGGGTTTTCTCGAGGTTCGATTTGAATTTTGTCATTGTACTTAGCCAGTTTAAAATCAAATGTTGTTGCTGGGTCGTCAATGAAATAAAATGCTCTTTGAGCTATATTCAACACAAGTCCACATTGTTCGAGAAAATCGATGTCTAGTAACGTGCGATTTCCTTTGGCCTTTGGAAGGGCTATAAATCGAATTTTACGTAGTCTTTTCCCAATAACGATATCCACTACAGTTGAACAAACGACTTCTTTTTTCATTATTCCATCAGCCAAAGTTATCTCTGCATTAACTTTCTGAAAAGGGCAACCCTTTTGGATAAGTTGTTGATAAAGACGTGACCCTGCGACACTTGTTCGAGCTGCGGTATCAATATAAGCTTCACCTTTGAGTCCATTAATATTGACATCTACAGTAGGCACATTTCTACCTATAACAGTTGACTCGATGAGGTTGAAGTCAAGCATTGCTGGGCTGTTTGCATTTTTGTTACTGCACGTTGGACAGTTTGTTCTGCAACAACCGGCAGCTCCACATCCGTAACAACTAAGTGTAGGTTTCTTGGGCTCATTTTGATTGTTTGCGGCTTTTTTAAAGCATTGTTCAGCGGAATGCCCTTGCTTTCTGCACAAGGTACATCTTACTTTTTTAAATTCCTCCACAGGTTTCCCTGGAGGGTGAATTTCTTTCAGAACGATTTCGGCTTCTCGAGCTTCTTTTAAAAGTTCTTGAAATGTGTTGACCGAGTTTCTTGGAACTTTTTCTCTTACACTCAAAAGAATCTGACCATAAATCATATTAATCATTATTTTCTCGGATATCTCATCTTTTAGCTGCGAAAACAGTGATCTCTTTTTACAAATGAATTCGTCAGTTGATTGGTTTGGCTTTTGTTTATCCTCGAAAATCTCTACATAGATTCTCCAAGAAGGTTTTGGTGGAGCAAACGATGAGCGAAGTAATTTTAACGCATCTTGAAACGATTTTGCTTCGCTTTTTACTCCTTGCCACCAGTTTGAAGCGAAGCCTTCTAACAGGAGTGGGAATCCTACTAGAGCATTTGTATCGGAAACGTTTTCGGAATTTTTGTACACACTTATTGTGGCAATGAAGTCTTCCAGCCTGGAAGTATTTCTTTCGCCATTATAACGAGCGGTGCATCGGCTAAAGGTACCCTGAACATTTTTAACGCCTATGGCAGCTACCAAGCGGGTGAGTTGGTCTTCGGATAAAGCGATCGAGGCTGATTGGTCGTGTGGCATATTTATTTCTTGTCGGTTAGATTGTAGGGGTTCCTCAAATATTTTTTCGTTTACTATTGTTGTCTCTGTTTCACTCTCTGGTGATTCGAATTCAGACGTATACTCAATATCGGAGATATAGTTGGAGGAGTCTGATGACGAAGAACTTCTTTCAATATATTCAACCTTCGGTTTTTCAGATAACCGGTGACTTTTTCTCATACCGTGATGAAAAAAAAAATTTGCGCAGCACCTTTCTTGTGCGATTATTGTTTTTTCCTCAATATATGTATACACGATAGTGTAAAATTGAACTGATAAGAAACAAATTTTCTTTTGCTTACTTAAGTGGGTTAGACTGTACTTTTGGGTTGTACTGTCGTTAAAATAATTCTCAATTGATTCGTCGATTAGTACCAAAAAAAAAAATTGGGTACGCACTTAATGGGGTTCGACTGTATTTTCCAGGTTCGACTGTATTTTCGTGTTGACTGTGCCGTTCAATAAAAAAAAAATCTCCTACTTCTTCGATTAGTACCAAAAAAAAATTTCATAAGCACTTAATCGGGTTCGATTGTATTTTTCGGGTTGTACTGTGTCGTCCAAAAAATCTCTGCTTTTCTGGGTCCTACTGTATTGTCCACCGACTGACAGTCTGACACACGTAGCCACTAGGTTGGGCGCCAATTGAAGCGTGAGTGTTATGCTTGGGGTGTGTGGGTGCAAATGCGTGAGCGTGAATGTGCGTGTGTGTGAATGCAGTGATGTGAGCAAAACCTGTTTTTGTACTGACGATAACAGAGCCAGGCAACCGTCAGAGATGTTTAGCCTGTCTACAGTCTTTTATGACGAGGATAGTATATGTGGGGGTGAAGAGCCAGGCGACCAAAGGATTGTTCAGCCTGTCTACTTGTGCAGCAACGATGATTAGCGAAAGCGAAAAATAACCAATTTCTATCAAAATAAAAAACAATAGTTCTCCAAAGATAAGTTGTGTGTTTACTATATGGCTTTATTCGACAGAATGCGATCTTCTTACATTTCGTTCTTCCTTTTATACTTAAATTTAGCAGCACTTTACAATTTATTTTTAATACAAAATACGAGCTTTGTTCTAAGTAATTTAACACTTTTCAAGTTTAGTATGGCAATCAAAAATGTGCTGATTATGAAAAAATACATTGATATAATAATTTAAAACAAAAGGTAATTCAAACAATATTATGTGTTTTCGTTCGTATATATGTGTGTGTGTAGGGTGACCGTTACCCAGCGGGAAATATCGTCCCCAATGAATTTTATAGCTGAATTCTCCAATCAATTCACTAGCCAAATAATAAATGGAAACATCATGCAATGATTGAGTGAGTGAAAAGTCATGCGAGGTTTCCTCAGTTCATAGATTTGAACCCACTTTTTGCTTTGTGTGTAGAAAACAACAAGACAACAGCAATCAATTAACTAGCCAGATAATACAAGGAAACGACATGTAATGATTTAATAAGTGAAGAGTCATGCAAGGTTTCCTCAGTTCATAGATTTGAACCCACTTTCTACTTTGTGTTAAGAAAACAACCCTTTCTGTCATTGAATTAAAAATTGCTTTTGATATGGAAAATTATAAGATGAAAAAACTGCTGAAAAGTCATGTAGAAGTTCATCAGTTCATCGTCTATGTCCACTCATATGCTTTGTAAAGTGTGCAGCGCCATTGTGTGTTTTAATAGAAGTTGATTTTTTTTGTGTTCTCTGTGTTGACATTGTCTACTGACAGTAAATATTATAAGACGACTTATGAATTTTCATTAAAAAGAGGCAATCTCAGATTTTATCAAAGTATTTCAGTTTTTTGGTTAATCTTCACTTCGCATATGAAGTGGTGATTAACCAACAACCACTTTCCTAGTGATTTAACTGTTATTTAAAGTTTTAATTCTATATTTTTATTAACCAATCACAAAGAATTCACAACACAACAGAGTTAATGAATTTACTATTTATTTAATTTTCTTCACATTTTTCATATTGAATTAACTAATTGCTGAATAAACAACTACCTACTTCTATATCTTGTGATTTGATAATTGAATTTTAATTACCATTTTCATCGAAAATATTGAACTGATGAATAAACCACATACATTTATGCAGTGAATTCATAGATTATGCAACCACCATGTTTTTCATCATCTGGGTGGGTGAATAAACAACTTCCAACGAAGTAGTGATTTCGTTGGCGAATTTGCATCGGATTTTCAGCATGTGCTGCCCGCCTGGGACATGCCCATGTTAATTTCATCAAAGGAATCAGCTGAAAAGTGGACGGTGCAGCTGCCATTCCTCAAGGAAAAAGCTGATTTTTCCTCAATGAATTTTTGAATTTTTCCCGCTGGGTACAGTTGTAACAAATAGTTAAATGAAAACAGTGTGATTTGCAAAAAAGTTGTACAACCATTATAAAAAAATTAATTATATATACCATATATAGTTCCGAATACACACAATTTCAGAATATTCCTACAATTATTTTACCAATCCGGCATAAAAAAAAACTTAACAATGAAGAAAAAAAACTTACTCAACGTATTTATTTCCTTGCAAAATTAGTTTAACAACGAATTTTGAAATCGTAATTCTATCATGGTTATCCAAATTTTCAGAAAATTTAAATTTCGCGAGGATTATTGTCAAGTAAATATTTATTATATTTAAAGTGGGTATTTTCCTTTTAAATACATTAATACCTCTACAGAACTGAATGTTGATTTTACCAATATGTTTATATTCGATTCCGGTAGTTCTCTTGGATCAACATTATTATTACGAAATGAAATCGAGTTGTATAAATGTTTGATTGAGATGGTAGGAGTTTGAGCCTCAGAGCTGCTGTCAAGCAAATTATTAATTAAACTTGAGTTAAGGCATCCAAGATCAGATTCTATGAATACAAAGATACAAGTCGTTAATACTACGCTTGATATAATTAATTACATACACACATATAACGCAGACAAAAATTGGTTTCGCACAGTATGTATATCGATACCCATACAAATATTACTATTATTTTTTTCTTAACTTTTAAGATTTTATATATGCTCGATTTTATTTAAATTTTAAAATCTGAACTCAGAATTTAATAATTTCATTTCAAAAATCCGTTAACATTGATTGATTTATGAAATATTTTTTCTGCGGGATAGTGTTAAAGTGAAATTTTAATAAAAACCTTCATATAGTAATCTCTGCTGGACATGAAGTTTTCTTGTTCCTGTTCTTTTGCATTTGTGACTTTAAAGTAAATAGAATTTTCAGATTAAGTAGATGTAGAAATAGAGGAATTTATTTTATGTTTTTCAATGTCCCTTATTTACTAAATTTTAATTTATTGAGCAACAATATTGGTGACCCCAGCTTTCGACATCCGCCACAGATCAAACAAACAACCACAATCAGATCAATAGGGATAGTAAGAATGTTGTAAACTAGTTAAAAATGATGCAGTAAAAAAAAACTGTCTATTTGATAATTATAATTATTCATTTGGTTTAACAATTATAAAGCTAGAAAGCAAGTAAATTTAATAAAACCTTTTTATCATAACATTGTTACTCAATAAAGAAAATACTATGGAAAATAAATTAAAAAAAATCTTTTGTTAATTTTTGAAAGAATATAAAATTTTAACTTCTACAACGACGTTTTTATGCACAACTCTTGATATTCCCAGTTTCCAATCCGGCGACACTTGGGTTTTGTGTGACACATATTCTACGAGGGGTTCATCTTGAATTTGTGCTTTGGAAAATGCGTCAAAAATTTATGTAGGCGCTTTGTCGATGTTGAAAGTCTGGAAAGCTAAAATTGTGTGGAATCAGTTTATGTTATCTTATTAGTTGGAACAAACAATCTTTTTTTTTATTATATATGTATGTACCAGCCAGTATGCCCGTTATTAGTCGCTTCGCGGACTTACCGGCCGAGCAGAATGGAGTCGCTTTAGCAGCCACTTGTAGTACTGCCAAAGTTGAAATTAATGACAGCTAGTGCTACAGCGATTCTTTTAGCTACCAGCGACTTGTTCAAGGGGTTAGTTCTGCTTATGCCTACCTACCGAATTCATTTCAAATTACAGAAAAACACGGCTTAAAGAAAATCTGAAAATCCAAGAAATTTTTTTTCTTATATGCAAACAACGGATATAATAAAGAAAATTTCTTATGCAGGCATAAGAACAGAAACAAAACCAAGCAAAAACACACAAAATCAAATTGTAAAAATATTTAGGCGCTTTATAACCTTTGCTGCTATTCTATAGGTAAGTGAGATCTTATTATTTAAGATGGAAAAATTTTCATGGATACAAACAAGTTTTGGCAGATGCAAATTAAAAATGGCTGAACTAAACTTTTATATGGTACTCTTTGTTTTTGAAATTAATTTGTGTACAAAGAAAAGAGTTACTTATATATGTTCAGTATTAAGAAAAATACTTGGTGTTTTATGAGTGATTCTTATATCCGTTAAATACTGTACTCTGTACTATTTAAACAAATTATTGAAAAATTGACCTATTTTTCTCTACCAATGCGGTTTTTGGCTAAATTAAGCGTAGCAGCGACTTAAATAATGCATATTCTAATCTAGGAAATCCCACCTTTCAATCGATGTATCGCATGATATGAAAACTCGACTTTTATCTTCAAACGCGATTTGAGGCGAAACTAAGCGTCGTAGCATCAAAGAAGTAGAACTAAGCGTCCTCGGGACTAACAAAATGCATATTCGTAATCTAGGGAGCACCACTTTTTAATCGATGTCTGTGTCACCCCTCAATATTTGTATCAGTTTGGATTCAGAAAGTTTTTTTTTCTATAATATGTTTAAGCATCATAAAGTTTCCCGAATGGCCTTTGTCCTCTACATACAGCCGTAAAATATGCAGAACTTATTTGTACCGGCAACACTTGTACAATCAGTTCAGACAAATATAAAAAATCATGCCTTGACAATCTGTAAATGGGTTGAACAAATTTCGGGGGGGGGGGGGGGGTTTAAACTAAAAACTCAAAATTAAGAGTGAAATTGTATGGCGAGGAAGTTAAATTCATACATTGAACCACCAAACCCCCCCCCTGCGTTCGCGCCTGGTAAATAATACCGATTTCTCCAAAACTTGAGACTAGAAACCTTTATTGAACTAGTTTTGCCGTAAAAGTAATTTTAAAATAAGTCAATAATATAGTAGTAACAAATGGCTTTTATCTTTTGGCGCGATTTGTGTTTAACAAAAAATTGTTTAAAAAAAAAAAAATCGATAAGAAACATTACTTACGATTTCCCAGAATACGAAAAGTTTTAAAAATTAGATCGTACATACATACTGCATAGATAGGTATGGTATGTAGTTATGTACATACTCGCATACTCTTTAAAATCATTTGAGTGAAATTCTTTTCCACGTTGTTTTAATTTTTGTAATGATATCGCTTCCACCCGAAGAACAATTAAGGAACATTATATACTTTATTTCTTTGTTCGAATATTAATTTTGTATACTACGCAGTACCCACCGCCAGACTACCAACCAAACCAAGATGAGATCAAACAACGAATGAAGAAATAATAAAATGTATGTATGAACATAATATGATTGATGTCGTCGTTTCAAATACAGTCAAACTTCTTTAAAACGAACTTCCTTTATAACGTAATTTTTTCTATAGCGAATATCATTTTTGTTCCCCTTCCCCTTAAGATGGTTCTAGGTTCTTTATAACGAAATTCTCTATAGCGAAATTCTCTTTATAAGAAACTAATTTTTTGGTCCGAAAGCAAAGTTGTTTCTTTATAACGAAATGTCAATTTTCAAATTTGAAAACAAAGTTAACTACGATTTTTAATTCTAATTTTGAGAAGAATTTTCTCACAGTGAATGTATGTGTGTTATGTATGGGTGCATGAAAATGTGTAGTATAAATGTTACGCATATCAACAGGTCAATCGTTTGAGTTCGCATTTTAAGTTAAAAAAAAAAGTTCGAGAATTGTTTATACCAAAATGTCGAAGCGCAAAGCTAATCCACTATCAGAGAAATTTATCGATTATTAAAAAAGTTAAAAGGGGAAAAAATAAAAAAGAATGTTGCAGACAAATTTGGTGTATCGCTTAGTAAATTGTCGACAATTTTAAAGAATAAATTCAAAATTTTAAAGTTTGCCGAAGAAAGTTCAAACAGAAGCCAAAAAAACTAAGAAAAACAAAATACGTTGATGTGGATAAAGAAATGTTAAAATGAGTGCAGAAAAAGAACCCAACTATAATGATATGAAAACTGCATTTGATAATTTTCGAAGTTTTATTGAAACAAGAGATGAAACCTCAGATGATGCATATTTTCACCTTTTTATAATAAAACAAAAGCAAAAACTGTTCATGTGCAATTGAAAATTGATACGTTTATAATTAAAAAGATATAAATTTCTTAAATGAGTTTTTTTTTTTTTTTTGAAAATATAAAAGAACGAGAACAGAAAAAAAAATTAATTTATCTATATAACGAATTTTTTATAAAACTTCTTTATAACGAAGCAATTTTTTGTGCCCTTGAAGGTTCGTAATAAAGAAGTTTGACTGTATTTACCTTTTTTTCATATTCATATAATGCTTGTTTATTGTTGTTAATTGTTATTTATTTTTTTATTTATTTATTAATTTATTTATTGATGTAATTATTTATTTATTTATTTATTTATTCCTTTATTTAATTATTCCTTTATTTATTTATTTATTTTTTTTTGTGTTAAATTGTATTGATTCCCCTAAGGGTTACAAGTTCTCCTTACTCTCCTTA
The DNA here is from genome assembly GCA_949320155.1 of Melangyna quadrimaculata. Lineage (NCBI taxonomy): Eukaryota > Metazoa > Arthropoda > Insecta > Diptera > Syrphidae > Melangyna > Melangyna quadrimaculata. The sequence continues at coordinate 231,327,058 of OX439483.1, read as the reverse complement.
CTTTCCCACCTCTTCTCCGCTATCTATCTCGACTTATCTTTTCTCACCTTCTCTAGTTCCTTTATCCACTCTTCGCCCTCCCTGTTTCGTCCATTATTTCCCTCATTTTTTCGCCTATTGATTTACCTTCATCACCGCCTAACCTGCGTCTTTCTATTAAATGTTCTCACGTCTCTTGTTCACCCTCACATACTCTGTACACTCTCTCTTCTTCTCTCCTCCAGTACCACCTTTCTCTCACCTCATTTCCTAGTCTGACTCTTGCTATTCTCCTTGTCCTTTCTGTTTTCCATCCGTCTTTCAAATATTGGGGTATCCCCTCCGTCATCACTTCTTTAAACCACCTATTAAACCTTGATTCTTTGATTAGATCCCGTCTTTGCTACTCCTGCTCTTTTCTGATTTCTATTTCAGTACCTCATATCCATTCATACTATCTTCTTTTCCCTCCCTTCCCTTCATTATTTCTCTCTCTTCTTCCCATCGTGATCTTCTCCCATGTCCATCTCTCTGTCTGCTTTTCATCTCCTTTAAACATTCCCTTGCTTTTTCACTTTCTTTTCCACCTGCTAATTTCTCTTTATAATTCCATGTCCTTTTCCCTGCTCTTGTCATAATTGTATCTCTTTTCGTTTCCTCTCTCACCATGTATCCTGGAGTTTGCCATTCTACCCCAAGCGTCCATTTAAGGTACCTTTCTTGCATCTTTTCCATTTCTTGTCTCTCCTCCACATCCCCATACTTCCGCACCATATCCGATCACGGTCCACACCAGGGTGTCGAAAAGCCACAATTTCCTCTCCCATATCTTCTCAAATTTCCTTCTTCCAATTCCCCATGCTTCCTTCATGACCGCTGCTGCCTTCCTTATCCTATCCTTTATACGTGCCTCCTGCCCCCCATTCTTTTCGAAAACATACCCTAAGTATTTAAATTTTGTTACTTCTTCTATCTTCTTTCCTCTCCATCTCCAGTCTACTGGTTGTGTTCCTCCCTCCTCCTTTTCTGAACCTCATCACTTTCGTCTTTCCAACGTTCACTTCCAGTCTTTTCCTCTCGAAGTACTTCTCCAGTCTTCTTATCATACTTTGCATCTCTTTTTAATTTTTCGCCATTACCACCACATCATCTGCGTAAGCCAGTGGGCAAATCCTTCTTCCCTTCACTTTTACCCCTCCCCAACCCCCTTTTCCCAGTTCATCTTCTATATCCGCCGTTAATAAGTTGAACAGAATGGGGCTCATCGGGCATCCCTGCCTCACTCCCTTTCCTGTCCAAAATGTTTCCCCCGTCACTCTTTCGTAGACTTTCTTTATTTATTTATTAATTTATTTATATATTTATTATTTATTTATTTATTGATTTATTTACTTATTTATTTATTCATTGATTTATTTACTTACATATCTACAATGTATTTATTTATTTAATTATTTATTTAATCCTTTTTATCATAACATAACAACATCTAGTCAATTTTTTAGTCTTAAGATTCGTTTTTAATTTAAAAACAAGAATAATAACGTACTTTAAATAAATGCAACAAAAATATTGAAAAAAAAAAATATTCATTTATTTATTCACTAATTAATGTATTTATTTATTACTCAAAATTATTTTTTTTTCTGTTCTTAAATTGAAGGTTTCCATCAAATGTGTATTTATATTAAACCAAATTAGCTACTTGATAATTGAAAGGCCTGTCAGCTATATTACATTTATGTGTGAATATGACATCGTTTAAATTATCTCCGCCGCGCCTCCTGCCGCACCAGACCACTTCGCTGGGTGGTACACATCCGAGAGGTCAAATTTTCGATGACTCTGGCACAAAGACTGACTGGTGCAACTTGAAATGTTGACTTATAGGATACCCGTTGTTTGTGGCTCATTTGGCATAGACCTCCGACAAAAAATGGCATATACAAAATAAGAGCATTGAATTTTGAAAACTAAAACAGTACTTATACTACGTTTTCAAAAGAGCCGAAATGAGGTAATTTCAAAATTACCAAAAAAGTGTTCTCATTATCAAATTTGCTAATTTCGTTTGAAATCTCATTTCATTATGGATTTGGAATGGCAGTTAAACGTTTTTTTTTTGATTAGTATAGATTTTTGATTAGTAGATTTTGTTGAGTAGTATATTGATATTTTCATACAAAAGCTTTTCAGAGCTTTTAAAAATGATTCCCGCTGGATGCATTCACCTAATTTCCAATTTAATTTCGTGTAAGGTTGGTTGAAATTAGCTCATTTGGAAACTTATTTGTATGGGAAATGATGTAATTTCGGATGTCATTTCGAAATTTTCAGCTTAATCACCTCATTTAGCCCAGTGAAAACGTAGTATTAATTACGTAAAGTTTGAAAAAATTAGTTTGAAATTTTGAGTTTGAAAATTAATTTTTCAAAAACTGTTGACAAAAATAACTTTAAAGGTGTTTTCTCGTGATAACACTTGCAGTTAGGCTGCATAGCTTTCTCTCTCTGTCATATTTAACATTGAAGGTTTTGAATGAACAACAACCACTTGTGTTGGCTACCACCGAGTATTACATTTGGCTGGAATAATTGCAATTTCATGGCTGCCACACCAATCATCAAATTCCTTTTAGTGGTTGACGGCAAAACAATTTATAAATTAAAATTGGAACTATAGACTAAGCACCACTAAAAGGAATCTGATGATTGGTGTGGCAGCCATGAAATTGCAATAATTCCAGTCAAATGTAATACTCGGTGGTAAGCCAACACAAGTGGTTGTTGTTCATTCAAAACCTTCAAAATAACTTTACTTATTTCAAAAATAAATAAAAGTAGGTAGGTATTTCTGGCTTTAAAAAACGTATAACAAGGCATTGTAAGTGTTACCGTTGTTTTTTAATTTTTTTTTTCTGTTTTAAGTAATTTTTTTTTTATAAAAATGCCCCTCCCGCCTAAAGGGGGCGAAACAGACCCCCCTCCCATACGATTCTTTTCTTGTCTCAACACGCTCTATCTTTTTGTCACAGCTTAGGTGAATTACCCTGTATAAAAAATTAATTTTTCATATTTATCAAACAAATCAGAAAGCTTGCCTTTTTTTAGCTCTAGCTATTTAAAATGGTATTTTTAACTATTTAAATTTAGTTGTTAGAGTTCCGCTTCATATTGAATCTGTTTACGAAATTGATTTCCGTATGGATTCAAAAAAATTGTTCTGAATTTCACTTTCGTAGTAGCCAGAGTAGAAGTGAAAATGAAACTTTCTATGGTGACGAGATTCTCAAAAAAATATATTCAGGAAAGGACCGATATCCAATAATAATAACCAGTGAACGCTTTCGTTTACTGTCATGTTTATCTAACGTTTTTTATTCTTTGTTAATAATTTAATTAAATGCAATTTAGAAGAAAGAGTTTTTAATCGAATTCCTAATAATCAAAGATTCTTCGTATCTCGATAATAGGTGTTCTTCGAAGTATTCCATTATGATGCTAGTTCATTTTCTATGGACAGAGAACAAAGTTCGTGGTCAAGTACTCTGAAGTGAATGCAAAAGTTATGTGAGTCCAACACAGCATTTAATATTTCTATGTTGCTTTCAAAGGTGTATAATGCAGCATTAAATGCTGTGAAATACAGGGAAAGCGGTTTTTTATAACCCCATTTGTTCGCTTAATTATGTTTCGATCCTCTACGCGGGCTTGTGGTCTTTTAGTTTTCTTTGGTATCTTGTCGAGAGAAGCTGTAAATGGCCATTGTAAGCTTCTTCTTCTAGAATCTAGATCAATTGATTGAAGCACCATGATTAAATAAATCTTCTATATATGTATGTACATATAAATTTGATCAAATACCTATTTCACAATTTAAAATTCTTAACTTACGTTTCAGTTAGAAAGACACGATATACTTATATTTTTGATTTGTTTTTCTTTTTTTTTAATTTGTAGCTTTTTATAACAAAATTGTCATTTCGAATTTTGTTTTGAGTGATGATTTCGAAAAAAAAAAATAGGCTTGAATATTAGCTATTCTGAAGTCAAATTCAAACACTTTTTTTTGAATCCTTACGGAAATCAAATCTGTATACGGACTTGATTCGGATCGAAAATAAGAACAGGGGTGATTGTCAATTCCAGCTATGAATGTACGTTAAAGTTGTTAGGTACGAGAACAAGTTTGTGCGATCCAGTCGTGTAGTTTATTTATGCAGGCATAAGAAAAAATCTTTTTTGAAGCCTGTTTTTCTCAAGCCCATTTGCATTTTTTTTTAGTTACATATATACCTTTCATTGCAAGGGTGCGCTCTGTACCTTAAAAATCAAATACATATGTATACTTCTTAATAACGTGAATCAAAAACCTAGTAAAACCGTTAAGAATCGTATTTTTTTAAATTAAAATATTGAAAAATCGTATGGCAAGGTACTAGTCTAGGAAAGATAGAAATTTTAATGTAGGTAAAAATTAGTTCATGAAATTTGATTGCTGGTATTGACGCAGAATTTCATCCTCTTCAACATATCCACAGTGCCCCAAAATACGGCTGAATTTTGTATACCCGAAAGAGCGCTATTTGAAAAGCTTAAGTCCTGTTTTCGAGACGCCATCCCTGGGGAAATCCGCCATTTAAAAAAAACGCGATTTTATCTATATCCAAAACTACCGATTTGAGATGAAAAGTTATTATAACCAAATTTGTTGGAAATAAAAATATATTTTATTTGTCATCAAAACTTTTTTCTGCGTGGACAATATATTTGAGGTTATGTCGTTCAGTTTTTACTTTTTCGCATTTTTTTCCCATTTTCTAAGAAACTCATATAAATTGTTATAATAATAAAAGTTGTAGAACACAAAGTTTAACAAATTTTGATATATTCTTGAATGATGCGATATCCCAGATGCGATATCCCAGTAAGAGCTTTTGGAAAATTAGCTCCTAAATCAATTCAGCCGATATAGTACAGTAAAGATCGACTTTTTAGTGGAACGAAAGTTTGGAAAGCTGTTTTTTGTATACTTGCAAGAGGGCTATTAGATAAGCTTATGTCCGGGTATTCGGGACGCAATGACCCTGGTGAAATCCGCAATTTTGGAAAATGCGAATTCACCAAATCTCCGAACTATTGATCTTAGAGGAAAAACTGATGGGCAAAGGTTGTGTAGGCAATTTAACCATCTTTCGTTCATGCATGCATTTATTTTCGACAAAAATGGCTGTAACTTTTGACTAAGGTATCGCATCATCTTCAAAAACATATCAAAATGTTGAAAAGTTTCAGTCACTAGTTCACGTAGGTTTATTCGGGAATGACAAAAATGTATAAATGTAAAAAAAAAAAAACAATAATAAACTGACATAACCTTGAAAATATTGCCCGCACCGAAAAAAAAATTATTTGTGAACTAAAGATGATTCAATTGCCCACAAGCCTTACAATGTGTTCCCTAAGATCAATAGTTTCGTAGATATAGATCAATTCACGTTTTCCGAAATGATGGATTTCCCCAGGGGTATAGCGTCCCGAAAAACAGGAATTAATCTTTTCTGATAGTCCTCTTTCAGGTGTACAACAAACAGCCGTCCTATATTTCGTTCCACAAAAAATCTATCTTTCCTGTGCTATGTGTAGACTAGGCAAAACACGCCTAATAATAATTTAATTTGAAGGAAACAAAAAAAATATACCTACTTCGAGATTATGAACAGTAAAAGTGTTTTTATGCAGAGCTTCCTTTTTGTTAAGGGGCACAAGCACACTGAATAAGATTGTTCTTCAAATTATTCCTTATTAAATTGGCTATCAATTACACATTTATCTTCAGGTATGGACGATTTGTTTACTTCATAAAATATAAGTATATACATGCATATTTAATGTATGTATATACTTCGTTATATTCTAAGGGCCTTACCAATAATGAGTGACTAAACATGCGTTTGGATAAACGCCACGTTAAACTTTAGAGACGAGTTAATTTTTGTGTTAACCAATAACCAAACTAAACACGTCTTTAACTAATTAGTGCTCTATTACATTTGTTGCCAAACAGACAGCTTCTGTGAATGGAAATGGCTGCGATCAAGAATCGACGCTATAGCCTATCTAAGATAGTTTCCTATCCATGTAGGTTTCTGAAAAACCAAAATCGGATAGGTTAATTGAAAGTATTTTTGGCAAAATTCTTCGTTACAGTACAGTAATTTGCATTTAATTATTTGTAGGAGTACTTTAAACTTAACATAATATCAAAATCTAGTTTTTAATTATTTTGTTTTGACGAATAAAATTATTTTATAAATTCATTCTAAATAAAAGATTCAAAATAAAAACATCGTAAATATTTTGTTAATAAGGAATTTGATTTTTAATTAAAGAGCCTATATATTCAACCCTGTTCTGTTTTCCGATCGTTCATAAAATCCTTTCGTTTTCAAACTCAAGATGTTTGGAAATACTTTGCGTTTTGAAAACTTGTGGAACGAGTGAGCTTTCTCCTTTGCTTTTCAGAATTTTTTTAGAATGTGGCGTTTTCACTAAATCACATGCGTTTACATGCGTAAACATGCGTTTCTTTACTCTAAAATTTGAAGTGACGTTTAGCGTTAAGCTGCCTATTAAATTGATTATTGGTATGGTTCATTATTTAGAGTCCACTTAAATATTTAAGTGATCTCTTAATTTGATTATTGGTAAGGCCCTTACTTTATTGTAGGTACGCATAATAATGCACCATGCACCACACCTACAGTGTTTTCATCAATTCCAAACTGCCTGATTAATAATAAAAACTAAACACGTATTGACATTTCACGCAAGTACCTAAACAATTATTCTTTCATGAAGAGCAATCAACAATAGACACAAAAACCATGTGCATTTCCCACGCCCGCCATGTTCAATCCCGTACTCAAAACATAACAGAGCTAGTATAGTAAGATCTCGTATGTATCTTCTTTTTAATGAAATGGCAGTGAAAGTAAGAGACAATGTGTTACTCCCAAAAATCAGGTGTACTACCCGTGGGAATACCAACATTTAAAAAATAAAAAAAAATCGAAAATCAAACATAAAATTATTATCACTTAAATTCATGGATGCTATACTAATGCTTGCAACAACAACTACCTCTACCTAACATCATAACTAATCCCCGAAAATGTCTTTTCAAAAAGACAATGAGATCCTTGCGTGAGAACTTACAAGAAATCCTTCTTCCCACGAATGTTGTAGGTACGCACATGCACACTGCACAGTCTGGAGTTTGTTGAGTTCAAAGGAAATACACTTATATAAACCGAGGTACGTTTCCTTCGGGAAATCTTAGTATCGAATCACCACACCAGCATAACAACAACAAAGCAGAGATTAAAAAACAAAAACTGTGTAATACCGAAGCTAAATATTGTGGCTACGTACAGGAATTCCCACACTTTTTACTCGTAGCGCAACCAGCACCCACCTGTTCAATGTGCGCTGCGCAGTATTTTCCTTCGTTAGTTCTGTCTATTCTTGTTTGTGCCGTTGCTTTACTTTATACAAAATCTTCGTGCCAGTGACCGGTTTCGTTGTCTCCTTATTGGAAATCAGGGATAAAAGACTGGCTGGCTGACTGACTGACTGGTGCCCAAAAGGATGTTTGTTGCAATCCGAAACCAAACGGAAAACGGTTCCCACACATTTTTTCACTAGGTATGCTTTGTGCTCTTGGGCTACCTTCTTCTTTTCTTTCATTCGTTTTCTCTTGGCTGGCTGTTTGATATTTTTTCTCATTGTTTTTGTTTGAAGATAACTACTTCAACACAACAGCTCGTATACCTGCCTTGCCTCTCGTTTGGTCGTTAGGTCTTCCGGCCAAAGCAACACATTCGGTTATAAAACTGTGTGTCCGGAACAGTAACAGCATCAGATTGAAATTATACCTCGACTAAGTAACATCAACAAGTTGTTCTTAAAATTTTTACTCGTGAAACGGGAATATACGAATCATTATAACTTTGGATTTAACCTATTAAGAAATTAGTAAACAAAGATGTTCACAGACGTAAAAAACCTCGCCCCCAATCAAGTTTTGGACATGTCAACTATGGCATCAAATCGCAAAGCCAAGGGGAGATTCCATAAGCTCTTCAAACCACTCCTATGCATGCTGCGAACTGCCAAAAAGAACTCAAATAATGGCACCGGATCTATCGCCCACCCAAACAACGTTAATTTGAATAATACCTCAGATTTGAGCTTTATCAAACCTACAATGGTGGAGGCACTCGGTCAAGCGGCAGCTACCACTTCCTACGAGGATTACGCAGCCGTCATCAGGAAGGTAGCAAAAGACGAAGCATTTCTACAGACATATTTTGCAGTAGATCCCTTCAGCGATACAACCCCCTACGCTCTAGACTGCACTGTCACAAAACTACAACCAGCCACAGCTTGTTCCTGTCCACATGGCTACAACTGTCAACAATATCATGGAGAATTTAAAAAATATAACGACAACTATCAGATACCAGTGATTAAGGAATTATCCGAAGATGACAGTTTTGTTCCTGTACACTACATCCGGACGGATAATGGAACATTCTTTTGGACTGCCGAACACACCAAATTAGATGAGGATCTAATGGAGCCGCTGTATTCCAATTCATATCAACAGCTCGCACAAGCTGAGTGGGATAATCGGGCGCTACTATATTAGTTTGACAGTAGTTGTTGTTGTTGTTATTATTATGACACTATCCAGTTTCTCAGGGATCTCATTAGTTTTTTTAATGACTTAGATTGTTTTGCAATAATGTTTGTGATATTTTTTGTTTACTATTTTGTTATTTTTAAGGAGATGCTTTTAAGAGTTCATATTTTTATTGAAAAATTATGTTTAGCAAAAACTAATGTTATTAGTTGTTAGTTTAGAGAGGAATAAACTTAGTTGAAATACATAAATATATTTTAAACTTTTTACACAATTTCTGATTGTTATTTTTTCCAAAAGTACCGCATCTGTTCTTAAAAAAAAAAAAAGATCAGAAAAGTGCAGGATTGTATGCTCAATGATTTAAAATATTCTTCTAAAGTGTTCTTTATGTTCTGTCACTTTCTGTTCCATGAAGTTGCTTGGAAGTGTCGGGAAAGTTTAGTACAATATTTTCTGGAGTTACTTTTGAAGTAGAGCAAGTGAGTAAGAAGTGTCAAGGCGCTAGAAGTATACATTGCGTAGATTTTTAGACTCTAAATAAAGAAGAAAAACTAAAGAAAATAAAAAAAGGTCGATTTGATGTTAGTTTCAAGTAGCCAATAATCGAACATCAATTAAAATTCAGAAATATTTTAGAACTTAAAATATCACAGCAGATAGTCAACCCAAAGTCTCTGAAAGTTGCCATTCACGCTGTTCTGATCTTATTTTTTTTTTTTATTAAACACAACGTAAAATAATGCAGGATAACCAGCTGATGTTTGTTTATATTTGTTTTTTTTTTTTCGTTAAGCCTCCAAAAAGTGAACCTCATTCGAGTGGCATGACAGTGCAACCTGTTGCTGGTTGCACTTGTCACAGGAATTCTCTACTTAAAACGATTGAAACTGAACTAATGGGAACCGGATGCCGATGTGTTTTCATAACTAGTTGTGGAAAGTTATAGTCTCCTCATCATTGCTATACCTACACATGCTATACATTGATGTATTAAAAGAGAAATAAATATGGACTAAGTTGTACTGTCCATATTATTTAGTGTGTGCGCGGACATATAATTTTTTATAAAGCAACTATGATAGATAATGGAATGTCAAAAAAAAACTTGTGTTGTTTTGTAATTGAATTTTTGTATTAATTTGGAAGTTTTTTTGTGGCCTATAGTGCACTTAACAAAAAACAAAAACAAGTTTTCGGTTGTTAATGTTTATCTTCTTCTTAATTGAATTTTTGTGTTAGGCCAAGATAATAAAATTGTTTTGAAAAAACGGTAACTCAATTAAGGCTACCTACAATGAGAGGGTACCCGACAAACATTTACAATTAAATAAAATATTATTTAGGGATGGAAAAGAAATCGCATATGTATATACAAATCGTTTTTTCAACATGTTTGACACTTTTTCAGTTGTTTCGTCTTTCGTCTTTTTGACGGCTTGCGTGAGGGGATTAGAAATGTAGAGGGAAGGAAGTAACGAAAGCAGGAATGAAAATTTCAAGACTTTTTCTGGTTGAACTTTGACGTTTCTGATTTGGCAACTACAATGCTTCTCGATGTAAGCAAAAAACGATTTGAACTAAAGTTAATTAATGGGAAAATTGTTTTTCGTGATTAAATACACATAATATACGAGTATATTTGAGTGAGAAGTGATTACAAAATATTTTTATTTATTTATTTTATTTTTACAACCCCAAATTCCATGAACGTCAAAATAACGAAAGAAAGAACGACCGTATTTTCGCGAACCATGTAATCATGATCGTTCGTGCATGTCAAAAACACGAAAGACGAAACGAACGAAAATACGAACCGTATAATCAGGCTCCAATTGATGTTCAAACTTCAGGTCACAAAGTAGATATTAGTACTAAGTTTTGAAATCAAAACAATGTGAAGGTAACGTGAAGCAGGGAGGGTGAGGTTAAATTTGGTATAGGCAACATTATGTTGTGGGATTTAATAACATTATAGCCCAGTCAAAATAGACATAAAAATCTCAAATCCTGAACAAAATTCCGATAACGCTTAAACTTGGTGGGGGCTTGCGTGTAGAAAAAAAAGGTTTTATATATTTTAAAGAAAATTTTGTGGTCTACAAACTGTACCTAGACTACTTTTCAATATCATTGACGGATAAGCAGTTATTCTCAAAGAAACAATAATTTCGTCGATTTTTTGTTTTCTTAGAAGCTCTATTTTGTAAATTATAGGTCGTAGGAAAAAAAAGTTTGTTAATCTTAAATTATGTGGTCTACAAAATGTTCCTAGACTTTTTTGTGATAAAATTGACGGTTTAACAGTTATATTAAAAAAAAAAACAATATTTTCGTCATTTTATGTTATTTTTAAATAGCTATAACTTCTTAATTATTGGTCGTGGAAAACAAAAAGGAGGCATAGAAAATTCAACGATCTACAAACTGTACTCGAACTTCTTTTCGATAGCATTTGCCATTAAAAAGTTATTTCCTAAAAACTGATATTTTTGACACGCATATACAATTCATATATATGATTTTAACAATTTTGCATATACAATTTTTCGAAAAAATAATTTTTGGATTTTAAAAAAAAATATTGAAATTTTTTTTGAAAACTCAAAATCTTGAAAACGGGTCAATGAATAATTTTTTAATTTTGTATAAAATTGTATTTTATTTAATTCTAAAAGTTGGCATACCAATTTTTCTTTTAATGTTCAAGACTTTTTATATATAAAAAAATAATTTTTAAGAAAACCACTCTAACGATTTATGAAATTTGTTTTTCATAAATTCATATTTTTCAAACAAATCAGATGGCATATTTTTTTAGCTCTATCTGTTTTGGCTATTTAAATAAAATATGTATAGTTATTTTTATGTAAGAGGTCCTTTGTTTTTAAAAACTTTTTTTAATAATATCATACTGTTATGGAACCAATACATACGCACATTGTTTATTTCAAACTACGTTAAAGTTGTTAGCTATACGCTGGTTACTGGTTATGAATATCTCTCAGTTTTAATTTTCTCTAACTCTATCCATCACCAAAAATGTGTTTTTGGAATACATTTTCAAATTCTTGGCAGTACAAAATGCCAAACAAAAAACAAAACATTAAAAAAAACAGTGCGATACATATGTATGTGGATTAGGCATATAAGGGATACCATAAAATAAAAAAAACACCGCTTTCTCTATCTCATCGAAATGAGTTTTTTTTTGTACTGGAAAGGTTTCAATAGGCTTTTCGGTCCTCGTACACTGCACTACACAGCAGACTTTTAGGGCTGGCCACAAGACGAGACTCGGCGAGACTTTTGTAACTCTCGTCTCGGTCTCATTAAAATCAAAAATTTTCAGTCTCCTCTCGGTCTCGTGTCGGTCTCGTTTAATTAAGTCTCGTCCCGGTCTCGTCTCCGAAAAATTCGATTTCCGGACAACTTATTGATTATTGGAGGGAAATATTTTCGATTATAGCTTGAATATATGAGAAGAAAATAAATTTTTAACTGAAATTGGATTGTTTTAATTTATTAGAAAAAAAAATAAAAAAAATAAATCGGGTGGCACAACGGCTCATGAAGAACCAGGGCCTAGTGACTAACAACTCGCAACCATTCCTGTGTGCGCCTTTCGACAGGAATGGAAGGGACCTACAATTTTATGCCGAATCCGAACGGCTAGACGAGAAGCACTTATTCGTGACAAGTGATACTCTTGGAGGATTTGTCAATTCCTCGCAAGAGGCAGTAGCCCTGAAAAAAAAACTTTTTAGTTTTTTAGGTGGACGAGACTGGGAAGCGATCCCAGACCTCCAGCGTGACAGTCGAGGTCTGGGATCGCTTCCCAGCCTCGTCCACCTAAAAAACTAAAAAGTTTTTTTTTTAATTTATTAGACTGTCTGTAAATTTCGGTCCAAATATACAGTCTCGTCTCGGTCTCGTCTCGGTTGCTAAAAAGGCCCTTTTTTCGCCCATCAAATGACTGAAATACTCCTGCAGCTAAAGTATTTAAGCAACTAAAAAATGGGCACGACTGAATCACACAAACTTGCTCTCGTAGCAACAACTCAAGCGTAGCTTGAAGTTGACAGTACGTAATGGTTCCATAACATTATGATATCATGACATTTGGTATTAATGTTTCATTAGGCAAGAATCAAAAGAGTCCCTAAAAATATCTGTGATGAAATGGTTTTTTTTTTGAGGGTGAGATGTTAGTGCGTCATTATTACCATAACATCTATAAATAAAACTTGATACTGATGAAATTTGCTTAAAATATTAAATATATCATGGTTTACAAGTATCAAAAGAGTCCATTATCCAAAGAGAGTTTATGTTTGCCCTGCCCTATACGGAGCAAAATGTTAGGTCTTTCGAAAAATTGTATTTTCGTGTAATCGATGGAGTACATATGACATATGATATATGATTTAAAGGGGTATGGTACGTATCGTCTTTTTTCTTTCGATTTTTTGTTGTTTCGTCTTAGTCGTTTCGCATTTTATTGTTTTGCATTTCACTATTTCACTTTTCATTTATTTGGATTCTTTTTGTTTCGACAATTTTTGTTTTATTTTGTAGGTATTTGGTTTTAATTTAGTTATGTTTTTGATTTTTTCGCGTCTGGCCAAAATTTTATTAAAATTGATACAAACCAAATATTCTTTAACTGTCATAGCTTTTTGAAATCCAGGTAGCAAATAAAACAAAGAAACACTTTGAAATGTTGCATATTTTTATTTATCAAAAAAAAAAAAATTAAAAATACAAAAAGAAAAACATTGTCAATATTTTGTATATAATAATAATTATTGTTCAATTGTACCATCAACATTATACACAAAACATTGGCTCCAATGACAGAATTTATATACCCGTGAAACGATAGGGCAAAATTTTGCTTTGTGAGTATCTTTATCTCAAACTGATTGTAAATGCTTTTCCATTTTTTCGATTGACAGAAAACTTGTCAAACCGGTATATTATTGGCTTTGTTTTAGTAGGCATTCCGTCCTTTAATTTTTGTTTGTATCTATAATTCCTCTTTAACGAACTACAAGTGACGACTGCCAATCAATCAATAAACTAATTAACTGATAACAAAATAGTCGAATTCCAAAAAAATAGATATACGTAGAGACAAAATTCGTAACAACCTTTGACAAAATAACCGAGTCTTAATAGAACGGGAGGCGACCGTAGGTTTACCTATCTCATCGCGGCTTCGGAAAAGAATGATGCCGATTCATAGCTTTAGTCTTAACCAGACCTGTATAATTTAAGCTCAAGTACCAGTACAAATACAATTCCTTGGTACTTATAATTTTTAAGTACAAGTACAATTCCTCGGTACTTGTACTTGATTTTAAGTATCAGTACCGAGGAATTGTACTTTTACTTAAATTCCACAAAGGTATTTAAAAAATTTGTATTCACTACTTTAGTAATTAAATACTGTACTTAAATTCTTTTTCAAATATTTTTAATTCCTTAAGCCCGTATGATACTACATTTTTTTCTCATTTTTAATTCATTAAATCATGACTTATTGTCAGCAAAGAGGAAAAGAGCAAATAGTATTTTTTATGAAAACAACGACATTATGTTTTGACAATTACAATGTCCACAAAAGTAAATATACACCCAAAACTAGTGTTCTCATGAGTCCAGTGTATATACTTTTTTTGTAGTCACAGTGTACTTTGAAATAATTTTTAAATTTCAATTTCTGAAAAGTCATAAAAAAGCTGCCAGAATCTGAAATATGTTCATTTTTAATACATTTTTTGTGACTTTTTTTACATAAATGTGGTTATTGTGTACGCGCTCACTCATATCGGTATTTTTAATTATAAATTGTTTGAACTACTCTAGTTTCATTTTTAATGCCTTAAAAATGAGAAAGAAAGGTATTATCATACGGGCTTTAAGTACTTTTAATTCCTTTTGATTCCTTTTGTTTTTCTTATATTTTTTTTTACAAAAGGAATTTAAAAGGAATTACAAGTAGGTACAAAAGGAATTAAAATTATTAAAAAAAGTATTTAAGTACAGTATTTAATTACTAAGGTAATGAAAACAAATTTTTAAAATTCCTTAGTGGAATTTAAGTACAAGTACAATTCCGCGGTACTGGTACTTAAAGTTTTCAAGTACAAGTACACAGGAATTGTTCTTGTACTTAAAAATTTTAAGTACCAAGGAATTGTACTTAAGCAGTACTTAAGTCGAAAAAATATTTAATTACTTTAAAGCTCTGGTCTTAACATTAACAAAGCCGCTGGTCGGACAAGGTTTTTCAGGTGGCAATGGGCAGAAAGCGCACTTTTTTGGTTGCATTTTTGGCTTAGGATACCTAAACCATGATGGATTTTTATAAATGGGGTATCCAATGAAAGCTTAGACTGCCCTCTTTACAAAACCAGTGGTCGGACATACTTTTTTTTGGTTGTTGCGGCGAGTCCGACCACTTATTTAAAAAGAGCTTTTTTTTAAGCTTTGTATTTAAAATGCATTTAAGTGGTACAAGACTTTTTATAGGCTATATGAAATAGTTTTGTATAGTTGTCCACGTGTTAAACGAAATGTATACAAAATAGCTGTTTTTACAAAAGTGGTCGGACTTACTTAAAAACCTTGTCCGACCAGTGGTTTTGTTAATGTTAAGACTAAAGCTATGAATTGGCATCATTCTTTTCCGAAGCCGCGATGAGATAGGTAAACCTACGGTCGCTTCCCGTACTATAAGTGATCCAAAATAGCTTTAACGGAAATGCGGAATAAGTAAAAAACAAAATAAGAAATTCCAAGTAATCGTGAATCGAAATGAACTCAAAACTAAATACATACACAAAAAAAAATAAAAAAAACCTTTTCGAAATAAACAAAAATAATTATAACAAAAAGGAAACAACATAAATTAGCGAAATAAAAAAAAAAATAAAACGAAACAATAAGCACCCGATTTAAAGGTATTTTTTAACACCGAATCAATATTTGTTGTTATTTTTTTTTTTTTCGTTAAGCGAGTCAAACATTACACCCCAAAAAAAAACACAGATATTTGTATAGACTCCTTTGATCTTTGGGTGCCAATATAAGTTTAATATTTCTAGCAAATTTCATAAGTGTTAGAATTTGTTCATGGATGTTATGGTAATAATCACTCACTTACATCTCTCCGTCAAAAAAAAACACCCTTTAACCACAGATAATTTTAGGGACTCTTTTGATTCTTGGTAAACGTGCCAAATGAAACATTTATACCATATTTCATTAATATTTCATTATTTCAAAATGGGTTTGGGTTATATTTTACTTGTTGTACTAAAAAAAAGGGATTTAACTTTCTACAGGATGCATGTATCTTTTCAGTTTTGGTCTCTATAGAATCAGCGTTGAAAATCACTCTTAAAACACATGTCATATCGCTGGCTCAATACTTTTTTTATATTTTAAATATCAAAATGTTCGTCTTTTTGTCGACTTTAAGAAAATATCAGCCTTATGCATAAACGAATTATAGCGAGTGCATAGCGCTATGCATTCTTTATAATGCCTCTGAACGCAAAAACCTTATTCATAAACTTATGCAACGTTGAATAGAAGCAACATAAGCTAAACGCGTTTGGAGGTTGTATAGAGCCAACATAAGGGTTGTTAAGTATCGGAATGTCACTTTGACTCATACATAGCAATAATGTAGATAGATGTTAGGGGGGCGCTTATTTTTGCAATCTTTGAGGTGTTGATATCTCACTTTCAAAATATTTTATAAAATTTAATACAACAATTAATAATGATGGTTTTGTTCATTTACTGTAAATTTTTGTTGGGATATTGTTTTAAAAAATAAAGAACATTGTTTTGTACACTTTATTTTATAGAAGCTGCTTAATAAATGTGCAAAATTTAAAGATTTTCCATCAAATCTTACAACTTTTGCAAATGCTCGACGGCATGCGTGATTAAAGTAAAATTATACAAAGATTCACCTTTATCACTTTCATGGGAAAATACAAATGAATGTTAAGCATTACAAAATAAGCACCACCATTTTATTTTTCTCCTCAACAAAAACATCACGATGTCAGTGAATGGAACAATTCATGAAATAAATCAAAAACGACGTATTCATTCTTTCAAATATTTTTAATTTTATTTGCGAACACAAAAAAATAACAAAGTTACTGGATAATTATAATAATATTAAAAGGAATTAATAAGGAACGAATAAGAATCCAATCGCCAGCAGAATTACTTCTATTGATTTTTCACACAGCTGGGTCTCCTTTGTCAGTTGTGAAAGTTAAACGTACTAGATTCCTACTTTATACTACTAATTTTGACACAAGCTCATTATAACTATAATAGGTTGAAAATATTTTATGCATAACAATTTATGCAACGTTGTATAGTGGCTACATAAGTCCTTATGCAGTGCATAACTATTCATCTGTTCAGCGGATTCTAATGAATATGGCTGTATATGTTTATTCAACAAACGGCTTTTTTATAACCCTAACAAACATAAACTTTCCAAAGATTCTTATTTGTGCTCAGTACTTAAGTGATCATATATGTACAGCATAAAGTAAATTAAATCAATCAATTATCAAAAGGTATTGACAAATGGGAAAATCTTTAGTAGTTAATATGTTATATTTAGACATAAATAATAGTTTATAACGGTATAACAATCGCAGTAACCAGTTTTTGTAATTTCAATGCATATTTTATTGCAATTTTCTCAAATATCCACTGCATTCCATATGTCTCCCTCAATGCTATAATATTCTATGTCCGTGTTTATTAATTCGATAATCAATACAGAAAAAAGAAAGTAGATCCTTAATTTAATTATAGTAGGTACAGTCAACGAAGGAATTTTGCTTGCAAAAAATAGTGCTCTCCGGATTATTTTTTTATATGGTAGGGCTCTAACCCCTAGGTATAACATACCCAAAGACCCCAGCCCAGGACCGCGAGCTTAACTCAGGAGGGGGGGTTAAAGGTACCCCTTTTTAGATTTTCGTGAATATTTCCACAACCTAGCATGCTAGTGGAAAAGTATGTACTACAATATTAGAGACAGTTAAATTGTCTATAAAAAAATATTATCATATTTTAGCTTAGGTCAATAATAAGGGAGATGCGGGGGCTAGAAAAATCAACAAGATTTAGGAATCTCTACATTTTGGTACTTCAGCACTTGCTTACCGATATCCTTCATAAAGTCGATTCCAATTATGCACTCATCACATATGTCTGCTACCAAAAATAGGTGCAAAAACTCTAGTTCTGCCAAACAGATCTTCAGACGAACTTCTCCATATACTCTTACCGCCTCACCTGTCGCAGTTTTCAGACGGTAGCTATTGGTGTTATGTAGCCATGTCATCTTGACCAAGTCTTTTCTTACAATGGAGGCTGTATTACCGGTGTCAGTTGTAGCCAACTGTTTCTTGCCATTTAATGTTGCATCCACTGTCAGACTTTTATTGTTCCGTTAAGTCTGCGAGACTTGTATGGTGGTTCTGGGGCCATCGATACCAGAAACCAGCTTCTGCACCTCGAAGTTGGTTCTTAGCGAGCAGGAGCGTTGATGTTATTGCTCACCTGTTCGCGGGTATTATTTCTGTTTCCACAGTGTTGACAGGCTACTCTTCTTGGTGGCAATCTGAACTAGCGCTGGAGATGTCCGGTTTTGTTGCAATACCAGCATCGAGCAGGTCCTTCTCGCTGCCTTCTACGGAGTTCAGCTCTCTGGCAAGAACATACCCCAACTTCAAGTTCTCTTACCCGATGAACTCCTTAGGAAGCCTGTTCTGATGCTTCCATAGTCAGAGCGAACGTTAATGCTTCAGAAAGCGTGCGTTTTCCAGCAGTTCGAATTGCTCGCTGGAGGTTGATTTCGGAAACTGCACGGACAAAAGCCTCCGTTGCTAGCTGGTTGGTAATTTCATCTCCTGCAGTCGGGTATGCTAGGTGTGCCAACCGTTCTGCTTGGAGTTGTTGCAGACTTTCACCTCTTTTCTGGACTCTGGTATTGAGCTGGACGCGGAAGACTTCTTGCATATGGCTATCGCCGAAGCGTTTGTCAATGACCTCAAAAAGAGCACTTAAGTTGCCGTTCTGGTCTGCTGGATGGTTTGCAAAAGTTCAGCAGCAGAACCTCTAAGGGCAAGCGTCAGGGCAATAAACTTGTCTTCGTCATCCCAGCCATTTGTTGTTGCGGCTCCCTCAAACTGCTTCTTGTAGATTGACCAAGAAGACTGTCCATCAAAGGTTGGTGGATGCATTTCTTTCTTCTTAGGAAAATCGCAACTGCGCTCTCTTACCTTCATTTTCATAACCTTATCTAATTCATTGGCAAAGTTCTGCATTTTGTCTTCAAATTTCTCGAACTGTTTTTCGACGTTTTCAACACGTTCATCAAGAGCCATGAATTTATTTTCAAATGAATATAGCTTACTTTCGATTAGGTTTTTCTGGTCGTATATAAGGTTCCTTTGCTCGTTGCGTTGTTCTTCGAGAAGATTCTTTTGTTCATTTCGCTGTTCTTCTAATCGTACAAGCAGATTCTTTTGTTCATTCTTCTGCTCAATTCGTTCACTGCGTTGCTGTTCTAGGAGATTCTTTTGCTCCTTTCGTTGGTCTTCAAACTGGGCGAGCAGCTGAGCCATCATATTGGTCATGTCTAAGGTTGTACTTACTTGCTCTTCTTGCATCTCAATCTCAAATAGAAACGTGTCTGGATTTTCATCGTGTCGCCTTAAATCTTCCTGCAGACGGATAATGAGGTCATTTTTCGTTCCAGCAGTAGGAAGACCTCGTCTGTTTAGTTCTGCTTTAAGTTCAACACAATTCAAAAAATAAAAAAAATAAATCGGGTGGCACAACGGCTCATGAAGAACCAGGGCCTAGTGACTAAGAACTCGCAATCATTCCTGTGTGCGCCTTTCGACAGGAATGGAAGGGACCTACAATTTTATGCCGAATCCGAACGGCTAGACGAGAAGCACTTATTCGTGACAAGTCATACTCTTGGAGGATTTGTCAATTCCTCGCAAGAGGCAGTAGCCCTGAAAAAAAAAACTTTTTAGTTTTTTAGGTGGACGAGGCTGGGAAGCGATCCCAGACCTCCAGCGTGACAGTCGAACGCACTAACCATTACGCTACGGGCTACTACTCAACACAATTCAATGCATTCACAATTTTACCCATTTTTTCTATTTTGTTCTTATATTTTTGTGTGTCGCTTTTCACAAACACCTTTCTTATTTGTTCACTAATCCACACATTTTATCAATTTTTCACCATCAATAATTATCTGAATTCACAGATTAAATAAGTTTTATTCCACTTTTTCTGACACCAATGTTATATTTTACTAGGGGTTCGCAAATAAAACTTATTTCCTTTATTTAAACTGAAACAACAATTTCTTCACAAAATAAAACGCTTTTATTTCTAATACTTTTATTGTAACCAAGCACAAGTATGCAACTTTTTATTCACACTGACATTTATTCGTTCACTTTCAAAATCAAACTGCCGCTTTTGGACTGGTGGCCCTGTGTTTATATCCGAAATAAAGAGTTCTAGAATTTTCTAGGGTCTGCTAGATGGTGCTTTCCGAAAAGGTTTCGCTCCATTACTCCAGTACGAACGAGCCTGGACACCAACCGTGATGGAGTTAATTATTTACGTCATTTAAAGATGGCGCGCAAAGTTGTACTAATGTGTCGTTGTTTACATAACTAGGCATATTCACCACATTATTTTCAAATCAAGTTAATGATGTCCATATTTTTTGTAAAAATTACTTTCAAACTCAAAATTAAAAAAAAAAACTTTCAAAATTTCGTTTTTGATTTTTTTATTTAAATTGTGAAATAAAATGCAGAATTGGCTTTTATTGTTCACTACCTACTATACTGTGTAGTATGTGATAGTTGTGTTTCCTTGAATTTGAGGTTAATGAATGAATAATTTCTTTGAACCTGTGAAACAAGCCAACCAAGGTACTGTGATGGTGGTGGAGGGGACCCTTAGGTATAACATGCTGAAAGTCCCTAGCCCAGAGCCACAAGCTTTAGATAGGAAAGGGGGTAAAGGTCCCCTTTTGTAGTTTTTCTTCAAAATTTGGGAAACTAATCTTAATAGAGGCAAAGTCAATACCACAAAGTGAAAGAAAATTAAATTCCCTTCCAGTAAAAGTTATCATCATAGTTTTGCTGGAGTAGATATATCGAAAAAAAAAATTGTATTTCCTTAGAAATTTAATGTTTGCAAATTAGTTTACTTTTATAATACTCTAGGGTTCTGGATTCTGCTAGATGCTTCTTTTTCAAAAGATTTCGTTCAATTTCCACGATCCACTTTTAGTATGACGAAATAACGAAAGAGCCTGGACACCAACCGTGGATTTAGTTATTTATTTCATTCAAAGATGGCGCGCAAACTTGTACTAATAAATGATGTCGTTGTCTGCTTAACTGGGCATATTCACCACATTGCCCACCTCTTAGGATTCATCGTCCCGATTAAATACATTATTCCCGTCCCTACCGTTATAACGGTGTAAACAGTCGCAGTGAACTACTTTAAGCTTGCCCCTTACTCCTCTCTGAATGGGGTAAACCACATCATTGATTCGCTTCACAACGGTATATGGGCCTCCCCAGTTTTGTTGAAGTTTTGGTGACAGTCCCTTTTGTAGGTGAGGATTGTAAAACCACACCAGGTCTCCTTCTTGGATACCCATCGTTGTTGCACGGGCGTCGTACCGTGTTTGTATCCTATCACTGGCTGTTTTTATGTTTTTCCTTGTCCGTTGATGAATGTCAATGAGTCTTTTTTTGAGGTTATCCACATATTCCTCTGACCTTTCCGGTTCCAGGGTACGGAATCCAAATTTGACTTCACTGGGCAGCCGTATTGTTGTACCGAACCGTATCTCCGATGGTGTATGTCCTGTTGAACTATGAACCGCACTTCGATAGGCCACCAAGAACAATGGAATATGGCGGTCCAGTCTCGTTGGTAGTCACCTACAACCTTGGACAGATGTTCTTTAAGAGTCCTGTTGAATTGTTCTACCATCCCATCAGATTGTGGATGAAGCGGTGTTGTCCTGGTCTTCTTGATGCCAAGGAAAGAGCAAATCTCCTGAACGATGTTAGATTCGAAGTGCCTTCCTTGGTCAGAATGCAGTTCCAAAGGTACGCCGAAACTGCTCACCCAATTGAAGATAATCTGATCAACAACTGTTTCAGCTTCTTGATTTGGGATGGCAAATGCCTCAGGCCACTTGCTGAAGTAATCCATGACTACAAGGATGTATCGGTTTCCGCTGTTGGTCTCCGGAAACGGACCTGCGATATCTACCGCTATTCTCTCAAAAGGTGTGCCTACATTGTACACAAGTATCATATTTTCGGCACCACTTTTCGACATCCTCTCTTGCATGTAGCCAGTAGAACCGCTGTCGTATCTTTTCCAGCGTTTTATTAACTCCCAAATAACCTCCAGATGCTCCATCATGCGTCATTAATCTTTGACCTAGGAACGATTAACCCCATTCTGGTTTTCCTTCGTGTTCCTTCCATGCAAGAATGGGCTCTTTATCCGAGTCTTCTTGTTGGGCAGTCCTCAGTTCTTCATTGCTCCAACCGTAAATGGGATCGGCTCTTATTCGTTGGATGGCAACCGCTTCCTTTTCTTCTTGACGCGTGCAATGCTTACAGTCCTATTTACACGGTCTTCGAGACAATGCATCTGCGTTGGAGTGCAGCTTTCCTCTTCGATGTTGAATTTGATAGTCGTATGTCTGCAGTCTCTCAATCCATCTTGCTACTTGACCTTCTGGATTTTTGAAGTTCAGAAGCCAATTAAGCGCACCATGATCTGTTCGAAGGAGGAACTTCTGCCCATAGATGTACTTATGGAAGTGCTTTGTTGCCAAAATCAATGCTAGAAGTTCCCTTCTGGTCACGCAATAATTCCGCTCTGGCCTCGAGAGTACCTTGCTGTAGTAGGCGACGACTTTTTCTTCTCCGGCATGGACTTGCGACAATTCAGCTCCAATTCCAACATTACTGGCATCGCCGTCGATGATGAAAGGTTTGCCTGGAGTCGGATAGGTCAGCACAGGACCATTACACAAGCGTAGCTTGAGTTCCTAAAAACTTTTCTCGCACTCACCTGTTCATTTAAATGGCTTCCCCTTTTCAGTAAGCTGATTCCAGCAAAGTCTTTTACAAAGCGCCGATAATATGTGGCTAGACCAAGAAAGCTACGGAGTTGGTGTTTATCCTATGGTGTTGGCCAATTCTTCACAGTGTCAACTTTTTCCGGATTAGTCTTTACTTCTTGGGATGAGATTATATGTCCTAGGTATTTAACTTCAGTCTTGAAAAGCGCACATTTATCTGGATTTAATTTTAAGTGTGCTTATCGAAGCCTTTGGAATACAGCCTTAAGGTTTTCACAATTATCGTCAAACGTTTTTCCATACACGATGACATCGTCCAAACATACAAGGCATGATTTCCAAGTAAGTCCTTGAAGAACACACCCCATCAGACGATCAAAGATAGATACATATTTATTGAACAAAATAATATTTACAATTTGACTTATAATAACTAGTTTGATACGATGATATTATAGATTTATTGGCACATAGGGGGCCTAATCTTATACTTTGTCTTAAGTTTAAAGGATTATAAAATATAAAATACATGTCAAAAATTTAAATCTAAAAGTCGGCTGACTTTATTGTCGTCGGGGTGTTCCGTCCCGGATGTCAAGTTGTGGTTTTGGTGGGAGGGATGTGTTGGCATTTAGCCGCGGTGATTATGCTGACCCTGTGTCAGCGTAGAACGAAACTGCTGGCTCCTTGTCCGTAATGATGTTGTCAACCAGGATTTCCATCGTACTGAGGTATCTTGGCTCGGAGTGTCGCTGCTGAGTGGCCATTCTTCTCATCAGTTGATTTGGGTGCCTGTTAGTGAGTTCTACAAGCTTCTTTGCTTGAAGCAGTAGGTACCTGTCCAGGGGGATGATGTTAGCTTCTGCGTAAAGATGCTCGTTGCTGTGATGTCTCATTCGCTGCCGATCAAAGTGTAGTCCGGTACAAATCCTAAGTAACTTTCTTCCGAACATTTGAAGTTCCTTCATGGCCGTCTTCGAGATGGAGAATCAGACAGGGAAGGAATAGCTGATTACAGGCCGCAGAAGCTGCTTGTACATAAGACTCTTCGTCTTCTGACTTAGTCCGTTTCTGCGACTCATCAATGGGTGGAGTCGGTGAAAGGCCCAGTTGGCTTTTTTGAGGACGTTTCGTGAGTGCGGGTTGAACTTTAACAACTCGTGGAAGTGGATGCCTAGGTACTTCACGTTCTTTTTGACTGCTATTGGAGATCCGTCCGGAAGTTTCAGAACCAGACTTCTGCACTTGGCGGCGCTGCAACTACCTCTACTTGATCTCCTGAAACACACAAGCTCCGATTTGGAGGTGTTTATCGGGATGCCCCATTTCTTGTAGAAGCGCAGAGTCTATTGACGTGGTGCTCAACTTTTCGTAAAGCTACCATAGGAGACATCGAGGCTCAAATGTTGCCGGATCGTTGCATAGTCTGAATGGCATAACTTTAAACTGCCACAGACCATTTTCTGTGAAGAAATCTGTCTGCTGTAGATCTTCTGGATGGATTTCTACCTGCCAGTAGCCACTCTTTAAGTCCAGCGTGGAGAACCATTGTGCTCTTTCCATTGCATCCAAAGTATAGCTGATTATGGGCAGAGGGTAGCTGTCTTTCTTTGTCACATCGTTCAGCCTACGGTAGTCCACACATACCATATGACCATACTGCCCACTCGGTAAAGAAAATATATCAGCGTACTCATGAAGAAGGCTTTCAGCAACACTTAGCTGATGTTGAATTAGATTGGATAGCTGGAAAATTTTGGCTTTCATGGTGCTAAATTTTCTGGGGTCCATAGGTTCTTTTGCGTTAATTTCTGTGATTTTAGTTATTGCGGTCACAGATTCGCATTTTCCAATTATTTCTCCTTTCTTGAGCTTGACCTCGTACGGTTTGATGTTCAGAATCCGTACGGGTACCATGTTGTTCTTTGGTTCCACAAGAGTCTTCCCTAAGATGATCTTTTGGGAAGATTGCTCAGACTCTGGTTCCACCATGAGGTATCGATGGCTACCTCTATTTTCGTCCAAACAAACACTTCTGAAGAGGAAGGCAATTACATGTCGTCTTTGATAACGGTTCTTAGAGTTGATGAGTGTTCGTTGCCATAAACCATAGGAATCTCTACATTTTGGTAATTCAGCACTTGCTTACCAATATCCAGAATTACGCCATGCTCCTTCATAAAGTCGATTCCAATTACGCACTCATCACATATTATATCCGCTACCAAAAATAGGTGCGAAAACTCTAGTTCTGCCAAACAGATCTTCAGACGAACTTCTCCATATACTCTTGCCACCTCACCTGTCGCAGTTTTCAGACGGAAGCTTTAAGTGTGATGTAGCCATGTCATCTTGACCAAGTCTTTACTTACAATGGAGGCTGTGGCACCGGTGTCAATTGTAGCCACGTGTTTCTTGCCATTTAATGTTGCGTCCACTGTCAGACTTTTATTGTTTCGTTTAATCTGCGAGACTTGGATTGTGGTTCTGGCCCATCGATACCAGGGCGAGCAGGAGCGATGATGTTATTGCTTACCTGTTCGTGGGTATTATTCCTGTTTCCACAATGTTGACAGGTGACTCTTCTTGGTGGCAATCTACACTGACGCTGGACATATCCGGTTTTGTTGCAATTCCAGCATCGAGCAGGTCCTTGTCGCTGCCTTCTACGGAGTTCAGCTCTCTGGCAAGAACATTCCTCAACTTCAAGTTTTCTTACCCGATAAACTCCTAAGGAAGCCTGTTCTGATGCTTCCATAGTCAGAGCGAACGTTAATGCTTCAGAAAGCGTGCGTTTTCAAGCAGTTCGAATTGCTCGCTGGAGGTCGATGTCGGAAACTGCACGGACAAAAGCTTCCGTTGCTAGCTGGTTGGTAATTTCATCTCCTGCAGTCGGGTATGATAGGTGTGCCAACCGTTCAAAGTCTGCTTGGAGTTGTTGCAGACTTTCACCTCTTTTCTGGACTCTGGTATTGAGTTGGACGCGGAAGACTTCTTGCATATGGCTATCACCAAAACGTTAATTAATGGCCTGAACAAGAGCACTAAAGTTGCCGTTCTGGTCTGCTGGTATGGTTTGCAATAATTCAGCAGCAGAACCTCTAAGGGCAAGCGTCAGAAAAATAAACTTGTCTTCGTCATCCCAGCCATTTGTTGTTGCGGCTCCCTCAAACTGCTTCTTGTAGATTGACCAAGAAGATTGTCCATCAAAGGTTGGTGGATGCATTCCTTTCTTCTTAGGTAAATCGCAACTGCCCTCTCTTACCTTCATTTTCCTAACCTTATCTAATTCATTGGCAAACTTCTGCATTTTGTCTTCAAATTTTTCGAACCTTATGTCCACGTTCGAGAACTGTTTTTCGACGTTTTCAACACGTTCATCAAGAGCCATGAATTTATTTTCAAATGAATTTAGCTTACTTTCGATTAGGTTTTTCTGGTCGTCCAGAAGGTTCCTTTGCTCGTTGCGTTGTGCCTCTAGAAGATTCTTTTGTTCACTGCATTGTTCTTTAAACTGCTCAAGAAGATTCTTTTGTTCATCCTTTTGCTCTTTTCGTTGTTCTTCAAACTGTGAGAGCAGCTGAGCCATCATACTAGAAATGACTAAGCTTGTACTTACTTGCTCTTCCGGCATTTCAATTTCGAATAGAAACGTGTCTGGATTTTCATCGTGTTGCCTTAAGTCTTCTTGCAGACGGATTATGAGGTAATTTTTTGTTCCAGCAGTAGGAAGACCTCGTCTGTTTAGTTCTGCTTTAAGTTTAACACAATTCAATGCATTCACAATTTTACCCTTTTTTTTCTATTTGGTTCTTATATTTTTGTGCGTCACTATTCGTAAACACCTTTCTTATTTCTTCACTAATTCACACACTTTATCAATTTTTCACCATCAATTATCTGAATTCACAGATTAAATAAGTTTTATTCCAGTTTTATCTGACACCAATGTAATATTTTACTACGGGTTCGCAAAATAAAACTTATTTCCTTTATTCAAACTGAAACAACAATTTCTTCACAAAATAAAACGCTTTTATTTCAAATACTTTTACTTCTAATACTTTTATTATAACCAAGCACATGTATACTTACTTACTTTACTTTTGATGGCGCTCACAGCCCAGGATGGGCTTCGGCCTCAACTAACAAGCCCCTCCAGCCAGCTCTGTCCCTAGCTAGCCGCTTCCAGTTGCGCACACCGAGTGCTTTGATGTCGTCATTCACTTGATTGCGCCACCTGTTACGGGTTCTTCCTCTGCTGCGTACCCCATCGGGGTTGGATTCGGAGACTCGTCGGGCAGGTGCGTTGCTATCCATACCCTCCACGTGCCCCAGCCATCTCAGCCGCTGTATTTTCAGCTTTTTGACCAGGTCAACGTCGCTGTATAGCCCGTATAGCTCGTCGTTGAATCTTCTCCTCTATACTCCTTCGATAGACACCGGACCGAAAATCACACGAAGAATCTTCCTCTCAAAGCACCCTAGCAGATTTTTATCCGAATCTTTCAGTGTCCATGCTTCTGACCCATAAAGCAGGACCGGGATGATTAGGGTTTTGTATAAAGTCTCCTTGGTTCTCTGAGAGAGGGCCTTACTACTTAAATGTCTTCTTAGACCGAAGAAACAGCGGTTGACAAGAGTAATTCTTCGCTTGATCTCTGCACTGATGTCATTCTGCGATGTAATAGTGGATTCCAGGTAGACAAAGTCCTTGACAACTTCGAAGTTATATCTGTCCATCGTGATATTTTGCCCGAGTCGACGCAAGCACATGTATGCATTTCTTTATTCACACTGACATTTATTCGTTCTTTTTTAAAATCAAAACTGATGTTTTCGGATTGGTGGCCCTGTATTTATATCCGAAATAAAGGGTTCTAGAATTTGTTAGCGTTCTGGATTCAGCTAGATGCTTCTTTTCCAAAAGGTTTCGTTCAATTTCCACGGTCCACTTTTAGTATGACGAAATAACGAAAGAGCCTGGACACCAAACGTGGATTTAGTTATTTATTTCATTCAAAGATGGCGCGCAAACTTGTACTAATAAATGATGTCGTTGTCTGCTTAAAGGCCCAACTATAATAGACTTAACCGAAAGTAAGCTAATGTCAAAACCGAACGAAAAGTTATCAGAAGTTATCGTCAAAACAAAAAGTAACCATAATGGATTCAAGTAACTTAAGCAAATGTCAAACGCAAATGTCACTTCGAATTTAAATTTGTTGATATAAATTTTAGTTTGGATTTTTTTTTAGTAAATTATTGTTTTTTTTCTGTGAAAAAAATTTTAAAAATGAACCATAAAAATAAACTTCAAAAGTTTAAAAAATTAAAAATGATGCATTCTGCATTCAATGCACTTAAATTATTAATTAAAATTAAAGAATTAAATGATAAAAAGAAGCGTAAAAGGCGATCTTGTAGTGTTCGTCCTATAAATATCGATAGAAAGACCAATGGCTTCTTTGTTGTCACGTTCCAAAAAATTAAGAAACTGGACAATGAGCAATTTTTTTATCTACACAAGAATGTCACCGCAAATTTATAACATTCTTTTAAAATTGATTGCACCATTGCTGGGAAAGACTTCCATAAGAGAGCCCATCGAACCGGAATGTCGGCTGGCAGTTCTTTTATTGTAAGTATACTTTTATTTAATAAATAATTTTACTTTTTACTGATACCATTTAATATTTCATAAGGTATCTTACGCATGGAACATCATTACAGTCTATAGCTTGGTCATTTAAATTAGGTAAAGAAACGGTACGTTCCATTGTTTTGCAAACATCCGAAATTATTTGGCAGGCTTTGTACCCAGTGTACGTTAGTGAACCTAACTTAATTGACTACAAGCAAATAGAGAATGATTTTTGGACTCTATGGAATATGCCGAACACCGTAGGAGCAATCGATGGCAAACACATTGCCATCAGGTGCCCTCCAAAAAGTGGCAGCGAATATTTTTGTTATACAAAATATTTTAGCATTGTTTTGATGGCTGCATGTGATGCAAAATATCGCTTCACTTACGTAGATGTAGGAGCTTACGGAAGTCAAAGCGACGGGGGTAAGATTATTTTTGTAAGATTATGTTTGTGAATTTGGTTGCTTCCATCAAATAAAACGCTTTTGAGTTACCTATCGGACTATTTTTCCCCAAAAAAGTAAAGTCGGGCTGGACAGCTTTAAACGCTGTTCTGGATACGCTAATGAATGACATAAAACATAATCTACAAAAGCTTTTCTATCCGTTGCAACCACCGAATTCGCATTAGATTATTAATTATGCAAACTGTTTATTTTGTACATCCGATTTGTATTATATATTTTCTTGCAGGTGTTTTTCAGAACAGCAAGTTTGGAAAAAGGCTCCTAAATAGAACCCTCACAATTACCCAACCCAAAAAGCTTGTTAACACTGAGGAAATACTTCCTCACTTCTTCGTAGGGGATGCAGCTTTTCCTTTAGGTCCCAATCTAATGCGCCCCTACCCAGGTACACTTTTGCCGGCCGAAAAAGAAAATTTCAACAAAAGGTTGTCGCGAGCTCGCCGAACAATAGAGAATACATTCGGGATCCTTGTTTCTCGTTGGCGAATATTGTTGACAACCTTGCACATGTTGCCAGAAAATGCCGAAAAGATAGTTTTGGCGTGTGTAGCATTACACAACTTCATCATGTTTAATAACGAAAATTGTTCACATTCAAATTATGCTCCGAGCGTTTTCACCGATTGGGAGGACATCGATGGAACTCAACATGACGGATTGTGGCGCAGCGAAGTAGCAAATAACGTCCTCTCGATTGTTCCATCTCCAAGCTTTCACCATTACGGAGGACAGTTTTCGATAAACATGCGCAACAAACTATGCAATTTCTTAAAAGAAAATTAGATTTGTTGATTTTTATAAACATATATTGGTATTTTATTTATCTCATAAATATTCATTACATACCGCTATTAATATTACTAGTATATCATTAACTTATGAAACACAAAAAAGATTATTCATTAAAAAAAAAAAACAAAACAATTCATTTAACCCTGCAGTCGTCGCGCGGATTACTATTGTAATCCACCAATGCAAAATTGAGAATTCCCGGAAAACTAGTGGTGGTTATTTTTTGTCTCTTTTAGTACTTACAGTTAAATAGTTTGCGCTTGTGCTCAGTGAATCGCGAGTCCGGGTCGTGTGTGATTGTGTCGCGAGAGCGTTGTGAAGTTAAGTGGAGTACTATTGTAATCCGCGCGACGACTGATGTAACTATTATGTATCATGTAGGTATCATGTACCGCATGTAAAAAATTCGTTTGTCCTGACCATTCTAAGTTTATATGTTCATCATGCTTGGAAACAAGTAATTAGTTTATAGATTTTTATTTTATTTAAGAACAGACCTGAATTTGAAACTAAAGTTCCTTTTTTTCTACAAGAAATCTGAAATTTTTATTTTTTTAATTTATTTATTTTTTTTTTTGTGTTATGAAGTAATAATTTATGTTTTTTATCTTTTAATAATATGTAATTGCATTTTGCATCAAAATAAATTTGAAAAAATTAAACAATACTGGTTTTATTTTAATTTTAAAATGGATTACATATGTAATCCGCGCGACGACTGGTGTGACTTTTTGGTGCGCGGCGACTGCAGGGTTAAACATAAGCACTCAGTAAAAAATGATGATGTTCAAAAGCGTAGTTATGTGCATTCAAGAGGACACAAGCGTCCACAGGTTTTTCTCAAAATCCACCTCTGTCTACCAACTCCTACTCTCACCTCCACGTGGTGAACATCGGGTGTCTAGTACCTCAGCTGGAGACGGGGTTTAAATCCCCGTGGAAAGCTGTTGGGGACAGCCAACGAGAGAGGGGGGGAGGAGTGTTCCCACTAAGGCACTTCTCCTTTCATCGAGGCGGCAGCGGACGAATTCTCTAGATGGAATCAACGGTGGCGTCTACAGTTCCAGTTAGGTTGAACTACTTAGTGAACACCTTATATGGGCTACTACGACATATTTGTAGCTCAGGCCTATAAGGAGCGGTTTATCCGGCTCCCTACCCTTGGAGTTATACGAAGGGTCTGGTCCTCCGGGTCGGGGGTTGTGCGTCGGGGTAACTTCCCTACCACGTAAAAAAAAGTTGTTCCGAAACAACAACAAGCCTCGGATATGGATGATTTTAAAGTTGACGACCCCAGCAAACGAAACAAGGACAATGAATTTCGGATCTGCACGTGGAACGTCCTGTCCTTATACAGAACACGTGCAGCCGAACAATTAGTGGAGAACCTGGACAGGCTAAAGGCTGACGTAACAGCCATCCAGGAAGTGCGATGGGATGGAGAGGG
Source organism: Melangyna quadrimaculata (assembly GCA_949320155.1). NCBI lineage: Eukaryota > Metazoa > Arthropoda > Insecta > Diptera > Syrphidae > Melangyna > Melangyna quadrimaculata. Next base: position 231,295,801 of record OX439483.1, on the reverse strand, counting down.
CGTACGGAGACTGAAAACGTGTGACATCTACTACGGCGGGTGCTTGAAGGAACAGGGTCAGCGGCTCTTGGGTTGTGGTTTTGTGATAAGGGGAAGACTTAGGCAAGAAGTCTTGGGCTTCCGAAGTGTAAGCGAGCGCCTGGTCACAATCCGCATCAAAGGCAAATTTAAGAACATTTCGCTGATTTGTGTTCACGCCCCCCATGAAAGGAGAGAAGACTCAACCAAAGAAGCATTCTACGATCTCTTGGAGACAACGTATGATATGTGCCCGAAGTACGACGTGAAGATCATTCTTGGTGACTTCAACGCAAGATTCGGAAAGGAGGGCATCTTTGGTTCGATAGTCGGAGGACACAGCCTACACGACGAAACTTCCGGCAACGGACACAGGCTGGCAGACTTTGCGGCGGGGCGAAATGTCATCATCTCAAGCACCTACTTCCCACACCTCAATATACACAAGGGGACTTGGCGGTCGCGTGATCAAGTAACCGTCAACCAAATCGACCACGTTGCGATAGACGCGAGACATGCTTCCAGTATCTTGGACGTCCGAACGTTCCGAGGGGCCAACATTGACTCGGATCACTACCTGGTGGTAGCTAGACTACGTATGCGGATATCCATGACGCGACAACGCAGAGCAGATGCTGTGAAAAGATTCGATGTCGAGAAGCTTAAATCGCAAGAGACTGCCAGAACTTTTGCAGACCACGTAACTCTTAATCTCTCAGGAGGTGCGCCACCAGCAACAAGTGCAGAGGACCAGTGGGAACACTGTCAACAAGCCATCAGAAGTGCCGCCTCTGATGTGCTGGGTTTCACTAGGCGAATACAACGAAACCCCTGGTTCCATGAAGAGTGCCGGCTAGCGCATGCAGCTAAGGACGAGGCCTACTAGGCAATGCTGCAGACTCGAACAAGAGCTGCTGAGAGAGTAGCCCGGGAGCTCTACGGGCTGAAACGAAAAGAGGAACGCCGACTTCTCAGGAGGAAAAAGAGAGAGCACGAGAAGCGGGCGGTAGAATCTATTGAGAGTTGTAGCGGTAGGGGAGATGTTCAAAAATTTTATCAGAGGGTGAAGCGATCCACCCAAGGATTCAAGGCTAGAACGGAAGCCTGCCGAGATGAGAGTGGGAATATGGTAGTAGACACACAGTCAGTGCTGAGGATCTGGAAAGAACACTTCTCTAGACTGCTTAATGGCGAAGACAGCCAAGATGCCGCTAATAGGCAGAACGCTCCATTCAACTTGGACGATGATGGCCAAGAGTTCCGTCCACCCGACCTAACCGAAGTTCGGCTGGCGATATCCAAACTTAAGTCGTACAAGGCTGCAGGTGCGGATGGCTTACAAGCCGAACTATTTAAATCAGCGGGAGATGAATTGGCTAGGAGCATACACCAGCTCATCTGCAAAATTTGGTCGGAGGAAAGTATGCCCGATGAATGGAACCTCGGTATAGTGTGCCCCATCCATAAAAAGGGAGATGTTCTGAAATGTACCAACTACAGAGGAATAAGTCTCCTAAACGTCGCTTATAAAATCTTGTCGGCCATCCTGTGTGACCGCTTAAAACCTTTTGTCAACGATCTGATCGGCCCTTATCAGTGCGGTTTTAGGCCAGGCAAGTCAACCGTCGATCAAATGTTCACACTCCGACAGATTTTAGAAAAATCCCGGGAATTCCAGATCGATACACACCACCTTTTTATCGATTTTAAAGTCGCGTATGATAGCGTGAAAAGGGACGAATTATACAGAGCCATGTCGAGTCTCGGCATCCCTGCCAAACTCGTCCGCTTGTGCAGGATGACGATGGAGAAATCTCGCTGCTCCGTCAAAATTGGTAAGAACACAACCGATTCCTTTGATGTTGAGAAAGGATTGAGGCAAGGCGACGCGTTATCATGCAACCTATTCAACATCATTCTTGAAGCCATTGTACGCAACGCACATGTCAACACCAGCGGTACAATCTATCAAAAGTCCGTTCAATTGCTTGCATATGCGGATGACATAGACATTGTCGGCAGAACGAAGCGAGCTGTGGCAGGGGCATTTGCGAGCATTGAATCGGAGGCGGCTAGAATGGGATTGGCGGTTAATGAGGACAAGACGAAGTATATGCTGTCATCGAGAGAGGAATCTCAACATCGTCGACTCGGGCAAAATATCACGATGGACAGATATAACTTCGAAGTTGTCAAGGACTTTGTCTACCTGGGCTCCACTATTACATCGCAGAATGACATCAGTGCAGAGATCAAGCCAAGAATTACTCTTGCCAACCGCTGTTTCTTCGGTCTAAGAAGGCATTTAAGTAGTAAGGCCCTCTCTCAGAGAACCAAGGAGACTTTATACAAAACCCTAATCATCCCGGTCCTGCTTTATGGGTCAGAAGCATGGACACTGAAAGATTCGGATAAAAATCTGCTAGGGTGCTTTGAGAGGAAGATTCTTCGTGTGATTTTCGGTCCGGTGTGTATCGAAGGAGTATGGAGGAGAAGATTCAACGACGAGCTATACGGGCTATACAGCGACGTTGACCTGGTCAAAAAGCTGAAAATACAGCGGCTGAGATGGCTGGGGCACGTGGAGCGTATGGACAGCAACGCACCTGCCCGACGAGTCTTCGAATCCAACCCCGATGGGGTACGCAGCAGAGGAAGAACCCGTAACAGGTGGCGCAATCAAGTGAATGACGACATCAAAGCACTCGGTGTGCGCAACTGGAAGCGGCTAGCTAGGGACAGAGCTGGCTGGAGGGGCTTGTTAGTTGAGGCCGAAGCCCATCCTGGGCTGTGAGCGCCATCAAAAGTAAAGTAAGTAAGTCAGTAAAAAATGAACACGAAAAACACAAACAAAATTCTCTATCATTATTGATTTTGTTTTTGTTTTGCGTTTAAACATTTTGCTGAGTTGCTAGTTACTCTCTCAAAAAACAAGGCTATAAAAAAACTTAAATTAGAAAAATACATAAATATTATATTAGGAGCCGGTTATAGCGATCAGGAAAACGCATCAGTAAAAAAACCCCCCATCAACTAAAACACCAAGTCAAACAGCACTACCGTTGCAGACAGCACCAACAACCCAACCACAACCATCCCCACCATCATCTCCGCCACCATCAACTCAACCATCAACACCACATTCACCATCATCTCCGAATTCAACTGGAAAACAAGAAAAGAAAACACTTGACAATGAAGTATACATTTGTACCTACAATGCTCAATCGCTTCTGTCAGAAGAAAGGATGACCCTGTTTGAAAACGCAAGAAAAAAGATAAAGTGGGATATTATTGGACTGTGTGAAGTACGAAAAATGGGAGAAGAAATTGTGGAAACCCATGAAGGACACATATTTTCGTATATCGGACAGACCAAGGGGGAATATGGAGTAGGATTTCTAGTTCATGAGCGTTGGAAAAAACACATAATTGAAATAAAAGGATATAATGAAAGAATAATAGGATTGAAGATTCAAATAGGAAGGGTTAAAGCTACCATTATACAAGTTTATGCTCCAACAGGAACAGCTTCGATTGAAGTGCTAGAAAAATTCTACAAAACACTAAATCTAGCTGTCAACCAACTCAGCTCAGATTTACTTGTAGTAATGGGTGACTTTAATGCACGCATTGGATTTAAGAAACCCGGAGAAGAACCAATAATGGGACCATATGGGTATGGAAATAGAAATAACCGAGGGGAAAGGATGTTGCAATGGATATGGCAACATAAATTAACAGTTACGAACTCACTCTTCAGGAAAAAAGAAAGCAGAATGTGGACTTGGATCCATCCGAATCGAAAGCACAAGAACCAAACCGATTTTATTCACAAAAATAAAAGAACACTTTTTAAAGATGTTGATGTGTTGAATAAGTTCGAATACGACTCAGATCACAGGTTAGTAAGGGCCAAGTTACTGATCAATCATAAGTCAAGGAGGTACTGTAAAAAAACCCACGTAGTACTGGAAAAAGATCCCAATCCAATTCAAATAGCGAACTACAACAAGGAATTAGAGCTCCGCCATCGAATTTTGAAGGAAACGAGTGGTTTTAGAACGGTTCAACAAAAATATGACCAATTCGAAAAAACTTTGAAAATAATAGCTTCAAAACATGTCTTTAAAAGTCTCGAGAGTATGAACAAAAATAAAATATCAGTTGCTACCCAAAATATGATTAAGAGAAGAGAATTTTTTCGGAAAACTGAAAATATGTCACAAAATGAAAGAACGGAACTGAGAACCTTAAGGATAGAAATAAAGAAAAGAAGCAAACAAGAAATAAGAGAATTTAATGAAAAAAATATAAAAAATATCTTGGAAGCCACAAAATCGATAAAGAAAGTTAAACAAAGCTTGAAATTGGAGAAGGAGTGGGTCTTAGGGGTTTCAAAAAACAACGAACAAGTCCGGAATAGAAAACAAATAAACGAAGTGGCAACAGAATTTTATAAGGACCTCTACTCAAATAATCGCCAAAATGAAAACAGAAGTAATATAGAACAGAGGCTTGAAGAAGACTCTGAAGAAATTTTACCCTTTCTTCAAGAAGAAATAAAAAAGGCTATAAAGGAACTTGGGAATGAAAAAAGTAAGGGCAGTGATGGAATCGAGGCCGAAATCCTAAAGTACGGAATTGAATCCTCTTCAGCTTGGCTTAAAGATATTTTTAACGATGTTATAGCTACTGGAGAAATTCCTATCCAATTGACAAAGTCATACATCACTCTGTTACACAAGAAAGGGAAAAAAGATGACATCAACAACTATCGCCCAATTAGTCTGATATCTAACATCTACAAAATCTTTGCAAAATGTATCTTCAAAAGGCTAGAAGTGGACCTCGGGCAACATCAACCAGTGGAGCAAGCAGGATTTCGATCAGGTTTCTCAACTACAGATCACCTTCAAGCAGTCAACCAAATCATCGAAAAAAGTGGAGAATACTGATTACCTTCTTATTTCATTTTCATTGATTTTAAAAAGGCCTTTGATACTATCAACCAAGATTTCATGTGGAATGCACCTCTTAACCAAGGTATAAATCGTCGTTGGATAAAAATTTTCAAAAAAATTTATGATTCTTCCACTGCACAAATAAAAACAGAAATCTTTGGAGAACCATTTAAGCTAACAAGTGGAACTAAGCAGGGGGACCCAATTTCACCACCTTTCTTCGCAGCTACCCTAGAAGAATGTTTCAGAAAACTAGATTGGGAATACATTGGCATACAAATCAATGGGAAATATCTTTCAAATTTGCGGTTTGCTGATGATATTATTTTGATGAGTGATAATCCTGAAGATCTTCAAAAGTTGATTAATGAACTTATTCTCGAATGCTCTAAGGCAGGTCTTCAGGCAAACGAAAACAAAACAAAAGTCATGACAAATGCAACCAGAACACCTATACATATGAATGGAGAGCTGATAGAATATGTGGAGGACTTCATATATCTAGGACAGTTAGTTTCGTTTAATAGAAGAGAGGAGAAGGAGATATCTCGAAGAATAACGAACGGATGGAGGCAATTTTGGGACGTGAAACCTATGTTGGACTCGAATATCTCAAATATTACCAAAAAATACATTTTCGATTCAACAGTTTTACCAGTGCTTACATATGGCTCCCAAACTTGGACGAACAACGTTGCGATTAAAAGTAAGCTTTCAACAACTCAAATGGCAATGGAAAGGGCAATGTTAAAAATAAGAAGATCTCAGCGAATAAGAAACGTCAACATACACTCATGGACAGGATTCGAAGATGTTGTTTTGAAGACATGAAAGCTGAAATGGGACTGGGCAGGGCATTTTATGCGGAAGTCAGATGGCAGGTGGTCAAAAGAATGCACTGAGTGGACACCATTTATTGGTACCAGACGAGTCGGACGTCAATCAAAAAGATGGAGAGATGAGCTACATGCTTTCGACAGACTTTGGTTTCAAAAAACGCATAACAGAAATGAATGGAAATCAATGGGGGAGACTTTTGCCCGTGCATAAGTATATTTTTATTTTTATTTATTTTAAATATTTTGTTAAAACACATAAATTAAGTTTATATAAATATTAATATAAAGATAAAATGAAAAAGAAATTGTAATTTAATATTAAGGCAGAATAGCTAATAAATAATAATAACAAAATAATGTGTTAAGATACGATTTGGAATATAAAAAGGATACAAATCAATAAACAATTATCATTCATAATAAAAAACACATTGCAACAAATATTTTTGTCTAAGAAAAGCATTTTTTAATTTTCTTGGTGTAAATCCCGTACAGAAGAACTTTTTGTTTGAATAAATTACTTCAGGTAACAAATTGTTTATTGCCTTGTGCCCTTTTTTTATTCCAAACCATATATTAACAAATAAAATTATCAAAAAGAAATTTGTTTTACTATTGCGTTTTCCTTATCACTATACCGGAACCTTCAGGTGGAACTTTCACTTAATCACAATTTCAGCTCAGAGATGAAATTTCTTCATGAATCACATTTTAAATAGGTGGAATTGTCAATTTTATCACATTGTTACGATCAAATGGTTTAATCCATATTAGGTAGATAATCTATCCTGACTGCTTGCCTTAATTGCATGACTTTAGAGAACATTTCTGTTTTGAAACTATCCTTTTGTGGAATCGAAATATCTTTCAGTAGAGAAAGGATAGTTTTCAAAAAAAGTTCGTCTCCATCCTCCATATTTTGAGTACTTGGTTCCAGCTCTTGTCCAAATTTTTCCAAAGCATCATTGAATTTTTCACATAAATTGTGAAAAGATGTTTTAGTCTTTTTAGGAGGAGTTGGAGTTGAAACATCTTCGGTGGAAATGTCTTGATTAAAGTCAATCTCAGCTTCAAGGTTTCCACCAGAGTTGCAGCGTGTTCTAAAAGAGAGAGAAATAGTTTATAAATCTTAAAAAAAAAAAATAAAAAAATTACTTTCGTGGTGCCAAACAATCCTTCAAAAAAGACATTTCATCGTTGAATGCCCACTCACTAATTGTGCAAGCACCGCTGCCTGAGGGAGTGTTTTGTTTTTGTTCGCTCTTTTCCATAGGTTTTCCACTTAGCTTTGCATTGATCACCTATAAATAAATAAATAATATGTGCATATTATGCAAACAAAACATAACGTTACAAATTGATGAATGTTATTACTTGATTTATTGACTTTGATTGAAATATCGTTCCAAGCCTTTTCTTTAATGAGCCGGTTGAAATATAATGGATCTTTTTTGTCGTAGAGACATTTATGTTCTCTGACAAAACTAATTAAATTCGACAAATACTCGTACTCCTATTGCGTTTCCAGTGACATTGTACATGTTATTTGCTAAAAGAAATCGTTTATGATTAATAAACATATTTGTATCACAACCAATAATAATATTTACCTGCACTAGATATTAAAAACATCTATTTTTGTCTTTTATTAGGTATTTTGTTTCCAATTATCTTTATTTGTTCAGCTGAGTCCAGGAAAGTAGCCCGCGTCACTCACTAGCAAAACAAAACTGACAAGGGACACAAATTATTAATAGGAGACAACGACATGTAAACCTCTGCGTTGGGTTGAAATGCGTTTCAAATTTGACATTTGCTTAAGCTCGAGCCATTTAAATGGCTCTTGCGTAATTGCGCGAAAGTTAGCGAAATTTAACGAAACTGAGCAGAACGTCTATTATGGTTAGTGACATATAAGGCTGCGTATTGGTTCGTTCCATTAAACTGGCTTAAGCTCGGTTAAGTCTATTATAGTTGGGTCTTAACTGGGCATATTCATCACAATACTATGAGCATAACTTTTATTGGAAGGGAATTTAATTTTCTTTCGCTTTGTGGTATTGACTTCGCCTTTATTAAGACTAGTTTCCCAAAGATTGAAGAAAAACTACAAAAGGGGCCTTTACCCCCATCTCCTATCTAAAGCTTGCGGCCCTGGGCTGGAGACTTTGGGTTTGTTATACCTAAGGGTCTACCACCATCACAGTACCTTGGGTGGCTTGCTTCGCAGGTTCAAAGAAATTATTCATTCATTAACCTCAAGTTCAAAGGAACACTACTAATAATAACAAAAATTATAAAAAAAAAATCAAAAATATTGTCGTCGTGACTTTCGATTTTCTCAAAAACTAGGAGACATAGAACCATTAAGTTCCAGTTTTCAATTAAGAATTAATAGGGGTAGTGAATAGTAAATTGATTTTTTGAATGAATTATTCAATTCACTCACATTATTTGTATTCCTCCGTAAAGTGATGAACGTGATTTTGTGTAAAATGTTATTGAAACCGATTAACGTTAACATGTAAGTCATAGCAGATGGAAGAGTTGTAAAATTTTGATAGAAGTTCTTCAAATTTTGCACGTATATTATAAAATAAAGAGTGTACAAAAGATATTCTTTTTTTTAAACAATATCCCAACTAAATTAACAATAAATACACAAAAACATATTTATCTATTGTTATATTGATTTATATTAAAATTATGTAAGTGAGATTTCAACACAAACATTGTACAAATAAACACCCCCCTAATATATATCTTCATTATTTATGTTGTGTGTAAGCCAAAGTGACATTTCGATACTAAACAGCCTTTATGTAGGCTCTAAATAACCTCCAAACGCGTTTAGCTTATGTTACCTCTATATAAGTTTTATAAATCACGTTTTTGTGTTCAGAGGCATTTTAAAGCGTGCATAGCTCTATGCAAGCGTTCAACTATGTTAATAAATAACACTGTCAATATCTAAGACATTAACATGTTTTCTAAAATTTGTTGATTTTTCTAGCCCCCGCATCTCCCTTATTATTGACCCTAGCAAAAATATGAACATGCTTTTTATAGAAAATTTAATTGTCTCTAATAATGTAGTATATACTTTTCGACTAGCATGCTAGATTGTTGAAATATTCACGAAAATCTGAAAAGGGGTACCTTCAACCCCCCCCCCTCCTGAGCTTAGCTCGCGGCCCTGGGCTGGGGACTTTGGGTATGTTATACCTCGGGTAAGCCCTATCATATACAAAAATAATCCAGAGCACTGTTTTTTGCATTTATTTTATAATTTTGAGTCTTCGTTGACTGGGCTATTAATTTTCTTAGACGTTTTAATATTTTACTATTTTTTTTTAATAAATCATGATATTTTGACACAAAATTAGCTTGGTAAAACTTTGAAAGCAATTATCTCTGACTAATGAAAACCTAACATAGAACATTAAAGTTTTGAACCAGCGATATGATGAGATTGTGTTATAACAATCAGCTTCATAAACTCCCGCCTCCTCCACCTAAACACTTCTTTAAATGCGTCTATACAAAAATCCAATGCAGGGATTTTGGGGGACTTTGTATATGTTGTTGGGAATGAAATTCTGCGTTGATAAAAAATTTCATGAATTAATTTGTTCCCACTTGCCCATATTAAATGGTCTATCTTTCTTAGACTAAAAGGACCTCTTACATACAAAATTTGGTTAAAATCGGTTTAGCCGTTAAAGAGATTTGAAAACAAAAAAATCGGTTCTATGGCAGGTACCGTTAGTAACCGTTATACATTTTTTTTTTATACCAAAATATTTATTGTAGTTATTATTGTTGCTCGTTATTTTTTTTAAGTAAATCGTTAGAGCCGTTTTTGAATTAAATCATTTTTTGTATATTGGTTGTATGGTAGGTACCGTTATTTTTTGAGCTAAAAATAAATCATTTTTAGTAAAAATAATTTCAATTTCCCCTCTAGGGAATTCCCTAAGAACCTTAAGTCCAAAGTTTGAAGAAAATCACTTCAGCCGTTTAGGCTGCAGGTCGAGGTACAGACAGACAGACAGACAGACAGACAGGCAGACAGAATTGCGAGACCCACTTTTTTTCGCGTTCTCTATCATCGTAATGTTAGGGAAAATAATTATCTCGAGTTTGATTTTTTGCAGGAATCCTAAACTTGCCCTATAGTCCAGGCAAATTAGATTTTGGCATGTATGTAACATATAGTATCATAGATTTTTGTGGTATTCGATCAGAAATAAAATAAACAAATTGAATATGAGGTTGCTCCCGTATAAAAAGGTATGCTGTTTGCCCGAAAAATCAAAACGTGCAAGAAAGTGCATTAGTCACGCCTAGTTTTTTGTTCTTTTCCTATATAACTTTGGAAACATGCATCTTAGGAAAAAACATAGGGACACAATTTGTTTGTTATTAAATTCTCCACAATATGACATTTATATAAAACTCTCTGGTGTTATATTTTTGTTTGCGTTGACGTCAGAAAAAAGCTGTAAAAAACAGAGTAGCTTGGAAGCGCTAAACTGACAGATAAATAATGCTCCAATTCTACTATAAATGTGGACTCAGATACTCTAGGGAATTACAAAATGAAATATGACATCTATTGTCTTGGTCTATTTATAACGGGTGATTTTTTAGCTGGTTTGTTTTGGCAACACTGGTTTTGACAGCTGACGTGTGTTTAGTACCTTGTGTCACTGTCAAACAGCTTCAGTTTGGTTTGCAATTTAACCATGGATCGTCTTACAAATGAACAACGCTTGCAAATTATTGAATTTTACTATCAAAATTCGTGCTCGGTTCGAAATGTTCATCGCGCGCTGCTTCCATTTTATGGTCGGCATTCTCGACCTTCTGAGCAGTCTATTCGGAAGATTGTGACCAAATTTCGCACCAAATTTACTTTGTTGAACATTAAACCACCAACACGTTTACGTACTGTGCGTAGTGAAGAAAATATTGCGGCCGTATCAGCTTGTGTGACAGAAGACCGCGAAATGTCGATTCGGCGCCGTTCCCAGCAGTTAGGCCTTTGTTACAGCACTACGTGGAAAATTTTGCGGAAGGATTTGGGCGTAAAGCCTTTTAAGATACAGCTGGTGCAAGAACTAAAGCCAGCCGACCTACCACAACGCCGAATTTTTGGTGAATGGGCTCTTGGAAAGCTGGCCGAGGATCCGCTTTTTTATCGAAAAATTGTGTTCAGTGATGAGGCTCATTTTTGGTTGAATGGGTACGTAAATAAGCAAAATTGCAGCATTTGGAGTGAAGATCAGCCAGAAGCATTGCAACAGCTACCAAAGCATCCCGAAAAAGCCACTGTTTGGTGCGGTTTATGGGCCGGCGGCATTATTGGGCCATATTTCTTCAAAGATGATGCGAATCGCAGCGTTACTGTCAATGGTGAACGCTACCGAGCGATGATAACAAACTTTTTTTTGCCCAAACTGGAAGTTCTTGACTTGCATGATATGTGGTTTCAACAAGACGGTGCCACATGCCACACAGCACGCGAAACAATGGCGCAATTACGAGGCGAGTTTGGTGAACAGTTAATTTCACGTTTCGGGCCGGTCAATTGGCCGCCTAGATCGTGCGATTTGACACCATTAGACTATTTTTTGTGGGGGTATGTCAAGGCTAATGTCTATAGGGACAAGCCCGCTTCGATTGACGCACTGGAAGCCAACATCCATGCATTCATTCGTGAGATACCGGCCGATATGTGTGAAAGAGTATGCCAAAATTGGACTCAGCGGATGGGCTACCTGAGACGCAGCCGCGGTCAACATTTGCATGAAATTATCTTTAAACATTAAATTGCAAGGTTCAAACTATCGATTCAAATAAATATTTCATTCATTTTTTCAAATTTTGTGTGTTTTTTTTTTTTTTTAAAGTTCTAAACCTCTTAAAAAATCACCCATTATTTATTTTATCTCCGCAAGAATCGTGGGAAAATATCTAACCTAAGCCAAGGTAAAAGTTTGTTGATATTTTAAACTTTGCTCTTCATTAAATTTGCAAACAGGTTAAGCTAAGCGTCGTAATACCTGAATACCCGTTTCAATGTTGGTTGTATCTATCTACGTACTTTATTTATATATTTATTATTTTGAATCTTATAGTTAAGTACACACCTGGTATAATAGTTAATGTGTTTTCGAGAAAACGGGTTTAAAAGTGTTGTAGGTAGATCTATATTTTCTGGCCAAATAATGTCTATTATAAAATGAAGCCAAGAAATTTGTATGTTTATCTCTTTTGTATGGTGAAACAGAAATGCAAGAAACACATAAATATGGCTTTCAACTTTTCATCAGATTGTTACTTTTAGCTGTCGCAAAAAAAATCAAAAAAAAAAATCTAATGATTTCGAAGGTCTTTTAAACGCTCATATCGTAAAATCAAGAAGGTTAGAAACGTAGTAATTTAATGAAAAATAACAAGTTTACTTTCGCAATAGAAAAAAGTATCAATTTAAATTGAGCTTGCGTCAACATCATATTTTCAATACTGGTGCAATTACAGGACACATCACTTAGTTAATACATATAATGAACATACAGCTCACTCTCATAGTAAAGAAACACCACCTGTTATTCTTGCTTTTAAATAAACGTGATATAAATTATCTTATGTATTCATACACATCCACGCAAATTAATAATCGACGAACAACGTCGAATCAGTCCGTGTTAACGTAAACGTAATTCCTAAAATGTATATTGGCCTGCGCCACATGATAACGAGCGGATCATTTTAAACTCACCAAATTCCGCGTTTAAGGAACGGAAAAATTCCACCTTCCAAAAAGTCAAAAATTTTTAATTTCCGAAATCACAAAAAGAGTTACACACATATTGGGGAATATTCATAGTCGATGATAAACTCCGGTTTTACTAGACCACAGCTTAAAAAAAAAATAAAAAATGAGTCTGGGGTCGACCCACACTAGTAACTTCCCATTGGTGCACTTGAAAACCATATACATATTTACCTAAGTGGTGGGTGGTAGATTATATATTACATAATTGTATATTATATAGTGTAATAACTTTGATTTTTTGGATAGTCAGTATAGTATAGGTAGGTATAGATATAAAGGTACAAGGCAAAATGTGGCATTACCTATATTTTGTACTTTAGCTATTTAATAATTGTAAAATGTTTATAAATATATTTTTGTAAAAATCTAACAAAATTTATTTCCTAACTCTTCTCGGTATGGAAGTATTAATTATCTAAGCCAATTATTTCATCGTTTATCATCGAAAAAGAAATCCCCTAGATGGACTTTACGTCTTTGAGATAGGGCGGGACATGTACAGAGAGGATGAGGAATAGATTCTTCTTCCTCTTCAACCAAACAGCTTCTGCGAAAATCGTTTGCGAATACTCCAAGCCGCGTTGCGTGATTGCCTATGAGGCAGTGTCCAGTAATGACACCAATTATGGAGCTGATCTGCAATCTGCTAAAAGATAACAAACACTTAGAGCGTCTAGTGTCCAACACTGGCCAGATCTTTTTAGTTGCCAGGTAAGTGGTGATGTTATTCCACCTCAGGCTTGTTCTCCTTAAAGCATCTTGCTTCAGCAAAAGTTTGCAAGTAGCGATAGGTATCCGATATATACCTTGTCTGGTAGAATAGGTAGTGTTGTTCCACTTTTGGCGAGTTCGTCAGCTTTGCAAATTCCCAGAATGTCCCTATGGCCTGGCAACCAACAAAGGTGAATATTGAACTGTTGTGCCATCACTGTAAGAGATAAGCGATAGTTTATGGCCGTTTTAGAGCTTGTAGAGACAGAGTCCAGCGATTTCAAAGCAGCTTGGCTATCTGAGAAGATACGGATATCCGAGGTCGATACCACGTTTTCTTTGAGCCACGATAAAACTTCCTTTATCGCCAAAAGTTCCGCCTGGAACACGCTACAATGGTCAGAAAGACGAAATGAGAGACTAAGATTAAGACTGTCTAAGTACACGCCTCCACCAACCCCATCATCGGTTTTTGAACCGTCCGTATGAAAGTGAATCGATTCGTCTTCCAAGAATGTCACATCCTCCCATGTGGATCGGGGAGGTATGACAACCTGAAAGTTCTTGTCGAAGCGGAATTGTGGGATGGTGTAGTCAATGATACCTGGGAGTGAACCGTATGAGTTCAGAATAGATGAGTGGCATATATCATTATTGATCCACTGTGAGGAGGCTTTAAGACGGATTGACGTACATGCTGCCGTTTGTTTACTGAATACTGAATGTTAGATAGAGAAGAGTATCCAGTGCATCGGAGGGAGTAGAGCAAAGTGCTCCACTTATGCACATAGAAGCTGATCTTTGGACTTTACTTAGTTTATCGCGGTTAATCGCTTTATCCAAAACGGTCCACCATACTGCCACCCCATAGGTGAGAATTGGTCTAATTACCGATATGTATAGTCAGTGAGTAATGCGGGGTTGTAGGCCCCATTTATTCCCAATGGCTTTTTTGCAAGAGAAAAGGGCTACAGTGGCCTTATTGACTCTTTCTTGTGTATAAGATTTCCAGCTTAACTTTGTATCTAAAATAAGACCCAGATATTTTGCTTCGTCAGAGAATGTTAATGGAATACCTTTAATAGTGAGAGGATCTATATTAGGAATTTTATATTTCCTAGAAAAAAGGACAAGTTCGGTTTTGTGAGGGTTGACGCCCAAACCGCATCGCTCTGCCACCGTGGCAATGCCACGTTTATAAGCTTGTTTAAAGCATTCTGCAAGAGTTCCTTCAAGACAAAAGGATGCTTACCTGATACGGCAATAGCAATATCGTCCACATAGGCAATCACTCTGTAACTTTCCGCTTCCAGGGAAGTTAGCAGTTCGTTTACTACCAAGTTCCAAAGGAGGAGTTTGGAATTGATAATCTTACTAGTTAGGCAGGATACCATCTGCATTCTTTTGGAGTGCAGCTGAACTGAAGACTTATATGGTTTGAAGCTGTTGAGTGCCCATTGTAATTTTCCCTTGTTATAAAACCTTGTGGAAAAGTTATATTACCGTTAATTCATGCAGGATTGTGGTATTTTCTACTTGTGAGCTACCTGGAAAGTGAGTATCTAGTAGCAGGTTAAGCGATTCTTCGCATGAGTTGGTCCAGGAGCCATCTGCAAATTTCAGGCAGCTTGGCATCACTGGATTTGTTGAGAGGATTTTTCTCGAAGCTTCGGAGGTTTTTATATTACCACATAAATTTCTCTAGGAAGATCGTTTAATCTTCCTCAATTCTTTTTTGTATGTCTTTAGGGATTCTTTATATAAGTCCTAATCAGACAATTCTCTAGAAGGTAAATTTAGTTCGAGCGGATCTAGCCCGTGGTTCCACCAGTGTGGCTCCCTTTTACCCCTTATATGGATACGGAGGCAGGAGAGAGATAGTGATTTGTTAAGGGCGGAGGTTAGATCTTTGACTTTGAGATCGTTAATGTTGGAGGGAACATTTAATAGTTCAGGTTTAACTAATCGTTTTAGTGTTTCTTTATATTTGGACCAGTCGGTTTTAAGAAAATTACGAAAAACTAGTTGGCATGGAGGTTCATCATTCAAACTGAACTGAATGTATCTATGATCTGAGAAAGAGTGATCTTTAGATACCTTCCAGTTCAGTATTAATTGATGGATGTTGTCTGAAACAAGAGTTATATCTTTCTGGTAACGAATGAAGGTTCATTGCCGACGTTACAATAAGGTTAGTACTTAGAATAAAATCGAAAAGAGACTCACCTCTATCGCTCATATCGGTACTCCCCCATACTGTATGGTGGGCGTTTACGTCACTCACAATAATGAGATGATCTTCTGCCTTTCAGCATCAGCGATTAGTTTCTCCAGTGTATTGCCTGGGAGCAGGCCAAGGTGGTCATGGCCGAGATATGCCAACGACAGCCAAAAAGTACCTTTGGCTGTTTCCAGCCTTGCAGCCGTAATATCACGATCGTTGTAATTAGGTAGTAAAAATACATAAATGCCACGTTTTACTAATATGCAAGATCTAGGTTCACCTTTGTCTGTCATATACATCACGTGGTACCCAGGAGCCCTGAGTCCCCGAACAATGGATTTGACAATCCAGGGTTCTTGGATCAGGACGATATCTTCCCCGTTGCTGGACAGACGAAGAAGAAGGGAGGCCGAAGCCATAATGGAGTGTTGGAGGTTAATCTGAACTAACTGCAGCATTTTGGCTACAATCAGGCAGATCAGCCTTCACCACCGTAGTGTCTGTTTCTTACGGATCAGAAGACGAGTTTAGAAGCTCATCCTCATCCAGAAGAATCATGTTGAGGTAATCTCCGGTATCAATTTCAGATGAACCGTGGACGTGGGGAGATGATTCAGGGGCAGCCGAAGAAGTCCCGGAAGCATCGACTTCCAAAGATGGAAAGGTTATCAATGCTCCGGGATCCTGGACCACAACTTCGACATCGTGGGGGTGTGGAGGTGCGCTAGCAGCGCACAGTGTCAAATTTTCAGATTCTAGTCTAAATTCAGATAATATTTTTTTTGAACTTGTTTTTTTTTTTTGTCGTGGAAATGATTTAAATATATCAGAAATTTATATTTAATAATTCATTTTAATTTTATTTTAACTAAAAATAAATTAGCTAAAGCATAGTTATTAAATAAAAACATCTTTGAAAATAATTTTAAATTCAGTCAGTTTGAAACTGTTTCTTCAGGAAGATCATCACATTTATTTCTTGAAAACATTGATCTTAACGAAAGCAGTGGATCTGATGACTTTAGAAACTTTTCGTTGATTGGAGTTTGGTGCAAACTTCAAAAATACTCAACCTATTAATTTTTCTGTAAAATAAAAATATTTGTATGGGAGCTGCAAAACGTTGCAAGAAATTAGTTTTGATTCTAATTTTATAAACTACACAGAATCAAAATATAAAAAAATGAGAGTGGGTACACGCAGGTAAACTTAAAAACCTTTGTCTCAAAGTAAAAAAGACGTTTTTTAATAACCTAGCGAAAATTAATTAAAAATATAAAAATAAATAAATAAAATTAATAAAACTCACTAAAGCATGTACTATTAACTTCAGAGATATAAAATATCGAATAATTTTACCGTTCACAAAACACATGTAAAAACAGCAGAGCTCAGCTCATCTGCTGTACAATGCCTTTAATTTTTATTTTCACACGGTGTTTGGCTTTGACAGCTAACTGTACAAAATATAATGGAATCATGAAGCTTTTACTACCTGAAATGAATCAACCGTTACGTTAAGAACTGATAAAAATCGGTTTTGTACTCGACAGCTCAACTTTTTTTCTTGACTTAAGTTCCGCTGGATTACGAAAATTTCACACTGTGCAGCGTCAGCCTCATCTTTTTTATATACCTTAAGGGTAATGGTCTCAAACCCATACCTAATCACACCTTTGGTCTGCGCCAGAGGAGCAAGGGACTCCTTATTGATTACAATAATTGCACCTCTATAAAAACTACTTTGCTCCTCTATTTTCGCGACTTTCCAGTTGTGAGTAGGAAGGGATGGATAAGAAAGCTGGATCATCTGGAGAATTTCATCCATACAAGAGGGTTCAGCCGGGATCCAAGTGCGTGCTCTTGGTCTGCAAGGGATATCCTCCTTAGCAACAACCTCAAGCTTCGCACCGGGTCAGACTTCGCCTATTTTGCTAATAGCCAGCTTATATAGATCGCACGATCTCTGGTCCTCAAAAACGATAAGTTTGACATGGCCTTGATGCCAGCCACCATCGCTAGTGATAGGACGAGGTCCTTGGTTTTCCCTCAATAAACTCAAGGAGCTAGCCGGGAGCTTTAGTTTGACCTCCTGCCAACGACCAGGTGAAATCGTGCCATCCATATCGTTCCTATCGATGACCGCAACCACTATTTTACCTTGCAACACATCGCTGAAGGATTTGCCTCCACTATGGGGATTAAGGGGCTCCACAGACCTTTGTCGCTTTGACGTGGACTTGCAGCTGGCCTCCAAGTTGTATTTTACCATAAAGCTTCTAGCTCACTTAACCTTTGCTTCATGCTGAGAGTTTCCTCCGCCCTTGGGTGCATTGCCAAAGGTCTTCAGAATCCTCTCAGCATTCCGCTTATCCCTATAAAAAGTCCCAAAAGGTGAAGGTTTTTGCCTGCCCCCACTGGGTTCCTTTTTGAGAGGTTTACTCTCATAAGTGGTAGAAGGGCCATGCTTCACAATCCTACCACCACCGAAAACCGACTTCGACGTTTGGGGAGGATTTCTCCCCTTAGCAGGTGCGGGGCCATGCTTCACGATCCCACCACCGCTGAACTTTGGTTTCGAAGTTGAGAGAGGTTTACTCTCTGTAGTGGTAGAGGGGCCATGCTTCACGATCCCTCCACCACTATTTTTATCCTACTTTCGCTGTTCTTACTGTCAGCGGCTTGACCATGAGTTGACATGGTCACGTCACTGACAGGAAGGACAGGAGGAACGGCAGACGACTTTTCAGTCGCACTACCGGCCGATCTTAAAGAAGAACCGGGCTTACCACCAACAACAACAGAAAAAGAATTCATTTGGTTCCCACGAGTATCGGAGAAAGGGTGGTCCATCTGCACAGAGATCCGTAATGCAGACAAGGCTAGTTAATCCGGAGGTCGGCAGTTATCCGGATACTCCGTTAACGAATAAGCTTGTATTTTAAACTGGGCCCCCAGCCAGGCTGATCATCGACAAGGTACGTAAAACACCTTCATCCGGCCCAAGGAATAAGGAATTGGATTAGTTGGGTAAGGAAGGATGGAAGGAAGAGGAAGGGTTGGGAAACAAAGAAGCGAGAGGTAGGGGAAAGGAAAGCGCCCTTTGGTTTCAGGACTTATCTAGAGTACTTCACTCGAGACTCATTGACCCTACTCAGCTTCTACAACTCGACAAGTTCGACGCTCAGGTAGAAAAAAAAATCAGGGGAGTGTACAAAAAAAATACATGATTTCAAAGAATATAAAAAGGCAAAAATTAAGTGTCATATGCAAAATTTCGATTTTGATGCGATTTTCATGGTAAGAATTTTTCGAAATAAAATATTTTGAAAAGTTTTTTCTTGCAAGATTTTGATTTTTAGCTTTTTAAAGGGTTGTTTTAAAAATCTCAAAATTACACAACATTTAGATGGTATAGGAATACATTTTTAGTAAGAATTTGAAATCGATATCCTTGTTTTTTTTTTTTTCAAAATATTTGAGTTAAAAAACATTTCTTAAAAATTTTAAATATTTTTTTTTCAGTCTTTTTTTTGCACTAAAAAAGAAACTGTCTATTGATTTTTTTTTTAAATTACCAGTTGTTGACTACGACATTATATGTAAAAAAAACTAGACTGGGTTCGGAATCATTTTTGGTTCTTGAAATATTTGAGACGAAAATTATTTTTCAACTGTTTTTCTTAGTTAAAAAAAAAATGTCTGTTGATTTTTTTTTTTAATATTTACCCATTTGGTATTGTGTCATTATGTGTAAATTAGTCTGAAGTGAATATCTTATTCCGTTCTTGAGATATTCCGGATAAATGACATTTTACAGCTCCTTTTTAAATTGCTGTAGTAAAAAAACGGTTTACTGAATTTGTTAGAATACCTTTTCAGCACGTTTTAAAATGTGCCCTCAAAACGAGAAGCTATGTCAAAATTTTGAATTCGACAAGTCGCATCAATTACAATAACTTCCAATGGGAAGTTAAAAATGGTTCGATGAATGCAGACCATGCTCCATTACATTTATGGATTTACCTCATCAAAATGCAACTGTTATTTATTGTAATCAAAAATAAGTTAAATTACAGATAAGGTTTTGATAAACAGCGTTTATTCAGTAAGCTTTTATGAGAGAATTATTTATTAGAAAATTAACCAAAAATAACATTCGAATTTATTAAAATGATTTCCACAAGACAATAATTTATAGTTAAATTGATTGAGAAAGAAGTAATTTCGTTTAAAATGAAAGCAATAAATGCATAAAATACTTCAAAATAATTAAAAACAGGAATTTTGACAAGAGATATTCAATTATTTTTATTTATGATTTAATAAGAACCTTTCCCACGCAGAAAAACAACTAGTTTTTGAAAAGGAACTAGATAATTTTACATAGATTCTGGTAAAGAGCTAGCAAGGGTTAGCAAGGGCTAGAACAAGGGCCTTGGCGATTATGAACTCTTTGTCTCATCAAACAAAAAAAAAAATTGGCTGATGTGGGACTTGATCCCGCGATCTTCTGCTTATCAGTGCAATGCACTTCCCACTGTGCTAACTCGCTAAACAAAAATTCAATTGCAAAAGGCTTATACTTCATACCATATTGCATAGTCTGCTATTACACCATGCATTTAGACGCGTGCAACTTTTCGAACAATGTAAGTACAAAAGAGAAAACAAATTCGAAAAGATGAGACGGAAGAAAATCTGCCCGGTGTCGCGAGGGTAAGATATGTGTGCAACAAGAAAATTCGAAGAAGTTCGAAGAAGTTGCACGCGTCTAGATGCATGGTGTAATAACACAGATAACAAATACATACAGAACGAAGCAGTATTTAAGTACTTGCTTTTTAGAGAGAACAACTTACGGTTCGCCTATGCCGAATAACCGAATAATCGGCCGATTTCGGTTCGGAACTATTTGGACGAATGTGTCGGACGTTTGCCTATATACACTCCTGCCGTTCGCGACCGATTCCCGTTTTGGCACGAGTACGATAACCTGGGCGCCAACAATTGATAACGGATTTTTGTAGAGGGGTCGAATACAAACATTTTTTACTACGGATGGGGGGTCTATCTCCCCCCGTTTGGACAGGAGGGGCAATTTAATTAAAATTGTACTAAAAATGGAAAAAAAAATTATTAAAAAATAACGGTAATACCTACAATTAAGTATTATCATCCTTGTTCTAAAATTCATATTTAATTTCGGTTAGTTAATTATAGTTTTTTAACAATTCCTTATTGACCGCAATAAATCATAAATAAAAAACAACACAATAATTTAATTATTTAAACGTCGAGTTTTATTTTACACAGAATGCATTTCGGTCTAGTTTGCAGACCATCTTCAGCGAAATACGCAAATACAATACAAAAGAAAGATAACAATAAAAATTCCCAAACAAAACAACGAGAGACAAAGAAATTGTAAAGGTTTGACATTTTGATAAAATTTCAAGATGTAAACAAATAGGAAGAAAGAAAATATGGAAACATTTTAACAAAACATTATTTAGCAAGACCAAATAAAAAAGACTCTATCGGGCTATTGTCAATATTCATTAAATCGTTTGTAATTGAGATATATGCAGATTCATAAGCATCTAATTTAGAAGGATATTGAACAGTTTTAAGTAATTTGTAGTTTTTATTAATAGGTTTCATGTAGTGTGGTTTGTCGTTTTGTAAATTAAAAGTGTGAGCTGCCACTGCTTTGCTGACATCCTTCTTTTCGATGTAACGACGATGTTCTTCGATGCGGCATTTAACCGCGCGTCTTGTTTGTCCAATGTATTTTTGTTGGCAGTCTGGACAGTTGATTTGATATATTCCACTCTTTTCTTGAAATGGTTTCTTATCTTTCGTTGAACCTAATAAAGTACGTAACTTGTTGTTGCTTGTGTGAATGATGCTCATATCAGCTTGTTTAAATGTGTGATTAAGCCGATTCGTAAGGCTCCGTACATAGGTAATAGAAACACGACGGTCGTTTGAATTTTTAGTTTGAGTAAAATGGGTGGAAATATTTTCTTTTCTCACCTTATCTGAATACCTTTTCACAATACTGTCGATGAGCGATTTTTATACCCATTAATTTGGGATAAATGAACTGTGTTCATATTCGTGCTTAAAATCTGTGGTAGTAAGGGGTAAGCGACACATTCGGTAGATCATTGAATTGAAAGCTGCGATTTTGTTTTGATGTGTACAGAAAGAGTCCGCCGTTATGTAACGATCTGTTGTTGTTGATTTTCTATAAACAGACAAATTAACTCTCCGTCCAGTTCGTTTGATTTTAAGATCTAGAAATGCAAGTGAATGATCGTTTTCGTTTTCAATTTCGTAGGTAAATTTTATGCTTTTAAATCGCTGGTTAATTGTGGTCAAAATCTGGTTGACCTGGGATATTTTAACCACCGCAAACGTGTCGTCAACATAGCGCCACCAAATCCTTGGAAGTAATCCTTCATTCTTCAGGTCTCTCTCTAGCTTTGACATGAAAGCTTCAGCTACAAGTGGCGAGAGACTATTGCCCATACTGCATCCAAAATCATTATGATAAAACTTATCTCTGAATTGGACACAATTATACTTCATGCAATTTTTAATGGCGAAAATATATGCATCAATTTGTTCAGTAGGTAAATTAAACTTTTGCAGGTGTTGTTTAATCGAAGCTATAGCTAAATCTACAGGTACACTGGGAAAGAGGGCAGTAACATCAAAGGAGATCATAACTTCATCGTCTTCTATTTCGATGTCTTTTGTTTTTTCCACAAAATCAAAACTATTTTTTATTGAGAAACCTTCAAAGTCACCAAACTGTTTCAAATTTGATACGGTCCATTTGCCTATTTTCGCGAAAGGTGAACTAACGCAAGACACAATTTTTCGCATCTTTTCGCCGGGCTTGTGTACTTTGGGTAATCCATACATAAGAGGAACTTGGGGATTAGATACTTTTAATGTATATGTGTTGACATTGAAAACCATTTTTAAACGATCAATTACTGATTTAGCATCTTTAATCATTTTATTCAAAGGAGACTTTTGAATAGGGATGAAATTATCTTCATTAATAGATTGAAGCATACGATTATTGTAATCAGTTTTACTTAAAACAACTACTTTGTTACCTTTGTCCGATTTTAAATAAAAAACATCTTGTTGTTTTAAAATTTTAAGAGCTCCATTCTATTTGACGGTATCGGTGTCTAGCTTGCTGTTGTTAGCTTTTTGTTTAGTTTTGACGATCAATGGTGCTTATTTGTTTTTTGACATCAAATGGCTTGTACTGAATAGCGGCTTCAATATCAGCAATGACATAAAATAATATCTGTGACCACAAAGTTTGTTCGTATCCTTTAGTGATTAAAAACTAAAGAAAAATCTTTAAATTCGGTTAATTGTTTTTGTTTTCCTTGTTCAAATTCGGTTAGTTGTTTATTTATTTCGTTTTGTTTCTATAGAAATCAGTACAAATATTCGTATTCTCAATACGACAAACAAAACCTTACCGAATTTAAATCATATGAATTTGCCTTAAAACTGATTCCGCATGTTTATTGGAATCGAAATAAACAACCAAAATCGAATTTAAACAAGGCAAACAAAAACAACAAACCGAAATTGAATGTGAAATTCGATCGAAAATCAGAACAGGGGTGTATATCTTTTTTGGAAGCTAAGACTCTGTTTTATTAGCCAGTTTTTAAATCAAGTGAAATCTATTCATAGTTTTTCAAAAAAGTACTTTCAAACTCAAAATTTTGGAAAAAAAAAACATAAAAAAAATGTTTAAAGTGTAATTTTTCAAAACTTTGAGATTTTATATATATAATTTATTTTTTTTCTTAGAAATCGTTGCTCATATTATTTCTTAATCAGAAACCGAAAACAAAATGATTTTATGTCTTCTAGTTTTCGAGAAATTTAAAAATTACCAAAACTCTTATTTTAATTCAATTAATTTTTTTCTGCTTATGGTCTTATTCGTGGTCTTATTTTGATAGTAAAAATAGAATATGGATTAATTTTTACACAAATTGACTATAAATTATCATACTTTGCCAACACCCAGCCTTACGGCGTATAAACAGTGAGGTATGTTTGGTGTATACCAAATTTCGTTTGTATTTAAAGAACTTTGAATGTATTTTCGGTTTCCAATGTCAACAGCTACATAATGACAAATGTAAATGTATAAAAAGTAGTAAGTACTTCTAGTAATTTTCAATTTTCTCAAAAACAAGAGGACATAAAAGCTTTCGGTTTTTTGTGTTTGATTCGAAATTGATATGAGCATTGGCCACAAAAAGAAAATTTAGTTTTCGCTTTCATAATTTTGAGCAAAATTAATCCAATTATTTCTTTTTGGGTTTTTTATCAAAATTTTGAGTTTGAATGCAAATTTTTTGAAAACTATTGTCACAAATAATTTAATTTAAATGTAGGATTAAAGAACAGGGCTCTCATCACCTAACTCTGACGATATCGTTTTCGATATCGTTATCGATCGCTATTCTTCACGTAAGAATACAAAACGTCTATCCTTCAAACGATATTGAATTGACGATTTGAGTTTTGCTTCATGTAATGAAAAAGGTTGTCATTTACTATCGTCTCGACGATATCGACTGCTCGATACCTGTTTAGCTATCGTCTTGGCGTATTGTGTTAGCTTTAGATGTGATTTCTTATATTTTACGAGCCGACATCAAATTTTGGGACTGGATATATAATCAAAATATAATAGGGCTTATATGTAGGTGCATGTGTCATGATATTGTAAGCAAGTCTACCTACAAAATAGTAATTTATCATACACCGTTGGAGAAGTTATTACATGCAGCACGTTATTTTGTAAATAGAAAAGGTTATTGGTGTTTTGAAGCGGAGTTATCTATCGAACCAGCTTAACGGCTAACAAAAAAAAAGTACTCGCAATAACCTTTTCAGTGATTATGGGAAATTACTGTTGCGTAGGTAGACCGCTTTGTCCATTCTCATTCACTGTCGGCTCTTGAAGTATGACTACTACATACATATATACATATTTATATTTGTGTGTATTGTCAACGCAACATTTTAACTATCTAATAAACGACACCCACGGCCACGACGATATTGATAAAACTAATGCCTAGGGCCTTATAAAAATTAATTTCCACTAAAACAAACGCCCAACAACAAAAAAAAACGAATTTTCTCACGATGACAGTACAATGATGTTTTATATTTCAAACGTGTTTTTCAGAGACTCTCAAACTTTCAAAAACGAGAACGATAGACGATACGAGAGTAGAAGTGTGTCGATATCGTTTCTAGCTATCGTCTGGACGATAGCCTTTAGAAAAGTTGCGTGATGAGAGCACAGACTTTTGGTTAAAACCTTTATTGTTTTACATTGTAAGTATTGGCGTTGTTTTTTGATATTTGTTTTTCCATTTAAGTTGTTTTTATCGAAAATCGCCCCTACTTCCTAAATAAGGCGAGATAGACCCCCCTCCCATAGTAAAAAATGCAATTTTCGGCGCCCAAGTTCTCGTCTTCTCCCCCCCCCCCCCGTTTTAAACGATGCCTATTTTGTATTCCTTCTTATTTTTAAATTGTTTTTTTTTATGTCAGGAAACAGCAACACACAATTCCATCACCGAAGAAACTTCTGCCCACAGTTGTTGTATTTTTTTTTACTATAAACACATTTAATTAATTTTTTAATATTAATTTTATTTTGTATACAAATATTCTGGCAAGAAATAATCGGAAAACTGAAGTTAAATACAAACAAGTTCGGATTTTTCGGATATTAACGGCCGATATCGGACGATGTCGGTTGAGTCGGCCGAGTTCAGCCGACAACGGTCGAGCATAATTCGGCCGATGACGGGTTATATGTAACGCGAGCCGTTAGAACAGGTTATCTATTTTAACTTGTCTGACGGTTCTCACAAATTTGTGCTGTTTTGTGTTGATCAGTGTGTGTGATATGAAAAAGAAGACAAAATTGAAATTGCATGGTGCTTATAAAATTTGTGTTTTTGGTGTACCTATAAGAGACATTCCTGATGGGGTACCGAAAAATGCGCAACAAGTTTCAGCTAGAGAGGCCGTTACAAGTGTTTGAAAAGTTTGCCTCGTCTAAATTTTTGGAACTCAAATCTATCAAGGGCTTTCCAAGTATCTGACAAGTTTTAACTGTCAAGATTTTCCCTACTGCCAACTTACTAGGGCCTTGTCCAAACGTGATAGAAACTTGTCATTTTTATTTCCTTGTGCTATTATTCAATAAAGTTGAAAAACATGAACAAAAAAATTACAATTTCACCTTAAATAAAAATTCATTTAACGGTAAAAATGTATTTTAAATCTTCATGGGACTTTCTTAAAGCACCCACACTGCCTATCCTACATATATTCAAAAATAAGAAACGTTTTTTCACTCCACTGTTATTATAAAAAAAATAACGGACTTACCGCGATTTAATTGTGATTAGAATAAATAATCGCGGTAATGGTAAGGCAGTTAAATTTTCTTATATTTACAATGTCGCAGAACCACGATAATAATAGTCTTTAATCTAAAAAAACATAAATACTCGTACGAATGTATATACAGGGTGTCCCGTAAGTAATGGATAACCCTGAAATGCCGCATAGTAGACTTTATGACCGTCCTGAAAACTGATAAAAAAAAGTTCTATCCCAATCAAAAGAAAAGTTATATGCATTTTTTTGTTCAGTGCATTATTTTATTTCTTACTTTACATTTTTGAATACCACGACTACAAGTGAATGAGTTCCATCATTTTTTTTTTGCAGGAATATTTTACATTACTTGCGCCAACACATAAGTAGAAGAAAATTATTATAACTGTTGGACTTCTTAGAGAAAAAAATTATTTAACATTGAATTTCAATGCAAAATGTGAAAACAAATAATTTTTGAAAAAGTTAAATCATAGCTGGTATAAAAAAAATGCATGAATACCTGAGTGGCCAACTATTTTATAAATATGCGCGTTTAATGCAGATTTCAAAATGGTATTACTTATTATTATATCTAGAGTCAATAGCAAGTTATTGGTAAAAATCTGCAATACTAGAGTAGATTTAGCAAAAACAAAAGTTTTCAAAATTAGCACAGTAAACGTGAAAATAATACCAAGCGTTGAACATAGCAGATTTTTGATTTATTGGCTGTTTCCTGTTTCTACGATGTTGTCCTAATGATAAATCCAAGCTTTCAACTTCTAGGGCCGAATGCATTATTGATAAAAATGTCAAAAAAGTGCAAAAAACGGTTACATTTTCGAGCTTGTTTTGAATTTTACCTGTTCTATTGGGCTTTAACAAACCCATCAAATATTTTGTTGGTTGCTATTAGTTTATTTGTTATTTTCTCTAAACAAAAAGTTTTTGAGCCAGCTTTTAATCACATAATCACTTAGTTAGAAAACAAAAACAAAAATAGATAATTTTTTAATTTTTTTTTTATTTAAAGCAAACCCACTCTTATACAGGTTCTGCACCTCCGAATAAATGAACGTCTTAGTGAACGTGCAAGGTTTTGCTCAGAAATTTGTAATGCAGCTGCCTACACACGATTTCTTCGGTCCTCTAAAGACCTGATCGGCTTGCTGTATACGATTTCCTTAATGCATCCCCAATAAAAAAATCAAGTGGATTTAGGTCCGTTCACCAGACCATAAAATTGGTCCCAGACGTCCTATCCATCTGCCTGGATATCTGGCATTTAAATATGCCCGCACAGGCACAGCATAGTGTGCTGGACAACCATCATTTTGAAGCCAATGGGATTCCTTTAGTTCTTGAGGCACTTCTTCCAGCAAGGTTGGGAGATCATTTTGGAGGAACTCCAAATAACCTTGGCCAGTTAAAATCCCCGGCAACTCAAAGGGTCCAATTATTTTCCCATTGAGAATCCCAGTCCAATAGTTTATTTTGAATTGGTACTGGGACCTGTCTTCCCTCATGATGTTTGGGTTTTGTAGTGCACAGAAGTGGAGATTATGGAGATTAGTGTAGCCATCTCTTTTAAATGTCGACTCATCGCTCCAAAGAATTTTGTCAAAAAACTGCGGATCTTCTTCAATTTTCATTATCATTTGTCGACAAAAACTCATTCTCGTTTCAAAATCTTGCGGCTGGAGAGTTTGCACCCGTGTTAGGTGAAAGGGATGATATTTATTATTTCCTTAGCACATTATGCGCAGTCGTCTTTCCGATCCCAGTGTGTCGTGCTATTGCTCGGATTGATACTGTAGGATCTCGGTCAAGTTCCGCAAGCACTAAGTCTTCGGTATCTCCTCGAGGGGGAGGACCACTACCAGGCAGCCTTCCTTCCGAGAAACAGCTATGGACTATAATAAACACTCGATAATCCGGGTGACGTGCGTTAGGGTACCTTTCCCTATACAGAGTCGCAGCTTCGTTTGCGTTGCCTCTGAACTCTCCATAAATTAAATGCATGTTTGCATATTCTTGTGCAGAATACAGAATACGTGGCATCGAAAAAGTTCAATCAAACGTGTTAATTATCAAAAAGCAGGTTCAGGAAAACAGCTATTTAGACCGTTAATTTTTCTGGAGAATGAACAATAAAAACGATATAAATAAGTGTTCGTCGTGGTCTTAATCTTATGAATTAAGATCAAATTACAAAAACTTTAATTCAAAATTTAAAAAACTTACGATTTTATGCGTTCTCACTTTCTCAGGATCTTACAATTTACTATTCAAAAAACACAATTAAAATTGAATCAGAAGACTTTTTGTTTGGAGAAAATAACAAATAAAAAATAGCAACCAACAAAATATTTGATGGGTTTGTTAAAGCCCAATAGAACAGGTAAAATTCAAAACAAGCTCGAAAATGTAACCGTTTTTTGCACTTTTTTGACATTTTTATCAATAATGCATTCGGCCCTAGAAGTTGAAAGCTTGGATTTATCATTAGGACAACATCGTAGAAACAGGAAACAGCCAATAAATCAAAAATCTGCTATGTTCAACGCTTGGTATTATTTTCACGTTTACTGTGCTAATTTTGAAAACTTTTGTTTTTGCTAAATTTACTCTAGTATTGCAGATTTTTACCAATAACTTGCTATTGACTCTAGATATAATAATAAGTAATACCATTTTGAAATCTGCATTAAACGCGCATATTTATAAAATAGTTGGCCACTCAGGTATTCATGCATTTTTTTTATACCAGCTATGATTTAACTTTTTCAAAAATTATTTGTTTTCACATTTTGCATTGAAATTCAATGTTAAATAATTTTTTTCTCTAAGAAGTCCAACAGTTATAATAATTTTCTTCTACTTATGTGTTGGCGCAAGTAATGTTAAATATTCCTGCAAAAAAAAAATGATGGAACTCATTCACTTGTAGTCGTGGTATTCAAAAATGTAAAGTAAGAAAAAAAATAATGCACTGAACAAAAAAATGCATATAACTTTTCTTGTGGTTGGGATAGAACTTTTTTTTATCAGTTTTCAGGACGGACATAAAGTCTACTATGCGGCATTTCAGGGTTATCCATTACTTACGGGACACCCTGTATGTATGAATATGTAGTAACTATACTAAAAGTTTGATTCAAAAACAATGGAACTTGAGATTTTGAACAAGCTTCCTATTTCGGTGATTGGGATGACGAAAATAGTGGGTGAGTGATGTGTAGGCTTACCAGACGTCCTCTTTTACGAGGACAAGTCCTCTTTTTGAGCAAAAAATATCCGTCCTCTTTCTTTTTGGAAAATTTAGCATTTTGTCCTCTTTTCTATTTTTTTTTTCAAACGTATGTTTTTTTTTTATTTTAAAGGTTTATTCGACATAAACTTAAGTTGGACAGTTTATTGTTGGATTTCATAGAATCCACATTTCTTTGACAATCTATTTTCTCGTATTATGAAAATCTTCGAAATGTTTTCTTTTAGCTTTTATAAGACTGTTTAAAGTAGTATATAAATAGTTGAAAAATGAATGGTTAAATTGGTTCAAGTTGGTTGACTTAACGAAGCGACGATATGAAATATCGTTGACTGGTCGGTTAATATTTTTACTTCGTCATTGCCACGTTGTTTTTTTTTTCGAAAAACAAAAAAAAAAATAAAATCAGTACATCACACCATTGCGATGATAGAGATATCCAAAAGAGCGTTTGTCATTATCTCCAAATTCGAATTTTCGTTTTAGATTAGGTAGAGCAACGTACAAAAATGTCTACTCGATTGTAGTCTTAATGATTCATATTAAACTTCATTCCTGTAATGAGCAAAGTGATTGTAAAAAAAAAAATTGTTTCATTTCATATTATTTTCGAAAAGTTCACATTACGGAAATAGGATTTTGATCTTTTTTGAAGAACCTGCCTTATTTTTGTGTTATTTCCATATGTAGGTATCCCATTAATGGTATAGAGATGTAGGTAGGTACTCCTATTTTGAAAATTTTCCAAAATATTGAGTTTTGTATATCTTAACAAAAAAGTACTTTTCTTTAAATAATTATTTAGTAAGGTAACTCACAACAATAAACTAATAAGATTTGACCAATTTCAAAAAATTCAAGTTTTTCATGGCGTCCTCTTTTTGAGAGTTCAAGATCTGGTCACCCTAGTGATGTGTCGGTTTGCTAACCCGAGTCAACTCGAGTTAAGCACAAATCGAGTTGACTCGGTTTGATTTTTTTTAACCCGAACTAAAAGACAAGTTGGTTTGAATTGACCGAGTTGATTCTGTTTAAATTATTTTCAAACTCATTTTAGAGACAACTCGGTTTGAATATTGACCGAGTTGATTCGGTTTAAATTTTTTTCAAACTCAAGTTAGAATTTGCCTGAACCGAAAGACCACTCGATTCGGTATAGCATTCGGTATAATCAACTCGGTTTTTGTTTCGGAATCGACTCGGGCTAAACGTATAAGTTAACACCCTGTGCCACGAT
The DNA here is from genome assembly GCA_949320155.1 of Melangyna quadrimaculata. NCBI lineage: Eukaryota > Metazoa > Arthropoda > Insecta > Diptera > Syrphidae > Melangyna > Melangyna quadrimaculata. The sequence goes on along the minus strand of OX439483.1, from coordinate 231,265,223 downwards.
AAGCTTTCACAGACAAAAAATATTGTTCTCGGAGAAGAGCACAGTGTGCTACCGTTGAACAATAATATCAATATCAAGTGGTAAGCAAGTTACCGTTGCCCACCAGAAAGTTCGCTGTTCAGTTGTTCTCAATAAAAACTCGCAAGCTGATGACCGCTGGAACAAATCAGTTTTTGGGTGCGTGACATGATGGACACTTCGGCCGTGGAGCTAATTGTGACAAATTCAAGAACCTTTATAATAAAGAAAATTATCTGTTTATGAATAAAAAACACAAAACCATTTGTTTATATTTACTGGCGCCCAACGTTAAGCAACGCGAGTCTTGCGTTTCTTGTAAAAAACCGTATTTAACTAAAAAAAAAGTATAAAAAAGACAAACAGTTGCCAAATTTTTTTTTTATGTTCAATCAAGTAAATTATTGACAAGCTAAAAAAATAAAATAACTTAAATACTATTAACAGATATAAAAAGACATTACAAAATTCAAATATTTGGAGTGATTTTCCTCTAAATTTATACAAATAAAAACTAAATACATATAAAAATGTATCCCCAAAATAATTAAAATATTATTAACACCTTAAAATTAATAAAAAAAAATATTTTTGCTTGTGAGTGGAGTGCCTTTTTCTCAAATAAAATAGAACAAAAATAGGTATATACACAGATTTATAAAATTATTTGTACAATATTAAAATTATAAGAAAAACTCATGATTATCTTCTCTTGATTATATTTGGTAAAAAGAAACTTAAATAACTTCTTTGTTTGCACTAGGTCATTTTATTGATTATTTTATAAACCTAGTAGAAAAATATTATATTACTTTATAATTATCAAACTCAAGTTAGAATTTGCCTGAACCGAAAGACAACTCGATTCGGTATCGCATTCGGTATAATCAACTCGGTTTTTGTTTCGGAATCGACTCGGGCTAAACGTATAAGTTAACACCCTGTGCCACGATAAGCTTTCACAGACAAAAAATATTGTTCTCGGAGAAGAGCACAGTGTGCTACCGTTGAACAATAATATCAATATCAAGTGGTAAGCAAGTTACCGTTGCCCACCAGAAAGTTCGCTGTTCAGTTGTTCTCAATAAAAACTCGCAAGCTGATGACCGCTGGAACAAATCAGTTTTTGGGTGCGTGACATGATGGACACTTCGGCCGTGAAGCTAATTGTGACAAATTCAAGAACCTTTATAATAAAGAAAATTATCTGTTTATGAATAAAAAACACAAAACCATTTGTTTATATTTACTGGCGCCCAACGTTAAGCAACGCGAGTCTTGCGTTTCTTGTAAAAAACCGTATTTAACTAAAAAAAAAAGTATAAAAAAGACAAACAGTTGCCAAATTTTTTTTTTTATGTTCAATCAAGTAAATTATTGACAAGCTAAAAAAATAAAATAACTTAAATACTATTAACAGATATAAAAAGACATTACAAAATTCAAATATTTGGAGTGATTTTCCTCTAAATTTATACAAATAAAAACTAAATACATATAAAAACGTATCCCCAAAATAATTAAAATATTATTAACACCTTAAAATTAATAAAAAAAAATATTTTTGCTTGTGAGTGGAGTGCCTTTTTCTCAAATAAAATAGAATAAAAATAGGTATATACACAGATTTATAAAATTATTTGTACAATATTAAAATTATAAGAAAAACTCATGATTATCTTCTCTTGATTATATTTGGTAAAAAGAAACTTAAATAACTTCTTTGGTTGCACGTGGTCATTTTATTGATTATTTTATAAACCTAGTAGAAAAATATTATATTACTTTATAATTATCACAAAAAAAAAATATTTTTTTTTATAAATTCGGAACTGTAAAGGGCTAAAAAAAAAATTATAAAATAAAATGGATGAAGTACAGTTGCAGAGTTGCCGTTGAAACAATCTTTTAAGTCTCGAATCAGTGAACTTTGATTAGGAATAAAGTTGTAGGACCCGCGGATTCAGTTTTATCATCCTTTAACAATGTTCTAAATTTTGCGGCAATAATTAGTCGGTTAGATTTTACTATCGCTGACAAAAGACCAGTTTACCTCATCGAACAGGAAATGTCAACTTTGAAACAGGGAGCATTGTCTATTCTTGAGTTTTATGACATAGTGGAAAAGAAAATGACATTAATCATCAATAAAACCATGATGACACATGAAGGTAACACGGATCTTATCGCGTCACTAAATCAAAAGTATAGGCAGGATGCTCTAAGGACATTTATTTCTGGGTTGCGAAAACCAATAAGTGACATTTTGTTCTCTTCAAGGCCTGCAGATATGCCCACTACACTAGCGCTTACACGCGAATTAGAGGCCAACAAACACGGTATACTTTCGCTAACACTTTTTCAAACTACAGTGAACGACCAAACAAAGCACTGGCACAACAAAGCTTTAAAAATGATTCATTCAACTCTCCTCATTTCAAACGTCAGGTAGACCAAATTCCCAGAGTACAGCCAATGGAAATAGATCCATCAACTTCGCACTACAGATCTTCGACTCAGAACCAAGTAAATTCATTACAAAGACCGGTGAATAATAGTGTCAATAATAATCACACAAACAACAGACAAGTTTCAAAAAGATCAGGACCCTCAGACAAATATGTCCACAATAATTATAAGCCTTTTGCATAAAATAACAATTCAACACAGCAACCGATTCCAAAAATTCGGAGTTAATAACTTGGTTCAGAATCGTCCAAAACAACTAAATGCAGTACAATATTCTGGGGATGATAGCTATGTTGACCATGACGAGGAATAACTGTCATGCAATTACGAAAGAAGTGAAAATGAAGACCTTGAATTTATAGATGAAGTTAATTTTTTAGGGATAGGTCCCTCCAACCATACATAAGCAGAACGTTAGGAGGGAAAGTCGTTAAATGTTTGATAGATACAGGTGCCGCCAAAATTATATCAAAAATATTAGTTATCTTAGAGGAGTTAAGCCAACAGAGAATTCATTTACTGTGCAATCTTTGCATGGATCGGATGAAATTAAGTTTAAATGTGTAAAGGCTCTCCCAAACCAATGCGGAACATTCGTTGCGTCGAAAAAACATTCGCATGTCAAAATTTATTTACATGGTGATATATGAGAGTGCCCACACCAATGCGGTGGAGAAACGTATGAAATAATTTTGACTGACGAATGTTTTTTCGCCGCAACGAATGTTTCGCATTGGTTTGGGAGAGCCTTAATACATTTATTTTATAAAAACATAACTTTTTTCATTCTCCCTCGCCTTGAAAGATTCGATGGCATCATTGGGTGCGATTTTTTCCATGAAATAGGAGTGAATCTTGATTTAAATGATGGTAGAGAGGAAAAGCTTTTATATTTTTTCTGTAGAAATGTTAACCACTTATCAATTGAAAATAAGTTTGTACCACCCGATGTTCGCAAGCAATTTGATTATATAATAACAAACAGTCACAAAGTTTTTGCTGATTCAAATGAGTCTTTGCCGTTCAACACAAACGTTGTAGCCACCATCAGAACAACGGATAATGAACCAGTCTATTCAAGAGCTTATCCCTCCAATGGCAGCCGCGCAATTCGTCAGCCAAGAAGTTTCCGATCTTCTAAACGGCGGAATCATAAGACCATCACGGTCGCCTTACAATAACCCGATTTGGGTTGTTGATAAGAAGGGCTTTAATGAGGATGGTAGTAGGAAAATGCGACTTGTAGTGGATTTCAGGAAATTGAATGCAAAAACAACGAGTGATAAATATCCTATTCCGGATACGTTTGTCATCCTTGCAAATTTAGGTCAGTCTTCAGTTTTTTCGACGTTAGATTTGAAATCTGGGTTTCACCAGATTAAACTCTCTGAATCTGACAGATAAAAAACACCCTTTTCCGTTAATAATGGCAAATTTGAGTTCTGCAGGCTTCCGTTTGGCCTTAAGAATGCACCTAGCATTTTTCAGAGAGCCATTGATGATGTTTCGAGGGAGGAAATCGGCAAGTGTTGTCATGTCTATATCGACGACGTGATTGTGTGCTCTAAAACAAAGAAAAAGCATCTTCAAGATATAGGCAGAATTTTATTGATACTATTTCAGGCCAATATGCGTGTTTCTCCGGAAAAGTCTAAATTTTTTAGGCAGGAAGTTGAATTTTTTGGGCTTTATAGCATCAGCACAGGGCATTAAGACCTGCGCAGATAAAGTCAAGAGCATTATTGAGTATGAAACTCCAATCACCTTGCGTAGTTTATGGTCGTTTTTGGGATTGTCGGGGTACTATCGAAGGTTTTTAAGGGATAACGCTCAAATTACAAAGCCGTTAACAAGATTTTTGCGTGCAGAAAACGGTAATATTAGTGCCAGACAGTCAAAAAACATTTCTTTTGAACTTTATGAGGATGCCATTTAAGCTTTTAAGCAAATCAAAAGCATTTTGGCTTCAGAGCATGTTCGTCTTCTCTATCCTGACTTCACAAAGCCATTTGACCTGACCACAGATGCATCGTCTCATGCACTGGGGGCAGTTTTGTCACAAAGTGGAAGGCCAATTACAATGATTTCCAGAACATTAACTGAAACTGAAGAGAGCTATGCAACAAACGAGCGAGAGCTTCTGGCCATAGTTTGGTCTTTGGGAAAAGTTCGAAATTATTTGTATAGCGTCAGGCAGCTTAATATTTATACAGATCACCAGCCGTTAACGTTCGCTATATCTGAAAAGAATCCCCAAAAATGAAAAGGTGGAAAGCTTTTGTGGAAGAATTTTCACCGACATTCCACTATAAGCCTGGAAAAGAAAACCATCCAGACAATCGATCGCTGCGCGAAAACACACCACAAGTTCTACTAGACTTTTTTTTCCTGGCATTCGAAAAAAAACTAAAAGAAATAATTAAAAAAAATGTAACGAAGCGAGATATCAAAGACACCCCCCTAGGGTGGACATGGGGAAAACTCCTATACCATCTGGTGTTGGTGAAATATGACATATTGATATTTATTCAACAGATAATTTGCATTTCCTCACATGCCTTGACAAATTTTCAAAATTTGCAGCTGTTTTCTCTATAAAATCTCGGTCCATAGTTGACATTAAGGAACCGCTAATCGAAATTTTTCAATTTTTTCAAAAGTACAAAAACAGTAGTGTGTGACAACGAAAAATCCTTTAATTCACAAACTATCAAAACTTTGCTAAGAGATTATTTTAATATAGAATTTTATACCATTCCTCCTTTTCACAGTTCTTCTAAGCGAACATGAAACAAAGGAGAATGGGCAAAAATGTATGGGAGCTGGTCTACCCACTCAACAGCAATGTGTTGTATGTCGTTGAAAAGGTAATTTTACTTACTTCATTTCATTGTATGACCATTAAGCTCTAAACTATGGGGTTCGTGAGATATTCGGAATCAAAGCACCGAAAAAGACAATAATGCATTTCTTCATTGGTAGTGTGTCCTCATACCTACATTAATCTGTGATACATCGTTGAAAAGATAATTTTGTATACTTTATTTTTGTATATAACCGTGAAGACGTAGATCATAGGGTGTAACAAATCGGCAAATATAACAACAATGCAATTCTTCATTTGGTCCCGGTCTACCGACTCAACAGTAATGAGTCATACATCGTTGTAAAGGTTATGGCATTTGCTTCATTTCATTATATGGCAGTTAAGCTCTAAACCATGGGGTTCGTAAGATATTCGGCTCTGAAGCACAAAAAACAGCAATAATGCAATTCTGCATTGGTAACTTATCAACCAAGTCAACAACTATGAGTCATGTGTCGTTGAAAAGGCTGTTGCGTGTTCTTCTTTTCATTATATGACCGTTAAAGTGTAAATAATGGGATTCGAGAGATATGTGGCAAAAACGCTGAAAAGTGCAGTAATGCAATTCCGCACTGGTAGCTGGTCTTTCAACTCAACAGAAATCTCTCTTATATCTTTGAAAACGCTATTGCATGTACTTCATTTTGCAATATGCCGTTTAGCTGTAGACTGTGGGGTTCAAGAGGTATTTGGCCATCAAAATAGGCAAATATAACAAAAATGCACATCTTCATTGGGTACTGGTCGACCAACTCAACAGTGATGAGTCATACGTCGTTGAAAAGCTTATGGCATCTGCTTCATTTCATTATGTGGCAGTTAAGCTCTAGACCATGGGGTTCGTAAGATATTCGGCTTTTAAGCACAAAAAAACGCAAAAATAAAATTCTGCATTGGTAACTGTTCAACAAACTCAACAATAATAAGTGCATGGTAAATGAAAATTAGGTGTACTTAATTTTGTTATGTGGCTTTTATTGATTAGGTAGTAGGGTTCAAAAAATACTTTACAAAAATGAAGTTCCGTAGGAGATTCGCAAAATGAGGGGCCCTGGAGTCTAAACACTGACTCCACCATATAATTAAATGAAGCAAATGCCATAACCTTTACAACGACGTATGACTCATTACTGTTGAGTCGGTAGACCAGTACCAAATGAAAAATTGCATTGTTGTTATATTTGCCGATTTGTATGCCCACATATCTCTTGCACCCTATGATCTACGTCTTCACGGCTGTATACAAAAATAAAGTACACAAAATTATCTTTTCAACGATGTATCACAGATTAATGTAGGTATGAGGACACACTACCAATGAAGCAATTCATTATTGTCTTTTTCGGTGCTTTAATTCCGAATATCTCACGAACCCCATAGTTTAGAGCTTATTGGTCATACAATGAAATGAAGTCAGTAAAATGATAACTTTTCAACGACATACAACACATTACTGTTGAGTGGGTAGACCACTTTGCCCATTCTCCTTTAGAAAGCTTTATTTAGAAAAAATAATACAACAAGGTCTGTGAACCCAAGTCCTTATTGATAATCGAAAAGTTCATAAAAGTAACCTTGGATATATAATCAAAATTTAATTATAAGGGCTTATATGTAGGTGCATGTGTCATAATATTGTAAGCAACTCTACCTACACAACAGTAATTTATGATACACCGTTGGAGAAGTTATTGCATGCAGCACGTTGTTTTGTAAATAGAAAAGGTTATTGGTGTTTTGAAGCGGAGTTATCTATCGAACCAGCTTAACGGCTAACAAAAAAAAAGTACTCGCAGTAACCTTTTCAGCGATTATGTGAAATTACTGTTGCGTAGGTAGACCGCTTTGTCCATTCTCATTCACTGTCGGCTCTTCAAGTATGACTACTACATACATATGTAGGGTCAATGTGGGTAAATGTAAACAGGGGCAAATGTAAACAGAGCTCAAATTTCTTACAAATAATTCAGTCTTGAACTCATCCACTAAATAAACCTTCGGACGCGTTCAATATCTGTTACATACTTTTCACTCATTCGGGTGTTTTCAGTTTTCAAATTGTGCATTTTGTGGAATGTTAAAAATAAAAGTGTTTTACAAGTTTGAAGACTTCAAGAAACATTAATTGTTTTTAAACAAAATTCAGAGGTAAGGTTTTTTAAATATACTTTTTATTCATCAAATTTGATAGAGATTAAATAAAAAGAAAAAAAAACATCTTAAATCTAGAAAGGACTTATCGTTTTTTTTCGTGTTTACATTTAGCCCAGAAAATATTTTGATGATGGTAAATGTAAACATCATTTTTGGGGTAAATGTAAACATATATTTCTACTTAAATATTGCTTTTTTATTAAAGATTATGCTGCTTAATTTCTTTTTAGCTGAAACCATGCCTCGAAAATATATATTGAAAAGATCACCGTTGTCATACAAAGGTGCCAGAGCAGAAATTTCATGAAAAGATATCCCCAGCGGGTTTTGCAGCGATCCACACAAATTAAGAGCTGTTATGGACAGAAAGGAGTTTCACTAAAATCGTTGTTTACTTTTACCCCCAGATTTCAAAAAAAAAAAAAAAGTTTCAAGGTTAATGTAAACATGCTATTATCAACATTATTTATATATTTTTTTTTTAATTTTTAAATTGTTTAACTAAGAAATACAATACTTTTACATTGCCATTTAAGGTTCTTCGATAGGTTTTCTTATTAAAAAAAAATAAGATAATAAGGTCAGAACTTGAAAAAAAAAACATGAATTTGTTTACATTTACCCACATTGACCCTACATATTTACATTTGTGTGTATTGTCAACGCAACATTTTAACTATGTAACCGATTTTATTATAATTATTCACAAAAAACAATTTAAATAAATAATCAAAATAAACGAGAGCTTTCGCACCGACGACAACGACGAAACATACCTATGACAGCGACAGTACAAGTAGGTAGATACCTATATGCATTATGTAATTCTAATTACTATTGATGCATACAGAAAAATGCCGAGCTGTTAAGTTTTCAGAGGGGTTAAGAGGTATAGGACGAATAAATAGATCGTAATAGTCTTATAAGTTTTTCTTACGATCTAGCCTTAGGATATGTTTAACAACATTTGTTTACCTTTCTCTCGGCAACGAAGTTGTGTCAACATTCCTGAAGCAACTTTTAAGAGAGGGTTGAGTTGGCAGGAATTATAGGATCTTTGACTCGAGAATGAAAGTTTTCACCTAATGATGTCAATGATCCTGGAATTTATGAAACTTAAAAGTTTTGCAGAATTTCCAATGTCGGTTAGTGATAGGATAGAGAAAAACTGCTATGGAAAAGCTAAAATTCTTCTTCATTGTGCTAGTCGAATATCTAAGTCTTCAATTTTTAAATCACACGCCGCAATTGCAATATATGTACCTATACATACCTACATATACGAAATTAGTTTTTTTGGAAGTACCTAACTAATTACATTTACGTATATGTTAACGGGTGCAAATAATTTAAAGAATTTTTTTTGGTGCCAGAACAAAAAAAAAATATAAAAAAAGGCTATAAGCCTTCAGAAAGAAAAAATCTTAGGCGGTTGTCATTACCAACCGCCCCAATCTTTTAAAATTTCCCGAGGAAAATTGTGTATGTATTCGCTTTTCCGGTCGATGATTTTCAAATCACTCAACACGAACATCATAATTACACCCATACCTACTGTTATACGATTTCGCCACAAGGAAAGATCGTCTGGAGGTTGAGTCATAGGAAAGAAGATCCAGGGTTCAATCCCTAAAATTACCAGGAACCAAAGTGGGAAAAACATTTTTTTTTTTGTGATTCATATAGAATTTTTTTATTAAGAGTAAAGTAGTTGCTTTAATTATATTTTTTTTGATAAAGTCTAAATTTCATTAATTGCGACCTGTGTTAACGATTGCAAGAAAAACGATTTTAAAATAAGAGTGTTAAAAGCGGGAAACGTAAAATTTTAAAATATCTCGATCCGCGGATTAATATATATATATATATATACAAGTGTTTATCGGTACAAAAAAAAAGGTACCTTTAAAGGGAGGGTACCATCTTTAACAAATACGTATACACCAGTTGCAGTGGCCACTTCAGCAGGAGTTTAAGGGTGAGTTTTTTGTTTATACCCATATTTTAATATACACTTTGTTTAAATATATACATATATACATAAAAAAAAAAGGAAAAATTAATTAGTACGCGAATCGAGGGGAGGGTTGAACGGGGGATTATTGTATAATAATAAGAAGAAAAGTGAAAGAAAAGACAAAAAAGGTACTGAATACCCAAAGTAGGTAATAAATCGCAAACGTTTTTAATATTTTAATTCATTGAAAAGTTTCTTTAATCAGCAACAGGGTTGCCAATTAGGGGAATTTTATATTTTAATTGAATTTGAATTACCTTTTTAGAAAATTGTTAAATAATTAACTTTTAAATTTTAATAAACTCTGTATATTTATGATTTTAAATGATTAGTACTTAAATTAAAATCTTTATAATATATTTTTAAAAATGAAACCAATTTTTTTAATTTACTATTGAAGATTTTAAGAATGGACTTGATGTCGGAGTAAAAGTTTTTTTTAAGTGATGAGAGGGAGGAAACAAGAAGGATGAAGATTTAAAAAGGGGAAGAAGCCTAGGAAAGGGGTTGCTCCAGCAAGGGAGGCAACCAAGGTAGGGAGGGTTGAGGCGATTACTCGCGCATCACAACACCGAGATGCTATGTCACTGGCAAATTTTTTTTGTAATGTGTTATGGTCCAAGAACCTCACCAAGGCTGAGCTACGGGTTCGATTACTGCCAGCAAGGACCTAAAGGCAAAACAACACGTTACAAAATGGCGCCCATAACGTGGAGCCCACTATATGAAGATAAAAGATAGTGTGGCTAGATTTTTTTGAGCCTTTCAGTTTTTTTTTTCAATTAGTTTTTTTCAGTTAACTCTTTTTAAATTATTTCTTAAATTTTTTTTCTTTCAACATTTAAATTTTTTTATACAGATTTTGTTTTAACAATTTTAATGATCGGTGGTGGCTGCACCTTTCTTGTGAGTCCCGGTTACTGGGTGTAAAGCACTTGGTACCGCGTTGCCGCAGGGAAGGGGCAGTCATCCAACAACTAAATATACAAAGTGTGGGCTAGGGAGTCCGAGTCTTTGGGTATCGGCATAACAGGTATTCAAATGGCCGGATACCTGAGCACACACTTGAAATTATCAACGTTTGGAAGAGACCCTTTGATGCGAGAGGCGTCTTCGGAGGTCCTTCCAAAGAACATTTTTTTACATTCTCCGAGATTTTCAGAGCCTTCACTGATGGAATGATTCGTCAGCCGATGTCCTGAAAGCTAAGGAGAAAAACAATTAATTTATTTTAAATCACTAGTTGCAATAGTAACGTAATACCTACTTGTAGTATATTTTAATTTTGTTTGCTCATTTTTTTTTTTTTTGGCTCGCAGAACTACGGCTTCTTCTTCATAATGAATTGGCATCCTTCTCAAATCCGATCTCGCATCCTTTTACATTTTATGAACAATACATTTTTTTTAAATTTTTAGAAAGTTTTAAAAGTGCTTTCTTTTAAAAATTTCGAAAAATAGTTTGAACTTTATGTTACTATTTTATTTTTCATATTTTTTAACAAATATTTTATTAATTTTTTTTAAGCTTTTGATATTTTTTTTTGAATTACAAACATATTGATTTTATATTAAAACATTTTCACCACATTGGTTTCTAGTTGGTTTTTGAAATCAAGGGTTTTGGGGATTCGACTTTGGATTTTCGAGGGCTTTCGAATTTTCGAAAAATTTTATGGGAATAGCAAAACTTTTGTCTACGATTTGATTCCAGTGTTTTTAGTTTTTGTTTTTCCTTTTACATAGCTGGCGGACATTGGAAGTTCTGAGAACAAATTTTTTTAGTTTTTTTTAGGAATTGACATTGTTTTGTGAAAGTTTTTCTTCTCTATTCGAAATTTAGATTTTCGCCATACTAACTATTCTCTTGGGGTCTGAGTGGGTAAAAATCGAGAGTTTGTTGTTGAAGAGGTATGAGTAGAAGTCGTCGGATTTCACTTCACGACAACTTGAGTGTTATCTACGCGAATTCTGAGGCTAGGTTCGAGGAATTTTATCGAAAATTTCGGACTACGATCGATCGTTTCAACTTGGATAATTCGTTCAGCTTTTCTGAAGATCTGAACTCAATAGTTTTAAACTCAATTTCCACCATGTCAAACGAAAATAATGGAGATGTGGACGAGTTGGCAAATCAGGACAACGAAGTACCTGCGGAACAATTCCGTCGAAGATGATGGACAACCAGGTCATGCTGTTCCAGCAAATGGACCTATTTATGGTTAAGGTCATTCAGAAGTTGGAGAGCTTAAATTTGTCACCGCAAGGTCAGAATACCCCGACCAGATCCAATTCTCGTGAAGCAGGTGTTGAGGGTGGGGCATCGGGAAATTGCAATCCTATACACAGACCGAGGAATTCAACCTTCTCGATGAGTAGTACTTCCGAGCCGTGTAGGTTAGATAGATGGGGTATTAAATACGACGGAACAGATAGTGTGACAGATTTCCTTTTTCAGGTTGAACATAAGGTGTCAGCATCCCCGTATACCGACGAACAGATCACAGGCGATTTTCACATTTTGGTAAAGGGAAAGGCCAACAAATGGTTTTGGGCCTTTTTAAGAAGAAACCCTAAGGCAAAATTGGCAGAGGTAAAGGCAGCCATGAAAAAAGAATTTGGGCGTCTAGAAAGCGACGTAGAAATCTACATGCGGTTGCTTACTCGCAAGCAAGGCATTAAAGAATCGTTTGACGATTTCTATAGTTCTATCGTGGGTCTTAACGACCGTTTGAAAGAACCTTTCGATGAAAGAAAAATGGTTCATGTCATTCGCAACAATGCAAAAGATAAGATAGGTGAAATTCTGTTAGCTTCAAATATTAAAGACCTAGAACAGCTTAGGAATAAGGCAAGAGAGGCAGAGAGATATTTGGCGAATCGAACTTCTTCTCAGAAAACGGTCCATGAGATCGCGGTCGAAGAAGAACAAAATTCCGACCAGGACGGGGAGGAAATCGCGGCCATTTCATCTTATCGAAAACCGACTTCAGTGGCAAATTACGTGTGTTGGAATTGCGATCAGAAGGGACACGCTTACCACTTTTGTCCTTCACGGGAAAGGAATCTCTTTTGTTTCTTTTGTGGTTCAAAAGGGGTAACAACAATAGAATGTGGAAAACATGCGGGAAACCTGGCGAGGGACGAAAAGAAGAAGGGGGAGATTCGTTCCTCAAAGAGCAACCCCAATCAAACATCAAATTAGACGACAAAAATATCCTAATTGCCCGTACAGAAGCCCCTGAAGAAAACATTCCAAACAAAATCCTGGAAAGATCAACACCTATAAGTCCTCCATCAACTCAGTCTCATCCTGTAGTTACCTACGCTTTGAAATCACTGCATGAGCGAAAGCTGAACTATTATAAAGTTCGTTGTCGAATTTTCGGAACTAGTAACAGTTTTGCTAGCTAGCTAGGCGTCGATTTCGAAAACGAAAAAAGTTTCAAAAAGAAATCGTGGCAACAATTATTTCCTCGAATACAGATGGTAGGATGTATACAAAGGTCCAGCTTAGCAATGAGTCGGTTTTTGGCTTATTGGATAGCGGGGCATCCATCTCCATACTAGGTAGTGAGTGTTGGGACTTAGTGAAAAGAATTGGAGTGGATGTGAAGCCATATAAAAATGTTGTACGAACTGCAGATGGCAAGTCGCATGACATCATTGGTCATTGCGAAATTCAGACCACGTACAATGGCATCACGAAGCACCTTTCTTTTTATCTGATTCCCAATCTTACTCAATCACTGTATTTGGGGATGAACTTTTGGCGAGAATTTAATATAATGCCACAAATAAGCGAAATTCGAGCCGACGTGTAGGTGAAGAGGAGGTTAGCTTCAAGGATGAGGCTTAATTGATCAATCTCTCGCCTGGACAAAGCCTCCAACTTGAAAAAGTTAAAAATTTGTTTCCTAACTTTGTCGTTCTAGGGCTGGGTAAGACAACACTTGGTTGTCACGTCGTCGATACGGGAAACGCGGTCCCGATCAAATCCCGGCATTATCCATTGTCTCCAGTTCGTCAGGAGGAAGTTTACAAAGAATTGGACCGTATGCTAGGACTTGGGGTTATCGAGGTCAGTAATTCTCCTTGGAGTTGCCTTGTGGTTTTAGTTAGAAAACCCGGCAAGGTTCGACTGTGTTTAGACTTTCGAAAAGTAAACGCAGTCACAGTTAAGGATGCGTATCCGTTGCCTCACATAGAAGGCTTACTCAGCCGTATAAAAGACACACATTTTATAACGGGGATTGATTTAAAAGACGCGTATTGGCAGATACCACTTGACGAAAAGTCGCGTGAAAAGACCGCATTTGCAGTACCCGGTAGACCTCTCTACCAATTTAAAGTTATGCCGTTTGGTTTGAGCAATGCGGGTCAGACAATGAGTAGGGTAATCGATCAAGTGGTGCCAAGTTCTCTACGCGAAAATGTGTTCGTATATTTAGACGATCTTCTGATTTGTACGGCTGATTTTGAGTCACACATGCGTATCCTTAACGAGGTGGCTGCATGTCTGCGCAGGGCAAATCTAACTATTAACCTCGATAAAAGCAAGTTCTGCATGCGGGAGATTAAGTATCTCGGATACATAGTTGGCCAAGGTATTTTGAAAACCAATCCTGACAAAATTGAGACAATGGTTAATTTTCCCGTTCCCACGACCCTAAGACAGGTTAGGATGTTTTTGGGTTTAACGGGTTGGTATCGGAGGTTCATTAAGAACTATTCTGATCTGGCAGCTCCCCTTACAGATTGCCTCAAAAAGAAGAAAAAGTTTGAGCTAACACCTGAGGCTCTGGAGGGGTTCGATAAATTAAAGACTGCACTTTCCTCGGCGCCGGTGTTGTCACAGCCTGATTTCACGAAACTGTTCACTATACAGTGTGATGCTTCTTCGGAGGGAGTGGGTGGTGTTCTCTTTCAGTTGGATGAGAACGACAACGAGAGGCCGATTGCATACATGTCAAAGAAGCTGAACAAGTCTCAGAAAAACTACACAGTTACTGAGCAGGAATGTCTTGCAGCGGTCCTTAGTATACGAAAATTTAGGCCTTACGTTGATGGGTTGCCTTTCAAGGTGATAACGGACCATTCAAGTTTAAAATGGTTGATGTCGATGAAGGAGTTGAGTGGAAGACTCGCTCGATGGAGTTTGGAACTCCAAGGCTTTGATTTTTCCATCGAACATCGAAAGGGATCCCTCAACGTAGTGCCAGATACTATATCTCGTATGGACATGGAGGAGGTTGCTGCGAAAGTAACCGTGGAAGAGACTGAGCTTGGTGAAGCTTCATCGACAATGCTATGTGGCGAGATCGATCTTGACTCGGTTGAATTCGATTCGGAGAAATATTCCCAATTAAGAGAGAGCATCGTTTCGAATCAAGCTGCGCTTCCTGACCTAGTTGTATCGGGAAAATTTATATACAAAAGAGTTAGGTTCAGGACAGGCGAGGTGAACGAGGAGGACTCGTTATGGCGCCTTTGGTTGCCCGATGCACTCACCCACAAATGCATTGAATTGTCTCACAATACCCATCTGAGTTGTCATAGTGGCTTAGCGAAGACGTACGCCCGTATAAGAGACAAGTATTATTGGCCAAAAATGGTAAAAGACATCAAGGCATTTGTGAGTGAATGCGACACCTGCAAGATGTTAAAGGCCCCTAACGCGATTCTTCGTCCACCAATCACCAAGCAGGTTGTAACCGAAAGGCCCATTCAGAGACTGTATGTGGACTTCTTGGGGCCATATTTGCGTACTAAGCGAGGAAATGTGTATGTCTTCATTTTAGTGGACCACTTCACAAAATTCACGTTCTTAAAAGCCATGCCTAAAGCGACATCTTCTAGGGTAGTACAGTATCTCGAGAACGAAATCTTTCATACTTTCGGGACCCCTGAGTTCATTCATTCTGACAACGGACGTCAGTTTGTCTCCAATGAGTTCAAAAACTTAATGGCAGACTACGGCATAAGGCATGTGCGTACGGCGTTGTATTCGCCGCAGGCCAACATATCCGAAAGGGTCAACCGGAGCGTTCTAAGCAAGCTGAGAGTATTGATTTCGAAAGAGCAAAATGACTGGGATGTGCATCTGTCAAGTATCGCGTGCGCTTTGCGCTCAGATTTGCATGAATCGTTAGGCAGTCAACCATATTTTGCTCTTTTCGGTCAAAACATGATATCTCACGGCTCTTCGTATCGAATACTACGAAACTTAAAAGCGTTAGGAGACCCGGATATGTTGGTCACGCCTACCGCTCTTAAAACTGCACTCGCGAGACGGAAGTTGTCAGAGAATTTACTTAGGGCACACGTAAAGTCAAAAAACACTTATAACTCACGTTCAAAACAGGTTGTATATCGCGAAGGCCAAGAAGTTTTCCATAGAAATTTCGCTCAAAGCAAGTTCGTCCAGGGAATTAACGCCAAACTGCTGCCAAAATTTTTAAAATCCCGCATAAGAAGAGTTGTAGGTAACTGCATGTATGAATTAGAAACGCGAGCTGGTAAACTCATAGGCATTTTCCATGCCAAAGACATACGGCAGTAAACACCCTGTAACGAAACAAAATAAAACACAAAGTATCTATTTTTAGAGATTAAATTTAGGCCTTACGTTGATGGGTTGCCTTTCAAGGTGATAACGGACCATTCAAGTTTAAAATGGTTGATGTCGATGAAGGAGTTGAGTGGAAGACTCGCTCGATGGAGTTTGGAACTCCAAGGCTTTGATTTTTCCATCGAACATCGAAAGGGATCCCTCAACGTAGTGCCAGATACTATATCTCGTATGGACATGGAGGAGGTTGCTGCGAAAGTAACCGTGGAAGAGACTGAGCTTGGTGAAGCTTCATCGACAATGCTATGTGGCGAGATCGATCTTGACTCGGTTGAATTCGATTCGGAGAAATATTCCCAATTAAGAGAGAGCATCGTTTCGAATCAAGCTGCGCTTCCTGACCTAGTTGTATCGGGAAAATTTATATACAAAAGAGTTAGGTTCAGGACAGGCGAGGTGAACGAGGAGGACTCGTTATGGCGCCTTTGGTTGCCCGATGCACTCACCCACAAATGCATTGAATTGTCTCACAATACCCATCTGAGTTGTCATAGTGGCTTAGCGAAGACGTACGCCCGTATAAGAGACAAGTATTATTGGCCAAAAATGGTAAAAGACATCAAGGCATTTGTGAGTGAATGCGACACCTGCAAGATGTTAAAGGCCCCTAACGCGATTCTTCGTCCACCAATCACCAAGCAGGTTGTAACCGAAAGGCCCATTCAGAGACTGTATGTGGACTTCTTGGGGCCATATTTGCGTACTAAGCGAGGAAATGTGTATGTCTTCATTTTAGTGGACCACTTCACAAAATTCACGTTCTTAAAAGCCATGCCTAAAGCGACATCTTCTAGGGTAGTACAGTATCTCGAGAACGAAATCTTTCATACTTTCGGGACCCCTGAGTTCATTCATTCTGACAACGGACGTCAGTTTGTCTCCAATGAGTTCAAAAACTTAATGGCAGACTACGGCATAAGGCATGTGCGTACGGCGTTGTATTCGCCGCAGGCCAACATATCCGAAAGGGTCAACCGGAGCGTTCTAAGCAAGCTGAGAGTATTGATTTCGAAAGAGCAAAATGACTGGGATGTGCATCTGTCAAGTATCGCGTGCGCTTTGCGCTCAGATTTGCATGAATCGTTAGGCAGTCAACCATATTTTGCTCTTTTCGGTCAAAACATGATATCTCACGGCTCTTCGTATCGAATACTACGAAACTTAAAAGCGTTAGGAGACCCGGATATGTTGGTCACGCCTACCGCTCTTAAAACTGCACTCGCGAGACGGAAGTTGTCAGAGAATTTACTTAGGGCACACGTAAAGTCAAAAAACACTTATAACTCACGTTCAAAACAGGTTGTATATCGCGAAGGCCAAGAAGTTTTCCATAGAAATTTCGCTCAAAGCAAGTTCGTCCAGGGAATTAACGCCAAACTGCTGCCAAAATTTTTAAAATCCCGCATAAGAAGAGTTGTAGGTAACTGCATGTATGAATTAGAAACGCGAGCTGGTAAACTCATAGGCATTTTCCATGCCAAAGACATACGGCAGTAAACACCCTGTAACGAAACAAAATAAAACACAAAGTATCTATTTTTAGAGATAAATCTTATAATTGTAACTTATCTGATGATAATATCTGCCCAGCTAGTTAAATGGGTTCGCGACCCACGTTGTTTGTTGATAAAATTAAATTTTGTTTTATTGTGATCAATGTTTAACACTTGCCGGCAAAAGAAACTTTGGATTTAAATCCTTTATGAACAAATTGTTTACGCGCCTTCCTCGAATTTAAAATAGAAAAGAAAAATATTGATGCACCGCACTGTAAACAACCGATTTAGGGGTCAACAAGAAACGATTTTCTTTTAAATATTCATTCTTTTATTTTACCGACGGCAAAACACTAACGTGCAGAATACCCACAAAAACAAATAATTTTTCATTTTACCGGCGGCAAAACACATCTATCATAGATGAACACCCTTTTGTTTGTTTACATTTTTTTTTTACCGTTGTGAAATTTTCATAGGTATCCTGTTGACTTTTCAATTACAACAATTAAACAAAATTTTTTTTCACTGCTTTATATTAACACCTTGCGTTTCACACTATCCTACGAGCAAATAAGGGGAAAAGCAATACATCCGTCTCATTCACGTCCGACGGTAAAGCATTTTTTTTTATTCCCGTTTTGTTTACGTTTACATTTTTTTTTTGATATGCACTGAATATTATTTTAGTTGATCTTTTTATAATTCCATAGATATTTTATTCTAACATTTTAATAGGTATTGATTTTTTTTGCATTCTTTTCACTTGTACTGAAACCGATCTAATCATGTTCGATTCCTTAATCATGATCATAAAGCAAAGGAAATGAATTCTCTATTCGCACTTAAATAATTTGTACCACTATTATAATTGTTTTTTTTTTTGCACAATCGACCGAGTTGTAATTGCGTGGGTTCATTTGCATATTCCAGATATTGTTTTATCCGGAAAAAGCAAAGCCCTGTAACCGATTTTATTATAATTATTCACAAAAAACAATTTAAATAAATAATCAAAATAAACGAGAGCTTTCGCACCGACGACAACGACGAAACATACCTATGACAGCGACAGTACAAGTAGGTAGATACCTATGCATTATGTAATTCTAATTACTATTGATGCATACAGAAAAATGCCGAGCTTTTAAGTTTTCGGAGGGGTTAAGAGGTATAGGTAGAATAAATAGATCGTAATAGTCTTATAAGTTTTTCTTACGATCTAGCCTTAGGATATGTTTAACAACATTTGTTTACCTTTCTCTCGGCAACGAAGTTGTGTCAACATTCCTGAAGCAACTTTTAAGAGAGGGTTGAGTTGGCAGGAATTATAGGATCTTTGACTCGAGAATGAAAGTTTTCCCCTAATGATGTCAATGATCCTGGAATTTATGAAACTTAAAAGTTTTGCAGAATTTCCAATGTCGGTTAGTGATAGGATAGAGAAAAACTGCTATGGAAAAGCTAAAATTCTTCTTCATTGTGCTAGTCGAATATCTAAGTCTTCAATTTTTAAATCACACGCCGCAATTGCAATATATGTACCTATACATACCTACATATACGAAATTAGTTTTTTTGCAAGTACCTAACTAATTACATTTACGTATATGTTAACGGGTGCAAATAATTTAAAGAATTTTTTTTGGTGCCAGAACAAAAAAAAATATAAAAAAAGGCTATAAGCCTTCAGAAAGAAAAAATCTTAGGCGGTTGTCATTACCAACCGCCCCAATCTTTTAAAATTTCCCGAGGAAAATTGTGTATGTGTTCGCTTTTCCGGTCGATGATTTTCAAATCACTCAACACGAACATCATAATTACACCCATACCTACTGTTATACGATTTCGCCACAAGGAAATTAACAAAGAAGGTAGCCAAGATCGTCTGGAGGTTGAGTCATAGGAAAGAAGAACCAGGGTTCAATCCCTAAAATTACCAGGAACCAAAGTGGGAAAAACATTTTTTTTTTGTGATTCATATAGAATTTTTTTTATTAAGAGTAAAGTAGTTGCTTTAATTATATTTTTTTTGATAAAGTCTAAATTTCATTAATTGCGACCTGTGTTAACGATTGCAAGAAAAACGATTTTAAAATAAGAGTGTTAAAAGCGGGAAACGTAAAATTAAAAGGAGGGTACCTTTAAAGGGAGGGTACCATCTTTAACAAATACGTATACACCAGTTGCAGTGGCCACTTCAGCAGGAGTTTAAGGGTGAGTTTTTTGTTTATACCCATATTTTAATACACACTTTGTTTAAATATATACATATATACATAAAAAAAAGGAAAAATTAATTAGTACGCGAATCGAGGGGAGGGTTGAACGGGGGATTATTGTATAATAATAAGAAGAAAAGTGAAAGAAAAGACAAAAGAGGTACTGAATACCCAAAGTAGGTAATAAATCGAAGACGTTCTTAATATTTTAATTAATTGAAAAGCTTCTTTAATCAGCAACAGGGTTGCCAATTAGGGGAATTTTATATTTTAATTGAATTTGAATAACCTTTTTAGAAAATTGTTAAATAATTAACTTTTAAAATTTAATAAACTCTGTATATTTATGATTTGAAATGATTAGTACTTAAATTAAAATCTTTATAATATATTTTTAAAAATGAAACCAATTTTTTTAATTTACTATTGAAGATTTTAAGAATGGACTTGATGTCGGAGTAAAAGTTTTTTTTAAGGGATGAGAGGGAGGAAACGAGAAGGATGAAGATTTAAAAAGGGGAAGAAGCCTAGGAAAGGGGTTGCTCCAGCAAGGGAGGCAACCAAGGTAGGGAGGGTTGAGGCGATTACTCGCGCATCACAACACCGAGATGCTATGTCAATGGCAAATTTTTTTTGTAATGTGTTATGGTCCAAGAACCTCACCAAGGCTGAGCTACGGGTTCGATTACTGCCAGCAAGGACCTAAAGGCAAAACAACACGTTACAAAATGGCGCCCATAACGTGGAGCCCACTATATGAAGATAAAAGATAGTGTGGCTAGATTTTTTTGAGCCTTTCAGTTTTTTTTTTCAATTAGTTTTTTTCAGTTAACTCTTTTTAAATTATTTCTTAAATTTTTTTTCTTTCAACATTTAAATTTTTTTATACAGATTTTGTTTTAACAATTTTAATGATCGGTGGTGGCTGCACCTTTCTTGTGAGTCCCGGTTACTGGGTGTAAAGCACTTGGTACCGCGTTGCCGCAGGGAAGGGGCAGTCATCCAACAACTAAATATACAAAGTGTGGGCTAGGGAGTCCGAGTCTTTGGGTATCGGCATAACAGGTATTCAAATGGCCGGATACCTGAGCACACACTTGAAATTATCAACGTTTGGAAGAGACCCTTTGATGCGAGAGGCGTCTTCGGAGGTCCTTCCAAAGAACATTTTTTTACATTCTCCGAGATTTTCAGAGCCTTCACTGATGGAATGATTCGTCAGCCGATGTCCTGAAAGCTAAGGAGAAAAACAATTAATTTATTTTAAATCACTAGTTGCAATAGTAACGTAATACCTACTTGTAGTATATTTTAATTTTGTTTGCTCATTTTTTTTTTTTGGCTCGCAGAACTACGGCTTCTTCTTCATAATGAATTGGCATCCTTCTCAAATCCGATCTCGCATCCTTTTACATTTTATGAACAATACATTTTTTTAAATTTTTAGAAAGTTTTAAAAGTGCTTTGAAAGTTTCGAAAAATAGTTTGAACTTTATGTTACTATTTTATTTTTCATATTTTTTAACAAATATTTTATTAATTTTTTTTAAGCTTTTGATATTTTTTTTTGAATTACAAACATATTGATTTTATATTAAAACATTTTCACCACATTGGTTTCTAGTTGGTTTTTGAAATCAAGGGTTTTGGGGATTCGACTTTGGATTTTCGAGGGCTTTCGAATTTTCGAAAAATTTTATGGGAATAGCAAAACTTTTGTCTACGATTTGATTCCAGTGTTTTTAGTTTTTGTTTTTCCTTTTACATAGCTGGCGGACATTGGAAGTTCTGAGAACAAATTTTTTTAGTTTTTTTTTAGGAATTGACATTGTTTTGTGAAAGTTTTTCTTCTCTATTCGAAATTTAGATTTTCGCCATACTAACTATTCTCTTGGGGTCTGAGTGGGTAAAAATCGAGAGTTTGTTGTTGAAGAGGATTTTACTTCACGACAACTTGAGTGTTATCTACGCGAATTCTGAGGCTAGG
The DNA here is from genome assembly GCA_949320155.1 of Melangyna quadrimaculata. Taxonomy (NCBI): domain Eukaryota; kingdom Metazoa; phylum Arthropoda; class Insecta; order Diptera; family Syrphidae; genus Melangyna; species Melangyna quadrimaculata. The sequence goes on along the minus strand of OX439483.1, from coordinate 231,243,364 downwards.
TTCGAGGAATTTTATCGAAAATTTCGGACTACGATCGATCGTTTCAACTTGGATAATTCGTTCAGCTTTTCTGAAGATCTGAACTCAATAGTTTTAAACTCAATTTCCACCATGTCAAACGAAAATAATGGAGATGTGGACGAGTTGGCAAATCAGGACAACGAAGTACCTGCAAACGCCCAGCGGAACAATTCCGTCGAAGATTTGGCCGTTCGCATTGCGAGGGGAATGATGGACAACCAGGTCATGCTGTTCCAGCAAATGGACCTATTTATGGTTAAGGTCATTCAGAAGTTGGAGAGCTTAAATTTGTCACCGCAAGGTCAGAATACCCCGACCAGATCCAATTCTCGTGAAGCAGGTGTTGAGGGTGGGGCATCGGGAAATTGCAATCCTATACACAGACCGAGGAATTCAACCTTCTCGATGAGTAGTACTTCCGAGCCGTGTAGGTAAGATAGATGGGGTATTACATACGACGGAACAGATAGTGTGACAGATTTCCTTTTTCAGGTTGAACATAAGGTGTCAGCATCCCCGTATACCGACGAACAGATCACAGGCGATTTTCACATTTTGCTAAAGGGAAAGGCCAACAAATGGTTTTGGGCCTTTTTAAGAAGAAACCCTAAGGCAAAATTGGCAGAGGTAAAGGCAGCCATGAAAAAACAATTTGGGCGTCTAGAAAGCGACGTAGAAATCTACATGCGGTTGCTTACTCGCAAGCAAGGCATTAAAGAATCGTTTGACGATTTCTATAGTTCTATCGTGGGTCTTAACGACCGTTTGAAAGAACCTTTCGATGAAAGAAAAATGGTTCATGTCATTCGCAACAATGCAAAAGATAAGATAGGTGAAATTCTGTTAGCTTCAAATATTAAAGACCTAGAACAGCTTAGGAATAAGGCAAGAGAGGCAGAGAGATATTTGGCGAAGCGAAATTCTTCTCAGAAAACGGTCCATGAGATCGCGGTCGAAGAAGAACAAAATTCCGACCAGGACGGGGAGGAAATCGCGGCCATTTCATCTTATCGAAAACCGACTTCAGTGGCAAATTACGTGTGTTGGAATTGCGATCAGAAGGGACACGCTTACCACTTTTGTCCTTCACGGGAAAGGAATCTCTTTTGTTTCTTTTGCGGTTCAAAAGGGGTAACAACAATAGAATGTGGAAAACATGCGGGAAACCTGGCGAGGGACGAAAAGAAGAAGGGGGAGATTCGTTCCTCAAAGAGCAACCCCAATCAAACATCAAATTAGACGACAAAAATATCCTAATTGCCCGTACAGAAGTCCCTGAAGAAAACATTCCAAACAAAATCCTGGAAAGATCAACACCTATAAGTCCTCCATCAACTCAGTCTCATCCTGTAGTTACCTACGCTTTGAAATCACTGCATGAGCGAAAGCTGAACTATTATAAAGTTCGTTCTCGAATTTTCGGAACTAGTAATAGTTCAGCTAGCGTTCAAAAATGCCGGCGTCGATTTCGAAAACGAAAAAAGTTTCAAAAAGAAATCGTGGCAACAATTATTTCCTCGAATACAGATGGTAGGATGTATGCAAAGGTCCAGCTTAGCAATGAGTCGGTTTTTGGCTTATTGGATAGCGGGGCATCCATCTCCATACTAGGTAGTGAGTGTTGGGACTTAGTGAAAAGAATTGGAGTGGATGTGAAGCCATATAAAAATGTTGTACGAACTGCAGATGGCAAGTCGCATGACATCATTACTTACTTACTTTACTTTTGATGGCGCTCACAGCCCAGGATGGGCTTCGGCCTCAACTAACAAGCCCCTCCAGCCAGCTCTGTCCCTAGCTAGCCGCTTCCAGTTGCGCACACCGAGTGCTTTGATGTCGTCATTCACTTGATTGCGCCACCTGTTACGGGTTCTTCCTCTGCTGCGTACCTCATCGGGGTTGGATTCGAAGACTCGTCGGGCAGGTGCGTTGCTGTCCATACGCTCCACGTGCCCCAGCCATCTAAGCCGCTGTATTTTCAGCTTTTTGACCAGGTCAACGTCGCTGTATAGCCCGTATAGCTCGTCGTTGAATCTTCTCCTCCATACTCCTTCGATACACACCGGACCGAAAATCACACGAAGAATCTTCCTCTCAAAGCACCCTAGCAGATTTTTATCCGAATCTTTCAGTGTCCATGCTTCTGACCCATAAAGCAGGACCGGGATGATTAGGGTTTTGTATAAAGTCTCCTTGGTTCTCTGAGAGAGGGCCTTACTACTTAAATGCCTTCTTAGACCGAAGAAACAGCGGTTGGCAAGAGTAATTCTTCGCTTGATCTCTGCACTGATGTCATTCTGCGATGTAATAGTGGAGCCCAGGTAGACAAAGTCCTTGACAACTTCGAAGTTATATCTGTCCATCGTGATATTTTGCCCGAGTCGACGATGTTGAGATTCCTCTCTCGATGACAGCATATACTTCGTCTTGTCCTCATTAACCGCCAATCCCATTCTAGCCGCCTCCGATTCAATGCTCGCAAATGCCCCTGCCACAGCTCGCTTCGTTCTGCCGACAATGTCTATGTCATCCGCATATGCAAGCAATTGAACGGACTTTTGATAGATTGTACCGCTGGTGTTGACATGTGCGTTGCGTACAATGGCTTCAAGAACGATGTTGAATAGGTTGCATGATAACGCGTCGCCTTGCCTCAATCCTTTCTCAACATCAAAGGAATCGGCGGTGTTCTTACCAATTTTGACGGAATAGCGAGATTTCTCCATCGTCATCCTGCAAAGGCGGACGAGTTTGGGAGGGATGCCGAGACTCGACATGGCTCTGTATAATTCGTCCCTTTTCACGCTATCATACGCGACTTTAAAATCGATAAAAAGGTGGTGTGTATCGATCTGGAATTCCCGGGATTTTTCTAAAATCTGTCGGAGTGTGAACATTTGATCGACGGTTGACTTGCCTGGCCTAAAACCGCACTGATAAGGGCCGATCAGATCGTTGACAAAAGGTTTTAAGCGGTCACACAGGATGGCCGACAAGATTTTATAAGCGACGTTTAGGAGACTAATTCCTCTGTAGTTGGTACATTTCAGAACATCTCCCTTTTTATGGATGGGGCACACTATACCGAGGTTCCATTCATCGGGCATACTTTCCTCCGACCAAATTTTGCAGATGAGCTGGTGTATGCTCCTAGCCAATTCATCTCCCGCTGATTTAAATAGTTCGGCTTGTAAGCCATCCGCACCTGCAGCCTTGTACGACTTAAGTTTGGATATCGCCAGCCGAACTTCGGTTAGGTCGGGTGGACGGAACTCTTGGCCATCATCGTCCAAGTTGAATGGAGCGTTCTGCCTATTAGCGGCATCTTGGCTGTCTTCGCCATTAAGCAGTCTAGAGAAGTGTTCTTTCCAGATCCTCAGCACTGACTGTGTGTCTACTACCATATTCCCACTCTCATCTCGGCAGGCTTCCGTTCTAGCCTTGAATCCTTGGGTGGATCGCTTCACCCTCTGATAAAATTTTCGAACATCTCCCCTACCGCTACAACCCTCAATAGACTCTACCGCCCGCTTCTCGTGCTCTCTCTTTTTCCTCCTGAGAAGTCGGCGTTCCTCTTTTCGTTTCAGCCCGTAGAGCTCCCGGGCCACTCTCTCAGCAGCTCTTGTTCGAGTCTGCAGCATTGCCTGGTAGGCCTCGTCCTTAGCTGCATGCGCTAGCCGGCACTCCTCATCGAACCAGGGGTTTCGTTGTATTCGCCTAGTGAAACCCAGCACATCAGAGGCGGCACTTCTAATGGCTTGTTGACAGTGTTCCCACTGGTCCTCTGCACTTGATGCTGGTAGCGGACCTCCTGAGAGATTAAGAGTTACGTGGTCTGCAAAAGTTCTGGCAGTCTCTTGCGATTTAAGCTTCTCGACATCGAATCTTTTCACAGCATCTGCTCTGCGTTGTCGCGTCATGGATATCCGCATACGTAGTCTAGCTACCACCAGGTAGTGATCCGAGTCAATGTTGGCCCCTCGGAACGTTCGGACGTCCAAGATACTGGAAGCATGTCTCGCGTCTATCGCAACGTGGTCGATTTGGTTGACGGTTACTTGATCACGCGACCGCCAAGTCCCCTTGTGTATATTGAGGTGTGGGAAGTAGGTGCTTGAGATGATGACATTTCGCCCCGCCGCAAAGTCTGCCAGCCTGTGTCCGTTGCCGGAAGTTTCGTCGTGTAGGCTGTGTCCTCCGACTATCGAACCAAAGATGCCCTCCTTTCCGAATCTTGCGTTGAAGTCACCAAGAATGATCTTCACGTCGTACTTCGGGCACATATCATACGTTGTCTCCAAGAGATCGTAGAATGCTTCTTTGGTTGAGTCTTCTCTCCTTTCATGGGGGGCGTGAACACAAATCAGCGAAATGTTCTTAAATTTGCCTTTGATGCGGATTGTGACCAGGCGCTCGCTTACACTTCGGAAGCCCAAGACTTCTTGCCTAAGTCTTCCCCTTATCACAAAACCACAACCCAAGAGCCGCTGACCCGGTTCCTTCAAGCACCCGCCGTAGTAGATGTCACACGTTTTCAGTCTCCGTACGCCCTCTCCATCCCATCGCACTTCCTGGATGGCTGTTACGTCAGCCTTTAGCCTGTCCAGGTTCTCCACTAATTGTTCGGCTGCACGTGTTCTGTATAAGGACAGGACGTTCCACGTGCAGATCCGAAATTCATTGTCCTTGTTTCGTTTGCTGGGGTCGTCAACTTTAAAATCATCCATATCCGAGGCTTGTTGTTGTTTCGGAACAACTTTTTTTTACGTGGTAGGGAAGTTACCCCGACGCACAACCCCCGACCCGGAGGACCAGACCTTTCGTATAACTCCAAGGGTAGGGAGCCGGATAAACCGCTCCTTATAGGTCTGAGCTACAAATATGTCGTAGTAGCCCATATAAGGTGTTCACTAAGTAGTTCAACCTAACTGGAACTGTAGACGCCACCGTTGATTCCATCTAGAGAATTCGTCCGCTGCCGCCTCGATGAAAGGAGAAGTGCCTTAGTGGGAACACTCCTCCCCCCCCTCTCTCGTTGGCTGTCCCCAACAGCTTTCCACGGGGATTTAAACCCCGTCTCCAGCTGAGGTACTAGACACCCGATGTTCACCACGTGGAGGTGAGAGTAGGAGTTGGTAGACAGAGGTGGATTTTGAGAAAAACCTGTGGACGCTTGTGTCCTCTTGAATGCACATAACTACCCTTTGAACATCCATGACATCATTGGTCATTGCGAAATTCAGACCACGTACAATGGCATCACGAAGCACCTTTCTTTTTATCTGATTCCCAATCTTACTCAATCACTGTATTTGGGGATGAACTTTTGGCGAGAATTTAATATAATGCCACAAATAAGCGAAATTCGAGCCGACGTCAGAGTAGGTGAAGAGGAGGTTAGCTTCAAGGATGAGGCTGAATTGATCAATCTCTCGCCTGAACAAAGCCTCCAACTTGAAAAAGTTAAAAATTTGTTTCCTAACTTTGTCGTTCTAGGGCTGGGTAAGACAACACTTGGTTGTCACGTCGTCGACACGGGAAACGCGGTCCCGATCAAATCCCGGCATTATCCATTGTCTCCAGTTCGTCAGGAGGAAGTTTACAAAGAATTGGACCGTATGCAAGGACTTGGGGTTATCGAGGTCAGTAATTCTCCTTGGAGTTGCCTTGTGGTTTTAGTTAGAAAACCCGGCAAGGTTCGACTGTGTTTAGACTTTCGAAAAGTAAACGCAGTCACAGTTAAGGATGCGTATCCGTTGCCTCACATAGAAGGCTTACTCAGCCGTATAAAAGACACACGCGTATTGGACGATACCACTTGACGAAAAGTCGCGTGAAAAGACCGCATTTGCAGTACCCGGTAGACCTCTCTACCAATTTAAAGTTATGCCGTTTGGTTTGAGTAATGCGGGTCAGACAATGAGTAGGGTAATCGATCAAGTGGTGCCAAGTTCTCTACGCGAAAATGTGTTCGTATATTTAGACGATCTTCTGATTTGTACGGCTGATTTTGAGTCACACATGCGTATCCTTAACGAGGTGGCTGCATGTCTGCGCAGGGCAAATCTAACTATTAACCTCGATAAAAGCAAGTTCTGCACGCGGGAGATTAAGTATCTCGGATACATAGTTGGCCAAGGTATTTTGAAAACCAATCCTGACAAAATTGAGACAATGGTTAATTTTCCCGTTCCCACGACCCTAAGACAGGTTAGGAGATTTTTGGGTTTAACGGGTTGGTATCGGAGGTTCATTAAGAACTATTCCGATCTGGCAGCTCCCCTTACAGATTGCCTCAAAAAGAAGAAAAAGTTTGAGCTAACACCTGAGGCTCTGGAGGGGTTCGATAAATTAAAGACTGCACTTTCCTCGGCGCCGGTGTTGTCACAGCCTGATTTCACGAAACTGTTCACTATACAGTGTGATGCTTCTTCGGAGGGAGTGGGTGGTGTTCTCTTTCAGTTGGATGAGAACGACAACGAGAGGCCGATTGCATACATGTCAAAGAAGCTGAACAAGTCTCAGAAAAACTACACAGTTACTGAGCAGGAATGTCTTGCAGCGGTCCTTAGTATACGAAAATTTAGGCCTTACGTTGATGGGTTGCCTTTCAAGGTGATAACGGACCATTCAAGTTTAAAATGGTTGATGTCGATGAAGGAGTTGAGTGGAAGACTCGCTCGATGGAGTTTGGAACTCCAAGGCTTTGATTTTTCCATCGAACATCGAAAGGGATCCCTCAACGTAGTGCCAGATACTATATCTCGTATGGACATGGAGGAGGTTGCTGCGAAAGTAACCGTGGAAGAGACTGAGCTTGGTGAAGCTTCATCGACAATGCTATGTGGCGAGATCGATCTTGACTCGGTTGAATTCGATTCGGAGCAATATTCCCAATTGAGAGAGAGCATCGTTTCGAATCAAGCTGCGTTTCCTGACCTAGTTGTATCGGGAAAATTTATATACAAAAGGGTTAGGTTCAGGACAGGCAAGGTGAACGAGGAGGACTCGTTATGGCGCCTTTGGTTGCCCGATGCACTCACCGACAAATGCATTGAATTGTCTCACAATACCCATCTGAGTTGTCATAGTGGCTTAGCGAAGACGTACGCCCGTATAAGAGACAAGTATTATTGGCCAAAAATGGTAAAAGACATCAAGGTATTTGTGAGTGAATGCGACACCTGCAAGATGGTAAAGGCCCCTAACGCGATTCTTCGTCCACCAATCACCAAGCAGGTTGTAACCGAAAGGCCCATTCAGAGACTGTATGTGGACTTCTTGGGGCCATATCCGCGTACTAAGCGAGGAAATGTGTATGTCTTCATTGTAGTGGACCACTTCACAAAATTCACGTTCTTAAAAGCCATGCCTAAAGCGACATCTTCTAGGGTAGTACAGTATCTCGAGAACGAAATCTTTCATACTTTCGGGACCCCTGAGTTCATTCATTCTGACAACGGACGTCAGTTTGTCTCCAATGAGTTCAAAAACTTAATGGCAGACTACGGCATAAGGCATGTGCGTACGGCGTTGTATTCGCCGCAGGCCAACATATCCGAAAGGGTCAACCGGAGCGTTCTAAGCAAGCTGAGAGTATTGATTTCGAAAGAGCAAAATGACTGGGATGTGCATCTGTCAAGTATCGCGTGCGCTTTGCGCTCAGATTTGCATGAATCGTTAGGCAGTCAACCATATTTTGCTCTTTTCGGTCAAAACATGATATCTCACGGCTCTTCGTATCGAATACTACGAAACTTAAAAGCGTTAGGAGACCCGGATATGTTGGTCACGCCTACCGCTCTAAAAACTGCACTCGCGAGACAGAAGTTGTCAGAGAATTTACTTAGGGCACACGTAAAGTCAAAAAACACTTATAACTCACGTTCAAAACAGGTTGTATATCGCGAAGGCCAAGAAGTTTTCCATAGAAATTTCGCTCAAAGCAAGTTCGTCCAGGGAATTAACGCCAAACTGCTGCCAAAATTTTTAAAATCCCGCATAAGAAGAGTTGTAGGTAACTGCATGTATGAATTAGAAACGCGAGCTGGTAAACTCATAGGCATTTTCCATGCCAAAGACATACGGCAGTAAACACCCTGTAACGAAACAAAACAAAACACAAAGTATCTATTTTTAGAGATAAATCTTATAATTGTAACTTATCTGATGATAATATCTGCCCAGCTAGTTAAATGGGTTCGCGACCCACGTTGTTTGTTGATAAAATTAAATTTTGTTTTATTGTGATCAATGTTTAACACTTGCCGGCAAAAGAAACTTTGGATTTAAATCCTTTATGAACAAATTGTTTACGCGCCTTCCTCGAATTTAAAATAGAAAAGAAAAATATTGATGCACCGCACTGTAAACAACCGATTTAGGGGTCAACAAGAAACGATTTTCTTTTAAATATTCATTCTTTTATTTTACCGACGGCAAAACACTAACGTGCAGAATACCCACAAAAACAAATAATTTTTCATTTTACCGGCGGCAAAACACATCTATCATAGATGAACACCCTTTTGTTTGTTTACATTTTTTTTTTACCGTTGTGAAATTTTCATAGGTATCCTGTTGACTTTTCAATTACAACAATTAAACAAAATTTTTTTTCACTGCTTTATATTAACACCTTGCGTTTCACACGCGTTTCACGAGCAAATAAGGGGAAAAGCAATACATCCGTCTCATTCACGTCCGACGGTAAAGCATTTTTTTTTATTCCCGTTTTGTTTACGTTTACATTTTTTTTTTGATATGCACTGAATATTATTTTAGTTGATCTTTTTATAATTCCATAGATATTTTATTCTAACATTTTAATAGGTATTGATTTTTTTTGCATTCTTTTCACTTGTACTGAAACCGATCTAATCATGTTCGATTCCTTAATCATGATCATAAAGCAAAGGAAATGAATTCTCTATTCGCACTTAAATAATTTGTACCACTATTATAATTGTTTTTTTTTTTGCACAATCGACCGAGTTGTAATTGCGTGGGTTCATTTGCATATTCCAGATATTGTTTTATCCGGAAAAAGCAAAGCCCTGTAACCGATTTTATTATAATTATTCACAAAAAACAATTTAAATAAATAATCAAAATAAACGAGAGCTTTCGCACCGACGACAACGACGAAACATACCTATGACAGCGACAGTACAAGTAGGTAGATACTTATATGCATTATGTAATTCTAATTACTATTGATGCATACAGAAAAATGCCGAGCTTTTAAGTTTTCGGAGGGGTTAAGAGGTATAGGTAGAATAAATAGATCGTAATAGTCTTATAAGTTTTTCTTACGATCTAGCCTTAGGATATGTTTAACAACATTTGTTTACCTTTCTCTCGGCAACGAAGTTGTGTCAACATTCCTGAAGCAACTCTTAAGAGAGGGTTGAGTTGGCAGGAATTATAGGATCTTTGACTCGAGAATGAAAGTTTTCACCTAATGATGTCAATGATCCTGGAATTTATGAAACTTAAAAGTTTTGCAGAACTTCCAATGTCGGTTAGTGATAGGATAGAGAAAAACTGCTATGGAAAAGCTAAAATTCTTCTTCATTGTGCTAGTCGAATATCTAAGTCTTCAATTTTTAAATCACACGCCGCAATTGCAATATATGTACCTATACATACCTACATATACGAAATTAGTTTTTTTGCAAGTACCTAACTAATTACATTTACGTATATGTTAACGGGTGCAAATAATTTAAAGAATTTTTTTTGGTGCCAGAACAAAAAAAAAATATAAAAAAAGGCTATAAGCCTTCAGAAAGAAAAAATCTTAGGCGGTTGTCATTACCAACCGCCCCAATCTTTTAAAATTTCCCGAGGAAAATTGTGTATGTGTTCGCTTTTCCGGTCGATGATTTTCAAATCACTCAACACGAACATCATAATTACACCCATACCTACTGTTATACGATTTCGCCACAAGGAAATAAAGAAGGTAGCCAAGATCGTCTGGAGGTTGAGTCATAGGAAAGAAGAACCAGGGTTCAATCCCTAAAATTACCAGGAACCAAAGTGGGAAAAACATTTTTTTTTTGTGATTCATATAGAATTTTTTTTATTAAGAGTAAAGTAGTTGCATTAATTATATTTTTTTTGATAAAGTCTAAATTTCATTAATTGCGACCTGTGTTAACGATTGCAAGAAAAACGATTTTAAAATAAGAGTGTTAAAAGCGGGAAACGTAAAATTTTAAAATATCTCGATCCGCGGATTAATATATATATATATATATACAAGTGTTTATCGGTACAAAAAAAAAGGTACCTTTAAAGGGAGGGTACCATCTTTAACAAATACGTACACACCAGTTGCAGTGGCCACTTCAGCAGGAGTTTAAGGGTGAGTTTTTTGTTTATACCCATATTTTAATATACACTTTTGTTAAATATATACATATATACATAAAAAAAAAGGAAAAATTAATTAGTACGCGAATCGAGGGGAGGGTTGAACGGGGGATTATTGTATAATAATAAGAAGAAAAGTGAAAGAAAAGACAAAAGAGGTACTGAATACCCAAAGTAGGTAATAAATCGAAGACGTTCTTAATATTTTAATTAATTGAAAAGTTTCTTTAATCAGCAACAGGGTTGCCAATTAGGGGAATTTTATATTTTAATTGAATTTGAATTACCTTTTTAGAAAATTGTTAAATAATTAACTTTTAAATTTTAATAAACTCTGTATATTTATGATTTGAAATGATTAGTACTTAAATTAAAATCTTTATAATATATTTTTAAAAATGAAACCAATTTTTTTAATTTACTATTGAAGATTTTAAGAATGGACTTGATGTCGGAGTAAAAGTTTTTTTTAAGGGATGAGAGGGAGGAAACGAGAAGGATGAAGATTTAAAAAGGGGAAGAAGCCTAGGAAAGGGGTTGCTCCAGCGAGGGAGGCAACCAAGGTAGGGAGGGTTGAGGCGATTACTCGCGCATCACAACACCGAGATGCAATGTCACTGGCAAATTTTTTTTGTAATGTGTTATGGTCCAAGAACCTCACCAAGGCTGAGCTACGGGTTCGATTACTGCCAGCAAGGACCTAAAGGCAAAACAACACGTTACAACTATTTAATAAACGGCACCCACGGCCACGACGATATTGATAAAACTTATGCCTAAGGCTTTTTAAAAATTAATTTCCAGTTAAACAAACGTGTGTGTGATATGAAAAAGAAGACAGAATTGAAATTGCATGGTGCTTATAAAATTTGTGTTTTTGGTGGACCTATAAGAGACTTTCCAGATGGGGTACCGAAAAATGCGCAACAAGTTTTAACTAGAGAGGGCGTCACAAGCGTTTGAAAAGTTTGCCTCGTCTAAATTTTTGGTACTCAAATCTATCAAGGGCTTGCCAAGTATCTGACAAGTTTTAACTGTCAAGATTTTCCCTACTGCCAACTTACTAGGGCCTTGTCCAAACTAGATAGAAACTTGTCATTTTTATTTCCTTGTGCTATTATTCAATAATGTTGAAAAACATGAACAAAAAATTACAATTTCACCTGAAATAAAAATTCATTTAACGGTAAAAATGTATTTTAAATCTTCATGGGACTTTCTTAAAGCACACACACTGCATATCCTACATATATTCAAAAATTAGAAACGTTTTTTCACTCCACTGTTATTATAAAAAAAATAACGGACTTACCGCGATTTAATTGTGATTAGAATAAATAATCGCCGTAATGGTAAGGCAGTTAAATTTTCTTATATTTACAATGTCGCAAAACCACGATAATAATAGTCATAAATCTAAAAAAACATACATACCTACTCGTACGAATGTATATATGTATGTATATGTAGTAACAATACTAAAAGTTTGATTCGAAAACAATGGAACTTGAGATTTTGAACAAGCTTCCTATTTCGGTGATTGGGAAGACGAAAATAGTGGGTGAGTGATGTGTCAACTCGGTTTGCTAACCCGAGTCAACTCGGTTTGCTAACCCGAGTCAAATCGAGTTAAGTACAAATCGAGTTGACTCGGTTTGATTTTTTTTAACTCGAGTTAGATTTTACCCGAACTGAAAGACAAGTTGGTTTGAATTGACCGAGTTGATTCTGTTTAAATTATTTTCAAACTCATGTAAGAGACAACTCGGTTTGAATATTGACCGCGTTGATTCGGTTTAAATTTTTTTCAAACTCGAGTTAGAATTTGCCTGAACCGAAAGACAACTCGATTCGGTTTGTAAAGGGAAGATTTAGCATTCGGTATAATCAACTCGGTTTTTGTTTCGGAATCGACTCGGGCTAAACGTATAAGTTAACACCCTGTGCAACGATTTCACAGAAAAATAATATTGTGCTCAGAGAAGAGCACAGTGTGCTACCGTTGAACAATAATGTCAATATCAAGTGGTAAGCAAGTTACCGTTGCCCACCAGAAAGTTCGCTGTTCAGTTGTTCTCAATAAAAACTCTCAAGCGGATGACCGCTGGACCAAATCAGTTTTTGGGTGCGTGACTTGATGGACACTTCTTGTGCTAACTGTGACAAATTCAAGAACCTTTATAATAAAGAAAATTATCTGTTTATGAATAAAAAACACAAAACCATTTGAGGCTAAGAGCCCAGGGCCACCAGACATACGTCATTTTATCAAAGCTGAGATTTTTTCTGCGAACAGATACTATGGTAGCTAAGAACAAATGGATACTAAGAATCTTCAATCCGGGTGCAAATAAGAGGAAGCGAGTGTTAAAGTTGCATACAAATGTTGCAACATTGCGTTATTTTATTAAAGCTGAATTTTTGATATGTGTTAAGGGATGGTGTTATTTAATTTATTTGACACTTCCCAGACATCTACAGTGGGACCTAAAGTGAGCCAGACACTTAAAATCTGTCAAACTAATTGTGCCATTTACATAACAGAATCAAATCAAGATTTTATGTTTTCTTTGGGTAAATATTCTACAATATTTTCTAATCAGCAAGACACTTACAGCGGGGCCTAACATCACCTTAAAACTGTCAAAATAATAATTCTTTGTTTCTAAAACGTGATTTTTTCGCTTGTTTTATCTGTTTTTAAATGTCTGGATGATGAATACGCCCCACTGTAGATGTATAGCTGATGGGGAATTATTTTTAAACAGTTGCCTATAAAACATATAAATATTAGCTTTAAGACTACAACGTAAATGGCACGATTAGTTTGACATCTTTTAAGTGTCTGGCTTACGTTAGGCCCCACTGTATATGTCTGGCAAGTGTCCAATAAAGTAAACGACACCATCCCCTAAGAAATATCAAAAAATCAGCTTTGATAAAATAACGCAATGTTGCATCATTTGTGTGCAACTTTAACACCAGCTATATCTTAATTGCACCCGGATTGAAGATTCTTAGTATCCATTTGTTCTTAGCTTTGATAAAATGACGTATGTCTGGCGGCCCTGGGCTCTTACTCTATTTGTTTATATTTACTTATACTGTTTGTTATTTGGTTTGAAAAATCGTTTTATAAAACTTTAAACCGAGTTGAAAGTTGATTGATGGAATAACGGACTAATAAAATATATATAATAATAAATAAAATATATCACACGGTTTTTACTGCTCCAGAAAAAAGTGATTTGACGCCAATTGGTTGACATTTGGAACGAAATACACTACTTGCCTAAAAATATAGTTCTTCCACCATCTGTCAAACTACAAACTGTCAAATTCAATTGAAGGATGGCTACGATTTTGATGGATTAAAAACCCTCTGAAAATTCAGAATTTTTACTATGAAAACCTGATTTTTTTTTAAATAAGTGATTTGAAGGCTTCAGTGTGACATTTGAAACGAAATATATATAAGACGTAAAAATTTAGTTTGTTGTCTATCTGTGAAGCCATAAACTGTCAAATTTCTTTGAAGGATGTGTACGTATTTTTGGCGTTAAAGATTAAACTTGAGTTGGTAACCATTTGAATTGCTTAGTTTTCATTTGATTTTTGATTCACTAAAAACCCTAACGAATCAACTCAAAACAAACCGAACCGAATTATTATAAAATAACGAATCAGATGTATTCATTAATTTTCGCTTCAAACCGAGTAAGCCAACTCGATTTAGAAAAGCAACGCATGAAATGTATTCGCGAATTTATGTTTCAACTCGAGATAACCAACTCGAGTGGCAAAAAAAAAACGTATGAAAAATTTTTCTTGCAACTCGAGTAAGTTAAATTTTAAATCGAGTTAACTCGGTTTGAAAATTTTTCGGTTTGATACATCACTAAGTGGGTCTCTCTGTCTGTCCTGTCAATATGTCTCAATAAGTAGTATTTTTTCTGTTCCAATTGATTCACCGTATGAAGTATTAATTTCATTTATAGTCATATTCTCTCAAATGTAAGAAGTACTTTAAATAATATTTTAATAAAAAATAAATAATTTAAGCTGTACAGCGACTTTCTTGATACAGTAGATCAATTCGCGTTTTCCAAAATTGCGGTTTTCCCCAGGGGGATGGCATTCCGAAAAACTGGGCATAAGCGTTTCTAATAGCCCTCTTCCAGGTATACAAAATTCAGCCGTTATTTTCCTGTACTAAGAACCTGAATGAATGTATAACAAAAATATGAAAATATGATTTATAAGTATAAATGGCCAATTTCATAAACATTTAACTGGCTTTTAAATTTTTAAATGACGTATTTTGTATGGAATAAACGTCATTTTAAGACTTAAAAGCCTGTTAAATTTTTAAAAGGGCTTTATAAAATCGAGGATAAGTGTCGTTATATCCTTTACAATATAGTGAGTTATTTTTTATTTTAAGCTTGTCGTTGATATAAGGGTTTAAAAATAACGACTTGAGTTTACATTTCAAAAATAACATGATGCTGGCTCATCTTCCGTAGGTACTTGGTATGAGCTTACTATCGACGATCCGATTACTTACTACTTACTTACTTAGGTCCTCGGACCTATTACGTCCGTGATGTTTCCCTTACGGGACATAGGGCCTCCACTACACCAACGCGCCATCGTGTACGATTTCTTGAAATGTATTTCAGCTCTCTCCAACTTTTCCCCAGTCGTGCCGATTCCTGTTCGACCGTTCTTCGCCATGTACTTCTAGGCCGGCCCACTTGTCTTCCCTCCTGTGTGAGCGGGTTCCACTGCATTGCTTGAGATGCAATGCACCGATCGCCTTTTCGAAGCGTATGGCCAATCCACTGCCACTTTCTTCTTCGTATAATGGAGTCTATGGGCTCCTGACCCGTTCTCGCATGAAGTTCGGCATTGGAGATACGGTTGGGCCAGAAAATCCTCAAGATGTTTCGTAGACATCTATTAACGAAGGTTTGCAGCTTTCTAGTGACAGTTTCAGTGACTTTCCAAGTGCTGCAGCCGTAAAGCAGAACGGATTCAACATTGGAGCGGAACAGTCGTAGCTTGGTCTTTAAGCTAAAAGAGTTGTTTCTCCATATTTTGGACAGCATTCCGAACGCAGCCTTTGCTTTTCTGATTCGGCTGTTTACGTCCAGTTCAGTTCCGCCACCCGTAGAGACAATACTCCCAAGATATTGGAAATCCTGTACCATCTCTACGGGTTGTCCAGAAATATTTACTTGGATTGATGAGGAAGTTCCAAGGCTGATCCTTTTAGTTTTTGCCAAGTTGATCTTAAGCCCTACGATTTCTGCTTCTCTCTCCACCCTTGTTGTCATTTGATGGAGATCCATGATCCTATGAGAGAGTAAGCATACGTCGTCCGCGTAGTCCAGATGTTTGAGGTGAGATTGCAGAGTCCACTGAATTCCTCCATTTCCATTTGACAAAGCTGCGTGCAGTACGTCACTTATCACCAACAGGAACAGTATTGGTGACAGTATACAGCCTTGCCTAACTCCACTTTGGATTTCAAACTCCTCTGACAGCCTACCTTTGTGCAAAACGTGACACCTGGATCCATCATATGTAGCCTTGATAATAGCAATCAATTTATCTGGGATGCCCCTCCCGTGCAAAGCAAGCCAAATAAATTCTCTATTGACACTGTCGAACGCCTTTTCAAAATCAATGAACAGCAGGTGAAGTGGTGATCGATATTCAACGCACTGTTCGATGATGATCCGCAAGGTGTTGATGTGATCCACACAGGGAGATCCAGTGCGGAAACCTGCTTGTTCGGCGTCGAGTGTGTCTTCGAGGTGGTCTTTAATTCGGTCCAATATTATCGTTGCTATTATCTTGGCTACTGCAGGCAGAACGCATATTCCTCTCCAGTTTTCGCACTGTGTGAGATCTCCTTTCTTTGGGAGCTTGACAATCATTCCTTTTTTCCACTCTTCAGGAAAGCTCTCTGTTTCCCAAGCTCTCTTAATAAGTGGGTGCAGTAGCTCGCTCGATGTCGTTGGGGCTGCTCCTAAGAGCTCTGCAGGAATACCGTCAAGTCCAACCGCTTTGTTGTTCTTCAGTGCTTTGATGGCGGTGATAATTTCTTCTTTACTGGGGGGTACGGTGCGTATTCGGGGAATTGTTACTTCGGGTAGCTCAGTGGGAATAGGGTTCACTTCACTTGCGAAAACGCGGTTTAAAACCGCAGAAAAGTGTTCCCTCCACCTTATGAGCTGGTCCTCATCCGAAATTAGCAGGGATCCGTTTGTGTCTTTAACCAGGTGTTGTTTAGAGCTCTGGATACCAGTGAGCTCTTTGGTAATTCTGTAGACGGTCCTACTGTCACACCTACTAGCGGCTTCTTCTGCTTCTGTAGCCAGTGCGTTGATGTAGTTACGCTTATCACGTCGCACACTACGGTGAACTTCCCTCATCTTCATGCGGTACGTAGACTCAAGCTCGTTTCTCCCTGCTGCTGGGGTAGCTGCGATGCGAGCTTTAAGGTATTTCCTTTCTTCGATCCTTGCCCAAGTTTCGTCGGAAAGCCAAGCACTATTTCTCCCTTGCGCCCGGCCGACTATACTTTCAGCACCGGATATGAACACATTTTTTACAGCACACCAATGATTTTCGATGGATGTGGTTTCCGTGCTGCTGATTGCGTTAAATCCTTGTGAAAGGTGGTCCCCTAGTTGTTGGCGCACTGCGGGATCCTTTAGTCTATCTGTATTAAACTTGGGCATTCGAGTGTTTCCTTGGGATCTACGAACTGCAGCTGTACGCAATCTTACGGTAGCAACCATCAGATGGTGGTCCCGGGCCATTCCCATGTCAGCACCTCTTCTGTTACGGACGTCCTGGAGACTGCTTCTAAAACGCCGGCTGATCGCGAAGTGGTCAATTTGGTTGGAAGTTGCTTGTCTGTCAGTCGACACCCAACTGACTTTGTGGCACGTCTTATGCTCGAACATGGTCCCTCCAATAACAAGGCCGTTGGCGTTGCAGAAATCGACAAATCGTTCGCCATTGTCGTTTCGGTTACCAACACCATGTTTTCCCATGAGTTGTCATTGCCAACCTTGGCATTTAAGTCTCCCATCACCATAACTATATCACCTTGTGGAACGCTATCATAAGCAGCACTCAGCCGGTTATAAAAGGCCTCCTTCTCCTCGTCAGAAGAGAGCAAAGTTGGGGCGTAACACTGTATGATGGTGACGCGACGTACTCTAGTCCGGAACCTGGCTTTCAGGATCCTGTCACCTAATGGCTCCCAGGAAATTAGGCTTTTGAGAGCTGTTTTGGAAAGCAGCAATCCAACGCCAGATTCCCGAGCGCTTCCAGGTGTTTTTCCGGAATAGAATAGTACCGTGTTACGGGTTGGTGACTTGAACTTCCCCGAACCCAGCCATCTAACTTCACTTATCCCTAAGATGTCCATCCTATACCGCATGAATTCCTTCTCTAGTTGCAGGAATCTGGCATTCTGAGGACCTTCTTTACCATTGTCAAGAAGCGTCTTCAGATTCCAGAAACCAATCTTTGTCCGGGTACAATAGCCAAAAGTCGTCAACGAGTTATCATTAATTATCCGAGGCGTAGTGTTGGTTTCGGTAGCGGGTTGATTTCAGTTACGGAGAATGCTAACCTCCGTAACCTATCCTAGAAAGCTAGGCCTTTTCGCACTTGTAATTTTGGCCTATTTATGTATATTGGGATACATAAATAGTTGCCCGGGGACCACCACGAGGAGGTAAAACAAGCACTTCATCGTGACTGATTGTTGCGCTACTGGCCCAGACCAAGTTCTGAGCAATCAATAGTTTCCCGATCAGGCACGATGCAGGTCGCACGATCCGATTGATAGAATCAAATATCTACGCATTTTACGAAAAGACAAGGTTGTAAGAGAATCATTATGGTTTGTAACTTTTTATTTTAAAAGAGGCAATAATCATATAGTTACATACAAACTTTTGTTTGCTTAAATTAAGTTTGTTGTATTTTATTGGTGTCAAGATTAAACTGAACAACTGTTGTTCTTTAAGATTCTCCATCCTACAAACAGAAACAAATTATTTGATAAGTATCTTCATATATCAGATGGAAACTATCAACGTTTCGTTGAAACTTACCATTCTTCCTTTGATTTTTGTTGATACAGTTAAACATTTCCCTTTCGCAATCCTTACTAAATGTCTTTATGTATGTTCCGTTTGAAGCACACACTGGTTTTATTATCATCGGACATGGTTTCATGCATGAATTTTCATGTTTTTGTATATCCAAATCATCTTTTAAGTCAGTAGTTGTACACCAATCCATATCGGTTTTGCTATATGCTTTATTAAATTTAAAAAAAAAATGAAGATTATAATAATATAAAGATTTAATTTCAATATTATGTCTTAAAACCTACTTGAAAGGGTTGAACGCTCGCGTTTACAATTGAAAATATTCATTTCGCAACGGTTATCAAAATTTACATATTCAATTCCATCTGTTCCAAAAGTTGGTTCAAGCATGTCGGGACAAATTTGAGGACACTCAAAGCTTTCACCATAAGGTCCTGTTACGGCAATAAAAACGGCAATAAAAACTGCAGGTGAACCAACTCAATTTAAGTCGTATAATCATTAAATAACAGATTTCTCTGATAATTTTGAGGTTCTTCGATATTACTCTATTTAAAATACTTGATACTTAACTCAAAAAAAATTAGAATTTGATGTACTTTTAAATCTCACTAACTTTTACGATTGGCTTGTTATGCAAAGGTTTTTGTATATGAAAGAACTTGAACTTCTTTTTTTAACATTTATTTTTTTGATGTGATTTCACTTCTTTTTTCAAAGATTCTTTTTATCAGGAAAAGTGGGTGGAATAAACGCCCAATGATAGCCTCATAAGGAAAATTAAGTTTTTAATTTATAACTTTTGTATACATTAGGGTGGTCCTTATAAAGGCCATTGTCTTATTTTGAATGACGCACCCCCTTATTTGTTCTAAATAATTAAAAAAAAAAATTCCTGTAAAATTTTAGCTCATTATATTAACGTGAACCTGGCCCCCAAGGCGTCTGAAGTTTTATATGGGAAATCCCATGTATTTTTGTAAATCCAAATTTAAAAAATCTTAACTTTGGTAATAATTGATAAAAAAATTGAATTTTGAAACACATGTAGTCATTTTTGTCATATTTATAAAAATGTATCTGAACGAAATTTAGAACAGTTATTTCCCTACTTAAAGCCATTTAAACAAAAACATTTTTTTTATTTAATTTTAATTTTAATAAACGTTGTAAACTTTTTTTTTAATACATTTTTTTAAACATGACGAATGTTACTACATGTGTACAGAAATTCAATTTTCTTTATCAATCATTACTAAAGTTATGAATTTTTAAATTTTGATGTACAAAAAATACATGGGATTTCCCATTTAAAACTTTAGACATCTTGGGGGCCGGGTTAACGTTAATAAAATGAGCTTAGGTTTTACAGGAATTTTTTTTTAAATTATTAAGAACAAATAAGGGGGGTGCGTCATTCAAATTAAGACAATGACCTTTTATAAGGACCACCCTATTTTTTCTTTGTATACACCTGAAAACCAAATTTTATAATTCTGCACCAATCGGTAGTGCTCTCAATATAATATTAATTCTGCAAAAATGGGTGGTTGCCACACCCACTGAATGTTAAATCGCAAATTTTTAATTTTCACTTTGCTTGCATGTGTCAAGTCCAATCGCTCTACCAAATTTCATCATTCTTCGACGATCAGAATTTCTCCGCATATATGATATCAATTATGAGAAAATGAGCGGGTACCACGCCCCTGAAAGCATAATTTCAAATTTTCCAATATCTCCTATGTATTGACCACATGATCTACCAGTCTACCAAATTTTATCATTCTGCAACAATCCGAAGTTCTCTTTATAATTAATATAAATTCTGGGAAAATGGGCGGGTGCCACGTCCCTTATTGGAAAAACTCAAATTTTCCATTTTTGTTTATGTACTTATTAGAAGACCAACAGTTTTTCCAAATTGGATCATTCTCCGACAATCTGAAGTGATCCTCATAATTAAAATCAATTCTGAGCAAACGGGCGGACGCCACGCCCTCTGAATGTAAAATATCAAATTTTAAAATGTTGCCTTTGTTTGCACTTCAAGCCCTACCCGTCTACAAAATTTAACCATTCTACGTCAATCACAAGTGATCCTTATAATAGATATCAATACTCCGAAAATGGGCGGATGCCACGCCCGCCTCCTGAATGGAAACTTTTATATTTGAAAATGTTGCCTTTGCTTTCACTACAATTCCTACCGCTCTACCAAATTTCATCATTCTGCAATAGTCAGATGTTCTCCAAATGATTTATATAAATTCTATGAAAATGGGCGGGTACCACGCCCCCTGAATGGAAAATCTTAAATTTTCGATTTTTTCCTTTGTATTCACTACAAGGCCTGCCGTTATGCCAAATTTCATGATTCTCCGATGTCGGGAAATGTTCCATATATTTGATGATCTGTAAGTGATTTTTGCAGTCGTATATCTAACCACTAATGCTAAGGAATTAAAATTTGGTGAGTTTCCTAAACCTGGTGAGCTTCGCAAATGCTGCTAGTTTGAAGTTTCTGACTTTATGGGTACTTAAGTTAGAGGGGGGTCGAAAATCGCCTGAGTTTGATCTTGTAAAAAGGGTGTACTGCCACAACTTGGCTGGACACTACCCCGTTAATCGAATGTTTATGCCGTAAGAAAAAATTATTGACCAAAAAAAATTTGATCCGAGCTCATTAACCCGTGCCTCTAAGTTCATACTTTTCCCATACAAAGGACAATGGGCATTTTGGTCAACCTATTGCCCACCAATAAGATATAGGTATCATTGGAAAGCTTAGCCGTAGAAAATCATTTTTTTTATGGACACAATGCTGATGTAAACCCACTATTGAGATATGCAACGTTGGAAAGCATAATTTTTGAATATGAACATATGAACATTACAAAATATAAAACAATTCGCATATGTTTATTCGAATTTGCTAAGTGTTTTTCTTATTTATTTTAGTCACTTATTTTAGCCAAATCCCATTGTTTAGGACAAAAAAATACTCGTACATTCGTACACTCCATGTCCATAGTACCTTATCATTTTCATAGGCCTCGTTTCTGTGCACGAGGTTAGGTAAATAAGGTGCCATATATTTTTGCCAATTCTCCTTTGTATGGGAATTTTACACTTTTCACATTTTATATTTTTGCTCTCGAACAGTAAAAGTTATTCTAATTTTTTTTTGTGAAGTCTGATTATTGGTCCTTAAAAAAAACTGCATTTAAAAATGTATTAAAAAAATTTAAATTATAATTTATTTCGATTTTTAAAATAATTAAATACTTTAATATTGTATACCTTTTCTCTCTCTTATTTATTCTCCCTCGAACTTCAGCAGTTTTTGCTGTTTTTTTTTATTAAATATCATTAATTAATAAGAATGAATGAATAAAAACAAATTAGAAAAAATGAGTCTGGGGTCTAGTAACTTCCCATTGGTGCACTTTAAAACCATATACAATGTACATATTTACCTAAGTGGTGGGTGGTAGAGTATATATTATATAGCTATATAGGTTATTCTAATTATATATTTTATAGTGTTATAACTTTGGGTTTTTGCATTTTCAGTATATAGGTAGCTGGTAGGTATAGATAAGATATAGAGATACAAGGCAAAATGTGACATCACCCATATTTTGTACTTTAGCTATTTATAATAGTAAAATTTTAATATTTTTTTTTTGTAAATATGTAGCTTACAAAATTCTAAGAATCTTAATTAAAAACTTTTTTTCCTATCTCTTCTCGGTATGGAGGTATTAACTATTTAAGCCAATTATTTCAAAACAGACTATTGGTTAAAAAAAATACCAAAATCAGGGGAGTGCACTTAAAAAAATAACATGGTTTCATATGCAAAATTTCGATCTTGAAGCGATTTTAAGTCTAAGAATTTTTCGAATTAAAACATTTTTGAAAGGTTTTTTTCTTGCATTATTTCGATTTTTAGCTTTTTAAAGGGTGGTTTTAAAACACAACATTTAGATGGTATAGGTACACTGAGGGAAAAAATGCTTTCTAAAGTTAAATACGAGCGTATTTGATCTAAAGTTTTTTAAATGAAGTGGAGCATTTTCATTTTTACGTTGAAACAATCTTAATTTGAATATGCGACGTAATTATAAGATATTCAACCTAGTTTGAAAGTAAAACGTGTTTATTTATACATCGAAATCAACTTTTGTGCATGTACATTTCGTTCAACGTTGTTGTAAAGTGAAACGTATCATTTTCAAATTGATATCCACATTTAAAGTGCGCTCAACCTTGTTTCAAAGTGAAACGTATTCATTTTTACATTGAAATCCACATTTTACTTTGTGATCCACTTTTATGGCATTTTAAGTGCCATCAACGTAGTTTCAAAGTGTTGCATAATTAAGTAAACCTGAATTTGTTTGTATTTGTTAGCTTAATATAAAGAGTTTCGAGAGCGCGTTGTTGTTTTTCGAAGTAGCGCCCTTACATTTGTGAACAAATTAAACGCGCACTCAAAATTCACTTTCATATTATCGAAAAACAATATTTAATTACTTTTCCTATATTTATTACTATGAAATACTCATAAAGCATCAAACGATTCACTTAAGTCGTCACAAATAAATGATTCACCACAAAAATGAAATACGTCGATCATGAATATACATTTGTCTTTGTCTTACATAAATGTAAACAAAGAAGCTTGGCGTGGGTAGCCATTTTGAATCAATACCTAACCAAGCGAAGTTCAATCTACGTTGATTCGAAGTAGATAAATGTTGTTTTAAAAGATGGATGAATTTGATTTACCTATGATTCCACTAAATCAACATGTAAACGTAGTAAAATCTAGTTCGTTTTTAAGTATGAAATCATTTTGAAATAAAGTCGCTCCACTTTGATTTAAGAATTTTCGGCGTTGGCGCCAAATCGTTCCGAAAAATATTAGAATCAAAGTTTTTTGCTTTGATTTTACGTTGTTTTTTTCTCTGTGAGCCAACTCCCATTGTTTAGGACAAAACAAAAATATTCGTACGTTGGCACACTCCATAGTACCTAATCATTTTCATAGGTCTCGTTCCTGGGCACTATGTAGACGGTCCCATATATTTTTGCCCATTCTCCAATTCAAACATTTCCCACAAAGCGTCACCTAATTTTGTTATTGTTTATGAATTATAAATAATTATCACATAAATTCAATTATTTTATTTAAATAAAATAAAGAAAACAAACTTAAAATGAATAAAATAAATGTATGGCTGCCCATACATATATCTATCATCGAAGCAAAACCATGCTTTCAAAAATTAGCATAGGTAGGTATATATAAAACAAAACTAAATAGCTGAAATCTATAAGATGATTGAAGAAGAAATGTTATTTAGTGGTTTTAATGAGAAAAATGTAAAATGAATTTCGATGGAAAACTTTAAAGCAAATTTTGTACAAGGATCGAAAGATGTTAGAAATTGGAATCAAAGAAACAAAAGGAACTTATTGAATACTAGTTCAGATTGTTTCAATTAGACTTAGAAGAAGACCTAGAACTAGAAATTCAAAACACAGACATTCCGCCCTTCGAAGAATGATTTTCACCTATTTCATGTACATCATATGTATAGGTACCGGAAAAAATTATAATCCTTTATGTGTAAGTATGACTATGTTTTCAGTACAATGGGAACATACATATTGCCGAAAACGCTATAATAAAATAATTTCTCATCGAAACCAAAAATAGGAGGAGTCCATACAAATACATATTTATGGTAAAATAGTGCTTTTTCGAGGGGAAGTGAAAAGTGTGGGACTCTACCATACAACTTGGTACAAATGTTAAGAAAGTCACTACTCACGAGAATCAAAGAATCAAAAGAGTATACAAAATATTTAAAAGGTTCACGGAGTAGCTTTTTTTCACAAATGTTATGGTACAGCTCCACACTTTTCACTTCCCCTCAAAAAAGCACCCTTTAACCATAGATATTTGTATGGACTCTTTTTATGTTTGGTTTCTATGAGAAATGGAATATTTACACTAAGTTTCATCAATGGACCATTATTCTTAAGGGTTTTGGCATATATATCTATATTCATTTATCATACTGAAAATATGGTCAGTTATAACAAGGTCTATATTTTTTTTTCGTTTGTCGTATCGTCTTAGTTTAAATTCCTTTGGGTTCACCATTAAAAAGTACCTTGAAATCATGTGCCATATGAATAGATTGTACCAAAGTAATTTTTTCCGGTTGATGCACAACATCTTCCTCCCTTTCCTTATAGACTTTTTTTTTTGATTCTTCATTCTTATGGTAAATTAACAGTATTTACCAACTTTTATGAGGGTATGAATTATTTTTTGTTTTGTTCCAAGGATTTTGTGTACTATTTTACCTTTACTATTTGTATTATTGCTTAAAATATATAAAACTCGCAAAATAAATTTAATTTCAAACACATATCACACATTTTTCTGTGTTTACTTCAAAACCACAGGACCGGCCATTTTCAATTTCTGGCAACCTGAACAGTATAATACATTAAAAAATAATACTGTGGTTACACTTACAGTTTAGTACAGTAAAGCTAGTCAAACAACAGACTTTTTGTGCAACGAAATACAGATGTACTTATTTTTTTATATCTGAATTACAAAACTCTTTTTTTTTTTTATTTGGAATTCTTATGGTAATAATATCGTAATGCTATAGATTTCATTAAAACGTAGATAGCTTTCTTTTTAAAAACGAATATCTTTAATGTTCGCTCTTTAACGCAAGTAAATACAAACAATATTTAACAATATTAACGAAATAAATGATACACATATAGACTATTTATTTGTCTAAAAAGCTTCTTAATGGGCACATTTATATTATAACAGATAACTGTTCAAGAACAATTTTAAATATAACTCACACTAATATATAAACACAATCTTTTTTTGTGTTTATATAAAATGTATATTCAAACTCTCACGGGAAAAAATCGCCTAACTTAGGTGACACAAATTTATAGGATATCGATAAATTCCAAAAGTGCCATCGCATAAAAACTGTTTGTATACATATATATGTTTACTCTCATCAATATCAAATTGCTGCTAAAGGTCTCGCTCTTTTTATAGTTATTTTCGCAAACATTTCATATTTCCCACGATTTTAATTAAGAAAAATGTTTAACTTATGCTTTTAGAGTTACCAACTTGAGATAATGATTGTGTCCCACTTTAACTTTTTTTTTTTTAAATGTATACAATTTGTATACAATTCAAGGCTTCTTCGACTTTCGTAAGAAACTACATTTAAATTAAGATAGTTTTTAGTAAGACTGTGGACCGCAAATTGACGTTAAGCGCTAACTTAACCCATACATTTTTTGTTCAAGTATTTATCTCTAAAATTTTTACAGGAAATTTACTAATTTTTGTCTAGCCCTCTCCTTAAAGTCATCATAGTAATATAAAAATTCTTTGAAAAATTTCGGTGAAATTGCCAGTTGAAATTTCTATAGAAAATAATACACGTAATCTTCACACACATAGTTGTTTTTTATTCAAAAATTCGTTAACTGTACAAATTTACGAAAAACTTGGCATATATTATCTTAAGTACCGTAAGGGCTATCGAACAAAATTATTTCCAATTTTGTAAGCCCCGTTAAAATAGAAGTAAATGCCCAAAAACAACAATATTTATTGTTATTTTCTATCGTTTCGTTAAATGAAAAATGAACGCAGAAAAATTAACTCAAAAAATAACGGTACCTGTCATACAACCAATATACAAAAAATTGATTCATTTCAAAAACGGCTCTAACGATTTTCAAAAAAAAAAAATTACGAGGTACTAAAATGAATATTTTGGCCGAAAAAAAAAATTTTATAACTGTTAACGGTAACATACAACCGATTTTTTGGTTTTCAAATTTCTCGTTAACTACTACACCGATTTCAACCAAAATTTTTATACAAAAGGTCACATACAATTTTAGCAATTTTGCTTATAAAAAATTTCGATAGAATAATTTTTGGATTTTTAAAAAATTATTGAAATTTTTTTTTGAGACGAGAATTTTAAAAGTCTCATCTCGGTCTCGTTTAGATTGAAAACTCTCCTTTTTCGCTAGAAAATTAAAATTTGTAATCATTCAAGTCACTAAAACAAATATACATATGTACATGTGAACAATCCAAAAATTAACTTCTCCAAAAACTTTAACGTTAAAACTGGCTCAGTGCTGCCACTGAGAAATTTAAAAAAACATTACAAAAAACATTCAGCCCTATCGAGGTATCCGTTGGGAAAAAGTTCCGAAACGATAGTCCGTTCCGATCGGAACCTAGATTTCGTTCGAGGTATCCACTTCGGAAGAAAAAAGATAAAGCATACAATCGCATTCATTTGACACACTCGTCCGGATTAGTTCAATAAGTAAAAATCTTTGTGATGTTTAAAAGTTTATAAATTGGTCCACAAAAATGGAAAGTGTTGCTTTATTATCTATTTGTTGTTTCAACTAACCTCTCTTGCTGAGTCGTCTTCGTTGTGTATTGCACTAAAGAAACAAAATTATATTTATTTATATTTTTTTGCTTACTTTTCTTAAAATATTCCGCAACTATTTTCTGTCGGAGAATTTCGGAAGAAATTTAACGCACTACTGTCAAAAATTCTGGACTGAACGCAATAAATACATTTATCGGAAGATTGTCCGATCTGTCAATCGGAACAGATACCTCGGTAGAAAATTCTCCATTTGACAAAGCTGCGTGCAGTACGTCACTTATCACCAACAGGAACAGTATTGGTGACAGTATACAGCCTTGCCTAACTCCACTTTGGATTTCAAACTCCTCTGACAGCCTACCTTTGTGCAAAACGTGACACCTGGATCCATCATATGTAGCCTTGATAATAGCAATCAATTTATCTGGGATGCCCCTCCTGTGCAAAGCAAGCCAAATAAATTCTCTATTGACACTGTCGAACGCCTTTTCAAAATCGATGAACAGCAGGTGAAGTGGTGATCGATATTCAACGCACTGTTCGATGATGATCCGCAAGGTGTTGATGTGATCCACACAGGGAGATCCAGTGCGGAAACCTGCTTGTTCGGCGTCGAGTGTGTCTTCGAGGTGGTCTTTAATTCGGTCCAATATTATCGTTGCTATTATCTTGGCTACTGCAGGCAGAACGCATATTCCTCTCCAGTTTTCGCACTGTGTGAGATCTCCTTTCTTTGGGAGCTTGACAATCATTCCTTTTTTCCACTCTTCAGGAAAGCTCTCTGTTTCCCAAGCTCTCTTAATAAGTGGGTGCAGTAGCTCGCTCGATGTCGTTGGGGCTGCTCCTAAGAGCTCTGCAGGAATACCGTCAAGTCCAACCGCTTTGTTGTTCTTCAGTGCTTTGATGGCGGTGATAATTTCTTCTTTACTGGGGGGTACGGTGCGTATTCGGGGAATTGTTACTTCGGGTAGCTCAGTGGGAATAGGGTTCACTTCACTTGCGAAAACGCGGTTTAAAACCGCAGAAAAGTGTTCCCTCCACCTTATGAGCTGGTCCTCATCCGAAATTAGCAGGGATCCGTTTGTGTCTTTAACCAGGTGTTGTTTAGAGCTCTGGATACCAGTGAGCTCTTTGGTAATTCTGTAGACGGTCCTACTGTCACACCTACTAGCGGCTTCTTCTGCTTCTGTAGCCAGTGCGTTGATGTAGTTACGCTTATCACGTCGCACACTACGGTGAACTTCCCTCATCTTCATGCGGTACGTAGACTCAAGCTCGTTTCTCCCTGCTGCTGGGGTAGCTGCGATGCGAGCTTTAAGGTATTTCCTTTCTTCGATCCTTGCCCAAGTTTCGTCGGAAAGCCAAGCACTATTTCTCCCTTGCGCCCGGCCGACTATACTTTCAGCACCGGATATGAACACATTTTTTACAGCACACCAATGATTTTCGATGGATGTGGTTTCCGTGCTGCTGATTGCGTTCAATCCTTGTGAAAGGTGGTCCCCTAGTTGTTGGCGCACTGCGGGATCCTTTAGTCTATCTGTATTAAACTTGGGCATTCGAGTGTTTCCTTGGGATCTACGAACTGCAGCTGTACGCAATCTTACGGTAGCAACCATCAGATGGTGGTCCCGGGCCATTCCCATGTCAGCACCTCTTCTGTTACGGACGTCCTGGAGACTGCTTCTAAAACGCCGGCTGATCGCGAAGTGGTCAATTTGGTTGGAAGTTGCTTGTCTGTCAGTCGACACCCAACTGACTTTGTGGCACGTCTTATGCTCGAACATGGTCCCTCCAATAACAAGGCCGTTGGCGTTGCAGAAATCGACAAATCGTTCGCCATTGTCGTTTCGGTTACCAACACCATGTTTTCCCATGACATGCCTTAGCCCAGAGTTGTCATTGCCAACCTTGGCATTTAAGTCTCCCATCACCATAACTATATCACCTCGTGGAACGCTATCATAAGCAGCACTCAGCCGGTTATAAAAGGCCTCCTTCTCCTCGTCAGAAGAGAGCAAAGTTGGGGCGTAACACTGTATGATGGTGACGCGACGTACTCTAGTCCGGAACCTGGCTTTCAGGATCCTGTCACCTAAAGGCTCCCAGGAAATTAGGCTTTTGAGAGCTGTTTTGGAAAGCAGCAATCCAACGCCAGATTCCCGAGCGCTTCCAGGTGTTTTTCCGGAATAGAATAGTACCGTGTTACGGGTTGGTGACTTGAACTTCCCCGAACCCAGCCATCTAACTTCACTTATCCCTAAGATGTCCATCCTATACCGCATGAATTCCTTCTCTAGTTGCAGGAATCTGGCATTCTGAGGACCTTCTTTACCATTGTCAAGAAGCGTCTTCAGATTCCAGAAACCAATCTTTGTCCGGGTACAATAGCCAAAAGTCGTCAACGAGTTATCATTAATTATCCGAGGCGTAGTGTTGGTTTCGGTAGCGGGTTGATTTCAGTTACGGAGAATGCTAACCTCCGTAACCTATCCTAGAAAGCTAGGCCTTTTCGCACTTGTAATTTTGGCCTATTTATGTATATTGGGATACATAAATAGTTGCCCGGGGACCACCACGAGGAGGTAAAACAAGCACTTCATCGTGACTGATTGTTGCGCTACTGGCCCAGACCAAGTTCTGCGCAATCAATAGTTTCCCGATCAGGCACGATGCAGGTCGCACGATCCGATTGATAGAATCAAATATCTACGCATTTTACGAAAAGACAAGGTTGTAAGAGAATCATTATGGTTTGTAACTTTTTATTTTAAAAGAGGCAATAATCATATAGTTACATACAAACTTTTGTTTGCTTAAATTAAGTTTGTTGTATTTTATTGGTGTCAAGATTAAACTGAACAACTGTTGTTCTTTAAGATTCTCCATCCTACAAACAGAAACAAATTATTTGATAAGTATCTTCATATATCAGATGGAAACTATCAACGTTTCGTTGAAACTTACCATTCTTCCTTTGATTTTTGTTGATACAGTTAAACATTTCCCTTTCGCAATCCTTACTAAATGTCTTTATGTATGTTCCGTTTGAAGCACACACTGGTTTTATTATCATCGGACATGGTTTCATGCATGAATTTTCATGTTTTTGTATATCCAAATCATCTTTTAAGTCAGTAGTTGTACACCAATCCATATCGGTTTTGCTATATGCTTTATTAAATTTAAAAAAAAATGAAGATTATAATAATATAAAGATTTAATTTCAATATTATGTCTTAAAACCTACTTGAAAGGGTTGAACGCTCGCGTTTACAATTGAAAATATTCATTTCGCAACGGTTATCAAAATTTACATATTCAATTCCATCTGTTCCAAAAGTTGGTTCAAGCATGTCGGGACAAATTTGAGGACACTCAAAGCTTTCACCATAAGGTCCTGTTACGGCAATAAAAACGGCAATAAAAACTGCAGGTGAACCAACTCAATTTAAGTCGTATAATCATTAAATAACAGATTTCTCTGATAATTTTGAGGTTCTTCGATATTACTCTATTTAAAATACTTGATACTTAACTCAAAAAAATTTAGAATTTGATGTACTTTTAAACCTCACTAACTTTTACGATTGGCTTGTTATGCAAAGGTTTTTGTATATGAAAGAACTTGAACTTCTTTTTTTAACATTTATTTTTTTGATGTGATTTCACTTCTTTTTTCAAAGATTCTTTTTATCAGGAAAAGTGGGTGGAATAAACGCCCAATGATAGCCTCATAAGGAAAATTAAGTTTTTAATTTATAACTTTTGTATACATTAGGGTGGTCCTTATAAAGGCCATTGTCTTATTTTGAATGACGCACCCCCTTATTTGTTCTAAATAATTAAAAAAAAAATTCCTGTAAAATTTTAGCTCATTATATTAACGTGAACCTGGCCCCCAAGGCGTCTGAAGTTTTATATGGGAAATCCCATGTATTTTTGTAAATCCAAATTTAAAAAATCTTAACTTTGGTAATAATTGATAAAAAAATTTAATTTTGAAACACATGTAGTCATTTTTGTCATATTTATAAAAATGTATCTGAACGAAATTTAGAACAGTTATTTCCCTACTTAAAGCCATTTAAACAAAAACATTTTTTTTATTTAATTTTAATTTTAATAAACGTTGTAAACTTTTTTTTTAATACATTTTTTTAAACATGACGAATGTTACTACATGTGTACAGATATTCAATTTTCTTTATCAATCATTACTAAAGTTATGAATTTTTAAATTTTGATGTACAAAAAATACATGGGATTTCCCATTTAAAACTTTAGACATCTTGGGGGCCGGGTTAACGTTAATAAAATGAGCTTAAGTTTTACAGGAATTTTTTTTTAAATTATTAAGAACAAATAAGGGGGGGTGCGTCATTCAAATTAAGGATAGATAGATAAGGACCACCCTATTTTTTCTTTGTATACACCTGAAAACCAAATTTTATAATTCTGCACCAATCGGTAGTGCTCTCAATATAATATTAATTCTGCAAAAATGGGTGGTTGCCACACCCACTGAATGTTAAATCTCAAATTTTTAATTTTCACTTTGCTTGCATGTGTCAAGTCCAATCGCTCTACCAAATTTCATCATTCTTCGACGATCAGAATTTCTCCGCATATATGATATCAATTATGAGAAAATGAGCGGGTACCACGCCCCTGAAAGCATAATTTCAAATTTTCCAATATCTCCTATGTATTGACCACATGATCTACCAGTCTACCAAATTTTATCATTCTGCAACAATCCGAAGTTCTCTTTATAATTAATATAAATTCTGGGAAAATGGGCGGGTGCCACGTCCCTTATTGGAAAAACTCAAATTTTCCATTTTTGTTTATGTACTTATTAGAAGACCAACAGTTTTTCCAAATTGGATCATTCTCCGACAATCTGAAGTGATCCTCATAATTAAAATCAATTCTGAGCAAACGGGCGGACGCCACGCCCTCTGAATGTAAAATATCAAATTTTAAAATGTTGCCTTTGTTTGCACTTCAAGCCCTACCCGTCTACAAAATTTAACCATTCTACGTCAATCACAAGTGATCCTTATAATAGATATCAATACTCCGAAAATGGGCGGATGCCACGCCCGCCTCCTGAATGGAAACTTTTATATTTGAAAATGTTGCCTTTGCTTTCACTACAATTCCTACCGCTCTACCAAATTTCATCATTCTGCAATAGTCAGATGTTCTCCAAATGATTTATATAAATTCTATGAAAATGGGCGGGTACCACGCCCCCTGAATGGAAAATCTTAAATTTTCGATTTTTTCCTTTGTATTCACTACAAGGCCTGCCGTTATTCCAAATTTCATGATTCTCCGATGTCGGGAAATGTTCCATATATTTGATGATCTGTAAGTGATTTTTGCAGTCGTATATCTAACCACTAATGCTAAGGAATTAAAATTTGGTGAGTTTCCTAAACCTGGTGAGCTTCGCAAATGCTGCTAGTTTGAAGTTTCTGACTTTATGGGTACTTAAGTTAGAGGGGGGTCGAAAATCGCCTGAGTTTGATCTTGTAAAAAGGGTGTACTGCCACAACTTGGCTGGACACTACCCCGTTAATCGAATGTTTATGCCGTAAGAAAAAATTATTGACCAAAAAAAATTTGATCCGAGCTCATTAACCCGTGCCTCTAAGTTCATACTTTTCCCATACAAAGGACAATGGGCATTTTGGTCAACCTATTGCCCACCAATAAGATATAGGTATCATTGGAAAGCTTAGCCGTAGAAAATCATTTTTTTTATGGACACAATGCTGATGTAAACCCACTATTGAGATATGCAACGTTGGAAAGCATAATTTTTGAATATGAACATATGAACATTACAAAATATAAAACAATTCGCATATGTTTATTCGAATTTGCTAAGTGTTTTTCTTATTTATTTTAGTCACTTATTTTAGCCAAATCCCATTGTTTAGGACAAAAAAATACTCGTACATTCGTACACTCCATGTCCATAGTGCCTTATCATTTTCATAGGCCTCGTTTCTGTGCACGAGGTTAGGTAAATAAGGTGCCATATATTTTTGCCAATTCTCCTTTGTATGGGAATTTTACACTTTTCACATTTTATATTTTTGCTCTCGAACAGTAAAAGTTATTCTAATTTTTTTTTGTGAAGTCTGATTATTGGTCCTTAAAAAAAACTGCATTTAAAAATGTATTAAAAAAATTTAAATTATAATTTATTTCGATTTTTAAAATAATTAAATACTTTAATATTGTATACCTTTTCTCTCTCTTATTTATTCTCCCTCGAACTTCAGCAGTTTTTGCTGTTTTTTTTTATTAAATATCATTAATTAATAAGAATGAATGAATAAAAACAAATTAGAAAAAATGAGTCTGGGGTCTAGTAACTTCCCATTGGTGCACTTTAAAACCATATACAATGTACATATTTACCTAAGTGGTGGGTGGTAGAGTATATATTATATAGCTATATAGGTTATTCTAATTATATATTTTATAGTGTTATAACTTTGGGTTTTTGCATTTTCAGTATATAGGTAGCTGGTAGGTATAGATAAGATATAGAGATACAAGGCAAAATGTGACATCACCCATATTTTGTACTTTAGCTATTTATAATAGTAAAATTTTAATATTTTTTTTTTTGTAAATATGTAGCTTACAAAATTCTAAGAATCTTAATTAAAAACTTTTTTTCCTATCTCTTCTCGGTATGGAGGTATTAACTATTTAAGCCAATTATTTCAAAACAGACTATTGGTTAAAAAAAATACCAAAATCAGGGGAGTGCACTTAAAAAAATAACATGGTTTCATATGCAAAATTTCGATCTTGAAGCGATTTTAAGTCTAAGAATTTTTCGAATTAAAACATTTTTGAAAGGTTTTTTTCTTGCATTATTTCGATTTTTAGCTTTTTAAAGGGTGGTTTTAAAACACAACATTTAGATGGTATAGGTACACTGAGGGAAAAAATGCTTTCTAAAGTTAAATACGAGCGTATTTGATCTAAAGTTTTTTAAATGAAGTGGAGCATTTTCATTTTTACGTTGAAACAATCTTAATTTGAATATGCGACGTAATTATAAGATATTCAACCTAGTTTGAAAGTAAAACGTGTTTATTTATACATCGAAATCAACTTTTGTGCATGTACATTTCGTTCAACGTTGTTGTAAAGTGAAACGTATCATTTTCAAATTGATATCCACATTTAAAGTGCGCTCAACCTTGTTTCAAAGTGAAACGTATTCATTTTTACATTGAAATCCACATTTTACTTTGTGATCCACTTTTATGGCATTTTAAGTGCCATCAACGTAGTTTCAAAGTGTTGCATAATTAAGTAAACCTGAATTTGTTTGTATTTGTTAGCTTAATATAAAGAGTTTCGAGAGCGCGTTGTTGTTTTTCGAAGTAGCGCCCTTACATTTGTGAACAAATTAAACGCGCACTCAAAATTCACTTTCATATTATCGAAAAACAATATTTAATTACTTTTCCTATATTTATTACTATGAAATACTCATAAAGCATCAAACGATTCACTTAAGTCGTCACAAATAAATGATTCACCACAAAAATGAAATACGTCGATCATGAATATACATTTGTCTTTGTCTTACATAAATGTAAACAAAGAAGCTTGGCGTGGGTAGCCATTTTGAATCAATACCTAACCAAGCGAAGTTCAATCTACGTTGATTCGAAGTAGATAAATGTTGTTTTAAAAGATGGATGAATTTGATTTACCTATGATTCCACTAAATCAACATGTAAACGTAGTAAAATCTAGTTCGTTTTTAAGTATGAAATCATTTTGAAATAAAGTCGCTCCACTTTGATTTAAGAATTTTCGGCGTTGGCGCCAAATCGTTCCGAAAAATATTAGAATCAAAGTTTTTTGCTTTGATTTTACGTTGTTTTTTTCTCTGTGAGCCAACTCCCATTGTTTAGGACAAAACAAAAATATTCGTACGTTGGCACACTCCATAGTACCTAATCATTTTCATAGGTCTCGTTCCTGGGCACTATGTAGACGGTCCCATATATTTTTGCCCATTCTCCAATTCAAACATTTCCCACAAAGCGTCACCTAATTTTGTTATTGTTTATGAATTATAAATAATTATCACATAAATTCAATTATTTTATTTAAATAAAATAAAGAAAACAAACTTAAAATGAATAAAATAAATGTATGGCTGCCCTTACATATATCTATCATCGAAGCAAAACCATGCTTTCAAAAATTAGCATAGGTAGGTATATATAAAACAAAACTAAATAGCTGAAATCTATAAGATGATTGAAGAAGAAATGTTATTTAGTGGTTTTAATGAGAAAAATGTAAAATGAATTTCGATGGAAAACTTTAAAGCAAATTTTGTACAAGGATCGAAAGATGTTAGAAATTGGAATCAAAGAAACAAAAGGAACTTATTGAATACTAGTTCAGATTGTTTCAATTAGACTTAGAAGAAGACCTAGAACTAGAAATTCAAAACACAGACATTCCGCCCTTCGAAGAATGATTTTCACCTATTTCATGTACATCATATGTATAGGTACCGGAAAAAATTATAGTCCTTTATGTGTAAGTATGACTATGTTTTCAGTACAATGGGAACATACATATTGCCGAAAATGCTATAATAAAATAATTTCTCATCGAAACCAAAAATAGGAGGAGTCCATACAAATACATATTTATGGTAAAATAGTGCTTTTTCGAGGGGAAGTGAAAAGTGTGGGACTCTACCATACAACTTGGTACAAATGTTAAGAAAGTCACTACTCACGAGAATCAAAGAATCAAAAGAGTATACAAAATATTTAAAAGGTTCACGGAGTAGCTTTTTTTCACAAATGTTATGGTACAGCTCCACACTTTTCACTTCCCCTCAAAAAAGCACCCTTTAACCATAGATATTTGTATGGACTCTTTTTATGTTTGGTTTCTATGAGAAATGGAATATTTACACTAAGTTTCATCAATGGACCATTATTCTTAAGGGTTTTGGCATATATATCTATATTCATTTATCATACTGAAAATATGGTCAGTTATAACAAGGTCTATATTTTTTTTTCGTTTGTCGTATCGTCTTAGTTTAAATTCCTTTGGGTTCACCATTAAAAAGTACCTTGAAATCATGTGCCATATGAATAGATTGTACCAAAGTAATTTTTTCCGGTTGATGCACAACATCTTCCTCCCTTTCCTTATAGACTTTTTTTTTTGATTCTTCATTCTTATGGTAAATTAACAGTATTTACCAACTTTTATGAGGGTATGAATTATTTTTTGTTTTGTTCCAAGGATTTTGTGTACTATTTTACCTTTACTATTTGTATTATTGCTTAAAATATATAAAACTCGCAAAATAAATTTAATTTCAAACACATATCACACATTTTTCTTTGTTTACTTCAAAACCACAGGACCGGCCATTTTCAATTTCTGGCAACCTGAACAGTATAATACATTAAAAAATAATACTGTGGTTACACTTACAGTTTAGTACAGTAAAGCTAGTCAAACAACAGACTTTTTGTATTTTGTGCAACGAAATACAGATGTACTTATTTTTTTATATCTGAATTACAAAACTCTTTTTTTTTTTATTTGGAATTCTTATGGTAATAATATCGTAATGCTATAGATTTCATTACAACGTAGATAGCTTTCTTTTTAAAAACGAATATCTTTAATGTTCGCTCTTTAACGCAAGTAAATACAAACAATATTTAACAATATTAACGAAATAAATGATACACATATAGACTATTTATTTGTCTAAAAAGCTTCTTAATGGGCACATTTATATTATAACAGATAACTGTTCAAGAACAATTTTAAATATAACTCACACTAATATATAAACACAATCTTTTTTTGTGTTCATATAAAATGTATATTCAAACTCTCACGGGAAAAAATCGCCTAACTTAGGTGACACAAATTTATAGGATATCGATAAATTCCAAAAGTGCCATCGCATAAAAACTGTTTGTATACATATATATGTTTACACTCATCAATATCAAATTGCTGCTAAAGGTCTCGCTCTTTTTATAGTTATTTTCGCAAACATTTCATATTTCCCACGATTTTAATTAAGAAAAATGTTTAACTTATGCTTTTAGAGTTACCAACTTGAGATAATGATTGTGTCCCACTTTAACTTTTTTTTTTTAAATGTATACAATTTGTATACAATTCAAGGCTTCTTCGACTTTCGTAAGAAACTACATTTAAATTAAGATAGTTTTTAGTAAGACTGTGGACCGCAAATTGACGTTAAGCGCTAAATTAACCCATACATTTTTCGTTCAAGTATTTATCTCTAAAATTTTTACAGGAAATTTACTAATTTTTGTCTAGCCCTCTCCTTAAAGTCATCATAGTAATATAAAAATTCTTTGAAAAATTTCGGTGAAATTGCCAGTTGAAATTTCTATAGAAAATAATACACGTAATCTTCACACACATAGTTGTTTACTCAAAAATTCGTTAACTGTACAAATTTACGAAAAACTTGGCATATATTATTTTAAGTACCGTAAGGGCTATCGAACAAAATTATTTCCAATTTTGTAAGCCCCGTTAAAATAGAAGTAAATGCCCAAAAACAACAATATTTATTGTTATTTTCTATCGTTTCGTTAAATGAAAAATGAACGCAGAAAAATTAACTCAAAAAATAACGGTACCTGTCATACAACCAATATACAAAAAATTGATTCATTTCAAAAACGGCTCTAACGATTTTCAAAAAAAAAAAATTACGAGGTACTAAAATGAATATTTTGGCCGAAAAAAAAAATTTTATAACTGTTAACGGTAACATACAACCGATTTTATGGTTTTCAAATTTCTCGTTAACTACTACACCGATTTCAACCAAAATTTTTATACAAAAGGTCACATACAATTTTAGCAATTTTGCTTATAAAAAATTTCGATAGAATAATTTTTGGATTTTTAAAGAATTATTGAAATTTTTTTTTGAGACGAGAATTTTAAAAGTCTCATCTCGGTCTCGTTTAGATTGAAAACTCTCCTTTTTCGCTAGAAAATTAAAATTTGTAATCATTCAAGTCACTAAAACAAATATACATATGTACATGTGAACAATCCAAAAATTAACTTCTCCAAAAACTTTAACGTTAAAACTGGCTCAGTGCTGCCACTGAGAAATTTAAAAAAACATTACAAAAAACATTCAGCCCTATCGAGGTATCCGTTGGGAAAAAGTTCCGAAACGATAGTCCGTTCCGATCGGAACCTAGATTTCGTTCGAGGTATCCACTTCGGAAGAAAAAAGATAAAGCATACAATCGCATTCATTTGACACACTCGTCCGGATTAGTTCAATAAGTAAAAATCTTTGTGATGTTTAAAAGTTTATAAATTGGTCCACAAAAATGGAAAGTGTTGCTTTATTATCTATTTGTTGTTTCAACTAACCTCTCTTGCTGAGTCGTCTTCGTTGTGTATTGCACTAAAGAAACAAAATTATATTTATTTATATTTTTTTGCTTACTTTTCTTAAAATATTCCGCAACTATTTTCTGTCGGAGAATTTCGGAAGAAATTTAACGCACTACTGTCAAAAATTCTGGACTGAACGCAATAAATACATTTATCGGAAGATTGTCCGATCTGTCAATCGGAACAGATACCTCGGTAGAAAATTCTCCGATTTCGAATAGATCGGAAAAAAGATTTCTCCGAACGGATGCCTCGAAAGCGCTGATTATTTAAGCTGAAAAACACTATAAATTTTTTAGTTGGAAA
This sequence comes from Melangyna quadrimaculata, assembly GCA_949320155.1. Classification (NCBI taxonomy): domain Eukaryota; kingdom Metazoa; phylum Arthropoda; class Insecta; order Diptera; family Syrphidae; genus Melangyna; species Melangyna quadrimaculata. The sequence continues at coordinate 231,204,507 of OX439483.1, read as the reverse complement.
ATAGTAAAAACGAAAAAAAAAGATATCTTAAAAAAAAACTTGAGTAGATAAATGGTCTGTTCCACACCTTGACCAAAACTGTCAATTGTCAACAATTGTCACCAATTGTCAATAATTGTTTCCCAAATGCTGTTCCACACCTCACAAATTTGGTAGTTTTGGGCAGAAGAGCGCTCATGAGAGAGTAAAACAATATGCCCTCCTGACGAATTCTGCCCAAGAAATTTCTTTGGGCAGAAATTGTTGGTCTGTCAAATGCCAGGTTGAGGTACGTTGTATAAATAATTTACTTTTGTAGAGTCATCGGCTCAGTTTGCTTTGCGTATACCGATTAAATTATTAATTTTTCTAAAAATTAAGAGAAATTAATAACAAGATTTAAACGAAATTTCTATTATTTGGAGAAATCAATAACTAAAGAAAACAAATTTCTTATTATTAGAAAAAAAAAAAATAATAAGAAACAAATATTTTTGTAATTATTCAGAAGATCAGTAATTTGAGAAAAAAATATTTATTATTATTCAGAAAATTAGTAACTTAAGAGATAATGGCGCAAAATTTTAAATATTGCTCGTTTAAGGAATAAAACCGACTCTAGTTAACGTAGTCGTTTAGTTGTGAACCCTTGTCTAGCTATTTCTTAATTTTAAACACGTTAAACAACTCTTCTAACTAAAGTGGACTACGCAACGTAACGTAAGAAAATTGATGTTGAACAGGCAAACATTTGACAGATGAAGAGAAGAGACAGCTATAAAACAATAAAAAATGTTCAAATTAAACAAACAACTTTTTTGTTCAAGTATTTATCTCTAAAATTTTTGTTCAAACATTTTTTTTTAATTAACACAAAAATATGGGTGTACAATATTAAAGTTGTTCACAAAATCGAAAAAATAAAACAAAGGAATTTATTTTCTGATTTTTTGTGATAAACAAAATTTTAATTTTTATTGCGAAATTAGTTTAAAAAAAAAAAATTACAATGACCCTAGTGCACAAACTAATTTCAATATTTGGAAGTAAATGCATAGGAAGGTTGGTGCATGGAGCTTATTTACAGGAAATTTACTAATTTTTGTCTAGCCCTCTCCTTAAAGTCATCATAGTAATATAAATATTCTTTGAAAAATTTCGGTGAAATTGCCAGTTGAAATTTCTATAGAAAATAATACACGTAATCTTCACACACATAGTTGTTTACTCAAAAATTCGTTAACTGTACAAATTTACGAAAAACTTGGCATTTATTATTTTAAGTACCGTAAGGGCTATCGAACAAAATTATTTCCAATTTTGTAAGCCCCGTTAAAATAGAAGTAAATGCCCAAAAACAACAATATTTATTGTTATTTTCTATCGTTTCGTTAAATGAAAAATGAGCGCAGAAAAATTAGCTCAAAAAATAACGGTACCTGTCATACAACCAATATACAAAAAATTGATTTATTTCAAAAACGGCTCTAACGATTTTCAAAAAAAAAAAATTACGAAGTACTAAAATTACGAAAATGAATATTTTGGCCGAAAAAAAAAATTTATAACGGTTAACGGTAACATACAACCGATTTTTTGGTTTCCAAATTTCTCGTTAAGTACTACACCGATTTCAACCAAAATTTGTATACAAAAGGTCACATACAATTTTAGCAATTTTGCATATAAAAAATTTCGATAGAATAATTTTTGGATTTTTAAAAATATATTGAAATTTTTTTTTGAGACGAGAATTTTAAAAGTCTCATCTCGGTCTCGTTTAGATTGAAAACTCTCCTTTTTCGCTAGAAAATTAAAATTTGTAATCATTCAAGTCACTAAAACAAATATACATATGTACATGTGAACAATCCAAAAATTAACTTCTCCAAAATCTTTAACGTTAAAACTGGCTCAGTGCTGCCACTGAGAAATTTAAAAAAACATTCAGCCCTATCGAGGTATCCGTTGGGAAAAAGTTCCGAAACGATAGTTCGGAAGAAAAAAGATAAAGCATACAATCGCATTCATTTGACACACTCGTCCGGATTAGTTCAATAAGTAAAAATCTTTGTGATGTTTAAAAGTTTATAAATTGGTCCACAAAAATGGAAAGTGTTGCTTTATTATCTATTTGTTGTTTCAACTAACCTCTCTTGCTGAGTCGTCTTCGTTGTGTATTGCACTAAAGAAACAAAATTATATTTATTTATATTTTTTTGCTTACTTTTCTTAAAATATTCCGCAACTATTTTCTGTCGGAGAATTTCGGAAGAAATTTAACGCACTACTGTCAAAAATTCTGGACTGAACGCAATTCATCGCTATGCGATGATACATTTATCGGAAGATTGTCCGATCTGTCAATCGGAACAGATACCTCGGTAGAAAATTCTCCGATTTCGAATAGATCGGAAAAAAGATTTCTCCGAACGGATGCCTCGAAAGCGCTGATTATTTAAGCTGAAAAACACTATAAATTTTTTAGTTGGAAAATAGTAAAAACGAAAAAAAAAGATATCTTAAAAAAAAACTTGAGTAGATAAATGGTCTGTTCCACACCTTGACCAAAACTGTCAATTGTCAACAATTGTCACCAATTGTCAATAATTGTTTCCCAAATGCTGTTCCACACCTCACAAATTTGGTAGTTTTGGGCAGAAGAGCGCTCATGAGAGAGTAAAACAATATGCCCTCCTGACGAATTCTGCCCAAGAAATTTCTTTGGGCAGAAATTGTTGGTCTGTCAAATGCCAGGTTGAGGTACGTTGTATAAATAATTTACTTTTGTAGAGTCATCGGCTCAGTTTGCTTTGCGTATACCGATTAAATTATTAATTTTTCTAAAAATTAAGAGAAATTAATAACAAGATTTAAACGAAATTTCTATTATTTGGAGAAATCAATAACTAAAGAAAACAAATTTCTTATTATTAGAAAAAAAAAATAATAAGAAACAAATATTTTTGTAATTATTCAGAAGATCAGTAATTTGAGAAAAAAATATTTATTATTATTCAGAAAATTAGTAACTTAAGAGATAATGGCGCAAAATTTTAAATATTGCTCGTTTAAGGAATAAAACCGACTCTAGTTAACGTAGTCGTTTAGTTGTGAACCCTTGTCTAGCTATTTCTTAATTTTAAACACGTTAAACAACTCTTCTAACTAAAGTAGACTACGCAACGTAACGTAAGCAAATTGATGTTGAACAGGCAAACATTTGACAGATGAAGAGAAGAGACAGCTATAAAACAATAAAAAATGTTCAAATTAAACAAACAACTTCAGACAAATAATTTTAATATAACAAGGTCCGTGTCGTGAATATATAGATAATGATTGTTTCTTGTTTAAATGTTTAAAAGAAGTCTACTCGCATTATCCCTGATTCTAAAAAAAACTCAAGGGCATGGACAATATTGAGACATCTTTGTACATATATAGGTACCTTCATGTATGTTTGTTGATGTGTATTGTGTGGTTGATGTTTGTGTCCATGTTTTGAAGAAAAAGTGAAAAATTCAATGCCACCTAGCTCTTTTAATACATTAACTTTTCATTTTTAACAAAACTGTAAATATTCAGAAAATAAAATTCCCAAATCATTTTACCAACTACGCCTTTTTGTTGTTATAAACGTATTTTCAAGTGGTAAAAGTATATTTTAAGAAGTTAAACAAGCGATTTGCTGCTTTTAAAGTTAGAAGAGTGGTTTAACGTTAAACTATACTTTATGTCGTTTAAAATTACCAAAGAGCCGGCTCTCGCTTTAAAAAGAGTTTTTAGAGCCAACTACCACTTCAAAAGTGATTTAGATCCGGTTTTAATTCTTTAAAATTTTGCGGCAATATTTCTAATGTATTTAAAAAATCACCGCTCCCCAGCATTTTGGGCAAGCTCTTGTAATTCTAGAATGATAGGGTATTTTCCAAATTAAAAAAAAAAAAAACAGATTGTCATACTTAATTATCTATTTTAAAAAATTAATTATATATATTTTCGGATGATTACTTAGTTTTTGAAAACGAAAAGTCTCGTTCTGAACAATATTTTCAGGAATTAAAGTGCAATATAAAAACAATATATCGAGATTCGAGACCTTGGATCTAGTTAAATAAAACCAAGCTTAATATTCGTTTCATTTTGATTTTTAAATTTTTACAATTTTTCTTGGATCGCAAAGTAGTTCGTCAAAAGTCTTGTCACAGTTTTTCGGAAAAAGGCGCTTTCAAAAAAAAAAAAAGACCGCATTGTAGTATATGTACATAAATAAAAGATTATGTACTTGTGTATGTACCTGTTAAATAAATATTGAAATGAAATTTCATTTTTAAAATGCATTGTTTTCTGTCTACGGTAAATTTCGTTTCAAATAAACGTTCTCGGGGCGCATGCTTCAAAGGCAGTTATATCTCGCTTGACTTTTTTTCCAGCCTTAGTTACCGTACTACTCCGAAGTAAGGAAATTCTATAATTTACTCTAAAAACTTATAGAATTTTTCAGCGACTTTGGTAAAAGTCCGTAATTTTTCGTATGTGTTTAATTCATTACGTAAACTTCAAATGAATTTAACTTTCTTTTATGATCTTCAGTCCCATCCATGAAGCTATACATACGTAAATAACTCCGCTTGGGGTATGTTCTCTTCAGTCGATCAGACAGGCATAAACGAACCTGTTTTCTTGCACAAGAATATTTTTGGTGGCCCGTCTACCAAGCACGCACAGTGGTCCGTTTGTTGAATTATAAAATTATAATTCTGCCTATATTTTTGTATTCGAAATGTGGACTTCAGATTTAAGGCCAGAACATAGATCGAAATGTAAAAATTCAAAAGAAAGCCGTCTCAAAGCCAGAAATCTTGTGAGATATTTGTTTGAAATGTCTTATGATTTGTGCCAGAATATGTAATAAAATATAAAAATGGTTCTATTATATATGTACCAATTTGTTAGAATTAAAATTTATTACAATTGATTTGTGTGATATTGTTTTAATATGGTTTATAATTGATAATATGGCCACGAACGGTTTGCACAAACTTGCTCTCGTAGCTAAAAACTTAAACGTAGCTAGAAATTGACGATTCAATAATATTATGATATCATTAAAAAAAAGTTTTAAAAACAATTTAAAATAAAAATTATTACTATTAATTATTATAATTTTTCTATTTTAATGGCTTAAAAAGCTAGAACTAAAAAACATGCCATGTGATTTGTTTGATAAATACAGATTTATGAAAAAAAAAATCAAATATCATCAGAGCGGTTTCGTAAAATTATTTTTTATACAAGTATAAAATTTCTTAGACATTTTTAAGAAATAAAATCTGGTATACCAACTTTTAGTATTTATTAAAATAGAATTTTACACAAAATAAAATAAATATTTATAAGCCCGTTTTTAAGATATTGAGTTTTCAAAAAAAAAAAAAAATAGTTAATGTATTTTTGAAAATCCAAAAATATTTTTTTTCGAAAATTTGTATATGCACAATTGTTCAAATTGGAAAGGACCTCTAATATAAATTTTGGTTGGATAGGTGTAACCGTTAACGAGAAATTTTGAAACCGAAAAATCGGTTCTATGATAGTTATAAATATTTGTGTTGTATACCAAAATATTTATTACAGTACTAATAGTATCTGGTATTTTTTTTTTTTTTTCAAAATCGTTAGAGCTGTTTTTGAGATAAATCAATTTTTGTATATTTTTTGTATGGCAAGTACCGTTTTTTTTTTGATCAAAATTAATTTTCAATTTCCCCTCTAGGGAATTTCCAAATAATCTTAAGTCCAAAGTTTGAAGAAAGCACTACAGTGGTTTAGGCTGCAGGTCAAGGTACAGGCACACAGAATTGCCGGACCCCCTTTTTTATTATCTCGAGTTCGATTTTTTGCACGAATCCTAAACTAGGCCTATATGCAAGTAAAAAATATCGTAAAATAATGTCTTTACAAAAATAGTTACTTTTTTAAATTGCATCGTTTGATTTAATTTGGTACTTATCTATATCGGAACAATTTTTGTATTTTAGTACAAATTCAGGCACATATCTTAAGACTTTTCAAACCTAAAGGGTTTTCTTTGGAATTTTAAGATTTCGAACTATGTTCAGACCTAGATTGTAAAACTCCCATTCTGAGTACAAAAATATAGGCAATTCCACTGAATTTTGCATCAATAAATGGAAAACTTTACAGTGGGAAAATTATCTCAAACAAATTTCATTTTATCATTGTATACGAGTACATACATATATGATTATTTCTTTGGCAAAAATTTGTTGATCTGCCAATTTATAAAAAAAAAGTTTACATTTATTATTGCTTCATTATGTTTAATTTTTTAAACTAAAAAAACGGGAATATTATCAAACATAAAAACGTTATTTCCATACTAATCCCCTTCAGTTCGTTGGCATTTCTTTTCAAACTGCACTCTTGGAGCATAGAACGCTGGAAACCCTATGCTTAAATAAATTTTAATATATTTATTTGCTGTCTGATTAAACGATTAAAAGAAGGTCAAGTCGGGAGTTCTTTTCTATTATAAGATTTAAAGATATTACTTTTCGGGTTCGTTATTTGTATACCTCTACCATCGAACATGGTAAAGATTATTGTAGAATATCTCCAGTGTAATTATTAAATGGGCTAATGATCGCTATAAGGCCATTCATTTAGTAATCTTAGGTGACGATTGTAGTCAGGGGGTTTCTTTCAAACTATATCCTATACATATATATGAGATCAAGATCTGTTAAATAAGATTAAAAAAGTTTTTTTTGTTTTAATTAGGTGATCCATTCTTTGATAATAGGAATAAGATCGTTTCCAAAAATTTAATTAAAGTATACCTACCATTACCATTTTTGTATTCATGTTTTGAAACCCTCAGATTTATACCGAAGATTTTAAAGGTATATACCCACTTTAGGATCCCCAACTTAATCATACAACACAAACTTACTGACCCTTTCTCGATCGTTAATGGGGAGCTCAATGAAAATTGGTTTGCAGCTCATAATCCCGGATGAAACGAATTAGTTATAAAAGGGTAAAGGGGAGAATGCAACCAACAAACGAAGAAAACAAAACAAAGAAGAATACCAGAATACCAGAATAATATGCCCTCCTGACGAATTCTGCCCAAGAAATTTCTTTGGGCAGAAATTGTTGGTCTGTCAAATGCCAGGTTGAGGTACGTTGTATAAATAATTTACTTTTGTAGAGTCATCGGCTCAGTTTGCTTTGCGTATACCGATTAAATTATTAATTTTTCTAAAAATTAAGAAAAATAATAACAAGATTTAAACGAAATTTCTATTATTTGGAGAAATCAATAACTAAAGAAAACAAATTTCTTATTATTAGAAAAAAAAAATAATAAGAAACAAATATTTTTGTAATTATTCAGAAGATCAGTAATTTGAGAAAAAAATATTTATTATTATTCAGAAAATTAGTAACTTAAGAGATAATGGCGCAAAATTTTAAATATTGCTCGTTTAAGGAATAAAACCGGCTCTAGTTAACGTAGTCGTTTAGTTGTGAACCCTTGTCTAACTATTTCTTAATTTTAAACACGTTAAACAACTCTTCTAACTAAAGTGGGCTACGCAACGTAACGTAAGAAAATTGATGTTGAACAGGCAAACATTTGACAGATGAAGAGAAGAGACAGCTATAAAACAATAAAAAATGTTTTAATTCTTTAAAATTTTGCGGCACTATTTCTAATGTATTTAAAAAATCACCGCTCCCCAGCATTTTGGGCAAGCTCTTGTAATTCTAGAATGATAGGGTATTTTCCAAATTAAAAAAAAAAAAAACAGATTGTCATACTTAATTACCTATTTTAAAAAATTAATATTATATATTTTCGGATGATTACTTAGTTTTTGAAAACGAAAAGTCTCGTTCTGAACAATATTTTCAGGAATTAAAGTGCAATATAAAAACAATATATCGAGATTCGAGACCTTGGATCTAGTTAAATAAAACCAAGCTTAATATTCGTTTCATTTTGATTTTTACAATTTTTCTTGTATCGCAAAGTAGTTCGTCAAAAGTCTTGTCACAGTTTTTCGGAAAAAGGCGCTTTCAAAAAAAAAGACCGCATTGTAGTATATGTACATAAATATAAGATTATGTACTTGTGTATGTGTTTGTGTATGTACCTGTTAAATAAATATTGAAATGAAATTTCATTTTTAAAATGCATTGTTTTCTGTCTACTCTCGGTAAATTTCGTTTCAAATAAACGTTCTCGGGGCGCATGCTTCAAAGGCAGTTAGATCTCGCTTGACTTTTTTTCCAGCCTTAGTTACCGTACTACTCCGAAGTAAGGAAATTCTATAATTTACTCTAAAAATTTATAGAATTTTTCAGCGACTTTGGTAAAAGTCCGTAATTGTTCGTATGTGTTTAATTCATTACGTAAACTTCAAATGAATTTAACTTTCTTTTATGATCTTCAGTCCCATCCATGAAGCTATACATACGTAAATAACTCCGCTTGGGGTATGTTCTCTTCAGTCGATCAGACAGGCATAAACGTACCTGTTTTCTTGCACAAGAATATTTTTGGTGGCCCGTCTACCAAGCACGCACAGTGGTCCGTTTGTTGAATTATAAAATTATAATTCTGCCTATATTTTTGTATTCGAAATGTGGACTTCAGATTTAAGGCCAGAACATAGATCGAAATGTAAAAATTCAAAAGAAAGCCGTCTCAAAGCCAGAAATCTTGTGAGATATTTGTTTGAAATGTCTTATGATTTGTGCCAGAATATGTAATAAAATATAAAAATGGTTCTATTATATATGTACCAATTTGTTAGAATTAAAATTTATTAAAATTGATTTGTGTGATATTGTTTTAATATGGTTTATAATTGATAATATGGCCACGAACGGTTTGCACAAACTTGCTCTCGTAGCTAAAAACTTAAACGTAGCTAGAAATTGACGATTCAATAATATTATGATATCATTAAAAAAAAGTTTTAAAAACAATTTAAAATAAAAATTATTACTATTAATTATTATAATTTTTCTATTTTAATGGCTTAAAAAGCTAGAACTAAAAAACATGCCATGTGATTTGTTTGATAAATACAGATTTATGAAAAAAAAAATCAAATATCATCAGAGCGGTTTCGTAAAATTATTTTTTATACAAGTATAAAATTTCTTAGACATTTTTAAGAAATAAAATCTGGTATAACAACTTTTAGTATTTATTAAAATAGAATTTTACACAAAATAAAATAAATATTCATAGGCCCGTTTTTAAGATATTGAGTTTTCAAAAAAAAAAACAAATAGTTAATATTTTTTTGAAAATCCAAAAATATTTTTTTTCGAAAATTTGTATATGCACAATTGTTCAAATTGGAAAGGACCTCTAATATAAATTTTGGTTGGATAGGTGTAACCGTTAACGAGAAATTTTGAAACCGAAAAATCGGTTCTATGATAGTTATAAATATTTGTGTTCTATACCAAAATATTTATTACAGTACTAATAGTATCTGGTATTTTTTTTTTTTTTTCAAAATCGTTAGAGCTGTTTTTGAGATAAATCAATTTTTTGTATGGCAAGTACCGTTTTTTTTTTTTGATCAAAATTAATTTTCAATTTCCCCTCTAGGGAATTTCCAAATAATCTTAAGTCCAAAGTTTGAAGAAAGCACTACAGTGGTTTAGGCTGCAGGTCAAGGTACAGGCACACAGAATTGCCGGACCCACTTTTTTTTTGCGTTCTCTATCATCGTGCTGTTAGGGAAAATTATTATCTCGAGTTCGATTTTTTGCACGAATCCTAAACTAGGCCTATATGCAAGTAAAAAATATCGTAAAATAATGTCTTTACAAAAATAGTTACTTTTTTAAATTGCATCGTTTGATTTAATTTGGTACTTATCTATATCGGAACAATGAGTACAAACATATAGGCAATTCCACTGAATTTTGCATCAATAAATGGAAAACTTTACAGTGGGAAAATTATCTCAAACAAATTTCATTTTATCATTGTATACGAGTACATACATATATGATTATTTCTTTGGCAAACATTTGTTGATCTGCCAATTTATAAAAAAAAAGTTTACATTTATTATTGCTTCATTATGTTTAATTTTTTAAACTAAAAAAACGGGAATATTATCAAACATAAAAACGTTATTTCCATACTAATCCCCTTCAGTTCGTTGGCATTTCTTTTCAAACTGCACTCTTGGAGCATAGAACGCTGGAAACCCTATGCTTAAATAAATTTTAATATATTTATTTGCTGTCTGATTAAACGATTAAAAGAAGGTCAAGTCGGGAGTTCTTTTCTATTATAAGATTTAAAGATATTACTTTTCGGGTTCGTTATTTGTATACCTCTACCATCGAACATGGTAAAGATTATTGTAGAATATCTCCAGTGTAATTATTGAATGGGCTAATGATCGCTATAAGGCCATTCATTTAGTAATCTTAGGTGACGATTGTAGTCAGGGGGTTTCTTTCAAACTATATCCTATACATATATATGAGATCAAGATCTGTTAAATAAGATTAAAAAAGTTTTTTTTGTTTTAATTAGGTGATCCATTCTTTGATAATAGGAATAAGATCGTTTCCAAAAATTTAATTAAAGTATACCTACCATTACCATTTTTGTATTCATGTTTTGAAACCCTCAGATTTATACCGAAGATTTTAAAGGTATATACCCACTTTAGGATCCCCAACTTAATCATACAACACAAACTTACTGACCCTTTCTCGATCGTTAATGGGGAGCTCAATGAAAATTGGTTTGCAGCTCATAATCCCGGATGAAACGAATTAGTTATAAAAGGGTAAAGGGGAGAATGCAACCAACAAACGAAGAAAACAAAACAAAGAAGAATACCAGAATACCAGAATAATATGCCCTCCTGACGAATTCTGCCCAAGAAATTTCTTTGGGCAGAAATTGTTGGTCTGTCAAATGCCAGGTTGAGGTACGTTGTATAAATAATTTACTTTTAATTTTTCTAATTTTTTTAATTTTTCTAAAAATTAAGAGAAATTAATAACAAGATTTAAACGAAATTTCTATTATTTGGAGAAATCAATAACTAAAGAAAACAAATTTCTTATTATTAGAAAAAAAAAAAAAATAATAAGAAACAAATATTTTTGTAATTATTCAGAAGATCAGTAATTTGAGAAAAAAATATTTATTATTATTCAGAAAATTATTAACTTAAGAGATAATGGCGCAAAATTTTAAATATTGCTCGTTTAAGGAATAAAACCGGCTCTAGTTAACGTAGTAGTTTAGTTGTGAACCCTTGTCTAACTATTTCTTAATTTTAAACACGTTAAACAACTCTTCTAACTAAAGTGGACTACGCAACGTAACGTAAGAAAATTGATGTTGAACAGGCAAACATTTGACAGATGAAGAGAAGAGACAGCTATAAAACAATAAAAAATGTTCAAATTAAACAAACAACTTCAGACAAATAATTTTAATATAACAAGGTCCGTGTCGTGAATATATAGATTATGATTGTTTCTTGTTTAAATGTTTAAAAGAAGTCTACTCGCATTATCCCTGATTCTAAAAAAAACTCAAGGGCATGGACAATATTGAGACATCTTTGTACATATATAGGTACCTTCATGTATGTTTGTTGATGTGTATTGTGTGGTTGATGTTTGTGTCCATGTTTTGAAGAAAAAGTGAAAAATTCAATGCCACCTAGCTCTTTTAATACATTACCTTTTCATTTTTAACAAAACTGTAAATATTCAGAAAATAAAATTCCCAAATCATTTTACCAACTACGCCTTTTTGTTGTTATAAACGTATTTTCAAGTGGTAAAAGTATATTTTAAGAAGTTAATCAAGCGAGTTGCTGTTTTTAAAGTTAAAAGAGTGGTTTAACGTTTATTTAGATCCGGTTTTAATTCTTTAAAATTTTGCGGCAATATTTCTAATGTATTTAAAAAATCACCGCTCCCCAGCATTTTGGGCAAGCTCTTGTAATTCTAGAATGATAGGGTATTTTCCAAATTAAAAAAAAAACTCAATTATCTATTTTAAAAAATTAATATTATATATTTTCGGATGATTACTTAGTTTTTGAAAACGAAAAGTCTCGTTCTGAACGATATTTTCAGGAATTAAAGTGCAATATAAAAACAATATATCGAGATTCGAGACCTTGGATCTAGTTAAATAAAACCAAGCTTAATATTCGTTTCATTTTGATTTTTAAATTTTTACAATTTTTCTTGGATCGCAAAGTAGTTCGTCTAAAGTCTTGTCACAGTTTTTCGGAAAAAGGCGCTTTCAAAAAAAAAAAAGACCGCATTGTAGTATATGTACATAAATATAAGATTATGTACTTGTGTATGTGTTTGTGTATGTACCTGTTAAATAAATATTGAAATGAAATTTCATTTTTAAAATGCATTGTTTTCTGTCTACTCTCGGTAAATTTCGTTTCAAATAAACGTTCTCGGGGCGCATACTTCAAAGGCAGTTAGATCTCGCTTGACTTTTTTTCCAGCCTTAGTTACCGTTCTACTCCGAAGTAAGGAAATTCTATAATTTACTCTAAAAACTTATAGAATTTTTCAGCGACTTTGGTAAAAGTCCGTAATTTTTCGTATGTGTTTAATTCATTACGTAAACTTCAAATGAATTTAACTTTCTTTTATGATCTTCAGTCCCATCCATGAAGCTATACATACGTAAATAACTCCGCTTGGGGTATGTTCTCTTCAGTCGATCAGACAGGCATAAACGTACCTGTTTTCTTGCACAAGAATATTTTTGGTGGCCCGTCTACCAAGCACGCACAGTGGTCCGTTTGTTGAATTATAAAATTATAATTCTGCCTATATTTTTGTATTCGAAATGTGGACTTCAGATTTAAGGCCAGAACATAGATCGAAATGTAAAAATTCAAAAGAAAGCCGTCTCAAAGCCAGAAATCTTGTGAGATATTTGTTTGAAATGTCTTATGATTTGTGCCAGAATATGTAATAAAATATAAAAATGGTTCTATTATATATGTACCAATTTGTTAGAATTAAAATTTATTAAAATTGATTTGTGTGATATTGTTTTAATATGGTTTATAATTGATAATATGGCCACGAACGGTTTGCACAAACTTGCTCTCGTAGCTAAAATCTTAAACGTAGCTAGAAATTGACGATTCAATAATATTATGATATCATTAAAAAAAAGTTTTAAAAACAATTTAAAATAAAAATTATTACTATTAATTATTATAATTTTTCTATTTTAATGGCTTAAAAAGCTAGAACTAAAAAAATATGCCATGTGATTTGTTTGATAAATACAGATTTATGAAAAAAAAAATCAAATATCATCAGAGCGGTTTCGTAAAATTATTTTTTATACAAGTATAAAATTTCTTAGACATTTTTAAGAAATAAAATCTGGTATACCAACTTTTAGTATTTATTAAAATAGAATTTTACACAAAATAAAATAAATATTCATAGGCCCGTTTTTAAGATATTGAGTTTTCAAAAAAAAAAAAAATAGTTAATATTTTTTTGAAAATCCAAAAATATTTTTTTTCGAAAATTTGTATATGCACAATTGTTCAAATTGGAAAGGACCTCTAATATAAATTTTGGTTGGATAGGTGTAACCGTTAACGAGAAATTTTGAAACCGAAAAATCGGTTCTATGATAGTTATAAATATTTGTGTTCTATACCAAAATATTTATTACAGTACTAATAGTATCTGGTATTTTTTTTTTTTTTCAAAATCGTTAGAGCTGTTTTTGAGATAAATCAATTTTTGTATATTTTTTGTATGGCAGGTACCGTTTTTTTTTGATCAAAATTAATTTTCAATTTCCCCTCTAGGGAATTTCCAAATAATCTTAAGTCCAAAGTTTGAAGAAAGCACTACAGTGGTTTAGGCTGCAGGTCAAGGTACAGGCACACAGAATTGCCGGACCCACTTTTTTTTTGGGTTCCCTATCATCGTGCTGTTAGGGAAAATTATTATCTCGAGTTCGATTTTTTGCACGAATCCTAAACTAGGCCTATATGCAAGTAAAAAATATCGTAAAATAATGTCTTTACAAAAATAGTTACTTTTTTAAATTGCATCGTTTGATTTAATTTGGTACTTATCTATATCGGAACAATTTTTGTATTTTAGTACAAATTCAGGCACATATCTTAAGACGTTTCAAACATAAAGGGTTTTCTTTGGAATTTTAAGATTTCGAACTATGTTCAGACCTAGATTGTAAAACTCCCATTCTGAGTACAAACATATAGGCAATTCCACTGAATTTTGCATCAATAAATGGAAAACTTTACAGTGGGAAAATTATCTCAAACAAATTTCATTTTATCATTGTATACAAGTACATACATATATGATTATTTCTTTGGCAAACATTTGTTGATCTGCCAATTTATAAAAAAAAAGTTTATATTTATTATTGCTTCATTATGTTTAATTTTTTAAACTAAAAAAACGGGAATATTATCAAACATAAAAACGTTATTTCCAAACTAATCCCCTTCAGTTCGTTGGCATTTCTTTTCAAACTGCACTCTTGGAGCATAGAACGCTGGAAACCCTATGCTTAAATAAATTTTAATATATTTAATCTGCTGTCTGATTAAACGATTAAGAGAAGGTCAAGTCGGGAGTTCTTTTCTATTATAAGATTTAAAGATATTACTTTTCGGGTTCGTTATTTGTATACCTCTACCATCGAACATGGTAAAGATTATTGTAGAATATCTCCAGTGTAATTATTGAATGGGCTAATGATCGCTATAAGGCCATTCATTTAGTAATCTTAGGTGACGATTGTAGTCAGGGGGTTTCTTTCAAACTATATCCTATATGTACATATATATGAGATCAAGATCTGTTAAATAAGATTAAAAAAGTTTTTTTTTGTTTTAATTAGGTGATCCATTCTTTGATAATAGGAATAAGATCGTTTCCAAAAATTTAATTAAAGTATACCTACCATTACCATTTTTGTATTCATGTTTTGAAACCCTCAGATTTATACCGAAGATTTTAAAGGTATATACCCACTTTAGGATCCCCAACTTAATCATACAACACAAACTTACTGACCCTTTCTCGATCGTTAATGGGGAGCTCAATGAAAATTGGTTTGCAGCTCATAATCCCGTATGAAACGAATTAGTTATAAAAGGGTAAAGGGGAGAATGCAACCAACAAACGAAGAAAACAAAACAAAGAAGAATACCAGAATACCAGAATAATATGCCCTCCTGACGAATTCTGTCCAAGAAATTTCTTTGGGCAGAAATTGTTGGTCTGTCAAATGTCAGGTTGAGGTACAATGTATAAATAATTTACTTTTGTAGAGTCATCGGCTCAGTTTGCTTTGCGTATACCGATTAAATTATTAATTTTTCTAAAAATTAAGAAAAATAATAACAAGACTTAAACGAAATTTCTATTATTTGGAGAAATCAATAACTAAAGAAAACAAATTGCTTATTATTAGAAAAAAAAAATAATAAGAAACAAATATTTTTGTAATTATTCAGAAGATCAGTAATTTGAGAAAAAAATATTTATTATTATTCAGAAAATTAGTAACTTAAGAGATAATGGCGCAAAATTTTAAATATTGCTCGTTTAAGGAATAAAACCGGCTCTAGTTAACGTAGTCGTTTAGTTGTGAACCCTTGTCTAACTATTTCTTAATTTTAAACACGTTAAACAACTCTTCTAACTAAAGTGGACTACGCAACGTAACGTAAGAAAATTGATGTTGAACAGGCAAACATTTGACAGATGAAGAGAAGAGACAGCTATAAAACAATAAAAAATGTTCAAATTAAACAAACAACTTCAGACAAATAATTTTAATATAACAAGGTCCGTGTCGTGAATATATAGATAATGATTGTTTCTTGTTTAAATGTTTAAAAGAAGTCTACTCGCATTATCCCTGATTCTAAAAAAAAAACTCAAGGGCATGGACAATATTGAGACATCTTTGTACATATATAGGTACCTTCATGTATGTTTGTTGATGTGTATTGTGTGGTTGATGTTTGTGTCCATGTTTTGAAGAAAAAGTGAAAAATTCAATGCCACCTAGCTCTTTTAATACATTAACTTTTCATTTTTAACAAAACTGTAAATATTCAGAAAATAAAATTCCCAAATCATTTTACCAACTACGCCTTTTTGTTGTTATAAACGTATTTTCAAGTGGTAAAAGTATATTTTAAGAAGTTAAACAAGCGATTTGCTGCTTTTAAAGTTAAAAGAGTGGTTTAACGTTTATTTAGATCCGGTTTTAATTCTTTAAAATTTTGCTGCAATATTTCTAATGTATTTAAAAAATCACCGCTCCCCAGCATTTTGGGCAAGCTCTTGTAATTCTAGAATGATAGGGTATTTTCCAAATTAAAAAAAAAA
Source organism: Melangyna quadrimaculata (assembly GCA_949320155.1). NCBI lineage: Eukaryota > Metazoa > Arthropoda > Insecta > Diptera > Syrphidae > Melangyna > Melangyna quadrimaculata. Next base: position 231,188,043 of record OX439483.1, on the reverse strand, counting down.
AAAACAGATTGTCATACTTAATTATCTATTTTAAAAAATTAATATTATATATTTTCGGATGATTACTTAGTTTTTGAAAACGAAAAGTCTCGTTCTGAACAATATTTTCAGGAATTAAAGTGCAATATAAAAACAATATATCGAGATTCGAGACCTTGGATCTAGTTAAATAAAACCAAGCTTAATATTCGTTTCATTTTGATTTTTAAATTTTTACAATTTTTCTTGTATCGCAAAGTAGTTCGTCAAAAGTCTTGTCACAGTTTTTCGGAAAAAGGCGCTTTCAAAAAAAAAAAGACCGCATTGGAGTATATGTACATAAATATAAGATTATGCACTTGTGTATGTGTTTGTGTATGTACCTGTTAAATAAATATTGAAATGAAATTTCATTTTTAAAATGCATTGTTTTCTGTCTACTCTCGGTAAATTTCGTTTCAAATAAACGTTCTCGGGGCGCATGCTTCAAAGGCAGTTAGATCTCGCTTGACTTTTTTTCCAGCCTTAGTTACCGTACTACTCCGAAGTAAGGAAATTCTATAATTTACTCTAAAAATTTATAGAATTTTTCAGCGACTTTGGTAAAAGTCCGTAATTTTCCGTATGTGTTTAATTCATTACGTAAACTTCAAATGAATTTAACTTTCTTTTATGATCTTCAGTCCCATCCATGAAGCTATACATACGTAAATAACTCCGCTTGGGGTATGTTCTCTTCAGTCGATCAGACAGGCATAAACGTACCTGTTTTCTTGCACAAGAATATTTTTGGTGGCCCGTCTACCAAGCACGCACAGTGGTCCGTTTGTTGAATTATAAAATTATAATTCTGCCTATATTTTTGTATTCGAAATGTGGACTTCAGATTTAAGGCCAGAACATAGATCGAAATGTAAAAATTCAAAAGAAAGCCGTCTCAAAGCCAGAAATCTTGTGAGATATTTGTTTGAAATGTCTTATGATTTGTGCCAGAATATGTAATAAAATATAAAAATGGTTCTATTATATATGTACCAATTTGTTAGAATTAAAATTTATTAAAATTGATTTGTGTGATATTGTTTTAATATGGTTTATAATTGATAATATGGCCACGAACGGTTTGCACAAACTTGCTCTCGTAGCTAAAAACTTAAACGTAGCTAGAAATTGACGATTCAATAATATTATGATATCATTAAAAAAAAGTTTTAAAAACAATTTAAAATAAAAATTATTACTATTAATTATTATAATTTTTCTATTTTAATGGCTTAAAAAGCTAGAACTAAAAAACATGCCATGTGATTTGTTTGATAAATACAGATTTATGAAAAAAAAAATCAAATATCATCAGAGCGGTTTCGTAAAATTATTTTTTATACAAGTATAAAATTTCTTAGACATTTTTAAGAAATAAAATCTGGTATACCAACTTTTAGTATTTATTAAAATAGAATCTTACACAAAATAAAATAAATATTCATAGGCCCGTTTTTAAGATATTGAGTTTTCAAAAAAAAAAAAAAAATAGTTAATATTTTTTTGAAAATCCAAAAATATTTTTTTTCGAAAATTTGTATATGCACAATTGTTCAAATTGGAAAGGACCTCTAATATAAATTTTGGTTGGATAGGTGTAACCGTTAACGAGAAATTTTGAAACCGAAAAATTTTTGGTGGCCCGTCTACCAAGCACGCACAGTGGTCCGTTTGTTGAATTATAAAATTATAATTCTGCCTATATTTTTGTATTCGAAATGTGGACTTCAGATTTAAGGCCAGAACATAGATCGAAATGTAAAAATTCAAAAGAAAGCCGTCTCAAAGCCAGAAATCTTGTGAGATATTTGTTTGAAATGTCTTATGATTTGTGCCAGAATATGTAATAAAATATAAAAATGGTTCTATTATATATGTACCAATTTGTTAGAATTAAAATTTATTAAAATTGATTTGTGTGATATTGTTTTAATATGGTTTATAATTGATAATATGGCCACGAACGGTTTGCACAAACTTGCTCTCGTAGCTAAAAACTTAAACGTAGCTAGAAATTGACGATTCAATAATATTATGATATCATTAAAAAAAAGTTTTAAAAACAATTTAAAATAAAAATTATTACTATTAATTATTATAATTTTTCTATTTTAATGGCTTAAAAAGCTAGAACTAAAAAACATGCCATGTGATTTGTTTGATAAATACAGATTTATGAAAAAAAAAATCAAATATCATCAGAGCGGTTTCGTAAAATTATTTTTTATACAAGTATAAAATTTCTTGGACATTTTTAAGAAATAAAATCTGGTATACCAACTTTTAGTATTTATTAAAATAGAATTTTACACAAAATAAAATAAATATTCATAGGCCCGTTTTTAAGATATTGAGTTTTCAAAAAAAAAAAAAAAATAGTTAATATTTTTTTGAAAATCCAAAAATATTTTTTTTCGAAAATTTGTATATGCACAATTGTTCAAATTGGAAAGGACCTCTAATATAAATTTTGGTTGGATAGGTGTAACCGTTAACGAGAAATTTTGAAACCGAAAAATCGGTTCTATGATAGTTATAAATATTTGTGTTCTATACCAAAATATTTATTACAGTACTAATAGTATCTGGTATTTTTTTTTTTTTTCAAAATCGTTAGAGCTGTTTATGAGATAAATCAATTTTTGTATATTTTTTGTATGGCAAGTACCGTTTTTTTTTTGATCAAAATTAATTTTCAATTTCCCCTCTAGGGAATTTCCAAATAATCTTAAGTCCAAAGTTTGAAGAAAGCACTACAGTGGTTTAGGCTGCAGGTCAAGGTACAGGCACACAGAATTGCCGGACCCACTTTTATTGCGTTCTCTATCATCGTGCTGTTAGGGAAAATTATTATCTCGAGTTCGATTTTTTGCACGAATCCTAAACTAGGCCTATATGCAAGTAAAAAATATCGTAAAATAATGTCTTTACAAAAATAGTTACTTTTTTAAATTGCATCGTTTGATTTAATTTGGTACTTATCTATATCGGAACAATTTTTGTATTTTAGTACAAATTCAGGCACATATCTTAAGACTTTTCAAACATAAAGGGTTTTCTTTGGAATTTTAAGATTTCGAACTATGTTCAGACCTAGATTGTAAAACTCCCATTCTGAGTACAAACATATAGGCAATTCCACTGAATTTTGCATCAATAAATGGAAAACTTTACAGTGGGAAAATTATCTCAAACAAATTTCATTTTATCATTGTATACGAGTACATACATATATGATTATTTCTTTGGCAAACATTTGTTGATCTGCCAATTTATAAAAAAAAAGTTTATATTTATTATTGCTTCATTATGTTTAATTTTTTAAACTAAAAAAACGGGAATATTATCAAACATAAAAACGTTATTTCCATACTAATCCCCTTCAGTTCGTTGGCATTTCTTTTCAAACTGCACTCTTGGAGCATAGAACGCTGGAAACCCTATGCTTAAATAAATTTTAATATATTTATTTGCTGTCTGATTAAACGATTAAAAGAAGGTCAAGTCGGGAGTTCTTTTCTATTATAAGATTTAAAGATATTACTTTTCGGGTTCGTTATTTGTATACCTCTACCATCGAACATGGTAAAGATTATTGTAGAATATCTCCAGTGTAATTATTGAATGGGCTAATGATCGCTATAAGGCCATTCATTTAGTAATCTTAGGTGACGATTGTAGTCAGGGGGTTTCTTTCAAACTATATCCTATACATATATATGAGATCAAGATCTGTTAAATAAGATTAAAAAAGTTTTTTTTGTTTTAATTAGGTGATCCATTCTTTGATAATAGGAATAAGATCGTTTCCAAAAATTTAATTAAAGTATACCTACCATTACCATTTTTGTATTCATGTTTTGAAACCCTCAGATTTATACCGAAGATTTTAAAGGTATATACCCACTTTAGGATCCCCAACTTAATCATACAACACAAACTTACTGACCCTTTCTCGATCGTTAATGGGGAGCTCAATGAAAATTGGTTTGCAGCTCATAATCCCGGATGAAACGAATTAGTTATAAAAGGATAAAGGGGAGAATGCAACCAACAAACGAAGAAAACAAAACAAAGAAGAATACCAGAATACCAGAATAATATGCCCTCCTGACGAATTCTGCCCAAGAAATTTCTTTGGGCAGAAATTGTTGGTCTGTCAAATGCCAGGTTGAGGTACGTTGTATAAATAATTTACTTTTGTAGAGTCATCGGCTCAGTTTGCTTTGCGTATACCGATTAAATTATTAATTTTTCTAAAAATTAAGAGAAATTAATAACAAGATTTAAACGAAATTTCTATTATTTGGAGAAATCAATAACTAAAGAAAACAAATTTCTTATTATTAGAAAAAAAAAAAATAATAAGAAACAAATATTTTTGTAATTATTCAGAAGATCAGTAATTTGAGAAAAAAATATTTATTATTATTCAGAAAATTATTAACTTAAGAGATAATGGCGCAAAATTTTAAATATTGCTCGTTTAAGGAATAAAACCGGCTCTAGTTAACGTAGTAGTTTAGTTGTGAACCCTTGTCTAACTATTTCTTAATTTTAAACACGTTAAACAACTCTTCTAACTAAAGTGGACTACGCAACGTAACGTAAGAAAATTGATGTTGAACAGGCAAACATTTGACAGATGAAGAAAAGAGACAGCTATAAAACAATAAAAAATGTTCAAATTAAACAAACAACTTCAGACAAATAATTTTAATATAACAAGGTCCGTGTCGTGAATATATAGATTATGATTGTTTCTTGTTTAAATGTTTAAAAGAAGTCTACTCGCATTATCCCTGATTCTAAAAAAAACTCAAGGGCATGGACAATATTGAGACATCTTTGTACATATATAGGTACCTTCATGTATGTTTGTTGATGTGTATTGTGTGGTTGATGTTTGTGTCCATGTTTTGAAGAAAAAGTGAAAAATTCAATGCCACCTAGCTCTTTTAATACATTAACTTTTCATTTTTAACAAAACTGTAAATATTCAGAAAATAAAATTCCCAAATCATTTTACCAACTACGCCTTTTTGTTGTTATAAACGTATTTTCAAGTGGTAAAAGTATATTTTAAGAAGTTAATCAAGCGATTTGCTGCTTTTAAAGTTAAAAGAGTGGTTTAACGTTTATTTAGATCCGGTTTTAATTCTTTAAAATTTTGCGGCAATATTTCTAATGTATTTAAAAAATCACCGCTCCCCAGCATTTTGGGCAAGCTCTTGTAATTCTAGAATGATAGGGTATTTTCCAAATTAAAAAAAAAACAGATTGTCATACTTAATTATCTATTTTAAAAAATTAATATTATATATTTTCGGATGATTACTTAGTTTTTGAAAACGAAAAGTCTCGTTCTGAACGATATTTTCAGGAATTAAAGTGCAATATAAAAACAATATATCGAGATTCGAGACCTTGGATCTAGTTAAATAAAACCAAGCTTAATATTCGTTTCATTTTGATTTTTAAATTTTTACAATTTTTCTTGGATCGCAAAGTAGTTCGTCAAAAGTCTTGTCACAGTTTTTCGGAAAAAGGCGCTTTCAAGAAAAAAAAAAGACCGCATTGTAGTATATGTACATAAATATAAGATTATGTACTTGTGTATGTGTTTGTGTATGTACCTGTTAAATAAATATTGAAATGAAATTTCATTTTTAAAATGCATTGTTTTCTGTCTACTCTCGGTAAATTTCGTTTCAAATAAACGTTCTCGGGGCGCATGCTTCAAAGGCAGTTAGATCTCGCTTGACTTTTTTTCCAGCCTTAGTTACCGTACTACTCCGAAGTAAGGAAATTCTATAATTTACTCTAAAAACTTATAGAATTTTTCAGCGACTTTGGTAAAAGTCCGTAATTTTTCGTATGTGTTTAATTCATTACGTAAACTTCAAATGAATTTAACTTTCTTTTATGATCTTCAGTCCCATCCATGAAGCTATACATACGTAAATAACTCCGCTTGGGGTATGTTCTCTTCAGTCGATCAGACAGGCATAAACGTACCTGTTTTCTTGCACAAGAATATTTTTGGTGGCCCGTCTACCAAGCACGCACAGTGGTCCGTTTGTTGAATTATAAAATTATAATTCTGCCTATATTTTTGTATTCGAAATGTGGACTTCAGATTTAAGGCCAGAACATAGATCGAAATGTAAAAATTCAAAAGAAAGCCGTCTCAAAGCCAGAAATCTTGTGAGATATTTGTTTGAAATGTCTTATGATTTGTGCCAGAATATGTAATAAAATATAAAAATGGTTCTATTATATATGTACCAATTTGTTAGAATTAAAATTTATTAAAATTGATTTGTGTGATATTGTTTTAATATGGTTTATAATTGATAATATGGCCACGAACGGTTTGCACAAACTTGCTCTCGTAGCTAAAAACTTAAACGTAGCTAGAAATTGACGATTCAATAATATTATGATATCATTAAAAAAAAGTTTTAAAAACAATTTAAAATAAAAATTATTACTATTAATTATTATAATTTTTCTATTTTAATGGCTTAAAAAGCTAGAACTAAAAAAATATGCCATGTGATTTGTTTGATAAATACAGATTTATGAAAAAAAAAAAATCAAATATCATCAGAGCGGTTTCGTAAAATTATTTTTTATACAAGTATAAAATTTCTTAGACATTTTTAAGAAATAAAATCTGGTATACCAACTTTTAGTATTTATTAAAATAGAATTTTACACAAAATAAAATAAATATTCATAGGCCCGTTTTTAAGATATTGAGTTTTCAAAAAAAAAAAAATAGTTAATATTTTTTTGAAAATCCAAAAATATTTTTTTTCGAAAATTTGTATATGCACAATTGTTCAAATTGGAAAGGACCTCTAATATAAATTTTGGTTGGATAGGTGTAACCGTTAACGAGAAATTTTGAAACCGAAAAATCGGTTCTATGATAGTTATAAATATTTGTGTTCTATACCAAAATATTTATTACAGTACTAATAGTATCTGGTATTTTTTTTTTTTTTTCAAAATCGTTAGAGCTGTTTTTGAGATAAATCAATTTTTGTATATTTTTTGTATGGCAGGTACCGTTTTTTTTTGATCAAAATTAATTTTCAATTTCCCCTCTAGGGAATTTCCAAATAATCTTAAGTCCAAAGTTTGAAGAAAGCACTACAGTGGTTTAGGCTGCAGGTCAAGGTACAGGCACACAGAATTGCCGGACCCACTTTTTTTTTGGGTTCCCTATCATCGTGCTGTTAGGGAAAATTATTATCTCGAGTTCGATTTTTTGCACGAATCCTAAACTAGGCCTATATGCAAGTAAAAAATATCGTAAAATAATGTCTTTACAAAAATAGTTACTTTTTTAAATTGCATCGTTTGATTTAATTTGGTACTTATCTATATCGGAACAATTTTTGTATTTTAGTACAAATTCAGGCACATATCTTAAGACTTTTCAAACATAAAGGGTTTTCTTTGGAATTTTAAGATTTCGAACTATGTTCAGACCTAGATTGTAAAACTCCCATTCTGAGTACAAACATATAGGCAATTCCACTGAATTTTGCATCAATAAATGGAAAACTTTACAGTGGGAAAATTATCTCAAACAAATTTCATTTTATCATTGTATACAAGTACATACATATATGGTTATTTCTTTGGCAAACATTTGTTGATCTGCCAATTTATAAAAAAAAAGTTTATATTTATTATTGCTTCATTATGTTTAATTTTTTAAACTAAAAAAACGGGAATATTATCAAACATAAAAACGTTATTTCCATACTAATCCCCTTCAGTTCGTTGGCATTTCTTTTCAAACTGCACTCTTGGAGCATAGAACGCTGGAAACCCTATGCTTAAATAAATTTTAATATATTTAATCTGCTGTCTGATTAAACGATTAAAAGAAGGTCAAGTCGGGAGTTCTTTTCTATTATAAGATTTAAAGATATTACTTTTCGGGTTCGTTATTTGTATACCTCTACCATCGAACATGGTAAAGATTATTGTAGAATATCTCCAGTGTAATTATTGAATGGGCTAATGATCGCTATAAGGCCATTCATTTAGTAATCTTAGGTGACGATTGTAGTCAGGGGGTTTCTTTCAAACTATATCCTATACATATATATGAGATCAAGATCTGTTAAATAAGATTAAAAAAGTTTTTTTTGTTTTAATTAGGTGATCCATTCTTTGATAATAGGAATAAGATCGTTTCCAAAAATTTAATTAAAGTATACCTACCATTACCATTTTTGTATTCATGTTTTGAAACCCTCAGATTTATACCGAAGATTCCCAACTTAATCATACAACACAAACTTACTGACCCTTTCTCGATCGTTAATGGGGAGCTCAATGAAAATTGGTTTGCAGCTTATAATCCCGGATGAAACGAATTAGTTATAAAAGGGTAAAGGGGAGAATGCAACCAACAAACGAAGAAAACAAAACAAAGAAGAATACCAGAATACCAGAATAATATGCCCTCCTGACGAATTCTGCCCAAGAAATTTCTTTGGGCAGAAATTGTTGGTCTGTCAAATGCCAGGTTGAGGTACGTTGTATAAATAATTAACTTTTGTAGAGTCATCGGCTCAGTTTGCTTTGCGTATACCGATTAAATTATTAATTTTTCTAAAAATTAAGAGAAATTAATAACAAGATTTAAACGAAATTTCTATTATTTGGAGAAATCAATAACTAAAGAAAACAAATTTCTTATTATTAGAAAAAAAAAAATAATAAGAAACAAATATTTTTGTAATTATTCAGAAGATCAGTAATTTGAGAAAAAAATATTTATTATTATTCAGAAAATTAGTAACTTAAGAGATAATGGCGCAAAATTTTAAATATTGCTCGTTTAAGGAATAAAACCGGCTCTAGTTAACGTAGTCGTTTAGTTGTGAACCCTTGTCTAACTATTTCTTAATTTTAAACACGTTAAACAACTCTTCTAACTAAAGTGGACTACGCAACGTAACGTAAGAAAATTGATGTTGAACAGGCAAACATTTGACAGATGAAGAGAAGAGACAGCTATAAAACAATTAAAAAATTTTCAAATTAAACAAACAACTTCAGACAAATAATTTTAATATAACAAGGTCCGTGTCGTGAATATATAGATTATGATTGTTTCTTGTTTAAATGTTTAAAAGAAGTCTACTCGCATTATCCCTGATTCTAAAAAAAACTCAAGGGCATGGACAATATTGAGACATCTTTGTACATATATAGGTACCTTCATGTATGTTTGTTGATGTGTATTGTGTGGTTGATGTTTGTGTCCATGTTTTGAAGAAAAAGTGAAAAATTCAATGCCACCTAGCTCTTTTAATACATTAACTTTTCATTTTTAACAAAACTGTAAATATTCAGAAAATAAAATTCCCAAATCATTTTACCAACTACGCCTTTTTGTTGTTATAAACGTATTTTCAAGTGGTAAAAGTATATTTTAAGAAGTTAAACAAGCGATTTGCTGCTTTTAAAGTTAAAAGAGTGGTTTAACGTTTATTTAGATCCGGTTTTAATTCTTTAAAATTTTGCGGCAATATTTCTAATGTATTTAAAAAATCACCGCTCCCCAGCATTTCAGGCAAACTCTTGTAATTCTAGAATGATAGGGTATTTTCCAAATTAAAAAAAAAAAAAAACAGATTGTCATACTTAATTATCTATTTTAAAAAATTAATATTATATATTTTCGGATGATTACTTAGTTTTTGAAAACGAAAAGTCTCGTTCTGAACGATATTTTCAGGAATTAAAGTGCAATATAAAAACAATATATCGAGATTCGAGACCTTGGATCTAGTTAAATAAAACCAAGCTTAATATTCGTTTCATTTTGATTTTTAAATTTTTACAATTTTTCTTGGATCGCAAAGTAGTTCGTCAAAAGTCTTGTCACAGTTTTTCGGAAAAAGGCGCTTTCAAAAAAAAAAAAAGACCGCATTGTAGTATATGTACATAAATATAAGATTATTTACTTGTGTATGTGTTTGTGTATGTACCTGTTAAATAAAAATTGAAATGAAATTTCATTTTTAAAATGCATTGTTTTCTGTCTACTCTCGGTAAATTTCGTTTCAAATAAACGTTCTCGGGGCGCATGCTTCAAAGGCAGTTAGATCTCGCTTGACTTTTTTTCCAGCCTTAGTTACCGTACTATTCCGAAGTAAGGAAATTCTATAATTTAATCTAAAAACTTATAGAATTTTTCAGCGACTTTGGTAAAAGTCCGTAATTTTTCGTATGTGTTTAATTCATTACGTAAACTTCAAATGAATTTAACTTTCTTTTATGATCTTCAGTCCCATCCATGAAGCTATACATACGTAAATAACTCCGCTTGGGGTATGTTCTCTTCAGTCGATCAGACAGGCGTAAACGTACCTGTTTTCTTGCACAAGAATATTTATACCTTGGGCGAAACACAATAATTTCTGGAGTTGAGGTCACTTGTACTTTTTAATTCAAGAATATTTTTGGTGGCCCGTCTACCAAGCACGCACAGTGGTCCGTTTGTTGAATTATAAAATTATAATTCTGCCTATATTTTTGTATTCGAAATGTGGACTTCAGATTTAAGGCCAGAACATAGATCGAAATGTAAAAATTCAAAAGAAAGCCGTCTCAAAGCCAGAAATCTTGTGAGATATTTGTTTGAAATGTCTTATGATTTGTGCCAGAATATGTAATAAAATATAAAAATGGTTCTATTATATATGTACCAATTTGTTAGAATTAAAATTTATTAAAATTGATTTGTGTGATATTGTTTTAATATGGTTTATAATTGATAATATGGCCACGAACGGTTTGCACAAACTTGCTTTCGTAGCTAAAAACTTAAACGTAGCTAGAAATTGACGATTCAATAATATTATGATATCATTAAAAAAAAGTTTTAAAAACAATTTAAAATAAAAATTATTACTATTAATTATTATAATTTTTCTATTTTAATGGCTTAAAAAGCTAGAACTAAAAAAAATATGCCATGTGATTTGTTTGATAAATACAGATTTATGAAAAAAAAAAAATCAAATATCATCAGAGCGGTTTCGTAAAATTATTTTTTATACAAGTATAAAATTTCTTATACATTTTTAAGAAATAAAATCTGGTATACCAACTTTTAGTATTTATTAAAATAGAATTTTACACAAAATAAAATAAATATTCATAGGCCCGTTTTTAAGATATTGAGTTTTCACAAAAAAAAAAAAAAATAGTTAATATTTTTTTGAAAATCCAAAAATATTTTTTTTCGAAAATTTGTATATGCACAATTGTTCAAATTGGAAAGGACCTCTAATATAAATTTTGGTTGGATAGGTGTAACCGTTAACGAGAAATTTTGAAACCGAAAAATCGGTTCTATGATAGTTATAAATATTTGTGTTCTATACCAAAATATTTATTACAGTACTAATAGTATCTGGTATTTTTTTTTTTTTCAAAATCGTTAGAGCTGTTTTTGAGATAAATTAATTTTTGTATATTTTTTGTATGGCAGGTACCGTTTTTTTTTTGATCAAAATTAATTTTCAATTTCCCCTCTAGGGAATTTCCAAATAATCTTAAGTCCAAAGTTTGAAGAAAGCACTACAGTGGTTTAGGCTGCAGGTCAAGGTACAGGCACACAGAATTGCCGGACCCACTTTTTTTTTGCGTTCTCTATCATCGTGCTGTTAGGGAAAATTATTATCTCGAGTTCGATTTTTTGCACGAATCCTAAACTAGGCCTATATGCAAGTAAAAAATATCGTAAAATAATGTCTTTACAAAAATAGTTACTTTTTTAAATTGCATCGTTTGATTTAATTTGGTACTTATCTATATCGGAACAATTTTTGTATTTTAGTACAAATTCAGGCACATATCTTAAGACTTTTCAAACATAAAGGGTTTTCTTTGGAATTTTAAGATTTCGAACTATGTTCAGACCTAGATTGTAAAACTCCCATTCTGAGTACAAAAATATAGGCAATTCCACTGAATTTTGCATCAATAAATGGAAAACTTTACAGTGGGAAAATTATCTCAAACAAATTTCATTTTATCATTGTATACAAGTACATACATATATGATTATTTCTTTGGCAAACATTTGTTGATCTGCCAATTTATAAAAAAAAGTTTATATTTATTATTGCTTCATTATGTTTAATTTTTTAAACTAAAAAAACGGGAATATTATCAAACATAAAAACGTTATTTCCATACTAATCCCCTTCAGTTCGTTGGCATTTCTTTTCAAACTGCACTCTTGGAGCATAGAACGCTGGAAACCCTATGCTTAAATAAATTTTAATATATTTAATCTGCTGTCTGATTAAACGATTAAAAGAAGGTCAAGTCGGGAGTTCTTTTCTATTATAAGATTTAAAGATATTACTTTTCGGGTTCGTTATTTGTATACCTCTACCATCGAACATGGTAAAGATTATTGTAGAATATCTCCAGTGTAATTATTGAATGGGCTAATGATCGCTATAAGGCCATTCATTTAGTAATCTTAGGTGACGATTGTAGTCAGGGGGTTTCTTTCAAACTATATCCTATACATATATATGAGATCAAGATCTGTTAAATAAGATTAAAAAAGTTTTTTTTGTTTTAATTAGGTGATCCATTCTTTGATAATAGGAATAAGATCGTTTCCAAAAATTTAATTAAAGTATACCTACCATTACCATTTTTGTATTCATGTTTTGAAACCCTCAGATTTATACCGAAGATTTTAAAGGTATATACCCACTTTAGGATCCCCAACTTAATCATACAACACAAACTTACTGACCCTTTCTCGATCGTTAATGGGGAGCTCAATGAAAATTGGTTTGCAGCTCATAATCCCGGATGAAACGAATTAGTTATTAAAGGGTAAAGGGGAGAATGCAACCAACAAACGAAGAAAACAAAACAAAGAAGAATACCAGAATAATATGCCCTCCTGACGAATTCTGCCCAAGAAATTTCTTTGGGCAGAAATTGTTGGTCTGTCAAATGCCAGGTTGAGGTACGTTGTATAAATAATTTACTTTTGTAGAGTCATCGGCTCAGTTTGCTTTGCGTATACCGATTAAATTATTAATTTTTCTAAAATTTAAGAGAAATTAATAACAAGATTTAAACGAAATTTCTATTATTTGGAGAAATCAATAACTAAAGAAAACAAATTTCTTATTATTAGAAAAAAAAAAAATAATAAGAAACAAATATTTTTGTAATTATTCAGAAGATCAGTAATTTGAGAAAAAAATATTTATTATTATTCAGAAAATTAGTAACTTAAGAGATAATGGCGCAAAATTTTAAATATTGCTCGTTTAAGGAATAAAACCGGCTCTAGTTAACGTAGTCGTTTAGTTGTGAACCCTTGTCTAACTATTTCTTAATTTTAAACACGTTAAACAACTCTTCTAACTAAAGTGGACTACGCAACGTAACGTAAGAAAATTGATGTTGAACAGGCAAACATTTGACAGATGAAGAGAAGAGACAGCTATAAAACAATTAAAAAATTTTCAAATTAAACAAACAACTTCAGACAAATAATTTTAATATAACAAGGTCCGTGTCGTGAATATATAGATTATGATTGTTTCTTGTTTAAATGTTTAAAAGAAGTCTACTCGCATTATCCCTGATTCTAAAAAAAACTCAAGGGCATGGACAATATTGAGACATCTTTGTACATATATAGGTACCTTCATGTATGTTTGTTGATGTGTATTGTGTGGTTGATGTTTGTGTCCATGTTTTGAAGAAAAAGTGAAAAATTCAATGCCACCTAGCTCTTTTAATACATTAACTTTTCATTTTTAACAAAACTGTAAATATTCAGAAAATAAAATTCCCAAATCATTTTACCAACTACGCCTTTTTGTTGTTATAAACGTATTTTCAAGTGGTAAAAGTATATTTTAAGAAGTTAAACAAGCGATTTGCTGCTTTTAAAGTTAAAAGAGTGGTTTAACGTTTATTTAGATCCGGTTTTAATTCTTTAAAATTTTGCGGCAATATTTCTAATGTATTTAAAAAATCACCGCTCCCCAGCATTTTGGGCAAGCTCTTGTAATTCTAGAATGATAGGGTATTTTCCAAATTAAAAAAAAAACAGATTGTCATACTTAATTATCTATTTTAAAAAATTAATATTATATATTTTCGGATGATTACTTAGTTTTTGAAAACGAAAAGTCTCGTTCTGAACGATATTTTCAGGAATTAAAGTGCAATATAAAAACAATCTTAATATTCGTTTCATTTTGATTTTTATATTTTTACAATTTTTCTTGGATCGCAAAGTAGTTCGTCAAAAGTCTTGTCACAGTTTTTCGGAAAAAGGCGCTTTCAAAAAAAAAAAGACCGCATTGTAGTATATGTACATAAATATAAGATTATGTACTTGTGTATGTGTTTGTGTATGTACCTGTTAAATAAATATTGAAATGAAATTTCATTTTTAAAATGCATTGTTTTCTGTCTACTCTCGGTAAATTTCGTTTCAAATAAACGTTCTCGGGGCGCATGCTTCAAAGGCAGTTAGATCTCGCTTGACTTTTTTTCCAGCCTTAGTTACCGTACTACTCCGAAGTAAGGAAATTCTATAATTTACTCTAAAAACTTATAGAATTTTTCAGCGACTTTGGTAAAAGTCCGTAATTTTTCGTATGTGTTTAATTCATTACGTAAACTTCAAATGAATTTAACTTTCTTTTATGATCTTCAGTCCCATCCATGAAGCTATACATACGTAAATAACTCCGCTTGGGGTATGTTCTCTTCAGTCGATCAGACAGGCATAAACGTACCTGTTTTCTTGCACAAGAATATTTTTGGTGGCCCGTCTACCAAGCACGCACAGTGGTCCGTTTGTTGAATTATAAAATTATAATTCTGCCTATATTTTTGTATTCGAAATGTGGACTTCAGATTTAAGGCCAGCACATAGATCGAAATGTAAAAATTCAAAAGAAAGCCGTCTCAAAGCCAGAAATCTTGTGAGATATTTGTTTGAAATGTCTTATGATTTGTGCCAGAATATGTAATAAAATATAAAAATGGTTCTATTATATATGTACCAATTTGTTAGAATTAAAATTTATTAAAATTGATTTGTGTGATATTGTTTTAATATGGTTTATAATTGATAATATGGCCACGAACGGTTTGCACAAACTTGCTCTCGTAGCTAAAAACTTAAACGTAGCTAGAAATTGATTATTCAATAATATTATGATATCATTAAAAAAAAGTTTTAAAAACAATTTAAAATAAAAATTATTACTATTAATTATTATAATTTTTCTATTTGAACTAGAACTAAAAAAATATGCCATGTGATTTGTTTGATAAATACAGATTTATGAAAAAAAAAATCAAATATCATCAGAGCGGTTTCGTAAAATTATTTTGTATACAAGTATAAAATTTCTTAGACATTTTTAAGAAATAAAATCTGGTATACCAAATTTTGGTATTTATTAAAATAGAATTTTACACAAAATAAAATAAAGTTTTTAAGATATTGAGTTTTCGAAAAAAAAAAAAATAGTTAATATTTTTTTGAAAATCCAAAAATATTTTTTTTCGAAAATTTGTATATGCACAATTGTTCAAATTGGAAAGGACCTCTAATATAAATTTTGATGGATAGGTGTAACCGTTAACGAGAAATTTTGAAACCGAAAAATCGGTTCTATGATAGTTATAAATATTTGTGTTCTATACCAAAATATTTATTACAGTACTAATAGTACCTGGTATTTTTTTTTTTCAAAATCGTTAGAGTTGTTTTTGAGATAAATCAATTTTTGTATATTTTTTGTATGGCAGGTACGGTTTTTTTTTTTTTGAACAAAATTAATTTTCAATTTTCCCTCTAGGGAATTTCCAAATAATCTTAAGTCCAAAGTTTGAAGAAAGCACTACAGTGGTTTAGGCTGCAGGTCAAGGTACAGGCACACAGAATTGCCGGACCCACTTTTATTGCGTTCTCTATCATCGTGCTGTTAGGGAAAATTATTATCTCGAGTTCGATTTTTTGCACGAATCCTAAACTAGGCCTATATCCAAGTAAAAAATATCGTAAAATAATGTCTTTACAAAAATAGTTACTTTTTTAAATTGCATCGTTTGATTTAATTTGGTACTTATCTATATCGGAACAATGTTTGTATCTTAGTACAAATTCAGGCACATATCTTAAGACTTTTCAAACATAAAGGGTTTTCTCTGGAATTTTAAGATTTCGAACTATGTTCAGACCTAGATTGTAAAACTCCCATTCTGAGTACAAAAATATAGGCAATTCCACTGAATTTTGCATCAATAAATGGAAAACTTTACAGTGGGAAAATTATCTCAAACAAATTTCATTTTATCATTGTATACGAGTACATACATATATGATTATTTCTTTGGCAAACATTTGTTGATCTGCCAATTTATAAAAAAAAGTTTACATTTATTATTGCTTCATTATGTTTAATTTTTTAAACTAAAAAAACGGGAATATTATCAAACATAAAAACATTATTTCCATACTAACCCACTTCAGTTCGTTGGCATTTCTTTTCAAACTGCACTCTTGGACCATAGAACGCTGGAAATCCTATGCTTAAATAAATTTTAATATATTTAATCTGCTGTCTGATTAAACGATTAAAAGAAGGTCAAGTCGGGAGTTCTTTTCTATTATAAGATTTAAAGATATTACTTTTCGGCTTCGTTATTTGTATACCTCTACCATCGAACATGGTAAAGATTATTGTAGAATATCTCCAGTGTAATTATTGAATGGGCTAATGATCGCTATAAGGCCATTCATTTAGTAATCTTAGGTGACGATTGTAGTCAGGGGGTTTCTTTCAAACTATATCCTATACATATATATGAGATCAAGATCTGTTAAATAAGATTAAAAAAGTTTTTTTTGTTTTAATTAGGTGATCCATTCTTTGACAATAGGAATAAGATCGTTTCCAAAAATTAAATTAAAGTATACCTACCATTACCATTTTTGTATTCATGTTTTGAAACCCTCAGATTTATACCGAAGATTTTAAAGGTATATACCCACTTTAGGATCCCCAACTTAATCATACAACACAAACTTACTGACCCTTTCTCGATCGTTGATGGGGAGCTCAATGAAAATTGGTTTGCAGCTCATAATCCCGGATGAAACGAATTAGTTATAAAAAGGTAAAGGGGAGAATGCAACCAACAAACGAAGAAAACAAAACAAAGAAGAATACCACAGTCTTCAGGTTTCCGACTGATTGCCTGGGAGAGTTTTCGAAACAAAAGAAATCCATGCACTCTTCCTGAATGTGTAATCCGTTGGAACATGTAATTTGGGGCCATCACCTTTTTCTGCTACCGCGGCGGCGCGGCGGCAGCGCGACGAATAACGACCGACGCCTGCGATGTGATGGTGATGGGTTGGTTGGTTAGTTATGGTGGTTGAAGCGGTTCATCTTCGTGCCCGAATAGTACAGTCAATGGGGAAAAATCTGAAAAAAGTTTTGACGTCTGAAAGTTTGAATGCAGTTTTGAAGAGCGGTTGCTTTTTGGCATAAATCTCGATTTGCAGGATTTTTGGTATTGTGGGGCGTCCGCCATCTTGAAAAAAACAACTTCTTTTGATAACTTGCGTTTTTCTCACTTCCTGTGCTTTTTTCTAAAAAAAAAATATTATATTCTTTTTTGTTTTAATTTAAATTTCCTACAAATCGGTATATATATTATTTTTCTGGTGTAGATAATTCAAAAGTAATTAAAGAAAAACGAATACAAAATTAGGCCTAACGGACTTAGTTATCGAATAACTCCCGAACTATTACTTTTTTTAAAAAAAAGTCTTAAATTAAAGGTGTAACAAAAGGCTAGAGCGTGTTGGTTGAGTTAAGATAAGAAAAAAATCATGTGGGGAGGGGGGTCTATTTCCCCCCCGTTTAGGCATAAGGGGCAATTTTCTAAAAAAATGACTTAAAATATAAAAACAATTATTAAAAATCAACAGCAACAGTCAAAATATCATGTTATAGCCTTTTTGAAATCTAAAAACCTATTCTTAAATTAACTTTTTAAATCAAGTTGTTTGAGCAAATAGTTTTTGAGAAAATAATTTTCAAACTCAAAATTTAAAAAAAAAAATTAATTATTTTTATTCTTTCCAAGATGGCGGACGCCCCACAAGACCAAAAATCCGACAAATCGATATTTATGCTAGTAAGCAACCCCTCTTCAAAACTGCATTCAAACTTTTCAGACATCAAAACTTTTTTCAGATTGCCCTTATTTGACTCCCCTTGCCTGTACTAGAAGTTATAAAACAGTCCGAGATATCCCATTTCTTTAGTTAGCGTTGGTAATATTTTGTTATGTTGTTTTTTGTGTTTTTCCTTGGTAAGGGGCCAGTTATAGCGATAATTAAAAACCATCAGTAAAAGTTGAAACAGTTGAAAACTGGATTTTTTTACGTACGGGCGGTTATAGCAATCAGTAAAATTATATCAGTAAATTAATGTCAAACCGATAGCCGCAATCTTTTATTTATTTTTAATGATGCAAAATGCTTCAGTAATTTTTTTTACTGATGAATGGAACAGTAAAAAATGGAACATAGAAAACTGAAACGAAATGTTTCATTTTTTGTGAATTGGCAATCAGCTGTTCAGTAAAACAAATTTCCATCAGTAAAATAAATAAATCCTTTTTTTACAAAAATTATTCATCCTTGGGATTATTTTTTGGCAGAACAAAATATTTTTATTGATTTGCCATCGATTCGTACCATTTTAATGTTTCAATTCTTTTTTTAACACAGCAAATTATCCAAAAGAAAATTTTTACTGATGGTTTTTAATTATCGCTATAACTGGCGCCTAAGGTAATAATCATCACGTCCGTTCTTTCAATTGAGTTTTTGTTTTCGTATTGTGTATGTTTTCTTAGTCCACTAACCACTTTGAGTTATAATGGTGATGAAGCAAAATATACATACCTACATAATTCCTTGCTGCAACGGACGAAGAAGATATTAAACTACTGAAACTTTGTGGCTAAATGAGAGACTCTAAAGGATTAAAAATAATTTATTTTAGTTTTGTGTGAAATGCGATTAGCACGAGGTTAAACTGAATTTGAGGATTGTTCTTATCTCATTAAGCATTATGTTAATGAAGACATAAATAGAAAAAAATCATTTTCAAATCAAAGAAGATAGGTACTAACTTGATCAAGTTTGAAAATCAAATTTATAAATCATTATATATCCCATTATCAATGGGCCAAAGCTGAAGCTGGTTAAACGCCAGGTCAATTTCATTACCATTTTAGAACTATTTTCGAATAAATATTATTTCTAAAATTATTATAGTATTTATTAAAATAGAATTTTACACAAAATAAAATAAATATTCATAGGCCCGTTTTTAAGATATTGAGTTTTCGAAAAAAAAAAAAAATAGTTAATATTTTTTTGAAAATCCAAAAATATTTTTTTTCGAAAATTTGTATATGCACAATTGTTCAAATTGGAAAGGACCTCTAATATAAATTTTGATGGATAGGTGTAACCGTTAACGAGAAATTTTGAAACCGAAAAATCGGTTCTATGATAGTTATAAATATTTGTGTTCTATACCAAAATATTTATTACAGTACTAATAGTACCTGGTATTTTTTTTTTTCAAAATCGTTAGAGTTGTTTTTGAGATAAATCAATTTTTGTATATTTTTTGTATGGCAGGTACGGTTTTTTTTTTTTTTGAACAAAATTAATTTTCAATTTTCCCTCTAGGGAATTTCCAAATAATCTTAAGTCCAAAGTTTGAAGAAAGCACTACAGTGGTTTAGGCTGCAGGTCAAGGTACAGGCACACAGAATTGCCGGACCCACTTTTATTGCGTTCTCTATCATCGTGCTGTTAGGGAAAATTATTATCTCGAGTTCGATTTTTTGCACGAATCCTAAACTAGGCCTATATGCAAGTAAAAAATATCGTAAAATAATGTCTTTACAAAAATAGTTACTTTTTTAAATTGCATCGTTTGATTTAATTTGGTACTTATCTATATCGGAACAATGTTTGTATCTTAGTACAAATTCAGGCACATATCTTAAGACTTTTCAAACATAAAGGGTTTTCTCTGGAATTTTAAGATTTCGAACTATGTTCAGACCTAGATTGTAAAACTCCCATTCTGAGTACAAAAATATAGGCAATTCCACTGAATTTTGCATCAATAAATGGAAAACTTTACAGTGGGAAAATTATCTCAAACAAATTTCATTTTATCATTGTATACGAGTACATACATATATGATTATTTCTTTGGCAAACATTTGTTGATCTGCCAATTTATAAAAAAAAAAAGTTTACATTTATTATTGCTTCATTATGTTTAATTTTTTAAACTAAAAAAACGGGAATATTATCAAACATAAAAACGTTATTTCCATACTAACCCACTTCAGTTCGTTGGCAATTCTTTTCAAACTGCACTCTTGGACCATAGAACGCTGGAAATCCTATGCTTAAATAAATTTTAATATATTTAATCTGCTGTCTGATTAAACGATTAAAAGAAGGTCAAGTCGGGAGTTCTTTTCTATTATAAGATTTAAAGATATTACTTTTCGGCTTCGTTATTTGTATACCTCTACCATCGAACATGGTAAAGATTATTGTAGAATATCTCCAGTGTAATTATTGAATGGGCTAATGATCGCTATAAGGCCATTCATTTAGTAATCTTAGGTGACGATTGTAGTCAGGGGGTTTCTTTCAAACTATATCCTATACATATATATGAGATCAAGATCTGTTAAATAAGATTAAAAAAGTTTTTTTGTTTTAATTAGGTGATCCATTCTTTGACAATAGGAATAAGATCGTTTCCAAAAATTAAATTAAAGTATACCTACCATTACCATTTTTGTATTCATGTTTTGAAACCCTCAGATTTATACCGAAGATTTTAAAGGTATATACCCACTTTAGGATCCCCAACTTAATCATACAACACAAACTTACTGACCCTTTCTCGATCGTTAATGGGGAGCTCAATGAAAATTGGTTTGCAGCTCATAATCCCGGATGAAACGAATTAGTTATAAAAAGGTAAAGGGGAGAATGCAACCAACAAACGAAGAAAACAAAACAAAGAAGAATACCACAGTCTTCAGGTTTCCGACTGATTGCCTGGGAGAGTTTTCGAAACAAAAGAAATCCATGCACTCTTCCTGAATGTGTAATCCGTTGGAACATGTAATTTGGGGCCATCACCTTTTTCTGCTACCGCGGCGGCGCGGCGGCAGCGCGACGAATAACGACCGACGCCTGCGATGTGATGGTGATGGGTTGGTTGGTTAGTTATGGTGGTTGAAGCGGTTCATCTTCGTGCCCGAATAGTACAGTCAATGGGGAAAAATCTGAAAAAAGTTTTGACGTCTGAAAGTTTGAATGCAGTTTTGAAGAGCGGTTGCTTTTTGGCATAAATCTCGATTTGCAGGATTTTTGGTATTGTGGGGCGTCCGCCATCTTGAAAAAAACGACTTCTTTTGATAACTTGCATTTTTCTCACTTCCTGTGCTTTTTTCTAAAAAAAAAATATTATATTCTTTTTTGTTTTAATTTAAATTTCCTACAAATCGGTATATATATTATTTTTCTGGTGTAGATAATTCAAAAGTAATTAAAGAAAAACGAATACAAAATTAGGCCTAACGGACTTAGTTATCGAATAACTCCCGAACTATTACTTTTTTTAAAAAAAAGTCTTAAATTAAAGGTGTAACAAAAGGCTAGAGCGTGTTGGTTGAGTTAAGATAAGAAAAAAATCATGTGGGGAGGGGGGTCTATTTCCCCCCCGTTTAGGCATAAGGGGCAATTTTCTAAAAAAATGACTTAAAATATAAAAACAATTATTAAAAATCAACAGCAACAGTCAAAATATCATGTTATAGCCTTTTTGAAATCTAAAAACCTATTCTTAAATTAACTTTTTAAATCAAGTTGTTTGAGCAAATAGTTTTTGAGAAAATAATTTTCAAACTTAAAATTTAAAAAAAAAAATTAATTGTTTTTATTCTTTCCAAGATGGCGGACGCCCCACAAGACCAAAAATCCGACAAATCGATATTTATGCTAATAAGCAACCCCTCTTCAAAACTGCATTCAAACTTTTCAGACATCAAAACTTTTTTCAGATTGCCCTTATTTGACTCCCCTTGCCTGTACTAGAAGTTATAAAACAGTCCGAGATATCCCATTTCTTTAGTTAGCGTTGGTAATATTTTGTTATGTTGTTTTTTGTGTTTTTCCTTGGTAAGGGGCCAGTTATAGCGATAATTAAAAACCATCAGTAAAAGTTGAAACAGTTGAAAACTGGATTTTTTTACGTACGGGCGGTTATAGCAATCAGTAAAATTATATCAGTAAATTAATGTCAAACCGATAGCCGCAATCTTTTATTTATTTTTAATGATGCAAAATGCTTCAGTAATTTTTTTTACTGATGAATGGAACAGTAAAAAATGGAACATAGAAAACTGAAACGAAATGTTTCATTTTTTGTGAATTGGCAATCAGCTGTTCAGTAAAACAAATTTCCATCAGTAAAATAAATAAATCCTTTTTTTACAAAAATTATTCATCCTTGGGATTATTTTTTGGCAGAACAAAATATTTTTATTGATTTGCCATCGATTCGTACTATTTTAATGTTTCAATTCTTTTTTTAACACAGCAAATTATCCAAAAGAAAATTTTTACTGATGGTTTTTAATTATCGCTATAACTGGCGCCTAAGGTAATAATCATCACGTCCGTTCTTTCAATTGAGTTTTTGTTTTCGTATTGTGTATGTTTTCTTAGTCCACTAACCACTTTGAGTTATAATGGTGATGAAGCAAAATATACATACCTACATAATTCCTTGCTGCAACGGACGAAGAAGATATTAAACTACTGAAACTTTGTGGCTAAATGAGAGACTCTAAAGGATTAAAAATAATTTATTTTAGTTTTGTGTGAAATGCGATTAGCACGAGGTTAAACTGAATTTGAGGATTGTTCTTATCTCATTAAGCATTATGTTAATGAAGACATAAATAGAAAAAAATCATTTTCAAATCAAAGAAGATAGGTACTAACTTGATCAAGTTTGAAAATCAAATTTATAAATCATTATATATCCCATTATCAATGGGCCAAAGCTGAAGCTGGTTAAATGCCAGGTCAATTTCATTACCATTTTAGAACTATTTTCGAATAAAGATTATTTCTAAAATTTGAAAAAAAAAAGTTTAATTTGAATCAGTTTTTTGCTCATCCCATCTTTAATTAGTTTTTGTTTTTAAATTGTTGGCATTAAAATGTATTAATAAAATAGTTGTTATAATTTCTTTGAATAAAATATTTTTCACAGAGATTACCATTTGTCTACAAATTAATAGATAATCTTGCATTTTTGCAAAAATTAATTTTTGTTTTCGATAGCCTCCTGATCAAATTTGTATGACTGAATATATACATATTTTTAAATATACATATTTTTGAATATATGTACATGTGTGTCTGGGACTTAAGCTTGGATTTCTGAGAGAATGGTCACATTGGTCATTTTGGAATATTTTTGGTGTAAATCGAAAACTAAACTAAGCCGAATTTGAGAATTTTAGTCAATTGATTTTTATTTGAAATAAGAGTTTAATAAGTTTTAAAAAAGTTATAAAAACATTAAGGCAGAAGAAAATAACAAAAATCAACCTAAAATAACCCGGGGCTTAGACAAACGAGTAGAACTACCCAGCGGGAAAAATTCAAAAATTCATTGAGGAAAAAGCAGTTTTTTCCTTGAGGAATGGCAGTTTCACCGTCCACTGTTCAGGTGATTCCCTCGATGAATTTAACATGGGCGCAGGCATGTCCTAGGCAAGAAGCACATGCTGAAAATTCGAAAAAATTCAACAACGAAATCAATATGCAAGTTGTTTATTCACCGACCCGATGAAAAACATGGAGGTTTGTCAATAGACAATGTGAACATAGAGTACAAATAAAAATGCAATTTTTATCAAAACACACATTAGATCTTATGCAACCTTGCATTACTCTTCACTAACTAAATCTTAGCATGTCGTTTTATTTTATGATTTGGCTAGTGAATTAATTGATGAATTCAGCTATAAAATTCATTTGGGACGATCGCTGGGACATGATGAATTAACAATGAATTAATGTGTATTTGCCTTTTTTTTGCAGGTAAATTGGTCAGCAAACATTCAATATCTAAGATAATAACACATGTTTTTTCGGATTTATCGACTTTTCTACCCCCTGTATCTCCCTCATTATTGACCCTAGAAAAAATATGAACATAATCCAGAGAGCACTATTTTTTGTAAGAAAAATGATTTCGTTGACAGTACTATAAAATCAAAACTTTACGTTGAAACAAACTCAATGTTGACTATTACCAAAATCTGACTATAAGGTTATTACTCCATGTATCTGAAGCCACGTACTTATCTTATACAAACGAGAATGGCCATTTTGGTCTGGCGCATGGTCAAAAGTCCACAGGTCAAAAGTCCATAATGGACTTTTGACCACTTGGATGGTTCAGAAGTCCACAAATCTGTTGTGCAGATTTGGCCGACCCAAGTAGGTCAAAATTCCACAAAAAAGTGGGTCAATAATCCCTAATTTTCGAAAGAGAGTAGGTCATAAGTCCACAATAATTTCATATTCAAATATTGAAAAAAGCAGAATAATTAAGAATTTACTTATTTTGTTAAGATTTAATTTTTATAATCTTTAAACTTAAAGCACACCAACTGACAACATAGGCGCCTGCCTGAACCCGCGATGCGGGCCACCCAAAGCACTCTTTTTAAAGAATATTATCTATAAAGTGGTCCACTGAAGTGGGTCAGAAATCCACAATCAATTGGCCAGAACCTTTACAAGATTTTTGTGTGGACTTTTGGCCCATCGCGGTGGGTCAAAAGTCCACAATTGATTTATGGACTTTTGACCCACATTTGTGGGACAAAAGTCCATTATGGACTTATGACCTGTAGACTTTTGACCCTGCGCCGACTAGCTATTGCCCACGATCCACGAATGGAATATTTATATATCGTTGGAAAGCTTAGACCTAGAACATCATTTTTTTGTATGGATACAAAGCTGTAAACCATGGAGTTTAGGCAGTATATAATAATAATTTTCCATTGAAATGACAGTCTTGGTCACCTTCGATGAACTGAATAGACCCCAAAATAAAGGAACTTCTATGCCATTTGCCAATAATAGCGAATAATATCATGGTTGGCGAATAATTCACTTTATGAATGTTCTCCTTTTTTAATTCTATTAAGCGAATTTAATGAATGGGAATCATTGTGCTTCTACTGCTGCCCAACTGCCCACAATTGAGATATACAACTTTGCAAAGCTTAGTTCAAGAGCATCATTATTGAATAAAGAATAGACACAGGACTATAAACCATGGGGTAAAGGCTGTATATTACAAAATATAAACCAATTCTTCTGTGTTTATTCAAATTTGCAAGGTGTTTTTCTTTAGGACAAAAAAACACTCGTACATTGGTACACTCCATAGTGCCTCGTTTTTGGGCACTAGGTAGACCAGGTCCCATATATTTTTGCCCATTCTCATTTCTATTAGAATATTTATTTTTAGATATTTTTTATTTTAATCTTTGAGTTTTTTAATCTCAATCACATCAAGAACACAGAATTAGTACCAGCAGTTGGAAATTAAAGACTCTTAGGACAATTCGAACTAAGTAGTTTTTTTTAAACTGTCCAACTAAACAGCTTGTAAAAAGGGCTTTTGGAATGTCTTAAGGGAGTGTTTAACCAAGGGTTTATATCATCGCTATCAGTTGAAAACAATTAAAGAAAAACCATTAGTTTTACTTTTCTCAGTATAAGACTTTGCCCATATAAACTAGGATGTAGGTTTTACTGTCTTGAGCTATCGAAAATTGAAGCAACACAAATGTCTGCCTTCTTAGCTAATGTGTGTTTTAAAAAATAAAGTACCTTGTCAGTAATTCAATGAACGTTCAGAAGCGAAGAAATTCTTTGATTCCCTCTTCTGTTTAACCCTCATGATATACATAAAAATCCCAAACTGTATGCATGCCAGCGCCATTATCCGCGTTCGTGTCATCCTCAAGCCTCAACACATCAAAGTATCCATCAGCCTCAAGCTCAGCATACTTGCGCGCCTGCTTGGCATGTGGGAATTCTGTGAGAATATCGAAAACGCACTCCCGCACTGGAGGCGGATAAATTCCCTTTATCTTTGCATCTTCGACCATCGCATTGCCATCCATCGGTTGTGTGAATGGCTTTCTTCAATCAAGTATGCATCTCACACAGTTTGATATTGCTGCCTTCACTTTGTTCTGTTCTAAGCTAAGTGAGTAAAAAAGATTTCGTATTCATATGGGGTAAATCGCAAAAGCGACATTTAGAAGAAAAAAAAAAAAACACACACACAAACTCTTTCTTTCATAATAATTATTGAATTATGTTCTATGGAAACCAGATACAAATTTATAAAATGCGGACGGAGGGTTTGTTTTATATCTCTTGTATTCTTTAGCTGTTTGTATCCTCGCTTTCAGTTGTTTATTTCTAACAAAAACCTTTGGTTTGCATAAACTTAACTCAAAGTGAGTATGGTATTACCTTCAAATCCATAATGCGGTATATAAAAGACAGCAAAAAAGTCAATGGTTCCAACAACTACAATTTTGAAAAAAATCTGTTGGTTACTGTTAGGAAAGCACTGGTTACTTTTTTGGAAATTTTTTAGTAGATTTTTTTCGGATTTCGATTGTTTTCGAAAGAAGTTCAGTGTTTTTTAAGTTTTTAACGGAAAAGTTCCTAAAAGTTTAAAAAGTGTAATATACCAAAATGTTTGGAAAATATTAACTCAAGTATTCGAAAAAGACTTACACCTTTATTCATGAAGAAAAAATAACTATTTTTTCTTTATGAATACGGGTGTTTTTTTTTTTTTGAAAATAATAATATTGGTTTACTTCTTAAAACATTTTCTATAATTTTTTAAAAAATCATGTTACTAGAATTTAAAATAACGGTACATACAATACAAATGTTGAAAGCAAAAGCCCGTTAACAAAAATCTTATTTTTCTCGAAAGTGGCTCAAAGAATTTTTAATAAAAAATAATAATAAAATAACAAGTAAATATTATTATTTTTCTTTTTGTGAAATCCAATTTTTTTAAAAATTTCATATTTTTATCTGCATCCTAAGAATGTAAGCGACATTTTATTTATAGAAAAGTATTTTTATGTTTTAATTAGTAGCCCAGTTTTTGGATAATATTGAATTCACCTGAACATAAGAAGAAAACATAGTTTTTAACATTTTCAACCAAATGCTTAAGAAAATACAACATAAGATTCAATTTAGAAGAAATATTGCCACTATAAACCTTCACTGTAAAATGTATAAAACCAAACTTTTCAATGACAATGAATGCGGATAAAATTTTTTAAGTCCTCTGAACGTTATAATACATTGCTCTTGCGTGATGAGACTACTGTTGTGGGCTAGACTTCAATGCATTCGTTTTTAATTTGGTTGTGTTCTTATCTACGTTTGTTTTGTCTCAGAATTTTGTTTAAGTTTCAAGAATATTGGGGTCTTATACTATGTAAATATAAAATAGGTAACGCTTTGGAATGCGTTTTTTTTTTTGTTTATTTTACTTGAATTTAAAGGCGATAATTAAATCATTCACGTGCTTTGCAAGATAAATATTTATTTATACCTACTATCGAATACCTATGTTTTGAATAGGCCTTCTGCGATAACAAATTCTAATAAAACTACAACTACAGTCTTCTTAAGAATGCATTAATGGCTTATTTATTTATATTTAATGTAAACTGTAATGCATGACAAAGAATAAAGTAAAAGCGCTGAATTTCCAAAAAAAAAAAGAATCACAAATTTCATTTTTTTAAATATATACATATACATAATATGTATGAATGTACATATAGTCTGAGAGCTAGTGAACATTTACTCAAAGTGTTTTAACCGCTTCAAATTTTGGGACTATGTCGTTTGTATCAGTGCAAGCTATATGTCATTGGTCTGGCAGCGATATCGCGGCCCCAACACCACTAAAATGCCCTTTCAAAGTGCAACAACTAAAATAATGCATCTAAAAGAGCATATACGGCTCCAAATTTTCTCCCCCCCAAGAAGTAAGGCTGTATACGCCCCTGGTTGAACATTTACTCACAGTTTTTCATACCGCTTCAAATTTTGTGGCCATGTCGTTTGTATCAGTGCAAGCTACATGTCATTGGTCTGGCAGCGATATCGCGGCCCCAACACCACTAAAATGCCCTTTCAAAGTGCAACAACTAAAATAATGCATCTAAAAGAGCATATACGGCTCCAAATTTTCATCACTAAAGCCTTGTGCCTATACTAACTATAATACATCGGTCTGGCAGCGATACCGTGGACCCAACACCAGGAAAATATGATTTCAAAATGCACTTTTAAAATGCATTTTTGTGGTTATTGGACCGATGGATTCTGGTTAGTATATGCACAAGGCTTAAGTGATGAAAATTTGGAGCCTTAAAAAGTGCATTTAAGTGGTGTTGGGGCCGCGATACCGCTGCCAGACCAATGACATGTAGCTTGCACTGATACAAACGACATGGCCACAAAATTTGAAGCGGTATGAAAAACTGTGAGTAAATGTTCAACCAGGGGCGTATACAGCCTTATGCTTTGCATAAGTATAAACGCACCTGTAAAAATGCATTTTATAGAAAACATGAAATGGAAGCGACACCTTACTATTTTTTTATTTAATGGCATCAGTAAACAAGTGAATTGAGCAAAAAAAAAGTCCCGTTATTTTCCCTAGCGTTGTTTAGAAAATAAAAACAGATTTTTTCGTATTGCAGAAGTATAAACGCACTATGCAAATCTCAATTAAGCTTCATTTAATTATGAGTTTCGAGATGACAAACAACGTAGCCGCGTGGTATATATTTAAGAAATACGGAAAAGGCCAAAATTCAAGACTTTCGTTCAAGTATCCTAAGATGTAGGGCTATTCTTAGGAAAATTTCGAGATTGGGTCGTTTTTCCGTAATTTCATGCCAGATCCAGAATCTTATGGAACGAAAATAAGACCCGGGGGTCCGCAGATGCTGACACGTTGCGATAATAGCTGAACAATCAATGTTGCATGTAATGGGGTGCAATTTTTGAGTGCAATTCGTTACGAATTGGGGTTAGGCGTTTTATTTTCGACGGTTTTTCGTACTTTGCAGTAGAGTGATTGTTAGGGGCAAAATGGCGCCAGCTCCAAATCTGACAACAGCCCACAAACAAAAGATGTTGGAATTTACCCGTCAAAATATGGACCGCTATTGGAAAACCGTACTTAACATTTTATTATTTAACACTTTAACTCTTCTTATTTCAAAAATTAATTTAATACCACAATCTAGTACATTTTTTTTACAAAGTTTGTTTTCAGTGACAACAAGTAGTTAAGCCTTGATGAGCCAGATGGTTTTAACGGTTACTGGCACACAAAATGCATTAAATTGTGGCATTAATACATTTTTAAAATAAGAAGAGTGGCCCAGTGAAAACGTATAGTATTAGTATAACCGGCTATTCGATTCTATACCTTAATGTAACATTTTTTTAGGGCTGGCCACGAGACTAGAAAAGTCTCGGTCTCGATCTCACATGACGAGACCGAGACTAGACGAGGCGAGACTGCCTTTAAAGCAACCGAGACGAGACTGTATATTTGGACCGACATTTACAGAGAGTCTAATAAATTAAAAAAATCCAATTTCAGGAGGACCTCAGCAACAGCATACAGCAGTCTCCAGTTGCCTGAACAACAAATCTGAGTTTAGCAATCAAAATACTGAGCAAAAAATATTGGATTCGCTGGGTCATTTGTTTTGAATTTTGTTCAGAATTTATTTTATTTCAGCTTATTTTAATTGAAGTTGCAGGAAATATTAGTAAAATAACATTAGGTACTCTCTTTTTTGTTTCTGAAATTTAAGTAAACAGTTAAATATAAATATTCACTACTGAAAATGAAAACAATAGTTCTGATTTTCAAAAATGACCACTTGGGCAAATTGCTTATACAATAACAATAGTGGACAAATTAAAATACATTACAAATTCGTATTTTAATTGAATACAAAGATTCATTTTCGTTGCTTTTCAATAAAAGTGTGAAAAAAGTTCAGGAGTGATTTGTATATGCTTCTGATTTGAAAAAAAAAAAAATTTTGTTTCAAAGCTGGCCATACGTGACCGAACCAATGAGTCGAACGGCCCGGAGGTGAACCAAAATTGCTCGTGAGTGGGAAAACTCAAATGGCTTCGTTTGGTTTGGCCGAAGAATTTGGATTTTCAGCCAGTCCAAAATCCATGAACATGAACCTTCGAATGTTCGGCTCTATCGTCTGCGGGGAATCAGCAAGCCTAGCAGTTATGTTTGCTTCCAACTTTCCAATCGCTCCACCGCACCGTTACTAAATAATAAAATCCTACTTTCTCACTCTTCTCATTAAATTGTAGAATACAATTTTCACAAAAAACATCTAACTGTCTCATTTTCTTCATGAGAGACCGGAACCAAATAGCTCCGAGCTGTTCGGCTCGGTCGTGTATGGCCAGCTTAAGACTGCCAGGATGGCAAAGTGAAAGGCAAAATAAATATGTACAACAAATATACCTAATCTTTTTATCTTTCTTACCAGTAAAGCCTTTCTGATAAAAATAATTGACAAAGTTGTTAAATTCTGTGAACCTTGTCGCGTTTTTGTCAAGGATTCCATTTGACTGGTCAAACGGTCACCAAGGAGGAGTTCCAATAAATCGCCTTTACCATAGCTATAAACTTTTGCATTACGGGATTCATAGGTTCCTTTGTAAAAATATTCCACATGCATATTAACAACATTATTTTTCGATCATAAATGTTGAATAAGTGCAAACAAAATCCTATCATAATAGGTTTTCATCATAGTTTTATATATTTATGACTATTTCTCGCTCACATTAACATTTTTTGGTTAGAACAACAATAAATCGAAAGTTGTCACTCACATTATGTAGATATTTTTGTTTGCTTTTAAAAATAATCTACTCTGTCATACAGAAATCAAATACAACAATTTTTATATGGTGTTCTATAATGTGTTTAAAGATTTTATTTTCAGAAATATAAAATGTTCTTTTTCAAAATCCTATTGGTTTTACTTTACTGAGTGAACATTTGGAAACAACTACAGTCTTTAATTTCTGTTTGGTTAAACAGGTTTTGGCTGTCATCTTAAAACGGAACATATGATTGTTTATGCATATATTTTAAGATTTGAATGTATTATCATATGAGAAGTTTGTTGTTATCTTAAATTTGAGGTACGAGGAAGAAAATCTAAGTTGCATCAATTGAATACAAAATATGGTAGGTAGGTATTTCATTGCCATGAAAATTAAATTCCTTATTAAAATCCAAGTTACCAACATTCAAATTTTCTATTGAATTCTGAATTTACCAATCGAAAATCATATTAGCTTTCTAGGTAACCAACTTGCTTTTTTTTGTATGTGGTTACTACATAATTATTTCAGATCAACAAAATTATCTTGAGTTCTCGGGGGGAGACATGACCCCCCCCTGTATACGCCGTTGTGTTCAACAGCTCTCGGGCTAATAGGTTAAAATAATATATTTTTGATGAAATTATTCTAAGGGCAACATTTCAAAGTTTTATAGTAAGTTTGTTTTGTATTGTTTGTTTAATATCAAACTAGAGTTTAAGTCAAGAAGCAATAGTCAGGAAGTAATATGCTGAGACTATCGGTACATTTTAGTCCTAAAACTACATAGCATAGGCCAGGGATGGCGAAGCTTTTTAGAACCTAGTGTCATTTTTTTTAAATAAATAATTTTTAATAATGTTGACGTGCCAAGATACGGTCTTGGTCTATATGTGGCTACTATAGGAAACAAATTAATGATTTTACAGTGTACACAATTTTATTTGTAAACTTAAAATAGACCAAGATTTCTTTTTTTTTGCCACCGCTTGAAATTAAGTTTTGTTCACCCTAAAAATACTAGTATATTTTTTGTCAGATTTTTAATATGATGATTAGAGGTCGTAAGCATAAACTTTTTGCAAAAATAGCATATTATCCAGTTTTTAATTATTTAAAATATAAATATTGGGTTTTCAATAATGATATTGGTGTCAAAATCATCTTAAGAAGATAAGGAAAAACTTTGCATACATTTACATTTATTAACATAAAAACGAAACGTTTAACCAAAAAAAACTCCAACCACCCCTATATAAGTTTATTAAGGGTGGAAAATATTTTTCGCTTATTCGACATTTAGTAAAGAAATAATTTAAAAAAAAGTCATAAATATTGATTTTTTCACTTTTTGTGATGCTAAACAATTTTTAACTGAGTCAGTTTTTGGCTGATTTTAAGAATATTTATGGTTTTTCAATTATATAATTATTTTTATTTATATCTTTTTTGCTCAAAATACAAAAACATGCATTTTTGTATTATATTAAATTTACACGTGTTTTTAACGTTCGAAAACCATATTTGGACACATGCTTGAACTACTTCCATTTTTTTGAAAAAAATGTCTTCAAGTGTTGTTAATAGGAGGCAATTCAAATTTGCTTAATTTCATCTAAATCAACCAAAAATTGGCAAACTTATGCATAGTGTTTCCCATTAAAATGAATTTTTCGTCATTAATAAGACAATTTAAATGAATGCGAAAAGCTTTTTAAGAAAATTTTGCCTTATTGGTGTACAAAAAACATAGAATCCAAAGTTTTCGGTCGATCTATTTGATTGATTCTTACAACACTTGAAAACAACTCCTTTAAAAAAATGAAGACAAAAGAAGCTGCAGTCATTCAGAAATGCAATCGGGATTCTCAATTGATGACGTGCCCATACGTGCCATTGATGGCACGCGTGCCATTGGTTCGCCATTGCTGACATAGGGTATTGAATATACCTTTTAGTAAGGAACAATTGCGTTCACGGGTTTTTATTATTAAATATGTTAATCTAGCTAAAACACAAAATTCAGCCATGCATTTCTGAGACAATGATCACACTGGTCGTTTTGCAATTTTTTTTGTGTAACTCGAATACTTAGCGGAATTTGAGAATTTTACTTAAATTATTGGTGGAAATAAGATTTTCTATTAAAATGGATGGTTTACAAAAATTTATAAAAAAAATATAAGGCAGACTAAAATAATACAAAAAAACCTAAAAAGTCGAAAGATCATTCAATTTAATTTTTTACTAAACCGCTCATAACTTTTTGTATACAAAGATAGACGCAATACATTAAATATTCAAACGAAAAGAAGAAGGGTCTAATTTAATATGATGGATCAAAAAAATATATTTTGATAAAAATTGGCGGACAATATACCCATCCAAATACAGCCATATTTTACAACGTGTACACTGTACAGCGCACATGCCAATCAATAATATTGCAGTTGGAGAACAATACTGCATTTCCGCTGTAATAGCAAATTCAAGGCTATAATTTATTGTTAGAAGGAAATTGTTTAATGTAATCTTTGTATATCAAACAAAAGCAAAAAGTAAAAAAATAAACACAGGACATCTAAGCCACTGCATAGAATGACTTGAAAATTTTTCACCGCAGGTAACTGTGGATTTAATAAAAATAGACACTAATTTTGGTGTGCACACAGTTATTGCTGTTGTAGTTGCAGTTACAATTGCTCTATTATTATATAAAAAATCAAAATAAAAATGAATGTTTATATTCTCCTAACATCTTAACCTAAACATTTGTACAATTATTCTTTACTGGCCGGAAAAAATCATTGGATTAAGAAAAAGCGGATGGTAGTTTTAAATTTAGCTAAGAGTCACTAACATGTGTATAGCAAAAGGTTGGTGGAAGTTTCAAAAGAAATTATACTTGCTGTTGCAACTGTCATTGCAGTTGGAAAAACGCTTATTTTTTAAGAAAAGGCTCTATTATTGTTTTTTTTTGTAATATAGCAAGGTCCGCGGGCAAATGCGGACAGTAATTGGCTTACTGTTTTAAAAAAACATCAATGAAAAAAGATAACAATTCAATCGAAGATCAAAGAATAATTCTTTTTTTTTTTTGTTAATTGAACTATTCGTTTAATTTTATATAGGAAGATGTTGGGGAACACAATTTGGCAACAAACCGAAGAGAGGCAGATGCGGCCTAAGTCTTTAATCCTGATTCGTTTTGCTTGCTCACCGCAAGTGACTAGTAGGTAAGTAGGTACTTTTATTTCAGTGACGTCGACAGACTCTATGCCTTCTAAGGGAAATGGGACATCCAGATAAACACCTCCAAATCGGAGCTTGTGTGCTTCAGGAGTAGATGTAGTTGCAGCGCAGCCAACTGCAGAAGTCTGGTTCTGAAACTTCCGGACGGATCTCCAATAGCAGCCAAAAAGAACGGGAAGTACCTAGGCATCTACTTCAACGAGTTGTTAAGGTTCAACCCAACCTCACGAAACGTGAGGCCCAACTGGGCCTTCCTACGACTCCACCCATTGATGGATGAGACGCAGGAACGAACTAAGCTCGAAGACGAAGCGTCTTATGTACAAGCAACTCCTGCGGCCCGTAATCAGCTATTCCTTACCAGTCTGGTTTTTTTGGTATAAAACAAAACATAACTTCCACAGTTTTCGGTCGATCTAGATTAAATAACGCTCATTTGGATAGTTTCTCACAGCACTTGAAAACAACTCCTTTAAAAAAATGAAGACAAAAGAAGCTGCAGTCATTCAGAAATGCAATCGGGATTCTCAATTGATGACGTGCCCATACAATTTCGTCGCGTGCCATCAATGGCACGCGTGCCATTGGTTCGCCATTGCTGGCATAGGGTATTGAATATACCTTTTAGCAAGGAAAAATTGCGTTCACGGGTTTTTATTATTAAATATGTTAAGCTTGCTAAAACACAAAATTCAGCCATGCATTTCTGATAGAATGGTTACACTGGTCGTTTTGCAAATTTTGTGTGTGTAACTCGAAAACTTAGTGGAATTTGAGAATTTTACTTAAATTATTGGTGGAAATAAGATTTTCTATTAAAATGGATGGTTTACAAAAATGTATAAAAAATATTAGGCAGACTAAAATAATAAAAAACAACCTAAAAAAGTCGAAAGATCATTGAATTTAATTTTTTACTAAACCGCTCATAACTTTTTGTATACAAAGATAGACGCAATACATTAAATATTCA
The DNA here is from genome assembly GCA_949320155.1 of Melangyna quadrimaculata. NCBI lineage: Eukaryota > Metazoa > Arthropoda > Insecta > Diptera > Syrphidae > Melangyna > Melangyna quadrimaculata. The sequence continues at coordinate 231,152,569 of OX439483.1, read as the reverse complement.
AACGAAAAGAAGAAGGGGCTAATTTAATATGACGGATCAAAAAAATATATTTTGATAAAAATTGGCGGACAGTATACCCATCCAAATATATTCATATTTTACAACGTGTACAACGCACATGCCAATCAATAATATTGCAGTTGGAGAACAATAATACATTTGCGCTGTAATAGCAAATTAAAGGCTATAATTTATTGTTAGAAGGAAATTGTTTAATGTATTCTTTGAATATCAAACAAAAGCAAATAGTAAAAAAACAAACACCAGGACATCTAAGCCACTGGATAGAATGACTTGAAAATTTGTCACCGCAAGTAACCGTGGATTTAATAAAAATGGACACTAATTTTAGTTGCACTTGCATTTTACAATAGTTCAAAGTTCAATTCAATAATAGAAGGTAAATAAGAGTAACTCAACGAGGCAATAGTTCCCAGGGTGAACATAGAACACAGCTTCCTAGAAATTCAGTTGCAGTTGCATTTGAAAAAAAGTATTTTGAGAAATAAAGGTCAATTAATTTCTTTTTTCCAAAAGGTGAAGCAAGATTCACAGGGTAAACGTTGCACGTGGCTATCAACAATTGCAGTAGCGTTATTAAAGTAAAACCCCACTCGACTTCAGCGGAACTGCACTTCAAAAATTAGGAAAGCTCAATGGGGACTACTTTGATTGGTCCCCCCTTGGCTACAGCGCTGAAAGAAACTAAACCTGCATAACAATACCTGTGCTTCAATATTTTTTTTTAAAAATAGCTTTTGAAAATTGTCCATAAGTAAAGCTGTGCGTACAGTAGTGCGACAAAGCCATGCGATGCGAGAAGCGATGCGAGAAGGTATTCAAGATTCGAGCAAAAGTGGTCAAAAGAGTTTGTGAACGTGATGCTTACGATAAGTATGTGAGAAAATCGCAACACTCGCAGCAAATATCGCTTCACTGTGCCCACGCTTATAAGAATAAATGTAAATATTTTTCTCGCACGCAAACATTTCTCGCATAACATCGCTTTGTCGCACTACTGTACGCACAGCCTAAGTGATGTAGCTCAAACAAAGCGAGCTTTCAGAAGCATTCGAAGACTTAATTTTTGTTTGAGTTTTATACTTCCATTGCCGAATAAATAAATTTTAAGGCAATCATGGTACACTTTGCTGCTGATCATGGTACACACTGCACATGTTGTCAGAAATTAAATACTGCTGTAATGTGATTTTCAATTAAACAAAGAAAAATATTTGATAAATGTTTGAAATTAAATTAATTTTTCTAATTTTTGAGCAATAATACATATGTACCTATAGAAATAGCAAAAAACTCAAACATAAGTTTGTGTTTTATTAGTTTTTTTAAATATTCTGACTAAGAAAGCGCCATACCGCCCAGGACCCACTGCTTTGTTTTTATTAGTCATTCAGTATTTAAATACAACATTGTTTTGATACTGTACAAAAATGCGCCTTTTTTACATTTAGCCGTGTTTTTTGGGAAAGTAAATAACAACTAAGCATCATTTTTACCGACCAAACAAAAACAAAATTTTGTATATGTTGCATCTTAGCAACACTGTGTACTGTTTAATAAGTATACTACATTGGTAACACTAATATATAATCATCCGCTATGAATAGTCAATCAAATTATGTTGCTATGTACTCATCTCATTATATATATAATAAGTAAACGTTTCATGTAATGAACCAATCCGTAATAAAACTTTGAACTATCACAACAGTTATTGGCGACGAGGAAGAGGTTTTTTTTTTGTCATAAAAAAAACGGACCAAGAAATAATCGACGAAATTTTGCAACAAAACCGAAACTGCATGGAAGAGATTGCAAAAACTAACCAAAATTTCTTGAGGGAAATCACGGGAATTCAAGGAGGTTCAACAAAATCCGTTCCAGCATTTCGGGCTTTTAACGTAGAAAAGGAAAGTTGGCAGAATTACTTGTTTCAAATGGAGCAGGATTTTATCGCAAATTCACTGGAGGACGATAATTTAAAAAAGTCATGCACCATGACCGCAGCCAATGTCGACATGTAAAATCTATTTGTGACATATGTAAGAAGGTTGGACACATAAAAAGCGTGTGTTTAAGTCAGTAAACGGGTTCGGCCTCTACAAAAAAAAGTTCTGCTAAAAATAGAACACATAAGAAAGGGCATGCGAATAACAGCAGTGATAAAAAGGTGATACAGCACATAGCATAAATCAAATTGATTGTGCAGAAGTTGAGGAGGTATCGTCGACTAGTTGGGAAGCCGAAAGAAGAGGTCGTAAGATCTTCGTCAAATTAGAGGTTAATAACCACATAATGGATTTCTAAGGTGACACAGGTGCTACGTCATTCCTTATTGGACTTGAAGGTTTTTGTCAATTGGGAAGCCCAGAAATTGAAGTAAGCCAGCGAAAACTACAAGCGTAACCAAATACCATTGGATGTGAAGGGAATAAAAAAGGTAAAAGTTTGCTGGAACAGTATTAGAAAAGAACTTTCTTTACTTATAGTGAATACAATATGCGGAGTGAACATCATGGGACTTGATTGGTAGGATGCTTTCAACTTTAAACTTAAGGTTCCATCCAGTGAGAAGATTTTGCAGGTATCTGACAATTCTCAGTAGTAGTAGTCTGTGTTTAATGCGGAGTTAGGATGCAGTAAGAAGTTCACTGCTCATTTGTCATTAAAGCCTGGAAGTCAGCCGAAGTACTGCAAATATCGCTCTGTCCCTTACTCGCTAAAGGATCGTGTCAAGAACGAGTTAAGGCGGTTGAAAAGTCTAGGCATTTTGGAAGCAGTTGTTCTAGTCAATGGGCAACACCAATCGTGGTGGTTGAGAAACCAGATGGGAGCCTACGATTATGTGGTGATTTTAAGGTAACAGTTAACCCCCAGTTAAGTATAAACCGACACCCAATGCCACGAGTTCAGGATCTTTTTCGCAAGATGGAAGTGGGCAATATTTTACTAAAGTGGACCTTTTTCGACGCCTACCTACAGATCCCTTTGGATGAGGAGTCTCAATCAATTTGCGTGATTAGTACGAAAGATGGACTATTCAAATACCTGAGACTTCCTTTTGGAAGTATTCCAAAGTTATATTGACCAAATCACTGCTGATCTGGAGTTCTATGCACCATATGTTGATGATATAGTTGTTTCAGGCCGAACAGTGGCCGATCATTTACATAACCTGGAAACCCTTTTGCAAAGGTTTGAGGGCCAAGGATTAAGGTGTAAGATGCAGAAATGTAAGTTTGCTGAACCTGAGATCGATTATTTGGGGCATATCATAGATGAGACTGGAATAAGTCCATCTGACAAACGACTGCAGGCAATTAGTGAATTACCTGTTCCAAGGAATTTAAAAGATTTGGAAGCTTTTCTTGGTAAGATTAACTACTATAATCAATTTGTAGAAAACTTATCTCAAATAGCGGCACCCTTAAACAAGTTAAGGGGAAAGAGTGAATTATTTGATCGGGGAAAACAACAGCAGGAAGCTTTTGATGAGTTTAAGACCAAAATCATAAAAGTTTCAAAGTTGGTACACTATCGGACGGACTTGCCGCTAACACAAGCGACTGATGCATCATCATTTGGAATTGGTGCGGTACTCTCGCACGTATACAGTGATGGATCCGAGAAGCCAATCGCGTTTGCATCAAAAACGCTCAGTGATTCGCAAAAAAGGTATAGCCAAATAGAAAAGGAGGCCTTATCTATTATATTTGGTGTTAAGAAATTCAATCAATATCTTAATGGCCGTCAGTTTGAACTGGTAACTGATCACCAGCCATTGGTGAAAATATTCAGTCCTAATAAGAAGTTACCCCAAATGGTTATTCAGCGCTTGCAACGATGGGCAATAACCCTAATGGGATACACTTATACAATTAGGTATCGGTCAACAAAGCTACATTCTAATGCGGACTGCTTATCACGATTGCCGGTTGGGTCGGATGAAGAATGAATGAAGACAAACAAGAGTATGAAACCATTAATAACGTTGTAAGTATTTTGGAAGAGTTTCCAGTTAATGGAATCACTATAGTAGCTCAGATGCGGACATTCAAGAGGTGATCGGTTATGTCCAAAATGGATGGTCAAATCATCTACCAGCAGATAAAGCCAAATTAATGCCATTTTTCCGTAGGAAGTTCTGCCTGTGTGTGTACTCTAACGTTCTTCTTTTTCAGACTGACAGCTTTACATAAGTCGTGGTTCCAGCGCAGCTTCAAAAAAAGGTCTTGGAAATGCTTCATCAAGGACATTAAGGAATGACGAGGATGAAGCAGATGGCGCGGAGGTGTTGTTGGTGGCCAAGCATTGACGAAGACCTTCAGAAGAAGGTGGAGAAGTGTGATGCTTGTCAGCTGAATGCGAGTCGAGTTGTAAGAGAATACTCAAAGTGGCCTGAGTCGAAGGATGCATAGGACAGAATCCATGTGGATTATGCAGGTCCCTATAAAAAGAGCATGTGGCTCATAGTGGTTTATTCTTACTCTAAGTTCCCCTATGTGGTAAAAATGTCTTCCACTACATCTTCTGCAACTATCCAAGCACTGAGGGCCATCTTTTCCATTGAAGGGCTACCAAAAACATTGGTATCCGATAATGGTACGCAATTTATGTCAATGGAATTCCAAAACTATTGCAAGGCCAATACAATTCATCATATCACGTCAGCACCATTCAACCCGGAATCCAACGGTGCTTCTGAACGCATGGTTCGAACCTTCAAAACAGCGCTTTCCAAATTGTTTATGGATACCGACCAGAAGGATGATGCACTTCAAGTCAACTTATCGTTCCACTCCCAATAAATATGGAATATCGCCGGCAGTGAAGTTGCATGGCAGAATGCATCGCACCATTCTTTCAGCATTAGTTCCAACTGAATCAAAACCAATTAATGAGAACACATCATCAACGAAGTTTCAAGAGCAACAATCTGTGTTTTTACGCCAGTATTCAAGAGGCAACAAGTGGACAAAAGGAGTTGTTCAAAAATGCATGGGAAGGAAAATGTATTTAGTCAAAGTCGGAGAATTTTCTGCCGTCGACACCAAAATCAACTTCGCCACCGAAGAGGAGAAAATAATACTGGTGCTATGGTTGGAAATTCTGACCAAGGTAATTTAATCTTATATCTAATTTGAAAGATTCTTCTATTGATAGATCTCCTGTTCCTGGTAATTTACAGGAGCCAAATGATTTTCTGAGCAACTCAATAGTGATGGAGAGCCACTTACCATGAACATAGTTACTCCAGATCCTGTATCATCATCCACAGCAGAAACTTAAGAAGACGTTACAGTTCAAGAACAAATCGCTGTGACCCCTCGAAGATCTGCACGAGACCGAAGACCGCCTTCACGATTTGTACCTTATTAGATGTGGGGAATCTGTTGTATCTCAGCAACACTGTGTACTGTTTAATAAGTACACTACATTGGAAACACTAATATAATATCATCCGCTATGAATAGTCACTCAAATTATGTTGCTTTGTACTCATCTCATTGTATATATAATAAGTTAACGTTTCATGTAATGAACCAATCCGTAATAAAACTTTGAACTATCACAACAGTATATAATAATTTTGTTCTGTTATTGTTTGCGTGTACAAAATTTGCTGAGTTGCTACATATATACTCTTCAAAAAAACACGACTATAATCAAAACAATTTAGTTTTCCAAATAAGAACAGAATTTCGAAACACTGACTCTTGTGCAAACATAATTTTTGTCATACAGAATTATCTTGATATAGAATTTTGTGTAAAACGTAACTGAAATTTTATTGTTGCAATGGCCATTCATGAATTTTGAATGAAAATTGTGAAATAGAAGTAGGTTCCTTGTATCTAAGTTCTTAAACAACTAAACCAATCACTGACTCCAACCCAAATCATAGCAAATAAAAAAAAATAAAATTCTTTATGTAGATATATAAAAATATTGTATTTGTATTTTTCTTTTTAAAGCTGTGTATACAGTTATCACATAAATAATTTGTCATAATATTTAAATTTATAAACAAAAATAAAACTATAATTAATCTACATCCTTATCACAATCTTAAATTAAATCCCTTAAAGCTTTTTCTTCCGTCAAACTTGCTTCTACCCTTTTTGTTTTTTTTTTGATATTTTTTTAAGGTTCATTAGACTTCTCGTTGAAGCACGCACACAATGTTGAAATTGAGTAACCTAAGCCTGTGCCCATCTATCACCAAACTGCAATTGCGGATATTGGCTGTTGCTGTAGCAATAAGCTGGTTGCACCAAATGTTCATCGGCTGCAGGAACAATACTCATGACAGGTTTCAAGTTTGTAGTCCAAAAAAATGTACCAACTTCGGTGCGAGCAAAACGAACAGGAACATAAACACCTTCTTCTTCTTTTGGTTGTGACTGATGATGGTGGTTTTGCTGTTCTGATTCTTCCAAAATAAAGTGAACCAATTTCTCATTGGCTGAATTATCTCCAATTTCACTATAATAAACTTCGGTTTGTGAATTTCTTAGATTTTCGAGCGACTCCAAGGATTCCAATGATTTTGCATGCTTTTGCAGCTTCTGTTGTTTTTTAAAGATCGCCTTCAATACCCTCTTTATACTGTAAGAAGCTGATTTCTTCGTTACAGTTGACACAATTGTTTGTTGTTCTGGCATTGCGATACACATTTTTACGTAAATATTCATAATACAAGTTTAATTTTTAATTGGGAAGAACTGTTTGTCGCTATGTCTTTCTCAAATGAAGAACGAATTCAGAATGTTTTCAAACCAGCACTCAAATCGACTTTTATACGTTCCAGGGGAAATCCGAAACGCACACATGAACAAAACAAACACATATAGTTTTAGTCTTGTTGGTTGAACTTCGATAATAAACCTCAAATGTGAATACGAACAGAAAGAGAGAAAGAAAAACATTGTGTAAAAGGATCACCCTTCTCGGGGGTGTTTAGTGTAGCTGTAGTAGGTATAGTGTGACCTATGGACTGAATACAGAACACCATCAGACCAAACCAAAGGCATGTCAAGTGGTAAAGCAATGGATGGGAAATCCTATGCATAAAAAACGGCAGGTGTTTTTTTGAAAATTGTCTTCTTTGGCTTTCGAGATCGAGTTGGAAAGGGAAGGGCATATAGCAAATGATATTGGTGAAAAACGAGATATTTTAGAAATATGGGCATATACAAAATTTCCGTGGGAAAGTTAAGTTTTCAGGAATTCCCACGCACCAGCATCAATTGTTAAGTGGTTTCATACACAGCCAACGACAAAGAAAACAAAACAAAAAAATGTCTTCACATTCACATGCATGAACATGCAAGATCTCAGGATACCGATGTCTTGAACTGTATAAAAACTAAGAAACAACAGCCAAATTTAAGGCGATGATGGTCGATGGAACAGGAATCGAAAAAAATATCTAAAGGTACCTAAATCATTTTTTTTGTTTTGTTTTGGAAAGTAAATTAAGGATATCCACACGCTCGTTATCTTGAAGTTTCCCACGTTCTGATAATGAGGATGTTTCGGGAATGGATGCATGACCAATACCCATTCATTTGTGAGAGAGTTTTGTGAATGAGAGATACTATTATAAGGGGAAGAACAGACGGAACCAATTATATGGCACGATTTCATTATGATGTTGACCAAGTGTATGAAAATTGTTATGATGGAGTAGAGTAGCCGTTAAACATGAACCTTTTTTGTTCTTATTTATTTTTTTCTGTTCTTCATTTTAGTCTTTCGTACCTTCAGTGAAGTACACGGGTGACATACTAAGTATAAAGTATTAGATTTAATTCAGGTTGGTTACTTATTATTTTTCTTTCTTGCTGGTATGGAAGAGTAAAGTTATGATTATTATTATTTACTTTATGTGTAGGTATGTATTGTATATAGAGAAAGAAACGTGGAATTGGGAGTGGCCAGTTGGCTGTGTTGTGTTTATGCTCCATAACGATTTAATAATTATTGAATTATTCGGCAAGGGACCAAGCCTGATCAACTGTGTAGGTACGTTAAAATAATAATTAATTTATAGATTGTTAGGTATGTTAGGTGCGATGTTCTAATGTTGGATAGCACGAGTCTGTAAATTATTTGATTGGAAATCAGTGGCCGCAGGTAGGCCATGAATGTGGAGTTTGAAATTCGTAGAAATTGAAGGTGTGGTAGAGGTACTACTTTGATTTTTCATAGGTATATCTACATATATTTTCTAGACAATATGTATATGTATGCAGGTAGGTTCCTGGTACCTATTTAACAAAGTTGAATGTTTATTACTTCTCTTATCTTTGAGATGGTTTTAATAAAATAAGATTTGGAAAATAGTTATTTGAAGTTTTCGTTGATCTCAACCACTAAGGTGTTTAATGTGACAGTTATCACACGGAAGGAATTCTCAGATCAGATCAAAAAAATTAAGCGATCACGAAAAAATAATTCAGTTTTGGACCTTGGCTTGGAAATTACCTACTTAGTTAAGCCTTTTTGTTTGCAATATTAAAAAATGAGCGAAATGAAGATATTGACACTCAAAAAGTATATTTTAACACTTTTGAGTACCAATTATTCGATCGAGGAACAAAAATATTGCCATCAGCGAATCGCAATTTTATATCATTTTGTATCAATTTGAATATAGTGTTTGACTGCTTACAACGAGTTCGAGCCCCACTCTAGGCAGCGTTTTTATTAATTCCCCAGGTCTTACAGGCATACAAATTGAATTATTATTACTTTTTGGTAGTCAAAAAGAAAAAAAAATGAACAATTTCAAATCTACATCAATTGTGGTCGAAATGTTGATTTCTATATATTTTTATTTTGTTATTTTTGTCCACAACAATGGTGCTTGCAGCCGCTTCCTTTTTATTCTGAAATGTAAATACAATTTTATTTTATTTCAAAAAGACTTATGTATATTTTACTTACTTGATTTTTGCTGGGATTTGATCCTGCATATTAATCCAATACGCTACCACCTAGACCATCGTACAATATTAACTGACTATGTTGAAACTTAATCACTTTAAAAATGTATTAACTTGTTCATTAGCTCAAATCACCATATAATTATTTAAATTATTTCCTTACGCCTAAAAAACCTGGGACCGAATTACGTCTTCAATGAACGGTTGAGGAACTTTTAAACGTTATCGAACTATCGAGTAATCACATTGGTATGATGTTATACGAAGTATCACTTATCGAATTGAGTTCGTATTGTACTAGGATAATTCTAGTACATTTTCGTAAACGTCAAAATTCCTAACTTTCCATTGGTCGATTGCCACAGCTGCTTGTGTTGGGCTCCACCGACTCCACCCATTGATGAGTCGCAGAAACGGACTAAGCCAGAAGACGAAGCTTCTTATGTACAAGCAGCTCCTGCGGCCCGTAATCAGCTATTCCTTCCCAATCTGATTCTCCATCACGAAGACGACCATGAAGGAACTTCAAATGTTCGAAGGAAAGCTACTACCGGACTACATTTCGACCGACAGCGAATGAGACATCACAGCAACGAGCGTTTATACACAGAGGCGAGCATCATCCCCCTGGACAGGTACCTACTGCTTCAAGCAAAGAAGCTAGTTAGTAGGACTTACCAACAGTCACCCAAATCAACTGATGAGAAGAATGGCCACTCAGCAACGACATCCCTACGTGAGGTTTCTCAGTACGATGGACATCCTGGACGACATCATCGCGGACAACGAGCAAACAGTTTCGTTCTACGCTGACACAGGGTCAGCATATCACCGAGTGTTTTGTCGACAACTCGAATTTATAGACCCCTTACCTCTGGTGGGGGAAGTCAGTAAAAAGCGAATTGTATGGTTGTCGTTATAATAGCAAGTGACCTTTATTATTGATGATTTTCTACTTTTATACAAATTTTATGCTTAGGTGTTTTAAATTAATTCTAAGTTCAATGTACATTTATATACAGAAAAAACTGCATTCTTGCAGAATGACAAAATTATAATGAATAAAAGAAAGACGAATTTGATATCGTCGTTTATATTGTTGTCGTGTGTTGATGTGCTGCTTGTTGGCGGCGATGTATTATTGTTGGTGCAATTGATGTTGTTGTCACAACACCGAGGCTAAATGCCAACCAATCCCCCCACCTAAACTGAAACTTGACAACCGGGACGGGACCTTTAGAATTAACTTTTTGACATGTATTTTATATTTTAGAATCCTTTAAAATTAAGACAAAGTATAAAATTAGGCCTCCTATGTGCCAATAAATGTATAATTTCATCGTATCTAACTAGTTGTAAGTCAAATTGAAAATATTATTTTGTTCAATAAATCTTAACTAACTTGTGTTGGGCTCTTGTTTTGTTTACATTTGCGTTTAGAATTTAATTTGGCCAAAAATAATTTTTGGCTAAATCGAATATTTGTGTCTTAAAATCGAGCAAGAATAATTTTCTGGGTGATGTTTAATTTGTTTTAATTCATCCTGAAACAAAATTAATTGATATTGTGTAGGAATATTTGCAGAAAAGAGAATAATTTTATTTTTCTGACATTTTACTGCTCAAACGTCTACCTCGCATCTATCGTATGAAAAAACACTCGTTCACTGACGAGGGAATTCAAAAAATCGAATTCGATACTCGATACTTTACTCGATATCTTAGGAAAGAATCCCAAATGCAGATAATTCAGTAACGTATTGCTCAATCACTGATGCGGTAATTCGGCACCTGTAATTTACTGTATAGTTTTACCTAAATCAGCAAAAAGCTATTTTCGTGAATTGCACGATTTTTAAGATTTTAACGATTTTTTATTGAACAAAAATTTTAGTATTTACAATTTGCTTAACGTTAGTTATCTTAAAGTATACATTGGTATTTCTTAATAATATGTTGGCAAAGAAGGGTACTAACTTTTTTACATTGTTTATTATTTTAAGCTTATTTACATTAAGTTCTCATTGAGTTTTAAAAATATATTTTAAGGATATATTGGCAGCTACTTCTCTCGGGTTGTTCAGGTCCGGTTGTCATGTTGGTGGATGGTTGGGGGGATGTGGTTTTAGCCACGGTAGTGAGCTGACCCTGGGTCAGCGTAGAAGGGGATGTTCCCTTCGTCGATCGTTGATATCAGTTCCTCACCCAGAAGTTCCATTGCTGTGAGGTACCGCTGGTCAGGATGTATCTCCTGGTTTATCACTCTTTCTATCAGAGGGTTCGGGTTGTTGGTTGTATTCTGCAGGCATCTTTGGCTGGATTGGATGAAGTTGTCCAGTTGAATTATCTTGGCTTATTCATAGAGTCGTATGTTGCTCACGTGTTTCATACGTATCCTGTCGTAATGCAATCCTGTACATAGCCGCAAGATCTTCCTCTCGAATACAGCCAGTTTGTTGATATGGGATTTTGTTCCCGTATACCAGATGGGGAAACAGTAGGTGATGATGGGTCTAATTAGCTGTTTGTAGAGGAGAAGCTTTATCTTCTGACTTAGTCCATTCTGCTTTCGCATGAGCGGAGGCTGATAATCGTGTTCCTGCATTTAGTGGCTGAGCGTCCTCTTGCATTCCCGGAGCTGCTAGGTCGTCTGAAACATATCAGTTCAGATTTGGCTGCGTTTATTTGAAGCCTCAGCGCTGGTAGAACTCGTAGAGTTGTCCAATGTGGGCTTCAACTCTTCTTGCAGCAAGTATTGGAGAGATGGACTTGGCGTGTGTCAGGGAGTCATCGGCAAACAGGAGAGACTGTGCGTTTTCCGGTTGTGGCTGGTCTGCTGTTAAGATGTTGAAGAGGAATGGCCGAAGTTAGGATCCTTGAGCAACTCCAGCTCTTATAGCCCTTGTTGCAGATTGGCAGCTTCCTATTTGGACGTAAAATGACCTGGAATGAAGCAAGTTATAAATTATTTTTATAAGATTGGCTGGAAAATGAAAAAGGTTGAGCTTATGAATAAGTCCTTGTATCCAGACAGTGTCGAATGCTTTTTCGATATCTAGAAAGCATCCGACAGTTACCTGGTGGCAGTTGGGAGAGAACGCAATATCATGTTGCAGTTTCAATACAGGATGAAGGAGTACATCTGCCGGATCCGAACTGCATATCGGGGACTATGCCGTTATTGTTGGAGAAAGTTTTGAGTCGTCCGAGAATCAGTTCTTCCAGTATCTTGCTCAAGTTGCAGAGAGAGATTGGCCTATATCCAGAGACGTCATTGTTGTTGACCTTTTTCGGGATAGCGACAATTGTTGCCAGTTTCCATTTGCTGGGGAAATAGCAGTTGTTGATGCAGTTGTTGAGGAGAATCGCCAGAAAGATAATAACCGACTGTGGAAGCCTTTCAAGAGCGAAATTGGAGATGTTGTCTGGTCCTGAAGACTTCTTCGGTGGATTCCTGAGGATGATATTACTGACTTCTTCCGGAGTAGTGAACTCAGTGTTGTCAACGGGATCAGAAGCTGGATTTCTGTCGCTGAACCATGTTATTTCTAGTGGAAGCTGTGCACGTTGTATGGATGAGTTCACCTCCTCTAGGAAACCTGGGTCGACGGGTGGATAAGGCTTGAAGTGGTCTTCGAAGTTGTCCGCAAAGGCTTTGGCCTTATCTTCGTTGGTTGTAGCCTCAGTGTTAGCGACTGTGATGGTTGCAGGCATAGGAGGCTTCTTCCCGATGACACTGTTGATCTTCTTGAAAGCATCGGGTCCATGTTTGATGGTTTGGAGTCTCTTCTGTAGCTGAACATCGTTGTAGTGCTGTGCTGAGTTCTTGAACATGATGTTAACACACTTGAGCTCGCTCAACACAGATTGGTAGTTGCCCTTGATGGTGTTGAGCTCTCTTTGGGGTTTCCGTTGTAGCCGATTCCTAAGCCGCTGTCTGTGATGGTAGAGGTTTTGGATGTAAATGGGAAGATGTTAGTATCTATCCCGTGAGCTTCTCCGCTGCTTCTGGTTATGAAGAGCATTGGTGAGTGCTTCCCCCAAATCCTCTATAGCGTTGTCGATCTCGGAGTAAAGGAGGTTCCTGTTTGTTGGAGGTAAGGTGATCCTTTGATCGACGTCTCTTTGTAGCTTATTAGTATCAAGCTTTGAGTAATTGATATACTACTCGGGTAGGCTGGTGGAGATGATTTGTAGCCGAAGGTTAATTGCCAGCAGCACAGCTTCATGATCCGAGTCACTGTCGAGAGTTGTACAGACGTAGTTACGCAACTCTGGTAAAGCAAATACCAGGTTCGAAGTTGCGAGATAAAAGTCCAACGTTGACGGGGTTCTGGGAAAGGTAGGTTTCGGTTGGGATACGATGAACAGTGAATGCTAATTACTATTGTCGAACATCCAGTTTACAATAGTGTTGCCATCGTTGCTGTCTTGGGTATCAATCCATCGTTGATGTCTCGCATTAAAGACGTCCCCTATGAGGCCGTATGTGCTTTTGCTGGCCGTTTGGCTTAGTATCCGAAGATCGTGCTTTATGTCTTCCGTATTCGCCGAGCATTTTTTGTAAATTCTAACGATGGTGACGGATTCATCCAATTCAAGCTGTACTATTATGGCGGTGGCTTCGAAGCATTTCAGGCCCAAGATGGTTACTTCGGTGGCACAGAGGCCAAATTTGTTCCGAAGATAGAGAGCAGTTCCTACCTTTCCCTCTCTCTTGTCAGTTCTGAAGGTCGAGTAGTTGGCGAAATCAATGTTGTTCCTCTTCGTGACGTTAGTCTCGCTGATGATGACAATGTCTGGGTTGTTCTTCTTTAGGAACAGGTTGAATGCTGTTCTTTTGACTAGTCTAAATAACGAGTTAACGTTATAAGCCACTATGCGCAGTTTTTGTATGCGCATTACGCGCTGCATAGAGTAAAGATGAAAGTGGCCAGCGCCACGGACTTCTGTTCTTCGTTCAACTCGGTGTAGTTAGTTGGCACGGCGTTACGGGCTTTTTCAATAACAGGGGGAAAATCGGATCCAAAAATCCGCTTGACTTCCTTTGTTAGATTTGGGTTGGAGTTTTTGCTTGATAACAGTGGATTTGGGACTGTTGTCTTCTTTGGCGTCTTCATTGGGGGCTTCATTGGTGGCTGATTTGTCTGTGATGCTGGCTTCACGACTGGCTTTGTTTTTGGTTGAGGGAAGGTGTTTCTTTTTGTCATAGCTGCAAACAGGGGCGTATACAGCTTTAGTTCTTGGGGGGGGGGGGGGGTCATGTCAAAAACAAATAACACAAACTAATATTTGTTAAAAGTCAAGTGCCTTATATTTTTTTTTTTTTTTCATATTTTACTGTGTGTAGCTATATAAAAGAAAATGGAAAAAATCTTAATTAACTATACTAAAGGGTTTTCCAATAGGGACGGGTTGATTTTGACAGCTCGTGGCGGCCAAAATCTTTTACTTTCAGTCAAAATATCGTCTTTTAATCAGTTACTACAGACAAATCAGCATGGTGAGTTACAGCGTCGAGCAACACGTGCAAGTGACGTTTTAGAGCAGTAAGAAGTGTATCCCAATTTTGGTCGAAAAATCATCTTTAGCGATGAGGCCCATCTTTGGATGAATCGGTACGTGAATAAGCAAAATTGCCGGATTTGGGACGAAACTAAGCCAATGCATCCAAATAAAGTTACTGTTTTGTGTGGATGTTGGGCTGGATGCCTGGAGGCGTGTCATCGGTCCGTACTTCTTCGAAAATGATGAAATGGCCAGGCCATCACCGTTAACGGCGATCGCTATAGGTCGATGATCACAAACTTCTTGTGGCCTTAATTGGATGATATGGACACTGAAGATATATTGTGTCAACAGGATGGCGCTACGTGCCACACAGCTTAAGACACAGTCGATATTCTGCACGAGCGGTTTCATGCAGTGGCGACGCGTTATTATAAAATGCAGTCGTTCACACTTCATTTGTTTTTATTTTCTGTAACTTTACACTTTACTGTTATGTTGGTTTTACCTACCTACATAAATTCTAATTCTAACTCTCCATGATTTTAAGAAATGTTCATGACAAAAATCTTCCAACTGTTTTTGTCGCAAAAGTTTTTTTTGTTGACACTTATTTGATTGACTTTGTCCAAAGACAGATCAACCTACTCGCACTTTTGCAAACGTTTTGAACGCATTAAGTCAATTAATATGGGATTTTAAATGTTTAGAGTAACTTTCACTTAAATTATTCAAGTTAGAAATTTCAAATATTTGTATCTTTTCCTTTATAAATAATAAGCAAGGCCAGCAGAACAATTAATTTATGGTTTTGCAAACAGTAATATGAATATACCCATTTTTTCTGGGTGAAAATTACGAATAGTTTCTTTATTAACACTTCTTTTTTTATTGCAAAGTTTTGTTGTCAAATCTGACAGAATGGGTCTTTCAGTCGCTATAATTTCATATTTGTCTACTGAATACCACTTGTAAAAAGACTTGCTTATAAGTTTTTTTCAATAATGCAGTCACAAAAGTTTTTCTTAACACCTTGTTCACTATTT
Organism: Melangyna quadrimaculata; assembly: GCA_949320155.1. NCBI lineage: Eukaryota > Metazoa > Arthropoda > Insecta > Diptera > Syrphidae > Melangyna > Melangyna quadrimaculata. The sequence continues at coordinate 231,137,043 of OX439483.1, read as the reverse complement.
GATGCCATTTTGTTTATTAAATTTTACAGGTAGGTAAATTCTAAAATCAAAAGTTCAGTAAACTGAATCCACTTCCAAGATTTAATTCACAGTTTAAACAAAAATCTTTACTTACGTCCACTCAAAAATAAACTCAATTCATTGCAAAATCTCCGAACGAAGTTCCCATTTCGGTCATATTCTTTCAGCACGAAGTACAAAACCAACATCCAACAACTATCATGTACGTTGCATTCAGATTGTGCCTACACTATTCCCATCGGTTGGTTCCTACGAACATTTTTCGAGGTTCTTGTCGTATGCGTGTTGCGTGTATTGTATACTTTCTGTGGAAACATTTCATTCACAAATCATGTGAACGAAATTTTATTTTCTGTGTGTATACTTCCAATGGATACATTTTGTCCTAAAATCAGGTGAACGAGTTGATGTGAAAGGTCAAAACAGAAGGGATGTTGGTGTTGCTAGCAGTTTTTGTTTTTGTTTTCATTTAAATTCAGTGCATGGAAAAGCTTGCACGAGTTGTAAACTTTGGGGAACGCACTACAGAGTTTGAAATTAAAACAGATTAGGACAAGTAGCTAAAATGATTTTGTTGGTGTTTAGTATAGAGAGGAAATTTATAAAGTTATGCGTAGAAAGTTAGGCGTTCATGAACGAAATGAACAATATGACGCCTCGCCACTGGTTTCATGGCATGGTTATCTCGCGCCGAGGCGACGTGAATTGGCCACCAAGATCGTGTGATTTGACCCCTTTGGACTTTTTCTTGTGGGGCTTTCTTAAGTCGCAGGTCTATGCGAATAAGTTGCAAACCACCTCGACCCTCAAAGACAACATAATCGATGCCATCGGTCAAATTCAGCCTAATTTATGCGCCAAAGTCATCGAAAACTGGACCTTTCGAATCCGCGCCACCCAGCGAAGCCGGGGCGGCCATTTGAACGATGCTATATTACTATAATAGGGCTCTCAAATAAAGATAAAACTTTATTGATATTTTGTTTTATTCAATTTTAAAATCGACCCGCCCTAAATGGGAAACCCTAAGATACATTACCTTTGTTAAAAATAATTTAAAATCGTTCATATCCTGGAAAAAATATATCGTACCTTAACTCATTTAATTTCAAGACAGTTAAGAATCAAAAGTCGGCGTGAAATAGCAGACTACGAATGTAATACTACATTTTAACTTCGCCAAGTTAGGCAATTTCGTTGAAAATATATATTTCGAACTGCCAAGCCAATTCACAATGAAATGGGCTACCTATACAAAAAAAATAATAAATTTAAGATGAAAACACTTTTTTGGTTTATGCAAAGTTAACTCATTTTTGGTTCCAAAGAAAATTAAAATAAACAACTGAGTCGAACGAACCTTTATTAGCTGGACCAGTGAACGCGCTCTTCGTTTTTATTCCTGACTGTTACATTTTTTATTTCGGAGGGCCTCAGCAACAGCATACAGCAATCTCCAGTTGCCTGACCAAAAAAAAATCAGTTTAGCTAGCTGTCAAAATACTGAGGAAAAAAAATTTTGGATTCGCTTGATCATTTGTTTAGAATTTTATTCAGAAATTATTTTAATCCTATCAAAGTTTTTATTTCAGCGAATTGAAGTTGGAGGAAAAATTAGTAAAATATCATAGGTACTGTGCACTGATTTCTGTTTCTTAATTTTAGTAAAAAGATATAAATATTCATTACTGAAAATGAAAACAATAGCTATGATTTTCAAAAATGACCACTTGTGTAAATTGTTCTTTTTTCAATAGTGGAAAAACTAAAATACATTACAAATTCGTATTATAATTGAATACAAAGATTCGTTTTCGTTGCGTTTCAAGAAAAGTGTGAACAAAGTTCACGAGCGATTTTGATATGCCTTTGATTTGAAAAAAATGTATGTCTCTAAGACTGCCACCGATGGAAAAGTGAAAGGCACCTTCCAAAATTAATATGTACATCAAATATACCTAATATTCTTATCTTTCTTACCAGTAAGCCTTTCTGATAAAAAATAATGGACAAAGTTGTTAAATTCTACGAGCCTAGTCGCTTTTCGTCAATAATTCCATCCGACTGGTCAAACGGCTATTGCTATAACTATTGGCTTTTGCATTATGGGGTTCATAGGTTACTTTGTAAAAGTAATCCACATCCAAATCAATAACAATATTGTTTGATCGTAAATGTTGAATAAGTGCAAACAAAATCCTTTCATAATAGGTTTTCATCATAGTTCTATATATTTATGTCTTTTATCGTTAGCATTAATATTTTTTGGTTAGAATAACTATAAATCGAAAGTTACCACTTTTTTTGCTTTTAAAAATAATCTGTCATACAGAAATCAAACAAAACAATTTCTGTATGTGTTCTATAATGTGTTTAAAGATTTTATTTTCAGAAAAAAAATGTTCTTTTTTTGAAAATCTATTAGTTTTTACTTTACTGAGTGAAAATTTGGTAACAACTCCGCACTTTGATTTCTGTTTGGTTTAACAGGTTTTGGCTGTCATCTCAAAACGGAAACTAGCCTATGCATATATTTTAAGATTTTAATGTATTAAAATATGAGAAGTTTGTTGTTATGTTAAATTTGAGGTACGAGGAAGAAAATCAAAGTATCATCGATTGACTACAAAGTATTGTAGTAGATTGACTTATTGAATTTAAATTAACAACATTCAAATTCTCTATTGAACTCTAAATTAACAATCGAAAATCCTACCAGCTTTCTAAGTAACCAACTTTCTTTTTTTTTCTATGAGGTTACTAAATAATTATTTCAGATCAACAAAATAATCTTGTATCCCCCTATATACGCCGTTGGCTGCAAAACTGGTGGATGGTTTAGTATAAGTCCAGACTGACTTGGCGACGAGCTCCTGTTGACACTTCTTCTGGGTGAGGGCTTGGTTTCTTTCTTGCTGTATCTTCTTTAGGGTTGGGCATCCTCTATAGCTGGCTGGGCGTCCCTTGGTTTTAGCACACCAGGCATCCTGCCCGGATTTATCTTGACGTTGGCACTTCCCTTGTGGATGGCTGTTCTGACACTTCACGCAGACGTAATCCATCTCACAGTTTACCGCCACATGTCCAAAGCGCTGGCAGTTCCTGCTCCCAGTGGACACTTTGGTTCGTGATCAGTGTCTCAGCGATATCGGAAGTCTTGCTGAGCTCCTTCACGAAGCAGTTGAACTCTTTGCTGGCTGTCTTCCTTGACCTGAAAAGAGAGACTTTAATTATTGTTAATCCTTCAATTTTTAATTCCTCTTCGACTTCAATGGTTGTGTAGGTGTAGTGAACACCTTTCAGCAGCATTAAAGTTTTCCTGTCTTCCTTTGGGGTAAACGATAGGTTTTCGATCTTCTTCCGTTTCAGATATTCCTTAATCTCATCGTAATCCTTCCTTGTTGACGTGTTAATGATGGTCTTTTTGGTGTTGAGGTTCTTCAAAGTGAACCCAAGCTGATTTCCTTTGGCAAACCTGCGTATTTCAGCAACGTTCCCTGAGTAGATTATGATGGGAGGAATAGCGCTCTTCTTTGTCGTCACAGTTGGATTTGCTGGCGGCTTTGGTGCAATGTGGCGGCATTTCTTCAGTTGGTACTGAATTTTCCTGATCCTCTTTCGGTTTATGGCTGGGTCCAGGCATTTCGGCAAGGGTCTCTTCTTTTTTCTCTTCTCTTTTTCTTCGGATCCTTCTTTTCCGAAGTCTTAATCGACCGTTTTTTCCTTCTAACTTCTGTGAAGGGTGTCGATTTTTCATCTTCCATTTCGTCTCCGCTTAGACAGATCAATGGACTTACATCATCAGGTTCTTCAGAAACAGTTTCAGAAGCTGTTTCGGAGTTGTTTTCCTCTGCTGGTTGCTGGTCCATTGGTGCTGATGACGTTGGCTGCGATTGGTTGACGGGTTGAGCCACAGGTGAAATCTTGGCATGAATCTGCTTGACTAGGTTGTTTATCTGGTTCCCGTAATCAGTTCCCAGATCAGCAAGCATCCGTTTCAAGAGAACTTCTAGTTGGGCGTAAGCTGATTCCATTGTTAATTTCTGCATATCAGCAAATTGGTGTGAGAGGTAGGTACACATTATTTAAAAAAAAAACTTTCGGGTACTTTATCCTCTGTGGTGGGTGGGCTTAGGGTGATTAAGCCGTTTGGGAAAATCCTCTTTTCATTACCACAGGGTAATAAAAATTGGTCGTTCCTTCACTAGTTTAATCTTCTGTTTGCCTGGAATTCAGGTAGATTATCCGTTTTCTCTTCAATTACTTTCTGTGTACGTCCGTGCACGTCTGATCACTGTCGATCACTGTGTGTAAATTGCAATCGCGTAGGTCAATATTTATATCGTACCTACTTAGATACATTTTGTTGGTTTGAGCATTAAGAAAATTTAAATCACCATTTTGCAAAACAAGATTAATAAGTTGTCAAATTATTCCCATGAAGTAGTAGGTTGGGATTCAAAAACTTGTCATTTACTTTCAAGTCAACAAGCTCGAATTATGACTTTTGATAATAAATATCGAATTATAAAATTAAGCTCTTTACGAAGATTTGGGATGTAAATTGCAAAGTTTTCAATCATTTTTTAATAAGGCACATTGATTTACTAAAAAAAAAGTATCGTAAATTACAACCTTAAATTACGCAATTAGTGATTTTTCAATTCTAATTTCGAAGGTTTTTGCGACCTATAGTGCAGATGACAATTGAGCTTTTCAGTAAGAATTATTGTAGCCTTTCTTAGACACATGTTTTTAGTCGAAGAGCTCAATTGTTGTTGTCAGACCGAAGCACTATAGGTCGCAACAACCTTCCAAATTAAAATTGCAATTCAATTGCACTAAACGAAAACAATTTTTCTATTGTTATTGTTTACCTTCTTCTGATTTTTCAATTCTTTCCGTGCAGTGCAATAAATAATTAAATTGGGTGGTGCAACGGCTCGTGAAGAACCAGGGGCTAGTTACTAACAACTCGCAACCATACAGGACAGGAATGAAAAGGACCTACAATTTTATGTCCAATCCGAACGGCTGGACGAGAAGCACTATTCCATGACAAGTGATACTCTTGGAGGATTTGTCAATTCCTCGCAAGAGGCAGTTGCCCCGAAAAAAAACTTTTTTGTTTTTTAGGTGGACGAGGCTGGGAAGTGAACCCAGACCTCCAGCGTGACAGTCCATTGCACTAACCATTACGATGCGGGCTAATACGACAGTTATCAATGGTTCGGTGAAAACTACAATGCTAGCTCCTGATGGGTGTCACAAGTCCTTCACCAAAATTATATTTACATAGTAAATAACGATTGTTAATTTATATTTATTATGTCTACTTTAAATTTCAACAACTGATTAACCTGTGTAAGGGTTGACCTGTTGACCAAGAATTTTTAGACTATTTGTTTTTCTTTTTATAACTGAACGTTTTCATCGATTTTGCATTTTTTGTTAAGATTTGTCACTCCGATAGTATGAAGGATATACCTATTTGAAGTTGCGGTTATTGAGATATTATTACTCTGGCTCAGGGTAAGCATTTTGGACCTTGCCGTAAAACTGCAGATAGGTAGGTATACATATAGTTCAGTTTAAATTAATTAAGCTTACGCTCGTGTCGTAGTGGTAATAGCTTTGAATTCGTCACGACCGAGGTATGGCGTTCGATGACTCACCCCATAGAACTTTAGAACATAAACAGCCTTATGCATAAACGAATTAAAGCGAGTGCATAGGGCTATGCATTCTTTACAACGCCTCTAAACGCAAAAACCTTATTCATAAACTTATGCAACGTTGAATAGAGGCAGTAAAGCTGCACACGTTTGGAGGTTGTCTAGAGCCAACATAAGGGCTGTTGATTATATCGGAATATCACTTTGACTCACACACAATAATAATGTAGACAGATATTAGGTGGGCTCTTATTTTTGTACCTAATATTTGAGGTGTTGAAATCTGACTATCAAATTATTTCATTAAATTAAATACAACAATAAATAATGTTGTGCTTGTTAATTTATTGTACATTTTTGTTGTGATATTGTTTAAATAAAGTTAAGAATATTGTTTGTACACTTTATTTTATAGAATCTGCTTAATAAATGTGCAATATTCAAAGATTTTCCATCAAATTTTAAAATTTTTGCAAATACTCGACGGCATGGGTGATTTCAATAAAATAATACAAAGAAAATACAAATAAAATTTAGGCATTACTATGTAAATAAACACCACCCTTTTATTTTTGTCCTCAACAATCACGATGTTAGGTAATGAAATAATTCATGGAATAAATCAAAAACGACGTATTTTTTGTTTAAAATATTTACTTTCCATTGGAACTTATTGTAATTGGTGCGATTTGTCGAATTGATAATTTTGGCATACATATCTTCACGTTTTGAGGTCTCTAGAATCAGAATCCGTCGTTTTAAGCAAGATGTCTGTATGTACGTACGTTCGGGGTACTTTTTTCGTCCACCAAATCTCAAGAACGCATAAAGATATCGACCTCGGATAAATTTTATTTTAGAGATAATATTGTCATAACGCGCTGAAAAGGTTTTCTAACAAAATCAATAAACCATTTTTTTTACTACAGCATTTTAAAAAGGAGCTGTAAAATGTCATTTATCTGGAATATCTCTAGAACGGAATAAGATATTCACTTCAGACTAATTTTAATTTACACATAACTACACAATACCAAATTGATAAATATTTAAAAAAAAATTAAACAGCCACTTTTTTAAAAACTAAGAAAATCAGTTAAAAAATAATTTTCGTCTCAAATATTTCAAGAACAAAAAATGATTCCGAAGCCAGTCTATTTTTTTTACATATACTGACGTAGTCAACAACTGCTAATTTTAAAAAAAAAATCAATAAACAGTTTTTTTTAAGACCAAAAGAACTGGAAATAAAACTATTAAAAATTCTTAACAAGTGTTTTTCAACTCAAAATCTCCATGTTAACTACATATGTAATTATTTTGTATATACTAGACTTAAGATTGTATGTATGTAAACACGAAATAAAGACAGAGACAAAAAAATATTTTGAAAAAAAAAGACAATGACATCGATTTCAAATTTTTATCAAAAATATATACCTAACCTATACCCTCTAAATGTTGTGTAATTTTGAGATTTTTAAAACCACCCTTTAAAAAGCTAAAAATCAAAATGTTGCAAGAAAAAAATTTCAAAAATGTTTTAATTCGAAAAATTCTTACACTCAAAGTCGCTTCAAAATCGAAATTTTGATTATGACACCTAATTTGCCTTTTTATTTTTCTAGCCAATAGTCTGTTTTGAAATAAATGGCTTAAATAATTAATAGCTCCATACCGAGAAGAGTTACGAAAAAAAGTTTTGTGAGTAAGATTCATAGAATTTTGTAAGCTATTTACAAAAAAAAATATAAAAATTTTTCTAAGTATAATAAATACCTAGTTAAAGTACAAAATATAGGTAATGTCACAATTTGCCCTGTATCTCTATATCTAAAAAAAAACAAATTGGGTGGCACAACGGCTCATGAAGAACCAGGGCCTAGTGGCTAACAACTCGCAACCATTCCTGTGTGCGTGTGTCGACAGGAATGGAAGGGACCTACAATTTTATGCCGAATCCGAACGGCTAGACGAGAAGCACTTATTCGTGACAAGTAATAGTCTTGGAGGATTTGTCAATTCCTCGCAAGAAGAATATATCTATACCTACCTATATACTGACTATCCAAAAACCCAAAGTTATTAGGCTCCTCCTATTAAGCACCTCATATATGGGATATTCGCAAAAAAAGTATGGTATCTAAAAGGTCAGTAAGTGGTCCAAAAAGGTCAACTAGTTTCAGAAATTGGTCAGCCATAGAACATTTTTAATCAAGGGTTACATTTTGGCACCTCATTAATGGGATATTCGCAAATAAAGTATACCAATTGAAAGGCCACTGACTTGTCATAAAAGGTCAGCTAGTTTCAGTAATTGGTCAGCCATAGGTTTTTTTTTAATGAATTTTTAAAGATTGTTTCAAGAATACAGTATAAGAGTCTTCATTAAAAAAAACCTATGGCTGACCAATTACTGAAACTAGCTGATCTTTTATCACGAGTCAGTGGCCTTTCAATTGGTATACTTTATTTGCGAATGAGGTGCTTAAAGCTTTATACGGCCTTGAAAAACAAAAAACTTCAAAAATTCAAATAAAAATACCTATAACTGACCAATTACTGAAACTAGCTGAACTTTTATCAGGAGTCGGTGGCCTTTCAAATGGTATAACTTTTTTGCGAATATCCCATAAATGAGTGGCTAAAAGTCTTATACGACCTTGAAAAAATAAATTTTAAAAATTCAATTAAACAAAAACTATGGTATACTAATTACTGAAATTAGTTGACATTTTGTGAGGTCTAGGTAACCTTCCAGATGGTGTATATTTTTTTCGAATATCCCATAAATGAGGTGCTAAAAATAGTTTTGACCTTGAAATTTTTAAAAAAAATTTTGAAAAAAATCTATGGCTGACCAATTACTGAAAGTAGCTGACCTTTCTTGACCAATTACTGTTCTTTTAGTTGGCATACTAATTTTAATTAATAATAATATTTAATTTATTTTTTAATTCTATAAATGAGGTGCTTAAAGTCTTATATTGTGACCTTGAAACAAACTTTAAAAATTCATTAAAAAAAACCTATGGCTGACCAATTACTAAAACTAGCAGAGCTTTTATCACGAGCTGGTGGCCTTTCGAATGGTATACTTTTTTAGCGAATATCCCATAAATGAGGTGCCAAAAATAGTTGGTGACTTTGAAAAAATGTAACCCTTGTTACTTCGAAACTAGTTGACCTTTTTTGACCACTTACTGACCTTTTAGATGGCATACTTATTTTGCGAATATCCCATATATGAGGTGCTAAAGGTTAGGAGCCAAGTTATTATACTATAAAATATATAATTATATAATATATACTCTACCACCCACCACTTAGGTAAATATGTACAGATGTATATTGTATATGGTTTTCAAGTGCACCAATGGGAAGTGTGGGTCGACCCCAGACTCATTTTTAATTTTATTTTTGAACTCAACAACCAACAAAGCAACTGAATAATTATTATAATATTAAAAGAAATTAATAAAAAAAAAAGAATCCAATCGCCAGCAGAATTATTTTATTTAGCTGAGTCCCGTTTGTCAGGTTTGAAAGTAAAACGTAATAGATTTCTCCTTTTTGGTACTATTTTTGACACATGCTCAATATTACTATAATGGGTTGAAAAAAGTTGTATGCATAATAATTTATGCAACGTTCTATAGTGGCTACATAAATCCTTATGCAGTGCAAAACTATTCATCTGTTCAGCGGATTCTAATGAAAAAGGCTGAAAATGTTTTTTCTCGGTGATAAATCCTGCTATAGTATTTTTTTACTTGCGATATAGTAGACAAGTCAAATTCGACAATAAATTCGCAAAGCGCGATGTAGTTCTGCATTTTTGATATGTTGTTTGGGCATGTTAGAGTAGTCTGTAGCTAAGTTTGCAACTTGGAAAAACCTGTGCTCGATGCAGGAAAAATGCAACAGTGAAAAATCGCTAAAATCACCCCATTTGTTTCGACATTTTCCTTTATAACTTAGGAAAAAACCATCAACTATAAACTTGTTTGTTATAAAATTTTCTACAAGAACACATTAGTCTTAAATTCATGCATGTTATATTTGTATTGCTATCTAATCATGAATTTAAAAAAAAAAATCTAAAAAAACTAAGTAATTTTGAAGCACTACAAAAAATAGGTCAAAATTGTCCAATTCTGCTAAAAATTTGGAATCAAATAGTCTAGAGTATAAAAAGACGAAATTCAAAAATTTGATCCAAATCGGTTAAATATTTTTGGCAAGAAACATGATGTTAACTAAGTGCAACACGCAATGTTTGCATCATTGCTGTAGTCAAAGTAGGACACTTAAATTTGCACTTATTTTTGTACACGTACTTAAAATCGTTAATAATGATAAAATAAAGTTATAATATTTATATCTTGTTTTAGGCAACTTTGATAGTGAATTTAAAAGTTTCGAAAATGTTCACGAAATTACATATTTACATGCCAAGTGAATAATTTTCGGAACTTTTAAAATCGCTACAAAAGTTACTTTAAAAAAGATATTAATATCATAACTATATTTTATCATAGTTAAGGACTCCAAGTAAAAGAACAAAAATCAGTGCCAACTTAAGTGTCCTACTTTGACCACAGCAATGATGCAAACATTGCTTGTTGCACTTAGTTAACTTCATGTTTCTTGCCAGAACTATTTCACCGATTTAAATCAATTTTTCGAATTTCATCGTGTAATACTATAAACTGTTTGATACCAAAATTTTAGCAGAATTGGAAAATGTTTGACCTATTTCTTGAGTGCTTCAAAATTACTTAGTTTTTCAGATTTTTTTTTTTAAATTCATGGTAGCTGATGTGGTGTTGTAGAAAATTTTTTAACAAATAAGTTTATACTGGACGGTTTTTTCCTAAGTTGCATATTTCCAAAGTTATAAAAAAAAAATTGGAAAAAATGGGGTGATTTTAGCGTTTTTTCACTGTTGCATTTTTCCTACAGCGAGCACAGGTTTTTCGAAGTTGCAAACTACTCTAACATGCTTCAACAACATATCAAAAATGCAGAACTACATCGCGCTTTGCGAATTTAGCACTTTTTTTTTGTAACTATTGACTGGGCTAATAGGTACTATATACTTACCATATACTAACTATTAGCCCAGTCAATATTTACAAAAAAAAGTGTTAAAGGATTTTGTTAAAATTCAAATAAAATAAACAAGGAAATGCTACTTTTAAATAATACCTCCAGTTCAACCATTTTTTTGGTTTTTGATTTTCTCGAAAACAGTAAAGTTGAAATTTTTCATTTTTCTTATGGTAAATCTTCTTAAAAGTATAAACATTACTGTGAACCTAAATGAAAATTTAAAAAAAAAATCAATTTTTTTTTTGAAAACAAAGTATTTTTAAAACGACTCGGTCAATATTTTTAAAACTAGGTGTAAGATAATTTTTTATTATTATGTAGAAAACTTGAAAAATCATGTTTCTTAATTCAAAAACAACGGTTCCTTTGATACAAATGTTGAAAAACCGTTAAGAGAAAACTTATTTTTCTCGAAAACGGCTCCTAGAATTTTGATAAGGTTTACTACTTAAGGTATGCTCAATATTTTGATGGAAACAAATTTTACTGATAACTTTTGATAACGATACCTGTCATAGAACCGATTTTTTTACTGTCAATTTTTTCGTTGACGGCTGCACCGATTTCAACCAACATTTTTATACAAGAGCTCCTTTACAATTCAACTAATGCAAAATAACAAATTTTCAAAGAAATTATTTTTGAATTTTTAAAAAAATATTGAATTTTTTTTTTTGAAAATTCAGTATCTTGAAAACGGGCTGATGAATATTTTTTTTTTGGTGCAAATTGTATTTTATTAAATACTAAATGTTGGCATACCACATTTTATTTTTAAAAATGAGCGAAATATTTTTTATACAAAAAAAAATAATTTTTAAGAAAATCGCTCCTGATTTTTTTTCATAAATTCTTATTTATCCAACAGCCATTAAAATAACAAATTTGTGGTAATTTATAGTAATAATTTACTTAGTTTTTTTTTGGTAATGATATCATAATATTTTGGAACCCATACATTATGTACTTGTACACCATCAATTCCTAGCTACGTTAAAGTTGTTAGCTGCGAGAGCCCAGTCGTGCCCATTTTTTATTTAAAGGTGCTTCTCATCTTAGTCATTCATTTAAAGTCTGCAGAAAATAGTGTATTTGAAAGAATATAGATATCTATATAGGTAGTGGAAGTGAATATTAGTTGTATTTTTTTTAATGATTTTTTTTTTAATATTTTACCTGTTTTACTAAGAATACAATAACCACTACACAAAAAAATATTATGGGGCGTATTCATAGTAATTTTTTAGCTGTGTCTAGGTTAAGCCTAGGTTCAGTTGAATTTTCGGACCTTGATTCTATTTTTTAAGTTTATCATTTCAAAATATTTGAAGCTGTGTAGTACAACAAGTTAATAATCTTATAAAAATATAAAATTAACAATTTTTAAATAAATTCGGTCTGTATTCTGTATTGAGCCAAAATTGTCTTAAACTATGGTTTAGTAAAACCTGGGTTTATCGGTGACTTTGAATATGCCCCTGTAACTTTATTCAAGGTTATCGTATCTCTTCGATTTTTATGTCATTAGATTCAGAATACTCGGAAGTCATGTATGTATCTACAAGTCCATGTAGGTACCTATATTGTTTAAATTGTATCAAGATACATTTCTAATTACGATCTCTATACACTGTGTTATAAAAGGCCCTATAAGGTAAATAGGGTTTTTTATAAATTTTGATGTACAGGATTTGTAGTAAGGGCTTCTAAAATTGTGTTTTCTGGCTTATTTGAAGGTTGGCTTATTTGAAGTGGTAACGTTAAGAAATGAATACAAAAAATCAGAGACATTGCCCTAACTCCAAATATGCAAATAACTCAAAATCGGATTTTTTGTAAATAAGATTATGGACAGTATGTATCTGGTTTCAAAAACCAAAATGATGTGTAATCCTTTGAAAACTAAAATTTATTAGCACCAATATTATTTAGCATTTTTCATTTCTAAATACTAAAGTTAAAATCAACTAAAACAAAAAAGAATACATTTGGATTTTTTTTTATATAACTTCTTTATTTTAAAATGTTCTTAATAATAAAATCACTATTCGCTATCACAGGTTTGTACTACAATACATTAAAGCTTTCTTCAATCACAATGTGGTCGAGCGGGTACTTTTCGTTTACCAGGGGCGCCAAAGCTCTATACGAGACTCTTCAGATACTGCAGGCGAGGAAGCAGGACTACCCTTGTCACTATGATAACCAGATGAAGCAGGGCTAAGTGGTGCTGACGTAATGCTAACAGACAATTGTTCCATATAATTTGTCTTCTGGTTAGCAACTTTCAACTGTTGTTGGTAGTGTGATTCCTGAAGTCGACTAAATTGGAAACCAAGATGTGTCATCACAGCTTTTCCCAGCTCTGCACTAAATCCCCGACTTGAAGCCATAATACGTGAGACTTCATTTGCAGCATTAATGTATCCATTTCGAAAGCCATTCACAGGTCCTTGTTTGTTTTTGTTGTTAATATATTTAGTTTGACGTAGATGAGCGATCGTTGCTTCCAACATCTGGGCCTTGTCCATACGTAGAATTGCATTGTCATCCTGCAGTTCAGCAATGATGTATTTCATAGAATCCAAGCACTTGTTGATACGTGCACGACGTTGTCGCTCCAACAGAGGTTTCTTTACTTTCAAATAAAGTTCTGTCTTTGATGCGTATTCCATATTGTATAACTTTTTTTAATATTAATTATTTATTTTGTAATAAGACAAGATCTTCTTACGATGAAAATTGGTATCGGAATGATATCCTTGTAGCTCACTTACTGCCCTTTTATACTCCATCCGAGATATCCTGTTGGAAACATCTCTCTATTTTACCTGCTTATACAGGTTGCCTTAGTCGTCTACACGCAATGTATAGGATATATGGATAAAGGTAGCAGATGGCTCACATGCTATGCACACAACTATTGAACGAGGATAAACTGAATCGTGGGAAAAGATTTTAAAGGACTTGTGACTGGGAGCACTTTGAGCGTACTTCAAAACACCTTGTGTATATTCCCACGGTTCACATTGAGACTGAGAGGAAGGCAAACATATTTCTGGAAAAAAAACTTTACTGCTGAGTTGCAAGAGGGACTTGCCTCGGTAATTAAGAAGCATTCGGTTACATTATAATAGTAGTGGGTGTATTTTGTAGGTGTGCATTGCATATCCGCTCTTAAAAATTTTAACTTAGATGTCAATCATCTCTTTAATTGAATCAGCAAAAAGTAAATTCAGTATTCAGCCATAAAATAAATGAGGCATCCAGAAAACCAATGGCCTTAGTTCACCCTAAAATTTTTTGGTATAAATACATGTATGATGTTGTATTTTTGATATTAAAGATACACTTGAAATTGTTTGATATTTTTGTATTTGCTCTATATGAAAAGTATGTTAATATTTCGTGTACAATAAGGCTTGTTTCACACACATTCGGTTTCATTCGGTTCGGTCTCTATTCGGTTTGTATTCGGCTGTGCTTGATATGTGTGAAACGATAAAACGGCAAAAATAAAAACCTAATACACTGAGAAAATTAATATTTTTTTTTGCGTTTGCGAGTAACGAATTTCGTTTGCTGTAATTGTAATACATTTGCTGGAAATGTTATACAATCCCTGCAAACGTATTTCATTTGTAGCAATTGTATTACAGTCGCCACAGAAAGTAATTCCATTGCATCAAACATATAACAAATAACCCATTCGTTCGGAGCTCAATTTGACAGGGTTGATTACGGTAAATGACAATGTTTCCCAAATTCAAGCGACATGATGTTTGCAAGCAAGTGTAATTGTTTATGGCAAACGAATGAATCGATTGCGAATCAAGCTTTTGAAATGCAGTTTGCTGCAAAAAGTCTTACGTTTACTATATAAATTACAATTGTTTGCAACAAATGAATCGAACATTTGGGAAGAATGGTTAATTTGTAGCAAACGATTGAATGATTGCAGGGTATATATTTTTAAATCTTATTTTTACAAATTAATTTAATGCTTGTGGTAAACATTTCATGCTTTTGAGGCGAAAGGATTTTTGATTTTAGGTTTCTTAAAAAGAAATTCGCTTGCAGCAAAAAAATTCCTGTTTGGAAAAAGTATTTTATTTGTTTAATTCCTATCTAACCAATTTCAGGTTATCTAAAGGGCAAGTATTTTGGTTACGTTTCAATACTTGTTTTGCTTTATCAATTTGGTATTGTTCTGAAGTTACTTGTACAAAAAATCAAATTTCAATTTAAAATATGTTGCAATTAAAAAGAATGCGATTCAAAATTGAAAATTTGTTGCTTTAAAAAATAGCAAAGTCAAAATTCGAAAATATTTGCATTAAAAAATAAAATAAATGCTAGTTTAAAAATCTTTGCATTAAAAATAATTGTTAAAATAATTACATTCAAAATAAAAGTTCAATTTTAAAAATTAATACAAATTACCTACATCACCGATGTTCATTTCGAAAAACAATGGCGCTAAATTTTAGATGATTAAGTACGATGTTAAATCAATTTTAGTATGATACTAGGTTAAAAATTGTGTTTTTTTCTAATTTGCTAATTTTAAACGAATTTGGCATCGTACTATCCCCTTACATTTTACTAAAATTAAAATCACATCTTTTTAATATCGTACTAAATCCATATGACTAGAGAATGGAAAATTTTACTCCAGGAATAGCATAGACCCGAGGGTTGCCGGTTCGATCCCTGCTGGTGCCCAACTTTTTTTTTTTTTTTTGTAATAATGAAGTTAAAATGATAAAAATATAAACATTGAATACTTATTTAAGGCACATGTTGGGTTTCCATCAATAAATAATTAACTTACAACGCATAAAAACAATTATTGTGTTAAACAAAATGATTTTCTTAAAAGTTTTGATTCAGTCCTAGGAGCACATCTACGTAGTAATAGTTTAAAACAAAAACTGACCCAATATTTTAAATACTTCGTTCGTCCTCGTCATAGTTAAAATAATTAATCATAGTTAAAATAATTAAAATACATGGAATTGTCTAAGCCACATTTCTTAATCAGTACATTTCCTCTGCTCAACTAAAAAAAAGGAAAATGTGTGCAGTTTTCAACTGATTAACATTTTGCCGGAGAATTTTATGGTGCAAATTAGCTCAGTGGATGCATGCTCGCTCTCGATACGGAAGGATTTCAGTTCAAATCCAGGTAAGTAAAGCTTGACATTTTTTTCAATTAAAATAAAATAATATAATTTCAGAATTAAGGGAAAACTAGCAGTCACTGTATGGATTGTGACAAACGTACAAGTCAATAGCAACAAACGTGTTATGCATTTGTCATAACCACTTTGATCTTCTATAACAATTGACCCATTCGCTTGTCGTTAAAGTATTAACGTTTACTCTAAAAGCACCATTCCTTTGCCACAAACAGTAAATATGTTTACAAAACACCATTATTCGTCTGACAGAAACACTACATTCGTTTGACACAAACACTCTATTCGTTTGAAACAAACGATAGAATTTTGCTACAACAGTATGAATTGTTTGTCTCAAACGAATTTAAGAGTTTGCTGCAAACGAACTGTCAAAACTGGCTGGCAAACGAAAAAGTCGTTTGGGCAATTTTTACGTTTGCCTTCCCTCAGTGTAGAAACCGTAGAGCACCGTTTTATCGTTTCACACATATCAGGCACAGCCGAATACAAACCGAATAGAGACCGAACTGAATGAAACCGAATGTGTGTGAAACGAGCCTAATGGCGGTTTTCATAAAATCTAACTGTACTTATGTACATTCCACTGTTCACTGAACTAGAGCTCAAACGCTTAGCCGGAGAAATTCAAGTTTTTATTTTAGATAATCTAGAACAAGATACATATATATCAGGTAATATCAATAGCGTTTTCATATTTGTTCAGTTCTGCCTATGTTGTCAAAATCAATAGTAAAATTAATTTAACTTCTAAATCACAAAGGCAGTCGTTCTTAAATTTCTGACAGTCCTGCGCAGTATTGTACCTTAGATATTTGAACTGTTCATCTAGAATAGGTAGCTGCCAAACTAGGAAATTTCTCGAAATCGGGCTTTCAGATTTGATTAAACTTTGCGTCTGTAATAAGTTATGCCATAAATTATTATAAGAAATATGCAATTATGCCTACACTCAGAGCTTTTGATTTTGAATTTTTTTCCTAAAGTTTTTTCCTAAGTTGCATATTTCCAAAGTTATAAAAAAAAAATTGGAAAAAATGGGGTGATTTTAGCGTTTTTTCACTGTTGCATTTTTCCTACAGCGAGCACAGGTTTTTCGAAGTTGCAAACTACTCTAACATGCCCCAACAACATATCAAAAATGCAGAACTACATCGCGCTTTGCGAATTTAGCACTTTTTTTTTGTAACTATTGACTGGTACTATATACTTACCATATAGTACCTATTAGCCCAGTCTATAGTTACAAAAAAAGTGTTAAATTCGCAAAGCGTAAAAAAAATCAAAGTCGAGATAATAATTTTCCCTTACGTTACAATGATAGAGTACGCGAAAAAGTGAGTCCCGCAATTCTGTCTGTCCTCGCCTCTACAGCCTTAATGGCTGGAGGGATTTTCCTCAAACTTGGCATAAAGTGTTTTTTGACTAATATGCCCAGACGTTTTTTTAATTTTTTTTTTTTTTTTAAGGACCAAAAAAACGGTACCTGTCACACAATTTTTTTCAACAAAAAGGAAAACGATTTTTTTCTCAAAAACGAGTCCAAGGATTTTGTTAAAATTCAAATAAAATAAACAAGGAAATGCTACTTTTAAATAATACCTCCAATACAACCATTTTTTTGGTTTTTGATTTTCTCGAAAACAGTAAAGTTGAAATTTTTCATTTTTCTTATGGTAAATCTTCTTAAAAGTATAAACATTACTGTGAACCTAAATGAAAATTTAAAAAAAAATCAATTTTTTTTTGAAAACAAAGTATTTTTAAAACGACTTGGTCAATATTTTTAAAACTAGGTGTAAGATAATTTTTTATTATTATAAAGAAAACTTGAAAAAATCATGTTTCTTAATTCAAAAACAACGGTACCTTTTATACAAATATTGAACAACCGTTAAGAGAAAATTTATTTTTCTCGAAAACGGCTCCTAGAATTTTGATAAAAAGATATGCGTTTACTACTTAAGGTATGCTCAATATTTTGATGGAAACAAATTTTACTGATAACGTTTGATAACGATACCTGTCATAGAACCCATTTTTTTTGTTGTCAATTTTTTCGTTGACGGCTGCACCGTTTTTAACCAACATTTTTATACAAGAGCTCCTTTACAATTCAACTAATGCTAAATTACAAATTTTCAAAGAAATTATTTTTGAATTTTTAAAAAAATATTGAAAAATTGTATTTCAAAGAATATAGATATCTATATAGGTAGTGAAAGTGAATATTAGTTTTATTTTTTTTAATGATTTTTTTTTTTAAATATTTTACCTGTTTTACTAAGAATACAGTAACCACTACACAAAAAAACATTATGGGGCGTATTCATAGTAATTTTTTAGCTGTGTCTAGGTTAAGCCTAGTTTTAGTTGAATTTTCGGACCTTGATTCTATTTTTTAAGTTTATCATTTCAAAATATTTGAAGCTGTGTAGTACAACAAGTTAATAATCTTATAAAAATATAAAATTAACAATTTTTAAATAAATTCGGTCTGTATTCTGTATTGAGCCAAAATTATCTTAAACTATGGTTTAGTAAAACCTGGGTTTATCGGTGACTTTGAATATGCCCCTATAACTTTATTCAAGGTTATCGTATCTCTTCGATTTTTATGTCATTAGATTCAGAATACTCTGAAGTCATGTATGTATCTACAAGTACATTGTAGGTACCTATATTGTTTAAATTGTATCAAGATACATTTTTAATTACGATCTCTATACACTGTGTTATAAAAGGCCCTATAGGGTAATTAAGGCTTTTTATAAATTTTGATGTACAGGATTTGTAGTAAGGGCTTCTAAAATTGTGTTTTCTGGCTTATTTGAAGGTTGGCTTGTTTGAAGTGGTAACGTTAAGAAATGAATACAAAAAATCAGAGACATTGCCCTAACTCCAAATATGCAAATAACTCAAAATCGGATTTTTTGTAGATAAGATTATGGACAGTATGTATCTGGGTTCAAAAACCAAAATGATGTGTAATCCTTTGAAAACTAAAATTTATTAGCACCAATATTATTTAGCATTTGTCTTTTCTAAATACCAAAGTTAAAATCAACTAAAACAAAAAAGAATACATTTGGATTTTTTTTATATAACTTCGTTATTTTAAAATGTTCTTAATAATAAAATCACTATTCGCTATCACAGGTTTGTACTACAATACATTAAAGCTTTCTTCAATCACAATGTGGTCGAGCGGGTACTTTTCGTTTACCAGAGGCGCCAAAGCTCTATACGAGACTCTTCAGATACTGCAGGTGAGGAAGCAGGACTACCCTTGTCACTATGATAACCAGATGAAGCAGGACTAAGTGGTGCTGACGTAATGCTAACAGACAATTGTTCCATATAATTTGTCTTCTGGTTAGCAACTTTTAACTGTTGTTGGTAGTGTGATTCCTGAAGTCGACTAAATTGGAAACCAAGATGTGTCATCACAGCTTTTCCCAGCTCTGCACTAAATCCCCGACTTGAAGCCATAATACGTGAGACTTCATTTGCAGCATTAATGTATCCATTTCGAAAGCCATCCACAGGTCCTTGTTTGTTTTTGTTGTTAATATATTTAGTTTGACGTAGATGAGCGATCGTTGCTTCCAACATCTGGGCCTTGTCCATACGTAGAATTGCATTGTCATCCTGCAGTTCAGCAATGATGTATTTCATAGAATCCAAGCACTTGTTGATACGTGCACGACGTTGTCGCTCCAACAGAGGTTTCTTTACTTTCAAATAAAGTTGTGTCTTTGATGCGTATTCCATATTGTATAACTTTTTCTAATATTAATTATTTAATTTGCAATAAGACAAGATCTTCTTACGATGAAAATTGGTATCCGAATGATGTCCTTGTAGCTCACTTACTGTCCTTTTATACTCCATCCGAGATATCCTGTTGGAAACATCTTTCTATTTTACCTGCTTATACAGGTTGCCTTAGTCGTCTACACGCAATGTATAGGATATATGGATAAAGGTAGCAGATGGCTCACATGCTATGCACACAGCTATTGAACGAGGATAAACTGAATCGTGGGAAAAGATTTTAAAGGACTTGTGACTGGGAGCACTTTGAGCGTACTTCAAAACACCTTGTGTATATTCCCACGGTTCACATTGAGACTGAGAGGAAGGCAAATATATTTCTGGAAAGCTACTCCATCATCGGGCGAACTACTTTGATGTTATTATATAACTTAATTCAGCTCAAGCTTAAGCTCTTGTCTCAGGTTGTTTGTGTTGTTGTTTTTATTTTATTTTTGTGGATCTTTTGTGTTGTGCTGGTGGTGTATGGGTGATGTTTTTATTTTATCTATTATTTTGTATATGTTTTATTGCAGTTTCATAAAGTGTATTAGTTTTGAATGTCAGTTTATCGTTCAATATTCTGTCTTATTCTGTCTTTTACAGTCTTGTATGCTTTGTAAATCTCGGACTCTTCAGTCGCGTCTAATATTTTTCCTTTTCTGCAGATGTGTAACGTTTTCATGTTTGTCTCAAAGTCTGTTTAATTGTGGTCGTTGTTTATTAAATGTTGGGCGTAAGTGGATCTGGTGTTGGGTTTTGGTTTGTGTTCTTTAAATCTGTCATTGAAAGTTCTACCAGTTTGGCCTATGTAGAACATGTTACAATCATTACATTTCAATTTGTAGACTGCAGAGCATGATTTTATATTGTTTTTAGATTTTTGTTTTAATATATTATTTATGTTATTGTTTGTTTTAAATGAAACATGTATATTTAATTTTTTGAATTTATATTGGAGGGTTTGGGAAATTATGTTGGTGTGATTTACTGATGTGTATTTTTTATTATCTACTGTTGGTGTATTTATGTTGTTTTTGTTGTTGTTTATTTTCTTTTCCTTTTTAGTGAGTAATTTGTCAATTATTGTTGTGTTATAGCCATTTGAATATGCAATATATTTAATGGTACTGAGTTCATATTCATAGTCTTTTTTATTCATTGGAATTTTGATTAATCTGTCAATAAAAGCATTAAATGCTGCCATTTTTTGGGGGCAGTTTATTGAGTTATTGTTTTCGATTTCTGTTGTTACTTTTAATTTTGTGTTTATGTTGTTGATATATTTTGAGAGTATGTCGATTTGTCTTTGAGTACGGTCAAATATTATGAAAGTATCATCAACATATCTCGAATATGTAATTATTTTTTTTTTGTTTTTGTGGATTATTTGTTGATAATATATATTTATTTTCAAAATGGTTCAGATATATGTCTGCAAGTAGTCCGCTTAGAGGTGATCCCATAGCTAGACCTTCTGTTTGGGTGTAAAATTTATTGTTGAATGTGAAATAATTTTGATTTAGTGTGATTTTTAATATGGATATTAATTCATTGATTTGTTGTTGGTTAAGGTTTGCTGTAGTATTAAGATTGTCTTTAAGTATTATTATGGTCTCGTCTATGGGTATGTTTGTGTACATGTTTGTTATATCGAAATAAATCATTTTATAGTTTGTTGAAATGTTGATATTTTTTTAATTTTCTATTAAATGTGTGTTGTTTTTTATGCTGTGGTTGTTTCTAATAATATTGTTTTTTTATTATTTTTTGTAATGTTTTGGCTACTTTGTAACCTGGTGCTGTGGTGTAGTTGATGAGGGGGCGTATAGGTGTTCCTTGTTTGTGGATTTTGGGAAGGCCGGTGAGTTGTGGTGCTGTATCAAATGGTGTACAAAAATGTTATTATTAGCCCTTCCACACTTCCCCACTATGTATTAATACATGTCAAATTGAATGTGGGAAAGAATTCCACGCGACTGCCAAATTTGTGGGAATGAAATGACTTTTCATATTTTGCTTCCACACTTGCTTACATCACCGTAAGTTAAAAAAAAGTGTGATAGAATGTGGGATAGAATTAGAACCATTCCTAAAATTATTCATGTATTAACACATGTCAAATCGTGTGGGAAAGAATGTCGGGTTGTGTAGGCTGGGCTTTCATATTTTGTTTCCACACTATTTAACATGATTTGTTCCCACTTTTTTGACATGTATTAATACACAGTTGGCTAGTGTGGAAGGCCTTTAAGACCAGGAGCTATATTAAGTGAGCATGTGCAAAGTGCATCAAAGTCAACATTTTTGGGACAAAAATAAGTGTGTGATGGGTAATGCACGATTTTGCGGAAATCTTTTTGGAACATGTATATAAGTAAAAATAGTACCTTTTGTTTTGATGCAGTTTGCACATGCAACCTTTATGTTTCGGCTTCCTTTCCTTTTAAGTAAAAAAATAAGCTCAAAAATCAAAACATGCAAAAACCACCAAATGAAAATTTAAAACCACCACTCAAATAAAAAACATAACACCAATGAGATGCAACAAAATTTGACATCTTTTTATTTCAATTAAATAAACAATGTTTCGTTAGATGAAGCGTCCTTCAACAAATCGTGTGCGTGTCTCAGGTGCAAGTTTAGTGTGTTGCGAGATGCAACCATTTGCAAGATCTTATCAAGAGCTGAAAAACAAAAGTTTGTCAACGCATTAAAAAACAAATTAAATTTTTAAAATATACCTAGTAGATGCACTTCTTGTGTATGCAACTTAAACAAGGTGCGATGTCAAATATGCTTTGCCACCTTCAGTAGGATACCAGCAGCACTGATATTCTGCGAGCTCGCATAAATAAACATAATATGTAATTGCATTTCACAGGTGCTGGTTTTGCAATGAGTTTTGCATAAACCATACACTGCTGCGCAATCTTTGGATATGTTTCAAAATTACATCTATTTTATCAACTTCGAACTGTTCAACCCAAACTAATGAATGTTTTCACCTTAAATTCAAGCGCTTAATTTTCTTGGAATTTAACATTGAACATGGCACGATTATGGTACTTGTGTATGTACTTGCCAATTTGTCCCTAATTGATTTTAATTGCATTCCTTTTTAATGTTACAAGCTTAAATTTCGAACAATATCAAGTGTTTTGAAGAAATGAAAATATTTTTAAACCGAGTTCTAAGTTCCTAAACCCTCAAATTTGAGGGTCCAAATATAACAAAGTTCTAACTCAAACTAAGATTTAAATCGGAATTATTTTGCCTTAGAACTTGGTGAAGAAATGAGTTAGAACTCAAATGAGTTCTAATTTCTCGATAAACCGAGTTTTAAGGGTTAGAACTTTGTGAAGAAATTGGCCGTTAGTGTATCAAAACACGAGAGAGCCAACTAGTAGCCCAAATAGTATAATATTTTTGCCTGCGAGTAGCCTGCCAGTTATCCTACTAGTGTAGTGTATTTTTTTCATTTATTTGTTTTGTTTCCACAGTTTGCATAATTTGTATATTTTTCTGTATGAAATATTTTTAAAAAATCATACTAGTTGACAAAACGCACAAATGCTACAAGTTCTACTCGCTTGTCTAAGCCCCGGGATAGCTCTGTAAACAGAGAAATCATCATAGCTCTGTCTGTGCAGCTACTGTATATATTAAAATGACTGGCATAACCTAGGTAAAATTATGTTACGTTGAAAGGATAGAAAACAATATCAACCACTAATAAAGGAGAATAATCAATTGTTTCCTCTATGAAAATATGAAAGAATCAGATTTGAAGGGCTTGGGACTTTTGAAATTTTATTTTCAAAATTAAAATTATTTTTTAAGTCAAAGCAATAATTTGATTTTAAGGAAAATATTATTTTTAAATTGATCTACAAGATATCTCCAGATTCACAAAATGTGAAAGCTACAATTTATAGCATAAATTTATTTTATTATTATTGCCCCCATACCAAAACCATCCACAGAGCTATAGAAGTTAACAACAGAGTTGTATTTATTCCTGAAAGAGCTATGATTTACATAGCCCTTAAAAATGTATATAGAACTACCAGAATTACTGGCAGAGCTGTCATCAGTATTTGAGGCGTCATCATAAATATTGGCAGAGTTATCATAAGTACTGTTAAAGTTCTCATTAAAATTAATTTTGTCGTCACAAATATTCAAAGAGCTATCGTTACTGTTTAGAAAGCTATCTTTATACATATAGCAGAGTTACTTAAGAAAATAATAGAGCTACCACGACCATCCACAGAGCTATAGAAGTTAACAAAAGAGTTGTATTTATTCCTGAAAGAGCTATGATTTATATTTACAGAGCCCTTAAAAATGTATATAGAACTACCAGAATTACTGGCAGAGCTGTCATCAGTATTTGCGGCGTCATCATAAATATTGACAGAGTTATCATAAGTACTGTTAAAGTTCTCATTAAAATTAATTTTGCTGTCACAAATATTCAAAGAGCGTCGTAACTGTTTAGAAAGCTATATTTATACATATAGCAGAGTTACTTAAGACAATAACAGCTACCACAACCATCCATAGAGCTATAGAAGTTAACAACAGAGTTGTATTTATTCCTGAAAGAGCTATGATTTATATTTAGAGAGCCCTTAAAAGTGTACGTAGAACTACCAGAAGTACTGGCAGAGCTGTCATCAGTATTTGTGGGGTCATCACATATATTGTCAGAGTTATCATAAGTACTGTTAAGGTTCTCATTACAATTAATTTTGTTGTCAAAAATATTCAAAGAGCATCGTAACTGTTTAGAAAGCTATATTTATACATATAGTAGAGTTGCTTAAGACAATAACAGAGCTATAGAAGTTAACAACAAAGTTGTATTTATTCCTGACAGAGCCCTTAAAAGTGTACATAGAACTACCAGAAGCACTGGCAGAGCTGACATAATTATGTATATATGTATAAGAACAACATATAGTTACATACTTTGCAAAAATAAATGATTAGACAAAAGAATATACAAAAAAAAGGAACACATGTATTACGAATAAATTTCATTTATAAGGCGATTCTCAGCAAAAAAACAACTAATTACGAACCGATCAGTAAGTTTTTGAATTCTATCATAAATCGATTCAACACCTGCTCTTCGATGAAGATCTTATGTTGAATGATGCCATGAAAGGTTCAACATCATTTTCAAAAATTTGCAATTTGCAATTTTTTTAAATGACTTTTTGCGCAACCTCCCCAAACAGGACATCCATACAAGAGAATAGATTGAAAAATTACTTTATGCAATATAATTTTATTGTCATTTGACAACTGGGATTTCCGGTGAATAAACGGATACAACATTTTAATTGCGATACTTATCTTTTTTTAAGTTTTGCAAGTGTGTTCTTGGAATGTTAGTTTGGTATCTAGGACTAGGTGTATACCAAGGTACTTAACTCATTTTTGCCAACTTATATTTAATCCATTAACTTGGAGCTGTCTACTTGGAAGATAGCAAGGTTTTCTTTTTCTAGAGAAAAAGATGGCTTGCAGTTTTTCCAAGTTCAACTTAATCTTCCATCTATTACAAAACCCGCTTGTGTACAATAACAAAATTCCTTAACATACAGGTCCAAGAACATGTCAATGGGGGAGTTAATAATTTAAATTTGCTTATAATCTCTGATGATACCTTTACTTAATACAAAAAATATTTTCAAAGGCTTTTGCAATGCCTATGCACCTAATTTGTAACACACGTGCAATCATTTTAACTTTGCTTAAATCATTTATCTTTTTCTTTGAAGATCCCTAAACCCTCACCATAACAAATCTGCTCTCTTCTTTTTTGTTTGTATTTTGTACACGTGTTACATGAAAAACATAGCACTTAGCAGGGCTTAAGTCTTACACAAAAAACACAACAGTGCCGTTGTCCATTGACAATAACTTTTCTTTTTTGCAATTTATCAACTTTCGTTTATTTTTTTTTAATTGTCGGTGTGCGGATTAGCATTAGGATTGTTTGAAAAAAAATGTTTACATAGTCAGGTTTTTAATTTCAATAGTTTGCTCACGTGTTGAACTCTTTGTTTGATTGATCACCTACAATGCTACAGCAAAACTCATGCACTCGTTACTGTGTCTTTTATTTTTATTTATTTATTTATATCTTTATTAACAAGTAAATTAATTACAGTGCTAATATTTTTGTTTGAGCACCAGCTACCAGGGCTATTTGCTCGAAAATAAAAAAAAAATTATATACAAGTAAAGATAATAGGTATGTATATGTATATTCTAATGAAAAAATAACTTAATATAATTTAAATACTATTTTCCATGTTTACTTCGCATATGAGATTGTAAATTAGGTCTATGTTTTGGATTGACGGATTTTTTAGCAGATTTTTTATGGTTGTATTTGGGAAAAGTTTTTTTGAAACATTTTTGATTGTTGTGCATTCCTCAGTGATGTGTTTGATGGTGATCGGTTCATTTTTGAAGCATAGGTTGCAGATTGGTGGATCATTTTTTGATATAAGATGACTATGTGTGGTGTAAGTATGACCCAGGCGAAGTCTGAGAAAAATTTTGATTTTTTTCCACGAGCAGTTTATTGGGTACAGTTTACTTTCAGCATTTGGATTGAATTGGACGTAGTGGTGAACATAGTGTTTCCAATCATCTTTTCGCACAGCGTCCCAGTGATGGTTTATCTCTTTTTGAATGTCTTTTTTATTTGGGACAAAGAAGGTAGCAAGTGGTTCTTTAATGGCAGATTTAGCAGCCATGTCTGCTGCTTCGTTGCCTTTAATACCAACATGTCCTGGAACCCACATTAGTTTGATCTTATTTTGGCCTTTGATCAGTTTATTGCGGATTATATCTGGGTAAAAAGATTTGTTGTCAACGTTTTTGACTGCTTCAACCGTTGAAAGGCTGTCAGTGCAGATGATGGTTTTTTTAGATCCTGCTGTTTCGATAGCCCTTAGAACAGCCATACTTTCAGCTGAAAACACTGAAGAGAACTCTCTTAAGAGGCCTTTTGTTATAATTTTACCGTCCTCGTCGGCAACTGCGAATGCTGTGCCTTCTTCATTTTTGGACCCATCGGTGAACACAAAGCTATATTTTGCTTGTTTTCCAGCATTCATAATTTCAAGAAAGGATTGCTTGTATTGTTCATTGTTTGTTGTTGTTTTTGGAAGACATTTAAGTTTGGTGTTTAAACAGTCTTCTTGTAAAGTCCATGGCGGCAGTGAAACAGTTTGATCGGTTTTAGTCATAATTGGGATGTGGAGAGCTTTTGAGAATTCTATAGCTTTGTAAGGTGTTGATGGTGTTTTTGGTATTTTTTTGCGGATTAGGATTTGTTTTGCATCGTTACAAATTAAGTAATTTTGTGTAGAGTTAAGCTTTAGTATGATGTGTGAGGTAAGGTGTTCAATTCGTTGTTCTAATGATGGTAGACCAGCTTCAGCTAGGATGTTTTTTATAGGTGTGATTCTAAAAGCTTTGAGGCTCAGGCGTATAGCAGTGTGGTATTGAGGTTGTATGAGCTTTAAAGAGGATGTTGATCATTTTCCGTAAATACTTAGACCATAATCAATCTTTGCGAGGATTGTGGACCTGATAACTGTGATAAGGGAGTTAACATGCATTAAACTTTTTTTTGATGATAAATATTTAACTATGTTGATCCTGGTAGCTAGACTTTTTTTCAAATACAAACAATGTTCCTTAAAATTTAATTTACAGTCAAATATTACTCCAAGCAAACAAAGATTTTTTACATTTAATATATCCTTAAAGTTAGTGTTTAAGATTATGGTTTTTGAGCATTTAATTTTTTTACAAATATGTAACATTTTGCATTTACCAAAAGATATTTTTGAACCAGAGTTTAAACACCAGGTCGAAATATCAGCCAAGATGTTTGAATAAATAGAACCTGTTGTCGTAATATCCTTGCATTTAGAAAAAATGGCTAGATCGTCAGCATATAAATAGTGTTCTAGGTTGTTGTATTTTTTTACGATTTTGCTGAGGTCATCAAAAGCGATTATAAAAAGGGCCACAGAGAGTGGAGATCCCTGCGGTATTCCGTTATCAAGATTTTTGACAGAGGAATATATTGGTCCTATTTTAACCCGAAATTGTCTGTTTGTTAAAAATGATTTAACATAGTTATACATTTTTGGACCGATTTTCCATAGATGAAGTTTTTGTAGTACAATATGAATGCCAATTCTGGCAAAAGCTTTTTCAAAATCTATAGAAAGAATTGACACATGATTTTTACATGATAATGCGGATGCAATAAAGTGATCAATATGCAGAAGAGCATCCACTGTAGAATGCCCTTTTTTAAAAGCTACCTGATTTGGACTTACAAGTTTATTTTTGTCTAAGAACCAGAAGATTCTTTTTGATACAATTTTTTCCAAAATTTTTCCAGTGCAGGGGAGAAGGGATATAGGGCGGTAACTACTTATATCCGAAGAGCTTTTGTCACGTTTGGGAATCGGTATACAGCTAGCTGTTTTCCAGATTTGTGGGATAACTCCACTGTCGAATATTTGATTGAATAGACGGAGAAGCCGTATTCTGAAGTTTAGTGGGGTGTTTTTAAGCATCATATACGATATTCGATCGAAACCCGGGGATTTACCCTTTGCCGAACGGAGACAGCTCTCAAGTTCGATAAGGCTAATAGGGATTTCAATGGATCTAGCTTTGGAATCGATGGTATTTGGATTTATTTGCTTATTTGCTTTGTTTTTCATTTAAAAATTCGAGGGAGAAATTTGTGTCTTTGGAGTACTCCGCCCAGTTTTGGGCAAAAAGCTCAGCAATATCATATGGACAAATTATTGATTGTGTAGGGGTTTTTATGGTTTTCACTACAGGGCTGGTGTAATTTCCTGTGAGAGATTTTACATCCACCCACAATTTTTTGGAGCTGGAATTTGGGTTAATGTTTTCTGTGAAGTTTTGAAAACAGGCAGTTTTGGCAGATCTTGCGGATTTTCTGAAAATTGCATTGGCTTTGCGATACGCAATTAAGTTGGTATTTATTGGTTGTTTCCTGAAAGTTTTCCATGCATTTTTTTTGGTTTTGTGGAGTTCAGCGAGTTCATTGTTCCACCACGGGACGTTTTTTTTGTTTATTCTCTATGTAATGAGTCTGAGGTATAGCCAAGTTAGCTGCGAAACGGATAGCTTTGTGGATTGTGGCTGTTTCTTTGTTGATGTTTGAATATGGATTTTTATCTAGCAAGAAATTGGATAATTCAGTTTGAAATGAATCCCAATCTGCTCTATCAGTTTGATATTTTGGAGCGAATTTTGTACAAAGGTCACGCGTTTCGGAAGATATTGTGGTGATTATTGGAAAATGATTACTACCATGTAGATCGGGTAGTCTGGACCATGAAGCGGAAGCGCATAGTTGGGCAGAAACGAATGTTAGGTCTATGTGGGTAAGTGTCCCAAAAGTTGAAAAATGTGTGGGTTGACCGTCGTTTAAAAGGGCTAGGTTGGAATTGCTTAAGAAATCTTCTATGATCTTACCGCGAGTATTATGGATAGGGGAACCCCATAAGGGGTTCCAGGAATTAAAGTCGCCAGTGAGAATTAATGGTGTTTGAAAGCCATTGGTAACATCTTCCAAGTCTTTGGTAGAAAATGTTTGATCAGAGGGAAGGTATACTGATATTATTGTAATTTTATTTTGTAGATCTATTTCTACGGCTAATGCGGATATTCTGGAACTTATGGGGATGAATCTATGAGGTAAAGATTTGTGTATGAGTAGGCCTACTCCTTGAACTGAAGAATTATTTGTGGGTAGGTTGTGGAAGTAAGCGGAATATTGCTTAGGTGGTTGAGGTTGAAAGTTATATTTAATATGGGTTTCTTGAAGGGAAATGATAGCAGGGTTATGTTCGTTGATTAGTAATTGAAGTTCGTGGTAATTGTTGAAAAAACCTTTAAGGTTCCATTGCAGGACCTTGAATAGTGGTTTGACTGATCTAACAGACTTTTGTACAATATAATCACGGTTATATTGTGAAAAATCTGCGTTGGCAAAAATTGGGTTGGTTGAGGATTGACTCCGCAGTCCAGATGTTGAAGCGCCCGGGCTCGCTATGGAGATCGGGCGATTCAATTCCGGGACTGCAGAGTCGGTTTGAGGAGAGCCATTATTGTTTTTATGTTGCGTCATCGTCGATTTCTATAGGGGTTATTGGTGTGGCTGAGTTGGGTGATTGAGTGTGGGTGAATGTCGAATGTAGAAGATTTGTGTTAGTTTGAGAGAGTTCAGTGCCTGTGTGGGCAGAGAGATTAGAATTTGTTGCTTAAGCTGTTTTGAAAGAGTTAAAAGCTTGAGAAGGCTGTAAATATTCTGAGTTAATTTTGGAAGTTGCATGTGTTGAGTGGTTTGATGCGGATTCTAGGTTGTGAGAGAGGTTTGATCGTTTGATGTTAATGAGTGGATCGAGTAGTGGGTTTATATTTTTTTGTGTGATCGGTAT
This sequence comes from Melangyna quadrimaculata, assembly GCA_949320155.1. Taxonomy (NCBI): domain Eukaryota; kingdom Metazoa; phylum Arthropoda; class Insecta; order Diptera; family Syrphidae; genus Melangyna; species Melangyna quadrimaculata. Next base: position 231,106,686 of record OX439483.1, on the reverse strand, counting down.
AGAAAGAGGCTTTTCATTTTTTTTCTTTTCAGCTAATGGGGTTTGAGGTGTTGGAATATTTGTAGAAGATGTTTGATTTGTGTCAATGGATTGGGGTGCGCAGGGAGGCGTGGGGTTTGAAGTATTTGAGTTAGACTCGGGAGATGAAATAATTTTTTCTGCTGTTGCAGAATTGGTTTGAGCAACATGAGAATGTTTTTCTTGCGATGTACCGTTTAGTACAGAGGCAAAAGAAGAAGTGAAATTCGGCAATGGGTTTCGTTCGTTATAAATTTGTCTTGCTTCAGATATGCTGCATTTTTTTACTGTTTTTATTTTGAGTATTTCCTTGGCCTGCAGGTATCGTGGGCATTGCCTTGATGATGCTGCATGTGATTCAGCGCAATTTGCACAAGAAACACGTGTACAAATGAGAGGGGAGTGAGGGGGTAAATTGCAGTTTACACAAGATGGATTACTTTTGCACCATTTAGCAGTGTGCCCTAGCAACTGACAGTTACGGCAGCGCATTGGGTTAGGGAAGTATTCTTCTACCTTTACGTTATACCAACCAATGTTTAGTGTGGTGGGGGGACGGAAGAGGTCAAAAGTAAACAAGATTAGCCCTGTGCTAAGTTGTTTGTCTTTTTCTTCTGATGGTTTTTTGAATTTATATACGTCCGTGACTCCTTGTGAATTCATTTCTCGAATAATTTCATCTTCTGGGACATTAATAAGACAGGGAGCGTAGACTGTACCTTTCGATTGATTGAGGTTGGAGTGAAGTTTCACTGAAATTGGGCAGAGGTTTGAAAGCATTTTTTTCGATAGGAAAAGATCCGCATTTTTTTTTGATTTCGTTAAGATCAATAAGTTGCCATCGCGCAGTTGAGTAATATAATCGTAACTTGAGCTTATGCTATCAATTGCCTTTTTAAGCAGAAAAACGCTGAAGGATGATAATGGTTTGTCACTGTCTGAAGGGGAAATTACAATGAATTTCGGATTCGGAGAGTCTGAACTATTGTTTGTGGATGTATTCAATTCCAAAGGAGAAAGATTTGTAGTTTTTCTTCTTTTTGTATTTTTTGGACCGGAAAGGCATTCTAAATCAAGAACATCGAACCGGCCGCTCGATTGAGCACGTGGCCCAGGGGCCATATTTAGTAATTTTACTTACTTATTAATTATGTTTTTCACTCACTAACAAAAATGAAATTAATTAATAAAGCGAAAAGGTTTCACTTTAAAGAAAGCAGGTGAACGAACCGCTGAAGAGGTTTGTCTATTACAAATCACACGGAAGGTAACTGACCGGCTTGAAGGTTAGTCGGTGACGTGTGTCTTTTAATTTTTAACTTAAATCTTATAAATGCCTTTTAACCAAAAACATTAAAATTGACTAGTTAAGTATTTCTAGATATAAATATAGAAATTAGTACAGGGGGTTCATTCCGTAATTTTTAAAACGATTATCGAAAAAACGATAATCGTGAGCGTACTTACTTACTTACTTAGGTCCTCGGACCTATTACGTCCGTGATGTTTCCCTTACGGGACATAGAGCCTCCATTACACCTACGCGCCATCGTGTACGATTTCTTGAAATATATTTCAGCTCTCTCCAACTTTTCCCCAGTCGTGCCGATTCCTGTTCGACCGTTCTTGGCCATGTACTTCTAGGCCGGCCCACTTGTCTTCCCTCCTGTGTGAGCGGGTTCCACTGCATTGCTTGAGATGTAATGCACCGATCGCCTTTTCGAAGCGTATGGCCAATCCACTGCCACTTTCTTCTTCGTATAATGGAGTCTATGGGCTCCTGACCCGTTCTCGCATGAAGTTCGGCATTGGAGATACGGTTGGGCCAGAAAATCCTCAAGATGTTTCGTAGACATCTATTAACGAAGGTTTGCAGCTTTCTAGTGACAATTTCAGTGACTTTCCAAGTGCTGCAGCCGTAAAGCAGAACGGATTCAACATTGGAGCGGAACAGTCGTAGCTTGGTCTTTAAGCTAAAAGAGTTGTTTCTCCATATTTTGGACAGCATTCCGAACGCAGCCTTTGCTTTTCTGATTCGGCTGTTTACGTCCAGTTCAGCGTGAGCGTGATCGTCATCAATTTGCTTCACCTAACTCAATCACTATCGTCTCGATATCAAGGGATCAATGGTTGAGAATCTTTGAAATATCATTTTCGCAAACAACATTTTGAAATTTGTTATTATTGTTTACTGAATGGTGCCGATCGATGTGGTATAAATCCATTTCTTATGAAAAGCAAAAATAATAAGAGTTCATCTATAGTAAAAGGGTGCTTTTTTTTAGGGGAAGTGAAAGGAATTGGACTATACCAAAAAACTTGTGAAAAAATGCTACCCTGATGTAACTTCGTATAAATATTAAGAGTCTCACGGGAATTAAGAATCAAAAGTCTATAAAAATATTAAGTAGGGAAGGTTGTTTCTGTGACCAATATAAATATTGATCAAAATGTGCAGTTCAGTTTTTTTATTAACGAATCCACTACCATAGGTATCTATAGTACCTATAGACTGCAATGTTATAAATAATGTTGTTGGCCAAACCGTAAAATAAAAAGCCTTTTAATGTTTCAGTAGTAGCCCATGGAGTAATGGTTAGTGCGTTCAACTGTCACGCTGGAGGTCTGAGTTCGCTTCCCAGCCTCGTCCACCTAAAAAGTTTTTTTCAGGGCTACTGCCTCTTGCAAGGAATTGACAAATCCTCCAAGAGTATCACTTGTCACGAATAAGTGCTTCTCGTCTAGCCGTTCGGATTCGGCATAAAATTGTAGGTCCCTTCCATTCCTGTCGACAGGGGCACACAGGAATGGTTGCGAGTTGTTAGTCACTAGGCCCTGGTTCTTCATGAGCCGTTGTGCCACCCGATTTTTTTTTTTTTTTTTTAATGTTTCAATGAACATTGATATTTTAACTTAACATTGAAAAATTGAAAAGTCACGTAGCCCTAATTTATTCAGTCAAAGTTGAACATAACTCTGGGATTTTTACAGTCAACTTGAGAAATAGTTTTTATTCACTTAAAGTTGACATTTTCAACTTTTTATTTTTAACTCTAGAGTTGATCAACTTTGGATTTTTTCAACTCCCCGAAATAGTAGAAGTTATGGCTAAAACAGATGTGCAGCGAGTCTGCACGCATCTCTGCATGCAGAGCTGCACACGAAACACATGTGCATAGTTTCTGACATTCATGATGCATAGTTATGTCAAACAAATACATGAAAGCACAGCGTTGCCGACGTCACACAATAGTGTTGGAATGAGATTTTCTTCGTTGGACGATGGTAGGGTGGCAACGCCGGTTTCATGGATTCTTAAACGAAAATCTCCAACACAAACAAATTTTTTGAAAGAATGGCAGGTGAAGTCAATATGAGTAATGCCAAATAGCAATTATTTAGAAATTTTCGTTTTTCAGTTGTGGCTGCAATGAAACTAGGCAGCAAATTTAGAAATAGAGACATTGTGCAGCGCTGCGCTGCATGCAGACTTTGAGTGAATCTGCTCTCATAAGAACCTGTGTAATTTAATTTCGCTGAATGGAAAAAGCTGCACGTCTGTTTAAGGCATAAGCGAGCAAACTTGGGATTTTTCTTCATTTCTGATATTCAGTTCTCGACCGATCACCGAAATCAAGCATCGTCGGGTAAGTTAGTACTAAGGTGGAGGACCGCATGAGTTTTTTTTTATGGTTTCATATTTTTTTTTATAATTGAAATTTGTTTATAAAATGGTGCCTTTCCCCCACCAAAAAATAGAACAAGTGTACAATTTCTTTAAACAGATCACTTCAGTATTGTGTTCCATTTTATATATGAATTGATTTGCTGGTCTTGTGATGTTTAAGTAGTGGGCGACGATTTCGCCGGAAAAGTGTAAAACCATACTCATGAACATCGATCCATTCATGATTCCATTTCACAACAACAGTTCTTACGTTTCATGGAGTTGTTGATCTTTGTTTGGCTTTTTTCATGTTTGACCCTACATTATTCTTCTCTGTGAAAATTTGTGTTTCTTCCTTTATAATTTCATTTTAGGAAAACAAAATAGTTATAGGAACAAATTATAGTGTGTGAAAACTCACCTCTTATTGCTAGATATATGTATATTATTTTCTTTAAATATAAAAGTTGTGGAAAATCTATTGCAATTATTCGGAAAAATTATTCAAAATGCAAAATTAATTCTAATGCAAAACAAACGTCCAAAGTTGAAAATGACGTCTTGTGCGTCATGTGTCACAAATATCCCAAGGATATTTTAGAAACTGCAGGTTGGTCAACTTTTAAATTTCAACTCTGGAGTTCAGATTCAAAGTAGTGAATAAAATCGTTTTTCAACTTTCAGTTCAACTACGGATTTGAAATTCAACTTGTAAGTTGGCCAACTTTGGAGTTTTCAGCAAGTTGAGCAATAGTGAATAAATTGGCTCTTAATGTGGACGAGCAAAGCGACGCTGACCTGGTGCACGCAAATATATGAATATAATAGTCTGGGAGCAAGCCCGCCGCGCCTTAGGACGACTCAACCTCATCAATATACCAAATAAGTGGTATTTAGTTTTAAGGGTCGTGTCTAAACAATCAATTTGCACATGGTCAAGGCAGCTAGTACCTGGTTATTATACCAGTTGTTATTATACTCAAAAAGGTACCAGATGATTTATTCACAGAAATACTAGACCCTTTTAATGTTTAATTGGTACCGAGTGGAAGTTAGGACCCTGCGTATAAGTACTTCGAAATCGACAGTTTAAGACATTAGTACCTGAATCGAAGAAATTTTTTGATTCGTTCCAAAATATATTGTTCAATTTTTCTGGGTCATTTTTTTTTGTGTTTCAAGTAATAGTAGTACAGTAACTATATTCAACGCCCACGTATGCTTAGGATGTTTGCCTAATAAATAAGTTTTGGACCTTTAAGTGAAAACAACACTATTGAAAAACAATGGTAACACCTACAATAGTTTCCTATAGCTCTTAAACCCAGAAACCCATTCTTTAATTTTCTTTCTAAATAAAGATATTTTAATAGAGTTTTTGAAAAAATAATTTCCAAACTCAAAATAATATTATTCTTTATTTATAAAAACTAGGCAGTCTTATTGCAAAGGTCAACTACTAACCGATTGATGATTGATAGAATAATGAATGAATTGATAGGATAATTCAATAATTAAAATTCGCATTGGTATTGTGAAAATGAATTGATAAACTATGGTGCTATTGTGATTGCTTTTAAACAAAAACAAAATATAAAATATGACTTCGTCTAATTTTTTTGTTGAGGATTGAAGGTTTTTTTTTAACTTCCGGCTATTCAAGGATGCATTTGTTAATATTTTCCAAGAAATAGAGGACAAATTGAAGCTTTGCTAAAACATTTGAGCCCTGTCGAATACTTTGAAATTATAACCAGTGCTAATATTCAAACAACGTTGAGTTTGGGAAATGAATTTAATCTTGGTATTGCACAAGCAACACAGTCATGGAAAACCATGTGTGCACAGATGGATAAAGTTCCTAAACACTGAGGAGGAAGAAAGGAGAGAAACTTGCATTTTTTTAAGCAAACACGAACTAAACAACTACAAATTTACGATTGAAAGAAAAATTGCCAGATGTCAAGAAAGTTGATAATTTTTTTTTTCGCAGTACCAATTTTTTTTCATTCAAAATAGGTTATTATTGATACAAATCCATAATTTATCAGTAGTAGCCCGTAGCGTAATGGTTAGTGCGTTCGACTCAGTCGATCTCGATCTGTTAAGCAGTGTAGACGTTATTGGCTTAAGCAGAATTTTTAAATAGAGTCGCGAGTGTACTACTTCAATTTTAGTCAAGCTTTTTTTCAATAGTGCGATAGCACAGAATTAGGAAAGAAGCAGTTGACATTAATGCCACACTGTTTAACAACACTCTGAAAAATGCATATTATCCAGGGCGGTAGAAAACAGCTGTGGTTCATCCCCTCCCGAAAAAGGGAAAGGACAACTCCAATCCGGCGAATATCCGGTCGATAAGTCTTCTTCCGAGTATCAGTAAGGTATTTGAGAAAGCTATAAATAGAGCTCTGTCCAAGTGGGCGGAGGACAACAATATAATATCATAGACAATCAGTTCGGCTTTAAGCCTAGTACGCAGCTCAAGCGAAACACGAAAAGGATACAAAAATATTTATGGAGAGCTCTATCAGAAGTATGTCAAAAAAATACAAAAAAAAAAAAAAAAAAAAACAAATCAACATTGAAAGATATTTTAAATTATTCATACAAAAAATATTTTTCAATTTCTTTTCCTGTTTTGTTAGTAGTTTTAAAGAATGGTGTGGCTAATTATTACTTATTTCTTGTTTAAAAAATTGAATGTTAAACTAATTATGATTTTTGTCTATTTTATTTCAAAAAAAAAAACAAAAACTGTCACTTTTTCACCAGCAATAATGTTCCGGACAATAAATTCTGTGCGGCAAAAAGTGGAGACTTGACTACTAATCTACTACGATTTTTTATTTTCGCTATCGAACTGCGTACTGCTGAGCAAAACGAGAACAAAATTTTTCGTTTATGATTTCGTTGTGTCAATTTTTGTATGGAATTTTTCGTTTCGCTTCAGCTGCGTACTATGCTTTAAGGCGGGACATGACACCATTCATGCCGCGTCTAAGCTCGTTTCCGATGTCCAATGGAAGAAATCTAAAAGACAGTGTACGGGTGCTTGTTTGGTTGACTTGGGGAAAGACACCGTATGGTAGAAGGTCTCTATCTAAAGCTAGCCAGACTTGTCTACAACGCTGCCTTGGACTACACAGAACACCCGAGTCGGAGTACAAACATTATTATTCCAACGAGGTTCTATACAATGGAGCCAACATTAACAGAATCGATAATTTTATACTCAAGCTGATTCGGGGTCACATTGCAAGAGCGATGTCCTCGGCTAATAGCTTAATTTTTGAGGCTTACTACCCCAACAACAAAAATAACTAAACCAATTAAGCCAGCAACGGCATCGAAACCGGGGACATCGAAAGACGCCCTGGCAACAGCATCATCCGATGCCGATACGGTGCAGTCAGCCGATCAGCCAAAAAAGATGAGAAGGAGGGTAACAAGTGTACCCAACCTGGTGAAGCGCCGCTCTATTACCACAGCTGAGCTGCCAGTTAAATGGAAGGAGATGATGCACAATACCAACAACACATTAGCAGCAGAAACAATACAAAAACAAGTGGTCACTTCGCCATCTGATGACGAGGAGATCCAATATATGTCCGAGGGTGGAGACGGACTGTACAAATCAGGTGATAGCCAACAAATTATTGGCCCCACCTCACCAGAGGCGTCAGAGGAAGAAACTGAGGTTAAAAACCTAGAGGATGAAATAGGCAAAAGCAGGGGGCGATTGAGACTCTCCAAGCTAGGCTCGCCCCACTAATCGAAACGTTAAGAGAAAAGCAGCAAACTCGTCGAGAGAGAGAACGACAGGAGCGGCAAGCTAAAAAAGTAAGACAGGCGCCACTAAAGAAGGCCCAGTCAAAAAGTGATGATGCGGAGCTGCAACCATCAAAAAATCAGCCCATCAAGCGCAACAACAGAAAAAAGAGCCGCTGCAAGCAAGCAAACCACTCACTGCAGCAGGCAAATAATAAACTAAAGTAGCAGCAAAACCAACAGCAGCAGAAACAACAGCAGGAGAACCAGCAACAGCAGCAGCAGCAGAGACAACAGCAGCAGAACCAGCAGCAGCAGAAACAACAGCAGCAGAACCAGCAGCAGCAGAATCAACAGCAGCAGAGTCAACAGCAGCAGCCACAGCCGCAAATAAACAAAAAAGAGAAGGTGCCACCCATTAATGTGTACAAAATGGACCTGAAAGAGACCATAGAACTATGTAAGTTAGCCATAGGCCAAAACTTTTATATTAAACGTTTAAATGTAGATAGGCATGCTATCCACTGTATGACTGTGGAACAGCACAAAATAGTTAAACATTTATTAAAAGTCTCCACAACTGAGTTCTTTAGCTTCACGCCGAAAGTTGACAAAATACAAACGTTCCTCTTGAAGGGCATATCATGAACGTAGAGCAAATCTATTCCAATTGCTGAAAGATCAAAGTCTAGATGTGTTTATGGCCAGCGAAACCAAGCTGAACCAGAAACATAAATTGACTAACAATAATTACAATATCGTAAGAAGAGATCGGCCCAACTCCACTTTTGGGGGAGGAGTAACAATCTTTGTACGAAAAGTCATTAAATATAAAGTTATATATAATAGTGAAGTACGCAGATTTCAGTTGCTTGAGGCATGTATCGTATGCATTCCTCTCAAACATGGGAAGCGGATGTATGCGATTGCGGCTTATGCAACGGAATCACCTCAGCCAACTGAATTTTTAACAGAGCTCGAAAAACTTTTTCAATGCTTACAACTGAACTCGGAAGAGAACTAGTATCTCATGGCCGGTGATTTGAATGCCGAACATGTAGATTGGGGAAATCAAATACAAAATCCGAGAGGTAGCCATCTATTTAATTGGATGAGTCCATACAGCGTTGAGTATATGCTCGACCTTCTGGCTACTGATAGGCCTTCGTTTCCAAGAAGCGTTTCCTATCTGGATATATTGCTTAAGTACTCAAGACTGACAATTACTGACACTGTGGGTCAACGACCAAGAAACTGCTTACGAAAGATAGAGTACGATAGTGACCATTGCGGACTTGCTGCCGTAATTCAACTTCCGAACGAGCTCGTGGAGTTGGAAGAGTATGTGCCAATGCATTCTTACAACTACAGTAAGACTCGCTGGCCACGCTTCACCAGCGCTTTATCGAGTGAACTACGTACGAACAATATATCCCCACCAAATGACAGGAATTTAACAAATACGGAAATTGACGATTACTTGGAAAAAATGGGCAGTACAATCCAACGAACAATGGAAAAAACAATCCCAAAATTTTAATTCTAGCGACCCGAGTATGTTTCCTCAAATTAATAAAATATTTAGACGGAATGATCAAAACGAACTGCCGTGTCTTAAGCTTCAGAGAACGACAGAGAACTGAGACGTACTTCTGATAGCAGGCATAGATCCAGAGGAAGCCGTCTTGGACGATGACCTCTTCATAATCGAAGATCCTCGTGAGAAAGTGGAGGCTGTGGGGGCTGCTTTCCAGCAACTGTACAAGGTGAATGCTAGCATTCGCCCGAACCATGACCTGGAAAACAGAGCCTTGCTTCACCACTTCTACCTTTGAAATGAAATGACGCAATGGCGATCAGAGAACCTCGGTTTCACCGGATTCAATGAAGAACACTTGGCAAATTCCCTGTTAATTTCGAAAGTTGAGCTCCAGCTCATCTTCGCTTCATTAAAGAAAAAGAAATCAGCAGGAATCGATGGTTTATCCAACGTTGTACTGCGACGTCTGCCTCAGGAAGCAGTTGAGATTTATGCCACACTGTTTAACAACGCTCTGAATAATGCATATTATCCAGGGCGGTGAAAGACAGCTGTGGTTCATCCTCTCCCTAAAAAGGAAAGGACAACTCCAATCCGGCGAATCTCCGGTCGATAAGTCTTCTTCCGAGCATCAGTAAGATATTTGAGAAATTTATAAATGGAGCTCTGTCCAAGTTGGCGGAGGACAACAATATCATACCGGACAATCAGTTCGGCTTTAAGGCGGGACATGGCACCATTCATGCACCGTCTAAGCTCGTTTCTGATGTCCAATGGAACAAATCTAAAAGACAGTGTACGGGTGCTTGTCTGGTTGACTTGGAAAAAGCTTTCGACACCGTATGGTTAGAAGGTCCTTATCTAAAGCTAGCCAGACTTGGCATAAGTAAATCCCTTTTATATATGCTATATGCTCAATGGTAGAAAGTTTGTTGTCAAAAGTGGCAATGTAACTTCTACCGCAACCTTCGAAATTAAAAATGGTCTTCAGCAGGGAGCGGAGAACTCACCGATTCTCTTCAGTATTTACACCAGCGATCTGATAGGTAGTCTAGCCCATGCCATAGCGTATGCCGACGATCTAATTGCGAACAGAACGGCTCCAACAGTTGAGCTCATCAGAATTCTTTTGCAACGTGACTTCGACAAGATTCAGCAATATTGTGATGACTGGAAGTTGAAAATCAACGTCCAGAAATACGAAACTATTCTGTTCAGGACTCCATTGCATGGAGCCCCTAGGGATACATGAAAGAACTGGCGCAAGCTGGTGATCGTAGGGTCACACGGACATCCACTGGCGAGTAAACGTGTAGTAAAGTACTTTGGCATCTGGATGGATCAGTATTTGTATTTCGACCGACATATAAGTGCTGCTCTGACCAGGGCCAGCGGAGCTTTTGCCCTGACAAAACGGTTGTTTTATAGCAGCCGTCTTGATAGCAGGCTTAAGGTGATTTGCTACATGGCCCTTATCCGGCCAATGATTGCCTATGGATGCCCGGTGTGGTTCAACGTTGCCCCATCTCAAATGGAAAAGATTCGGGTGTTTGAGAGGCAGTGTCTTCGACGCTGCCTTGGACTACACAGAACACCAGAGTAAGAGTACAAACATTATTATTCCAATGAGGTTCTATACAATGGAGCCAACATTAACAGAATCGAAAATTTTATACTCAAGCTGATTCGGGGTCACATTGCAAGAGCGATGTCCTCGGCTAATAGCTTAATTTTTGGGGCTTACTACCCCAACAACGAATGCTTTGAGAGTGTGCGTTTGAGCGGTTATATTCCACCTAACGCATTCTTCTATTTAGACAGTCGGGCGCTGATACAGAATAGAGAAGCGGTTCCGCTAATCTACCACGTCTGCCGTAGAACTGTGGATGTGCGACTTCTTTATAGTTGAGACGTCATCGCACAAGTCGGAGCTGAGCGACTTCGGTTCAGTAGGACTGTGTCTGATAGGGACCGAAGAGATAGGGTGAAGCAGGAGAGCCAGTTTTGGTGGCTTAACGCTGAATGATTTCTAAAGTTGACTTAGCTTTTTGGTCTTGGCCGACTTACATAGTTTAAGGTTTATTAGTTATTAGTTTTATTAGTAGGGACAGTCAGGGTGGCACAAAAAAAAAAAAAAAAAAAAAAATTCAACAAAAAAAAATATAAAACCACAAAATCAACAAAAAAAAGTACTAAATTTTTTTATAGTAGCTTTTGGTAAACTAAGTAGTTTTAATTAGTTTTAAGACATTTTTCATGTAGTGTGTAAGTTTTATATAAAAAATGATATTGATACCAATTTTTTTTCAATCTTTCTTGGTGAAAAATAAAACCAGTTAGATTTTAGTGAATAATTAGTTCTTAGGCCGAAAGGCATTAGTATTAAAATATTGTTTAATTTAGAGCCTAGGGCCAGTAAGTTAGTTGTAAGATATTGATAAGTAGGCTAGTTTTTATGAATTTTTGCCTAGCATTAAGATAGTTTTAAATTGAATATAAAATAAAAATGAATTACAAACAAAAAAAAAGTGCGTTCGACTGTCACGCTAGAGTTCTGGGTTCGCTTCCCAGCCTCGTCCACCTAAAAATTAAAAAGTTTTTTTTTCAGGCCTACTGCCTCTTGCGAGAAATTGACACATCCTCCAAGAGTCACACTTGTCACGAATAAGTGCTTCTCGTCTAGCCATTCGGATTCAGCATAAAATTGTAGGTCCCTTCCATTCCTGTCGACAGGCGCACACAGGAATGGTTGCGAGTTGTTAGTCACTAGGCCCTGGTTCTTCACGAGCCATTGTGCCACCCAATATATTAATTTATCATAATGTATCAACGATTCATTGACAGTTGACACTCACAATACCATTTAATAAAATTGATTGATAAATTTCTATTATTAATATTATTTCATAGTTGATCTTCACAATAAGGGTGAGGATCTTTGGAGCCAATTTCTTTTCAAAATATTGAGTTTGAAAATTAATTTTTCAAAAACTATCGACAAAATAACTTTATTTAAAAAGAAAATTCAAGAATGGATTTCTGAGTTCAAGATAAGCTACAGGAGAATATTGTAGGTATGACCATTGTTTTTCAATAGTTCTGTCTACTTAATATAAGTTTTTTTTAGAAAATTACCCCCCTCATTTAAGCGGGGGTATAAAGATCCCCGTTCTGTTATGATTGTACAATTCTTTTGGCCCAATATTTATTGAATTTTGTATCTCTAAATTTTAAAATGATGTATTTTGGAAACCATTGGGTCTACTCTACAGAGATGATTTTGGGCTCAAGTTGAAGCAAACAAAGTTATTTTGAAATCGTAGAATAATGTTGTTATTTAAAATTAGTTTTTTAGGGCTAAAATCACCAATAACTGGAAAAATCTCGGTTTTTCTGATTTTTGACCATGAAGCGCCGGGCGCAACCCGAGGTCGAAAACAGGTTTTTTACTAGGAACAATCCTGAATTACTCAGCAAAAAATCAGAACTTCCAGATTTACCGCAAACGGTTCCTCCCATACAAACGACAAGGTTACTGCACTATTATAGGTAGTAAGTATGTTTCTTTTTAATTATACGTTGTACCTATGTATGTAAACATAGTTATAGATACATCTGTGGGCGGTAAAAACTTTTTTACATTTGCTATTAAGGTGCTCAATATTTAATTGTGCAATGTTTTTCTAGGTGTTTAAACTAATGATTGCAGTTTTTCTCACAGTCTAAATGTCTAAGTAATATATAATGCATGAATAATTCTATATGTATGCACAGCACATATTATATGTCATCCAACATATTTTTTAAGTTTACATCACCCTTCAGGACGCTGCAACATCATATCCGTAACATATGAAGTGTGTAGATGATGTGAAATTAATAATGTGAAGTATTTTATGTTATAAACCTTTTTTATTGTAAAAGGTGCATTTGAACGATGCATCTTCAAAATGCACATTTCTTATAGCTTAAGTAATTGGTTTAACAAATAATATTACTTGGGAGCGTCTTGCACGCATAAGGATACTTGGAGAATGTCTTCGACGCCCTTATGCAATATATGTACCTTTACGAAAAGGTATGATTTTATGATACAAAGATTGAACTTTTTCCTTAAGCACAAAATTATTGGTTCACAAAACTTTAAAAAAATATAAAGTACTAGCTGACCCAGGTATTTTAATGGACTCTTTTGATTTTTATTTCTTACAACAAATGAGACACGTTTGTTAAGTTTCATCACTATACCATTGAAATTTAGTAATTTTATGCTCGTTTCACTGAAAATTTAGTCGTCATTTTATAAAAAGGTAATAACTTTTTCTAGAGAAATTATATTGAAATTATTTTGATTGCATAGATTGGGCATTAAAAATTACCCTAAGGTCATGTGCCATATGCTTACATTATACCAAGACGAATATATAGTGGTTTGATATACTTCCACCTCCCCTGCCCTCATTGTGAAAGCGATTATACAAAAAACTAATACATCGATACAAATGGACTTCGGATATGCTGTAGAGTATAAAATTCTACGTCGGCGCTCATCTTAAAATTTTATGAATATTCATTTAATAACCTTTATTTTCTGACAAATAAAAACCCTTATCCGCCGAGGGTATTTTGCTCCCCCCGCGTATAAGGGTAGGGGAGGGGTCAAAAATTAACATATTCCTATGACTTCAAGTATTCTAAATCAAACGAGAGATTCCACGATATCAACCGATGTCTGGTTCCCAATTTAGAGGCTAATTTATATGAAATTTCGTGAATTTTCCTTATATCTCCGGTCTGCCAGTGTTGCTACCATGGAAACACTTCTTAAAAAAAAAATCTAGGATGTGGACTAGTAGTGTACCAAAGCTCATCCCGTCAGAATGAAGTGCAAGGTTTGACCTAAAATATGGCCTTAACGCCCTAACTACTTGATAAACATACACATAATGTACTTTTAGCACAATTAAAATTTAAAAAAAATTAATTAAATTTAATTTTATTTGACCGCGCCCAATAGCAAATACAATTCAATTTGAATGACGAAACGAAAAGGACACCTCATATTCTTTCCTTAGGCCATCACGAATCCATCAATCCGAAATCTTGAAAATCAAACTATGTTCCGGGATTAACAATTTTCCTAAAAATGTTTGAACATTTTCCTCCAGTATCCTATATGCCCTTCCTGTGGCCAATACGAATTTATCAAGCTCTAAATCGTAAATATCTAAGTTACCGTTCTGGAGTAGTGCATTAAAAACTGGATGTTCACTGTTTTCCAATTTTCCTGGAAATTTTTCGGGATTTTCCTCCAGTGTCCTACGTCCTTCCTTGAGCCAAAACGAATTCATCAAGCTCTAAATCGTAAAAATAGAAGAAACCGTTCTCGAGACATGCACTCCAAAGAGGATGATCCCTGATTTCCAATTTTCCTGAAAATGTTCGGGATTTTCCTACGAATTTATCAAGCCCTTAATCGTAAATATCTAAGTTACCGTTCTCGAGTTGTGCATTAAAAACTGGATGTTCCCTGTTTTCCAATTTTCCTGGAAATTTTTGGGGATTTTCCTCCAGTGTCCTACGTCTTTCCGTGAGCCAATACGAATTCATGAAGCCCAAAATCGTGAAAATCAAACGATCCATTCTCAAATTATACGTACACACACGGACGACATTTCTCTTTTATATACATATTATGTAATATATATATTATACATAGATTTTCAATTACGTCTGTGGGGGTTCGACGTTCATAACGTAACGTTATTATAATCAGCATTGAACATTTAATGGACTTTTTCAGTGGTGGACTATCACTACATGCAGTCGAACGTATTCAGCATCACCTTCACGAGGACTGAATGAAACAACATTTTAACTTTTAATGTCATTTTACGTCGAAGGTCTGCTGCACAACCATCATACAAACATCCTTCGAATTCTCCCTCCTTGACAATCAATTTTCATCGCTTTTCTTGCAGAGCTTCGTCGCGTCGGCGAGGCGTTTAGTACGAAATAAAACACTGCTTACACTCCAAGAGACGCACCTTAAACCTTATATATATTTTCAAATTTCGCAATGAGTACGAGAAAATTGAATTGAGAATTGTGAATGTATAGCCATAATTCCACGTTTAGTCTAAGAAAGATAGGATCTGACCGGGAACAAATTAATTCATGAAATTTTATTGCTGGTATCGACGCAGAATTTTATCCTCAACAACATATCGAAAGTCCCCCAAAATCCCCGCATTGGTTTTTTGTATAGACGCATTTAAAGAGGTGAAGAGGGTGAGGAGGCGGGAGTTTATCAAGATGAAAAAATTTATTATAAAACAATCTAATCATTTATGACACATGTTATTAGGGTGCTTTTCAACGCTGATTCTAAAGAGACCAAAACTGAAAAGATACATGTATCCTGTAGAAAGTTAAAGTCCTTTTTTTAAGAACAATAAGTAAAATATTACCCAAAACCATTTTTTAACAATGGGATATTAATAAAATTTGGTATATAAATGTTCCATTTGGCATGTTTACCAAGAATAAAAAAAGTGCCTAAAAATATCTGTGGGGAAAGGGTGTGTTTTTGAGGGCAGATATTAGTGCGTCATTACTACATAACAACTGTGAATAAGTTTTGACACTGATGAAATTTGCTAAAAATATTAAATATGTCATGGTTTCCAAGTATCAAGAGATTCCATTAAAATAACGATCTAAAGAGTTTTTTTTTTAGAGTTTATATTTGACCTGCCCTATACGGAGCCAAATGTTAGGTCTTATGAAAAACTGTATTCTCGTGTAATCGATATAGTAAATATGAGATATGATATATGATTTAAATGTATTTTTTAACGCCAAATCTAATAAAAGAAAAACCAATATGATGCAAGCACCCTAAAAAAGTTAGATTAATTTTGAAGCAAAAATTACTGTTTATTTCCGTTAAGCAGGTCAAACATTACACCCCCAAAAAAACACCCTTGGACCTTAGATATTTGTATGGACTCTTTTGATCATCGGATGCCAATATAAATTTAATATTTTTAGCAAATTTCATAAGTGTCAGAATTTGTTCATGGATGTTGTGGTAACAATCACTCACTTGCATCTCTCCGTCAAAAAAACACCGTTTAACCACAGATATTTTTGGGGACTCTTTTGATTCTTGGTAAACATGCCAAATTAAACAATTATACCAAATTTTATTAATATCCCATTTGTTAAAAAAATCATTCCATAAAAAGGAGTTTAACTTCCTACAGGATACATGTATCTTTTCAGTGTTGGTCTTTTTAAAATCAGCGTTGAAAAGCACCCTAAAACATGTGTCATATGATTAGATTGTATTGTAACAAATTTTTTCAGCTTGATAAACTCCCGCCTCCTCCCCCTCAACACCTCTTTAAATGCGTCTATACAAAAAACCAATGGGGGGATTTTGAGAGACTTTGGATATGTTGTTGAGGATAAAATTCTGCGTCGATACCAGCAATAAAATTTCATGAATTAATTTGTCCCCCCTTGTCCATATTAAAGTCTCTATCTTTCCTAGACTAATTGTTAGAATGTGGCTTACAGGCAGAGCTACGTCCGTCGTATCGTAATATCCATAACAAAAATCTGGCAAGTTTTTTTTAGCTTTAGATGGAGGTTTTCCGATTGTTCCGCCTGAGGTACTGCCACTTAAGTTAGAATTTAAATAACGAGGTATGATACTCCTTATGATTACAAATAGTACATGAGCCAACAGCAAATTTTGGGAGTGGATGTATAACCAAAATCTAAGTATGAGGGTTTAAAGGAGCATTTGTTGTGATATCAAAATCAAAATTCTGACAGGTTTTTCTCTCAGCCTTTGGCGGGGGCGGGGTATTGAAAATAGAGATTTTCTAAATTTCTTTTCAAGGGTTTTATCACTTCAATTATTTTTTTTAAAATACATCATGATGCACACATCATTTTCCCTAAGTGCAAAGACATTAATCTTGTTGATCCGATTAATAGAACTCAAGATATAAGCATTTAAAGCGAACCTTAATCGTCTTTCTTGGAGACTTTGTTTTGTTGATTTTTTGCGTTTCATAAATCTCCAAGAAAAAACGGATAAGGTTCGATTAAAAACCTTATATCTTGAGTTCTATAGGTCGGATCACAAAGACTAAGGTCTTTGGACTTAGGAAAAATGACAGAGCATCATAATGTATTTTTAAAAAAATAATTGAAAGGATAATACCCCCGATCAGAAATTTGTAAAATCTCTATTTTCAACATCCCGTCCCCGCTAAAGGCTGAAAAAAAACCTGCCAGACTTTTGATTTCGATATCACAAAATATACCCCTTTAAACCCTCATACTCAGATTTTGGTTATACATCCACTCCCAAAATTTGCTGTCGGCTCTTAGACTAAAATCTTAAAATCGACGATTTGCTTGATAGAATTTTAATAAAATCCTTTGGGCTATTGTTTTGGAGTTTGTCTTTCGCTTGTTCGGTCTGTGGACAAACCCAAGCCGATATGGTTTTGTAAAAGGTTTATAATTTAGAGCTCTATCAATCGGAGACTAGATATTAATATTGAATAATAATTGGAATAATATCAAATATTTTTAATTGTCTTCACCATTGGGATACAAATAATAAATGTATGATCCATACTTTGCGGTAAGTATCATTTTTTGTTGAACATATAATACGGTTTTTATATTTACGTATATACTTATATGTAGTATTTTTTATGTTTTGTGGTAGTTGTGCTGGTCGTTTTCACCCGGCTGGAAAAATGCCAAGTTTATGTCTAGTTAGGGAAAGGCCCTAGTAAGTTTTCAGTAGGGAAAATCTAGACGAGGAAAACTTGTCAGATACTTGGCAAGCCCTTGCTGGATTTCAGTATTATACCAAAAATTTGAACGAGGGATTTTTTCAAACACTCATGAACATGTTGAACTTGTTTCGGTACCCCATCAGGGATGTCTCTTGTACACCAAAAATACAAAATTTCTAAGCACCATGCAAATTTGAATATAATACGGCACTTCTTTCTCTCTTTCCTTAGTGTTCTTTCCATATCACACTTTTTACTATGGGTGTGAGACAACTGTAAAAACCTGATGTTCTTAGTCGTTCTACCTAAAAAGGAAGTACATACATTTCTGTTCTTTTCTGTATGTATTTGTTATGCAATATAGTATGAATTATAAGAGTATGAAACTTATTCATTTTTGACATTGAATTTTTGTATAGCGAGTTAGCGCAGTGGGTAGCGCATTGGAATGACAAGTAGAAGATCGCGATATCAAGTACCAGATAAGCCAAGTTTTATTTTTTGTTTTGCCTGACGATGCAAAAGGGTTCAAAATCACCAAGGCCCTTCTTTTAGCCTTTGCTAACCCTTGCTAGCCCCTTGCCAGAGCCTATGTAAAACTCTATAGTGCCTTGTCGAAAACTAGATTTTTTTCTGCGCGGGTTTTTTATTCTATATCCTTCCTTCAACCAGGTCAACACAAAGTATTTTTCTGAATACCAATACTTAAGCGTGTACTTGTTATTCTTAATATAAATGATTATTTATATTTTGTATCATACTTTTATTCTATGAAAAAAATTGTTGTACGGTAAGTGCCTATCTCCAATTTTGATATCATTTATCAGGGATTTAAGAAAAGTCTTACTTTGGTGTACCCTGACCCATGTTAACGGTAATTGCGCTGTTAGTAATTATATAAGAAACTACGTTTATAGCTTTATTTTTAGAATAAATACCAGACTTTGTATTTGCGTTTAAATAAGTTCGATATTTTATCTCAGTTCTAAGATATCTAGTTTTTAGCCTATTCCATTTTTCCTGCCCATGCTAATTTTCTCCATAAAATGCGTTTTACTATTTTTTTAATGAATGTTACAATAACAAAAATAAAAAATAATAAGTTTGGCGAAAAACCCATAGATTTTATGATAATTTGGAAAACCAGTGGCAAGTAAGATTAAAAAAAATAACGAGATAGTTAATAATTTATTCAAACAAAAAATCATAGACTTCAGACTAAAAGACATATTATTTTGTTCTGCAGCATCGGCACCCGTTCTTTATGGACTTCCAAAAAGTCAGAAGCCTGATCTACCACTACGACCAATACCTTGCTACAACCTATCAAAACATATTGCACAGATTCTTAAAACCATGATTTCAGATGACTACAATATAAAAAACTCTTTCCAACTGAAAAATAGATTACACGAAATACCATTAGAAGATGAAGATGTATTTGTTTCATTTGATGTGATATCTTTGTTTACTAATATACCAACAAACACAGCCATAAAACTAATAATGAAAAATTGGAAAAATCTAAAATGCCATACTCAAATTTTTGTATGCCGATGGGGAACCTTTTATCTCCTACGATTGCTGGCATTGTATAGGACCATTTAATTGACGTAACAATAGATAAGTTGAAAAAATCAAACACAAAATTAAGTTTATTTCGAAATATGTAGATGACATTGTTGCGGTAATAAACAAAAAAGATACAGACATAATACTAAAAACACTAAATGAATATCACACAAAATTAAAATTTACCATTGAAATAGAAAACAATAATTTACTTCGTTTCCTGGATATAAAACTCATAAGACACAACAATAAAATTTTATTTGACTGGTACAGTACGCCGATTGCATCTGGTAGAATGATAAGCTATGTGTCTTCTCAGCCAATGAAATATAAAATAAACACAGCCACAAACCTCATTAACAAATAATTTGACATATAAGCGACAACATATATCATAAAGAAAATACAACCAAAATACGAAAGATTTTACAAATGAACAACTACACAAAGAAAAAAACAACGTAAAATCAAAGCAAAAAACTTTGATTCTAATATTTTTCGGAACGATTTGGCGCCAACGCCGAAAATTATCAAATCAAAGTGGAGCGACTTTATTTCAAAGTGATTTCATACTTAAAAACGAACTAGATTGCACTACGTTTATATGTTGATTTAAAGTGAAATCAAGGTTAAATCAAATTAATCCATCTTTTAAAACAACATTTATCTACTTCGAATCAACGTAGATTGAACTTCGCTTGGTTAGATATTGATTCAAAATGGCTACCCACGCCACGATTCTTTGTTTAAATTTATGTAAGACAAAGACAAATGTATATTCATGCTCGATGCATTTCATATTTGTGGTGAATCACTTATTTGTGACGCCTTAAAGTGAATCGTTTAACACTATGAGTATTTCATATTAATAAATATAGGAAAAGTAATTAAATATTGTTTTTCGATTATATGAAAGTGAATTTTAAGTGCGCGTTTAATTTGTTCACAAATGTAAGGGGGCTACCTCGAAAAACAACAACGCGCTCTCGAAATTCTTTATATTAAGCTTACAAATACAAACAAATTGAGGTTTATTTGACTATGCAACACTTTGAAACTACGTTGATGGCACTTTAAATGCCATAAAAGTGGATCGCAACGTAAAATGTGGATTTCAATGTAAAAATGAATACGTTTCACTTTAATACAAGGTTGAGCGCACTTTAAATGTGGATCTCAATGTAAAAATGATAACGGTTCACTTTAAAACAGCGTTAAACGGAATGTAAATGTACAAAAGTTGATTTCAATGTATAAATAAAAATGTTTTACTTTGAAACTAGGTTGAATCTCTTAAAATTACGTCGCATATTAAATTTAACATTATTTCAACTTAAAAATAAAAATGCGCCACTTCATTTAAAATACTTTAGATCAAATACGGTCGTATTTAATTTTAGATCGCAATTTTTCCCTCAGTGTACCCAAACACAATTAGTGGAGGCTAGATAGCCTAAAAAAGGCCATTATTCAAGAACCCGGAGAAACTGCTCCGATTTTGATGATTTTTTTTTAAATGTAGGGAATTGAAATTATAAAAAACAGGATTTTTTTTAAAATTAAAAAAACCAACATTTTCAAAAAAAAAATTAATTTTATATGTAATATAATCTTAAATTAATAAATATCACTGCCATAGATTATAGAAAGGTTTTTTGAAGTTATATTTTAAAAGTCCAAAACCAAAAACCCATTTATAGTCAATAGAATATGATATGACAGCTAAAAAATGTTAATATGAGCTAGGAACTATTGTACCTACCCCATGGTTAATTCTGGTAGTAAGAGTTGTTGGTTGTTGAGAAATGATTTTCTCGCGTCGCGCCACTCGAGGATACCTTTGGTTTGCACCAGAGACTAAAATGAGTCGAGTAACTTATGCTCATGGGTCATGAACATCGAATACTCACTCTGAAAAAGCGATTTCAAATGGCAAATCAATGATCAATTTTGAACTATATATTTGGCAGATATATAAGATATTATTATAGAAAGACATTTTGGGTTCAACGTCACAGTTGTATTTGATGGTTATGGGATGGAAACTACAAAAATTGCAGAAAGAAAACGTCGATCTTTAAAAAACTCATTAGTTTACAATACTTTTGAAGAAGAAATGCAGCTAAAAGTTGCACAAGAAAATTTTTTGTCCAATAAGGATAATAAGGCTAGATCCATCAGTAAGCTGATCCCACATCTGGAGAATAATTATATAACAACAAAACAAGCAGATAGCGATGCTGATAGTTTAATCGTTACTACGGCAATAGATTCATCATTTTCAAAAGTCAGGATATCGACGTGCTAGTAATACTAATAGCTTTGACACCAAAAGAGGAGACAATTACTGTTTTTTAAACCACCAAGAGGTAAAACACCACAAAACATATATTCTTCGCATAGTCTGAACAAGATGCCTTTGTGCATTCACAGGATGTGATACTACATCGGCCTTTTACAATAAAGGAAAAATCACATCTGCTAAAAAATTCGAAGAGCAAAAACATTTAAAGGATGCTGCAAAAATATTCAAGCAACCGAATCGAAAATCTGCGGTTGATCTAAATCTGTTTAGGTATCATTTTTTTACAAAAACAATTGTTCATGACGTCCATGTGCAAATGAACAGTTTATCATGCACAGCGGATGCAGCGATGGAACATTTAATAAAAGTATATCTTCAGATTCAATTATGGCTAGGTAATTGTTTATCACCAGTCGAATGGAAGTTAAATAACGTCCTAATAACAAATCCAATAAACCAATCACCTGCTCCGGAAAACGTATTAAAAATAATATTCTGTCGATTTAAATCTGGCTGTGGAGGGAATTGCTGTTGTCGAAAAACAGGGATTTTCTTTACGCAAGCTTATACAGCATGTAGTGGTGATAGCTGTTGTAACTGTCAGCCTAATATACATTTCGAAAAAAATTAAATAGAAGAGAAAGACACATTATGTAAATAAAGTATTGAATATGTGCCTAGGTGCCTAACTATGTACCTAAACAGAAAAAATACTTTATTTTTTTTTGCTTTTCCAAATAAAATTTAAATGTTGACACTAACAATGATCTTAAATATAACATAATATTAAATATTACGTTCTTAATATTGTGTATTATAAAATATTTCCTCGTAATTAAAATAATAAGAACTATTAATTATTTTAAATAAAATTAAAAAAAAAGGTGTGCATATAAGCTGGAACTTTTATATTTAAAATAACATATAATAATACTTTAATATTTTGATATTTTAAATTAAATTTAAAATATTTACCTTAAGAATTGGTTTCATCGCATGTGAATATAAGCGGGTTTTACTGTACTTGATTTTGAACTTTAGTATAAAATACAAATGAAAATAAAATAAAATAAACCTTTGGAGTGTTTTTTTTAGTTTAAATATATTTTTAACATTACACCCCCAAAAAAACACCCTTGGACCTTAGATATTTGTATGGACTCTTTTGATCATCGGATGCCAATATAAATTTAATATTTTTAGCAAATTTCATAAGTGTCAGAATTTGTTCATGGATGTTGTGGTAACAATCACTCACTTGCATCTCTCCGTCAAAAAAACACCGTTTAACCACAGATATTTTTGGGGACTCTTTTGATTCTTGGTAAACATGCCAAATTAAACAATTATACCAAATTTTATTAATATCCCATTTGTTAAAAAAATCATTCCATAAAAAGGAGTTTAACTTCCTACAGGATACATGTATCTTTTCAGTGTTGGTCTTTTTAAAATCAGCGTTGAAAAGCACCCTAAAACATGTGTCATATGATTAGATTGTATTGTAACAAATTTTTTCAGCTTGATAAACTCCCGCCTCCTCCCCCTCAACACCTCTTTAAATGCGTCTATACAAAAAACCAATGGGGGGATTTTGAGAGACTTTGGATATGTTGTTGAGGATAAAATTCTGCGTCGATACCAGCAATAAAATTTCATGAATTAATTTGTCCCCCCTTGTCCATATTAAAGTCTCTATCTTTCCTAGACTAATTGTTAGAATGTGGCTTACAGGCAGAGCTACGTCCGTCGTATCGTAATATCCATAACAAAAATCTGGCAAGTTTTTTTTAGCTTTAGATGGAGGTTTTCCGATTGTTCCGCCTGAGGTACTGCCACTTAAGTTAGAATTTAAATAACGAGGTATGATACTCCTTATGATTACAAATAGTACATGAGCCAACAGCAAATTTTGGGAGTGGATGTATAACCAAAATCTAAGTATGAGGGTTTAAAGGAGCATTTGTTGTGATATCAAAATCAAAATTCTGACAGGTTTTTCTCTCAGCCTTTGGCGGGGGCGGGGTATTGAAAATAGAGATTTTCTAAATTTCTTTTCAAGGGTTTTATCACTTCAATTATTTTTTTTAAAATACATCATGATGCACACATCATTTTCCCTAAGTGCAAAGACATTAATCTTGTTGATCCGATTAATAGAACTCAAGATATAAGCATTTAAAGCGAACCTTAATCGTCTTTCTTGGAGACTTTGTTTTGTTGATTTTTTGCGTTTCATAAATCTCCAAGAAAAAACGGATAAGGTTCGATTAAAAACCTTATATCTTGAGTTCTATAGGTCGGATCACAAAGACTAAGGTCTTTGGACTTAGGAAAAATGACAGAGCATCATAATGTATTTTTAAAAAAATAATTGAAAGGATAATACCCCCGATCAGAAATTTGTAAAATCTCTATTTTCAACATCCCGTCCCCGCTAAAGGCTGAAAAAAAACCTGCCAGACTTTTGATTTCGATATCACAAAATATACCCCTTTAAACCCTCATACTCAGATTTTGGTTATACATCCACTCCCAAAATTTGCTGTCGGCTCTTAGACTAAAATCTTAAAATCGACGATTTGCTTGATAGAATTTTAATAAAATCCTTTGGGCTATTGTTTTGGAGTTTGTCTTTCGCTTGTTCGGTCTGTGGACAAACCCAAGCCGATATGGTTTTGTAAAAGGTTTATAATTTAGAGCTCTATCAATCGGAGACTAGATATTAATATTGAATAATAATTGGAATAATATCAAATATTTTTAATTGTCTTCACCATTGGGATACAAATAATAAATGTATGATCCATACTTTGCGGTAAGTATCATTTTTTGTTGAACATATAATACGGTTTTTATATTTACGTATATACTTATATGTAGTATTTTTTATGTTTTGTGGTAGTTGTGCTGGTCGTTTTCACCCGGCTGGAAAAATGCCAAGTTTATGTCTAGTTAGGGAAAGGCCCTAGTAAGTTTTCAGTAGGGAAAATCTAGACGAGGAAAACTTGTCAGATACTTGGCAAGCCCTTGCTGGATTTCAGTATTATACCAAAAATTTGAACGAGGGATTTTTTCAAACACTCATGAACATGTTGAACTTGTTTCGGTACCCCATCAGGGATGTCTCTTGTACACCAAAAATACAAAATTTCTAAGCACCATGCAAATTTGAATATAATACGGCACTTCTTTCTCTCTTTCCTTAGTGTTCTTTCCATATCACACTTTTTACTATGGGTGTGAGACAACTGTAAAAACCTGATGTTCTTAGTCGTTCTACCTAAAAAGGAAGTACATACATTTCTGTTCTTTTCTGTATGTATTTGTTATGCAATATAGTATGAATTATAAGAGTATGAAACTTATTCATTTTTGACATTGAATTTTTGTATAGCGAGTTAGCGCAGTGGGTAGCGCATTGGAATGACAAGTAGAAGATCGCGATATCAAGTACCAGATAAGCCAAGTTTTATTTTTTGTTTTGCCTGACGATGCAAAAGGGTTCAAAATCACCAAGGCCCTTCTTTTAGCCTTTGCTAACCCTTGCTAGCCCCTTGCCAGAGCCTATGTAAAACTCTATAGTGCCTTGTCGAAAACTAGATTTTTTTCTGCGCGGGTTTTTTATTCTATATCCTTCCTTCAACCAGGTCAACACAAAGTATTTTTCTGAATACCAATACTTAAGCGTGTACTTGTTATTCTTAATATAAATGATTATTTATATTTTGTATCATACTTTTATTCTATGAAAAAAATTGTTGTACGGTAAGTGCCTATCTCCAATTTTGATATCATTTATCAGGGATTTAAGAAAAGTCTTACTTTGGTGTACCCTGACCCATGTTAACGGTAATTGCGCTGTTAGTAATTATATAAGAAACTACGTTTATAGCTTTATTTTTAGAATAAATACCAGACTTTGTATTTGCGTTTAAATAAGTTCGATATTTTATCTCAGTTCTAAGATATCTAGTTTTTAGCCTATTCCATTTTTCCTGCCCATGCTAATTTTCTCCATAAAATGCGTTTTACTATTTTTTTAATGAATGTTACAATAACAAAAATAAAAAATAATAAGTTTGGCGAAAAACCCATAGATTTTATGATAATTTGGAAAACCAGTGGCAAGTAAGATTAAAAAAAATAACGAGATAGTTAATAATTTATTCAAACAAAAAATCATAGACTTCAGACTAAAAGACATATTATTCTGTTCTGCAGCATCGGCACCCGTTCTTTATGGACTTCCAAAAAGTCAGAAGCCTGATCTACCACTACGACCAATACCTTGCTACAACCTATCAAAACATATTGCACAGATTCTTAAAACCATGATTTCAGATGACTACAATATAAAAAACTCTTTCCAACTGAAAAATAGATTACACGAAATACCATTAGAAGATGAAGATGTATTTGTTTCATTTGATGTGATATCTTTGTTTACTAATATACCAACAAACACAGCCATAAAACTAATAATGAAAAATTGGAAAAATCTAAAATGCCATACTCAAATTTTTGTATGCCGATGGGGAACCTTTTATCTCCTACGATTGCTGGCATTGTATAGGACCATTTAATTGACGTAACAATAGATAAGTTGAAAAAATCAAACACAAAATTAAGTTTATTTCGAAATATGTAGATGACATTGTTGCGGTAATAAACAAAAAAGATACAGACATAATACTAAAAACACTAAATGAATATCACACAAAATTAAAATTTACCATTGAAATAGAAAACAATAATTTACTTCGTTTCCTGGATATAAAACTCATAAGACACAACAATAAAATTTTATTTGACTGGTACAGTACGCCGATTGCATCTGGTAGAATGATAAGCTATGTGTCTTCTCAGCCAATGAAATATAAAATAAACACAGCCACAAACCTCATTAACAAATAATTTGACATATAAGCGACAACATATATCATAAAGAAAATACAACCAAAATACGAAAGATTTTACAAATGAACAACTACACAAAGAAAAAAACAACGTAAAATCAAAGCAAAAAACTTTGATTCTAATATTTTTCGGAACGATTTGGCGCCAACGCCGAAAATTATCAAATCAAAGTGGAGCGACTTTATTTCAAAGTGATTTCATACTTAAAAACGAACTAGATTGCACTACGTTTATATGTTGATTTAAAGTGAAATCAAGGTTAAATCAAATTAATCCATCTTTTAAAACAACATTTATCTACTTCGAATCAACGTAGATTGAACTTCGCTTGGTTAGATATTGATTCAAAATGGCTACCCACGCCACGATTCTTTGTTTAAATTTATGTAAGACAAAGATAAATGTATATTCATGCTCGATGCATTTCATATTTGTGGTGAATCACTTATTTGTGACGCCTTAAAGTGAATCGTTTAACACTATGAGTATTTCATATTAATAAATATAGGAAAAGTAATTAAATATTGTTTTTCGATTATATGAAAGTGAATTTTAAGTGCGCGTTGTGTAAGGGGGCTACCTCGAAAAACAACAACGCGCTCTCGAAATTCTTTATATTAAGCTTACAAATACAAACAAATTGAGGTTTATTTGACTATGCAACACTTTGAAACTACGTTGATGGCACTTTAAATGCCATAAAAGTGGATCGCAACGTAAAATGTGGATTTCAATGTAAAAATGAATACGTTTCACTTTAATACAAGGTTGAGCGCACTTTAAATGTGGATCTCAATGTAAAAATGATAACGGTTCACTTTAAAACAGCGTTAAACGGAATGTAAATGTACAAAAGTTGATTTCAATGTATAAATAAAAATGTTTTACTTTGAAACTAGGTTGAATCTCTTAAAATTACGTCGCATATTAAATTTAACATTATTTCAACTTAAAAATAAAAATGCGCCACTTCATTTAAAATACTTTAGATCAAATACGGTCGTATTTAATTTTAGATCGCAATTTTTCCCTCAGTGTACCCAAACACAATTAGTGGAGGCTAGATAGCCTAAAAAAGGCCATTATTCAAGAACCCGGAGAAACTGCTCCGATTTTGATGATTTTTTTTTAAATGTAGGGAATTGAAATTATAAAAAACAGGATTTTTTTTAAAATTAAAAAAACCAACATTTTCAAAAAAAAAATTAATTTTATATGTAATATAATCTTAAATTAATAAATATCACTGCCATAGATTATAGAAAGGTTTTTTGAAGTTATATTTTAAAAGTCCAAAACCAAAAACCCATTTATAGTCAATAGAATATGATATGACAGCTAAAAAATGTTAATATGAGCTAGGAACTATTGTACCTACCCCATGGTTAATTCTGGTAGTAAGAGTTGTTGGTTGTTGAGAAATGATTTTCTCGCGTCGCGCCACTCGAGGATACCTTTGGTTTGCACCAGAGACTAAAATGAGTCGAGTAACTTATGCTCATGGGTCATGAACATCGAATACTCACTCTGAAAAAGCGATCTCAAATGGCAAATCAATGATCAATTTTGAACTATATATTTGGCAGATATATAAGATATTATTATAGAAAGACATTTTGGGTTCAACGTCACAGTTGTATTTGATGGTTATGGGATGGAAACTACAAAAATTGCAGAAAGAAAACGTCGATCTTTAAAAAACTCATTAGTTTACAATACTTTTGAAGAAGAAATGCAGCTAAAAGTTGCACAAGAAAATTTTTTGTCCAATAAGGATAATAAGGCTAGATCCATCAGTAAGCTGATCCCACATCTGGAGAATAATTATATAACAACAAAACAAGCAGATAGCGATGCTGATAGTTTAATCGTTACTACGGCAATAGATTCATCATTTTCAAAAGTCAGGATATCGACGTGCTAGTAATACTAATAGCTTTGACACCAAAAGAGGAGACAATTACTGTTTTTTAAACCACCAAGAGGTAAAACACCACAAAACATATATTCTTCGCATAGTCTGAACAAGATGCCTTTGTGCATTCACAGGATGTGATACTACATCGGCCTTTTACAATAAAGGAAAAATCACATCTGCTAAAAAATTCGAAGAGCAAAAACATTTAAAGGATGCTGCAAAAATATTCAAGCAACCGAATCGAAAATCTGCGGTTGATCTAAATCTGTTTAGGTATCATTTTTTTACAAAAACAATTGTTCATGACGTCCATGTGCAAATGAACAGTTTATCATGCACAGCGGATGCAGCGATGGAACATTTAATAAAAGTATATCTTCAGATTCAATTATGGCTAGGTAATTGTTTATCACCAGTCGAATGGAAGTTAAATAACGTCCTAATAACAAATCCAATAAACCAATCACCTGCTCCGGAAAACGTATTAAAAATAATATTCTGTCGATTTAAATCTGGCTGTGGAGGGAATTGCTGTTGTCGAAAAACAGGGATTTTCTTTACGCAAGCTTATACAGCATGTAGTGGTGATAGCTGTTGTAACTGTCAGCCTAATATACATTTCGAAAAAAATTAAATAGAAGAGAAAGACACATTATGTAAATAAAGTATTGAATATGTGCCTAGGTGCCTAACTATGTACCTAAACAGAAAAAATACTTTATTTTTTTTTTGCTTTTCCAAATAAAATTTTAATGTTGACACTAACAATGATCTTAAATATAACATAATATTAAATATTACGTTCTTAATATTGTGTATTATAAAATATTTCCTCGTAATTAAAATAATAAGAACTATTAATTATTTTAAATAAAATTAAAAAAAAGGTGTGCATATAAGCTGGAACTTTTATATTTAAAATAACATATAATAATACTTTAATATTTTGATATTTTAAATTAAATTTAAAATATTTACCTTAAGAATTGGTTTCATCGCATGTGAATATAAGCGGGTTTTACTGTACTTGATTTTGAACTTTAGTATAAAATACAAATGAAAATAAAATAAAATAAACCTTTGGAGTGTTTTTTTTAGTTTAAATATATTTTGAAAACAAAATACAAAAATATTTTTTTTTTTTTTAATTTTCGATTTTTGAGTTTTAAAAAAATGTCTGTGGAGAGCGTCGATTTTTGAATTGTAAACTTTTTTCTAATTTCGATTCCCGGTATTTAAAAAAAAATCATCGAAATCGGAGCAGTTTTCCCGGGTTCCTGAATAAAATGCTATCTAGCCACCACTAAATAATCAATGAACTCATCAACAATAAACTTCAACAAATAAAAAATAAAAATAACCACACAAAATCACCAAGAACAAAACCTGGCAAACCTAGATATTACTCAATTACCTACGTCCCAAACCTCACTTACCCCGTTTACAAACAGAATCGAGAGCTCGAGTTGGATTAGGGTCGGATTTTCGACCCAGGTGTTTCGTCATGTAAGTTAAGAGCCCCATTTGAAGTTGAGTTGATATGGTGTTGAGATTACATTTAATTGAATGGCAACAATGTATTTATTTTACACAAAAACAGTTCAAATTTAATCAATTTTAGTACATACTTCACATAGCTATCAAAACAAATAAATAATTTTACTCGCACATGTGCAAAAACACTGTGGTGAACACATCCTCAAGACCAAATCTTCGACCTAGGTTTTTTATCAACAATTTCGACTCGACTCCGCTCCTGAAGTGGAATCGAGTCGGTTGAAGCTCATTTCAAGTCAACGCAGGTATACAAAGGGGCAAGCGAGCTTGAAGTTCGCTCGAATACCTCATGTAAACGGGGTAACTGATAACCAGACACTTAATACCACTGTTGGAAAAAGGCTTACTATTGAACTGAATTCAGTACTATTTGATTTTCTGAGTACGTAAGTACATCTTTGCCATTTTCAGTACTATTTTGAATTGTTTGTACAAAATTGTTTAATTCCTTTAGTTAATTTTCTCTTAGTGCCTTATTGCGGGAGTGTAGGTACTCCGAAAAAATTTAGTCGACAAAAGTCGATCAGAAATTCTTGATCGAATTTAATTTTCTATCAAATAGGAAAAATAGGAAATGCCTAGCCAACTTCTGGCACTACACAGGAGAAAACTCAGGTAGATTTCCAGCCCATGTAACTTCAGTACCAATAAAGCCAGAACTTAAAATTCGCAGCATTTGCTTAACTCACTAAGTTCAGGCAACTCACAAAATTTCAGTTCATTAGTACCCTTTCACACAACGAAACTGAGTTACCAAAAACTGGGAGTTTGTAGGAGAGAAGAGCAAGAAGTAAGGAGAGGAAAATAAATGTCCCCGGTCAACGATTTGAAGAGATTTTTATCGCATTCTTTCTCACACTGTCGGTAATGTGCATTCAACCAATTCAAACATTTCGCTTAATTATCTCTGTCTGTTCTCTAAATAAATTAAAGGAAAAAATCTAAATCAAGGGACCAGCGTTACCACCATACGTTTTTAACTTTAGTTTTTAACTGATGAACCCATTTCTTGCAGTGTTTATTATGCCAAATTGAGCGATCAAGTTGGAGCTTTAAGATATGGGTTACAAGATTTCGGCTCGTTTTAATTTCTACGCTTCTCGCTTCAAATTTGTGAGATAAAATTCTATGTTTTGCAAATTATTTTTCCCATACAAATTCTGACGGTTCCTTTCTACCGATATAAAAGTCTATGGTTTATAAGCTTTCTATGGGTTTTCCGCGTTTTGCATGAATACCCCTATTGTAACAACGAAATAAAATTTAAAAATAGTGTAACACTTTTGTTACATTTGTAACATTGTGGCAACGCTGTTTGTTTCCCTTGACTTAGAGTTTTTTTTTTTGTCTGTTGTGTTTTGTTTTTTTACACACTGAAGTTTCTGGGATAAGCCGAATAGACTTTATGGGGAAAAAAAAAATCTCTAGCAAGTTTGTTCATTCGTGTAAGCGAAACAAGAGATTTTTAAGGAAATTAGAAAAAACGTCGAAAAATCTCCAGAGACTAGTTTCCCAGTGTGAAAGGGGACTTGGCTTATGTGGTTCCCGAGTACGGCTGCCAGACGTCCCGATTTTGTCAGGACAGTCCCGATATTTGAACCCTGTCCTGATATCTGTCTGGATTTGCAAAATGTCGCGATTTGTCCCGACTTTCCATTTTTACTTCCTATACAGGGCAATTTATTGATTTGGTGTCAAAAACTAAATTCGAGGTTTTAATCAAAACTAGGGCTGGCCACGAGACGAGAAAATTCTCGATCTCGGTCTCACATGACGAGACAGAGACGACACGAGAAGAGACTGTCTTTTAAGCAACCGAGACGAGACTGTATATATTTGGGCCGAAATTTACAGAGAGTCTAAGAAATTAATAAATCCAATTTCAGTTAAAAATTTATTTTCTTCTGCACATATTCAAACGATAATCGAAAAAATTTCGTTCTAATAATCAACACGTTGTCCGGAAATTATATTTTTTGGAGACGAGACCGAGACGAGACTTAATTATACGAGACTGAAAATTTTCGATTCAAACGAGACCGAGACGAGACTTACAAAAGTCTCGCAGAGTCACGTCCGTGGCCAGCCCTTATCAAAACTAACATTAAGATAATGTATAAGTCCAAATACTGATTTTCGACAAAAGATGTCCGTCGGCGTCGGTTTGTTTGGCTGTCCATCCCGATTTATATCGAGCTAGAGCCTAAGAGAATCGATGGATTTGCTTTAAATTTGGTGTGAAACACTATATTATTCCATAGGAGTGAGATACAATTTTATGTTTTAGCTTATCTGCAAAATTTTCGGTTTTATCAAGTTTTGTAAAAAAAAATGGCTGTAATGGTTTTGATAAAACTTCATACATGTAATCCCTAGAACAGTTTTTAAGTTTTTTTTTTAATGTCCCGATTTGTCCCGGTTTTTGGGCCCTGGCGTCCCGATATTAACCAAATTTAATCTGGCAGCCCTATTCCCGAGATAAAAGACTGCAAAATCGCAAAAACTGTCTCACTCACGCACTAAAAGATCATCAAAATAATGGAGCACCTCCAAAAACCGTAGAATATTGTAACTTCGTACAACGCCAACGGTAGGTCTTGTCGTGCATATAAAGGAAAATTTGAAGTTTTCCACTTAGGGGTGTGGGATCCGCCCATTAATCTAGAATTGATATCAAATATATGGGGCACTTTCGATAGTCGCAGAATGAAGAAATTGGGTGGAGTAGTTTGAAGAGCAAAGGAGCAAAAGGAACTTGAAGTGCAAAGGAGCAAAGAAACTTAATTTTAATTTTTCATTTATGGGGTGTGGCATACACCTATTTTCTCAGAACTGCTATCAATCATATCAAACACTTCCGATTGTTAAAAAAGGATGAAATTTTGTAATGCGGAAGGTCTTGTTGTGTATAATGATGAAAAATCGAAAATTTGAGATTTTTCATTCAGGGGGCGTGGCATGCACCATTTTCCCAAAATGTATATGGAGCATTTTCAATAATTTTAGAATAATGAAGTTTTTTGTATTGGGCGTATACCATCCACCCATTTTTGCAGAATTATTATATGGAACATTTCCGAATGTTGCAAAATTATGAAGTTTGGTAGACCGGGAGGTCCTTAGCTGCACACAAATAAAACTAATTGAACTATGAGATTTTCCTTGCAGGGGACATGGCATCCAACCACTTCTTCATAATTATTAGCATTTAAATGGAGCACTTCTGTTTGATAAAAATTAGTAGGACTTGTACTGCATATAAACAAGAAGATAAACAATAACAATAGAAAAATTGTTTGTGTTTTTTGTGAAGTGCACTTTTATTTAGATATTAATTTGGAAGGTTTTTGCGACCTATAGTGCAGATGTGTTTCGCTCTGACAACAACAATTGAGCTCTTCAGTAAGAATTGTTGTTGCCTTTCTTAGACACATGTTTTTAGTCGATGGCTACCAACGTATTTATAAAATAAGCTGCACTGATGTGCTGCAAATTATATAATTTCCAGGGGAATTTGGTTAAATTCTTGCACATAGAGAGTTGTTGTAATTGCCCGTGGTCTGGCATTATATAAAGAAGAAGATAAACAATAACAATAGAAAAATTGTTTTTGTTTTTTGTGAAGTGCACTTTTATTTAGATATTAATTTGGAAGGTTTTTGCGACCTATAGTGCAGATGTGTTTCGCTCTGACAACAACAATTGAGCTCTTCAGTAAGAATTGTTGTTGCCTTTCTTAGACACATGTTTTAAGTCGATGGCTACCGACGTATTTATAAAATAAGCTGCACTGATGTGCTGCAAATTATATAATTTCCAGGGGAATTTGGTTAAATTCTTGCACCTAGAAAGTTCTTGTAATTGCCCGTGGTCTGGCATTATATAAAGAAGAAGATAAACAATAACAATAGAAATATTGTTTTTGTTTTTTGTGAAGTGCACTTTTATTTAGATATTAATTTGGAAGGTTTTTGCGACCTATAGTGCAGATGTGTTTCGCTCTGACAACAACAATTGAGCTCTTCAGTAAGAATTGTTGTTGCCTTTCTTAGACACATGTTTTTAGTCGATGGCTACCGACGTATTTATAAAATAAGCTGCAATGATGTGCTGCAAATTATATAATTTCCAGGGGAATTTGGTTAAATTCTTGCACCTAGAGAGTTGTTGTAATTGCCCGTGGTCTGGCATTAGATAAAGAAGAAGATAAACAATAACAATAGAAAAATTGTTTTTGTTTTTTGTGAAGTGCACTTTTATTTAGATATTAATTTGGAAGGTTTTTGCGACCTATAGTGCAGATGTGTTACGCTCTGACAACAACAATTGAGCTCTTCAGTAAGAATTGTTGTTGCCTTTCTTAGACACATGTTTTTAGTCGATGGCTACCGACTAATTTATAAAATAAGCTGCACTGATGTGCTGCAAATTATATAATTTCCAGGGGAATTTGGTTAAATTCTTGCACCTAGAGAGTTGTTGTAATTGCCCGTGGTCTGGCATTATATAAAGAAGAAGATAAACAATAACAATAGAAAAATTGTTTTTGTGTTTTGTGAAGTGCACTTTTATTTAGATATTAATTTGGAAGG
Source organism: Melangyna quadrimaculata (assembly GCA_949320155.1). Classification (NCBI taxonomy): domain Eukaryota; kingdom Metazoa; phylum Arthropoda; class Insecta; order Diptera; family Syrphidae; genus Melangyna; species Melangyna quadrimaculata. The sequence goes on along the minus strand of OX439483.1, from coordinate 231,071,998 downwards.
TTTTTTACGACCTATAGTGCAGATGTGTTTCGCTCTGACAACAACAATTGAGCTCTTCAGTAAGAATTGTTGTTGCCTTTCTTAGACACATGTTTTTAGTCGATGGCTACCGACGTATTTATAAAATAAGCTGCACTGATGTGCTGCAGATTATATAATTTCCAGGGGAATTTGGTTAAATTCTTGCACCTAGAGAGTTGTTGTAATTGCCCGTGGTCTGGCATTATATAAAGAAGAAGATAAACAATAACAATAGAAAAATTGTTTTTGTTTTTTGTGAAGTGCACTTTTATTTAGATATTAATTTGGAAGGTTTTTACGACCTATAGTGCAGATGTGTTTCGCTCTGACAACAACAATTGAGCTCTTCAGTAAGAATTGTTGTTGCCTTTCTTAGACACATGTTTTTAGTCCATGGCTACCGACGTATTTATAAAATAAGCTGCACTGATGTGCTGCAAATTATATAATTTCCAGGGGAATTTGGTTAAATTCTTGCACCTAGAGAGTTGTTGTAATTGCCCGTGGTCTGGCATTATATACAGAAGAAGATAAACAATAACAATAGAAAAATTGTTTTTGTTTTTTGTGAAGTGCACTTTTATTTAGATATTAATTTGGAAGGTTCTTGCGACCTATAGTGCAGATGTGTTTCGCTCTGACAACAACAATTGAGCTCTTCAGTAAGAATTGTTGTTGCCTTTCTTAGACACATGTTTTAAGTCGACCACGGGCAATTACAACAACTCTCTAGGTGCAAGAATTTAACCAAATTCCCCTGGAAATTATATAATTTGCAGCACATCAGTGCAGCTTATTTTATAAATACGTCGGTAGCCATCGACTAAAAAACTTGTGTCTAAGAAAGGCAAAAACAATTCTTACTGAAGAGCTCAATTGATGTTGTCAGAGCGAAACACATCTGCACTTTTGGTCGCAAAAACCTTCCAAATTAATATCTAAATAAAAGTGCACTTCACAAAAAACAAAAACAATTTTTCCATTGTTATTGTTTATCTTCTTCTTTATATAATGCCAGACCACGGACAATTACAACAACTCTCTAGGTGCAAGAATTTAACCAAATTCCCCTGGAAATTTTTATAATTTGCAGAACATCAGTGCAGCTTATTTTATAAATACGTCGGAAGCCATCGACTTAAAACATGTGTCTAAGAAAGGCAACAACAATTCTTACTGAAGAGCTCAATTGTTGTTGTCAGAGCGAAACACTTCTGCACTTTAGGTCGCAAAAACCTTCCAAATTAATATCTAAATAAAAGTGCACTTCACAAAAAACAAAAACAATATTTCTATTGTTATTGTTTATCTTCTTCTTTATATAATGCCAGACCACGGGCAATTACAACAACTCTCTAGGTGCAATAATTTAACCAAATTTCCCTAAAAATTATATAATTTGCAGCACATCAGTGCAGCTTATTTTATAAATACGTCGGTAGCCATCGACTAAAAACATGTGCCTAAGAAAGGCAACAACAATTCTTACTGAAGAGCTCAATTGTTGTTGTCAGAGCGAAACACATCTGCACTATAGGTCGCAAAAACCTTCCAAATTAATATCTAAATAAAAGTGCACTTCACAAAAAACAAAAACAATTTTTCTATTGTTATTGTTTATCTTCTTCTTTATATAATGCCAGACCACGGGCAATTACAACAACTCTCTAGGTGCAAGAATTTAACCAAATTCCCCTGGAAATTATATAATTTGCAGCACATCAGTGCAGCTTATTTTATAAATACGTTGGTAGCCATCGACTGAAAACATGTGTCTAAGAAAGGCAACAACAATTCTTACTGAAGAGCTCAATTGTTGTAGTCAGAGCGAAACACATCTGCACTATAGGTCGCAAAAACCTTCCAAATTAATATCTTGTACTGCATATATAAGGTACAAATTCAAAACTTAAGTTCCTTTGTGGGGCTTTCAGTTCTTCTTTATTTATTGTAAAGAAAAACTTGGCTCGTTTATAAAGAAAGGTAGATTATTATCGAAGAACCTCAAAATTATAAGTGAAATTTGTTATTTAAAGATTACTCCATCCATCCATTTAAAAGAGCCCAGTACTATTCGGCCTTTTTCAGTACTGTTTTGTGTCAGCGTTAAGTACAATCGAAAAAAGTTGATTTCCATCACTGCTTAATACAATTCCAATCAACAGAGAAAAAACTTCCTTTGCACATAAAGCTAGCACGTCATTGAATTCGATATTCACCAACACAAAACCACCCATAGAAAAAACGTATCAACACATAATGTCGTATATCAAATACCATGAAAGGGGAAAAACAATGAACAATGCAATAAGATATATGTACATAGGAACAACGAAACCAAAACTAGGCGTGCGATTGTCAGAGCATGAAGCTGACATAAGGAAGAAGAGAACAGCAACAGCACTCTCACAACACATGATTGATGAAGAGCACATGGCAGATTTTGATAATGTCGTAGGAAAGTCTTCGAATCCAACAAAAAATGAAAATAACCATGTAACTTAGACAACATGAGCTCTTTATACAGTGTTGCCATAACTTAAGCTGTGATACAAAGTGATACTAGTTTTTAATTTTTGTTGTTCACTAGTGTTTAATGTTAATTTATTTAATTGTTAAATTATTTTGTTAAATATTCAATTTATTCAATCGTTCCTTTGCACAAAGGGCCTAAAAATGTAAACTTCAATAAAAATTTAAATGAAGTAAGCTAATAACTACATATCAATAACTCTTAACAATTAAAAATATTAAATCTATCATTGTATTGTTTTTGAAAATTTTAGATTATTAAATAAAAAAAAAAACCGTTAGGAAGCTGGAAAAAAGCCAGCGAAACGTAGGGTAAACAAAAGATGAATTAGTTTTTTATTAATTGCATCCATATTTAAAGATCATCAAAGTAATTATATAAAATAGTTTATTAAGTATGTTTTTTACTAAAACAGTTATAAAAAGTTTGAATACATGCTTAGGTTTAGTAGCCACTTAAGTTGAATTCTACAAACTATCTGCACATGTTGCAAAATGATTTATCAGAACAATTGGAGGACATTCCATAGATTCAACTAGCTTCATCTTATTTCTTAATTGATGGTGCTTCAGCCCACTATGGTCAAGCGGATACAAAATTGACAAGATGAAGAGTAAGCGGTTATCGTTGGATAAGAAAAAATTATAGCAGTTCAATGGCCTGCAAGATCTCCTGACCCTAAAAAATTGAATTTTTTTTTTAATGGGGGAGAGTAAAATAAATCTTTTATTCAACTAAAACAGCAACTTTAAGTCAATTAGAACATACTCAAAGTGTCCTCAGAAGTGAGGCGGGCAGCAATGATATACGAAAACGGGGTCTAGCATGCATACAAACTTAAAGAGAACTCTTATGATCACCTGTTATGACTGTTTTAGTTCGCACATAATATAAAAAGTATCGATAAGGACAGATATCACCTTTTATTCATAGCCTTATGAGCTTAAAGCAAAAACGAGCTTTAAGCAATAAAAAACATTTTACCTACCGTTCGTTTTTCAAATTATCATAAAATCTTTGGGTTTTTCGCCAAAATTGTTGCTGATTTTTATTTTTTTTATTGTAACGTTATTATCGTAATAAAACGTTATGCTTAAATAGTGGAAAAGATAAAAATCTTAATTTATCCTTCGGCTTTTTTGGTCACAATGGATATGGCAATGAAACAATCAAGTTACATTTGCTTTTCCCGACGTTTCGGCAGGGGTTGCTGCCTTTTTCAGAGGAACTTTATTGCACAAAAAAATCTAAAAAAAAAAAAAATCAGTATAATAACAATTGTATGACAACATTAAAAATTGGACTTACATTTAGTAAAAATATAAAAAATTGTATGCACTTCAAAATGAAGTTCAGTCTTGTGCTTTATAAAACTTAAAAAAATAAACAAAAACCAAGCAATTGACGTTTAGTCAGTGACAAGTGAGCAATATACAGCGGATATGTTTTGTGTGTCGAGCTTTCGGTTCATGTTGTTGCAGTTGTTAATGATGTGCAACGTTTCAAGAGTGTATCGCTTTGACGCGTGCCGCTCGGTTTGGAGAATTTGGACATCTTCGAAGTCTGGAGAATGGCCGCTTTCAATTATGTGACTCGCTAATGCAGTTTTCCCAGGGTTGTTAGATTTTATGTCAGATTTGTGGTTAGACATACGTTGACGAAGGAACTGTTTTGTGGTGCCAATATACAGGGGTGTATACAGCTTTAGTTCTTGGGGGGGGGGGGGATCATGCCAAAAAAAATAACACAAACTAATATTTGTTAAAAGTCAAGTGCCTTATATTTATATTTTACTGTGCGTAGCTATATAAAAGAAAAGGGAAACAATCTAATTTGACTATACTAAAGGGGTTTCCAATAGGGACGGGTTGATTTTGACAGCTCGTGGCGGCCATATTGTTTCTTTTACTTTCGGTCAAAATATCGTCTTTTAATCAGTTACTACAGACAAATCATCATGGTGAGTTACAGCGTCGAGCAACACGTGTAAATGATGTTTTAGAGCAGTTAGAAGTTTATCCCAATTTTGGTCGAAAAATCATCTTTAGCGATGAGGCCCATCTTTTTTATGAATGGGTACGTGAATAAGCAAAATTGCCGGATTTTGGACGACACTAATCCACGCGAGACTCATGAGGTGCCAATGCATCCAAATAAAGTAACTGTTTTGTGTGGAGTTTGGGCTGGATGCCTGGAGGCGTCATCGGTCCGTACTTCTTCGAAAATGATGCTGGCCAGGCCATCACCGTCAACGGCGATCGCTATAGGTCGATGACCACCAACTTCTTGTGGCCTAAATTTTATGATATGGACACTGAAGATATATGGTTTCAACAGGATGGCGGTACGTGCCACACAGCTTAAGACACAATCGATATTCTGCACGAGCGGTTTCATGGCATGGTTATCTCGCGCCGAGGCGACGTGAATTGGCCACCAAGATCGTGTAATTTGACCCCTTTCTTGTGGGGCTTTCTTAAGTCGCAGGTCTATGCGAATAAGTTGCAAACCACCTCGACCCTCAAAGACAACATAATCGATGCCATCGGTCAAATTCAGCCTGATTATGTGCCAGTCATCGAAAACTGGACCTTTCGAATCCGCGCCACCCAGCGAAGCCGCGGCGGCCATTTGAACGATGTTATATTAATATAATAGGGCTCTCAAATAAAGATAAAACCTTATTGATATCTTGTTTTATTCAAATTTAAAATCGACCCGCCCTCAATGGGAAACCCTCTAATGCATTACCTTTGTTAAAAATAAGTTAAAATAATTTAAAATCGTTCCCATACTGGAAAAAGATATCGTACCTTTAATTTCAAGACAGTTAAGAATCAAAAGTCGGCGTGAAATAGCAGATGTAATACTAAATTTTCACTACGCCAAGTTGGGCAATTTCGTTGAAAATATATATTTCGAACTGCCAAAGCCAATTCAAAATGAAATGAGCTACATATACAAAAAAAAATTAACAAATTTAAGACGAAAACACTTTTTTGGTATTTGCAAAGTTACCTCATTTTTGGTTCCAAAGAAAATTAAGATAAACAACTGAGTCGAACGAGCCTTTATTAGCTGGACCAGTGACCGCGCTCTTCGTTTTTATTCCTGACTGTTACATTTTTTATTTCGGAGGGCCTCAGCAAAAGCATACAGCAATCTCCAGTTGCCTGACCAAAAAAAATCAGTTTAGCTAGCTGTCAAAATACTGAGGAAAAAAATTTTTGGATGCGCTTGATCATTTGTTTTGAATTTTATTCAGAATTAAGTTTAATCCTATCAAAGTTTTATTTCAGCGAATTGAAGTTGCAGGAAAAATTCATAAAATGGCATAGGTACTGTGCACTGTTTTCTGTTTCTTAATTTTAGTAAATAGATATAAATATTCACTACTGAAAATAAAAACAATAGCTCTGATTTTCAAAAATTACCACTTGTGTAAATTGCTCTTTTTACAATAGTGGAAAAACTAAAATACATTACATATTCATATTATAATTGAATACAAAGATTCGTTTTCGTTGCGTTTCAAGAAAAGTGCGAACAAAGTTCACGATTGCTTTTGATATGCCTCTGATTTGAACAAAATGTATGTCTCTAAGACTGCCACCGATAGAAAAGTGAAAGGCACCTTACAAAATAAATATGTACATCAAATATACCTAATCTTTTTATCTTTCTTACCAGTTAGCCTTTCTAAAAAAATAATGGACAAAGTTGTTAAATTCTACGAGCCTAGTCGCTTTTCGTCAATAATTCCATCCAACTGGTCAAACGGTTCACCGCAAGGAGTTCCAAAAAATCTCCTTTACCATAGCTATTGGCTTTTGCATTATGGGATTCATATAGGTTACTTTGTAAAAGTAATCCACATCCAAATCAAAAACAATATTGTTTGATCGTAAATGTTGAATAAGTGCAAATAAAATCCTTTCATAAGAGGTTTTCATCATAGTTTTATATATTTATATATATTTATGTTTACAATCCAAAAAAAAAAAATCGAAAGTTATCACTTTTTTGCTTTTAAAAATAATCTGTCATACAGAAATCAAACAAAACAATTTCTGTATGTGTTTTTTAATGTGTTTAAAGATTTAATTTGTTCTTTTTTTTAAATCCTATTAGTTTTTACTTTACTGAGTGAAAATTTGGTAACAACTCCGCACTTTGATTTCTGTTTGGTTTAACAGGTTTTGGCTGTCATCTCAAAACGGAAACTAGCCTATGCATATATTTTAAGATTTTAATGTATTATCATATGAGAAGTTTGTTGTTATGTTAAATTTGAAGTACGAGGAAGTAAATCAAAGTATCATCGATTGACTACAAAATAACGTAGGTATTCATTGCCATGAAAATTAAATTTCTTATTGAATTGAAGTTACCAACATTCAAATTCTCTATTGAATTCTAAATTAACAATCGAAAATCCTACTAGCTTTCTAAGTAACCAACTTTCTTTTTTTTATTTCTATGTGGTTACTAAATAATTATTTCAGATCAACAGAATAATCTTGAGTTCGCGGGGGGGGGGGCATGACCCCGTGACCCCCCCCCCTGTATACGCCGTTGATAAGTACCTATTATCCCTCTTGCATTTAATTTAGTGTTACTCGTATCTAACCGATCAAAGTACACACAGTAAAGTCAAATATAAAATTAAACTTTTTAAATGCACAGTTCACTTAATTTATCCATACCTACTCAAGGACGATTAAGAAAACTTATGTGACCTAGACGTGCATTATTTAATGTTAAGGTTAACAAAATATTGTAAACAATTTTCATCGAGTTTTTAAATAGCTGCATGATTTCTTGAATAGCAAATAAAATACAGACATTATAAACATCAAATTAAAACAAAGAAAAGTAAACAGCAGTTAATTATTTAGAGCCAGGGCATAAAGTAAAACAAAAAGTGAACCAATTAATCTCAAGCTAAATTGAATTAATTTTCACCTTCGGTCCATAAAAGCAAACCAAAATTGAAAAAAAGAAAAAAAACTAACAATTTTGTGGAGACAAAAATTCATTTAAAATAAAAACTAAATTATTGCAAAAGTTTCGATTTCAATGAATAATTCAACATTTTTGTTCATTTTATTGTGGTATTCAGTCGAACTGTTTTTTCGCGTACTAAGTCAACCCAAGATAATTTATGTCATGAAACACCGATGCGTGTAACTGAATAAATTTATTAAGTTGGCTTTGAATCTAAATAAAGATAAAGTTATTCGGGGCTTTCTCAAAACAAAAAACAAGAATCTTCATAACTTTTTTTCTTTTGGTTTTTTAAAGTGAAATGTGATGAAGACTAAAACTAGTAGGTATTTCAATATTAAGAGACACCATCACTAGATGATTCATCAATATCAGGTTATTACAAGGCGTTCATTTCTAATGTTTGTGTTGTTGATGAATTTTGAATGAAAATTTAAATAACTGGTAATAAGACTGTTGACCCATTGACCGTCAAATTGTTTTGTTAATGATTTTACCTTTTTTGTTATGTTATTCATTCATGCCCTTTTTATGTGGTAATTTGATTATCATCGTCGCGTCGCGTCGTTCGCTATAATTTCTTTTTGGTTGGTCAATTTGACCTTGACTTTGGGTTCTGGTTATATTTTTTATCGTCTTAAAAATAAAATATGTAGATTAAGGTCAGACAATTAAATTATAGGGTTCAAAACAATTCACCGATGTGTTTTCTTTAGAACTTTGAATTATTAATAATGGTGTCTCTGAAATGTTCTTTAAAAAAATTGAACATGGAAAGAAACTTCAATATTATAATCAAAACTTTAAAGGATTTATAAAAAAGGATTAAGCATACTTTTTTTTTATATTCCACGCGCAAAAGGGGTTATGGCTACCCTTAAAATGTTTTTAACACAGCACGGGCGATTAGGTAGGAGGTAGGTAGGAGAGGATTTAGAAGGAGATACCGATGCACATTGGTTTTGAATGTTTGCACATCGAAATGAGAGGGGGTAAAGCATTCCACATTCGTGTGGTGCGACTGAAGAAAGAATCTCTGTACATTACAGTACGTCCGAAGTTGGGCTCAAGGGTAAACTGATGAAAATTCCTAAAAGCGCGAGTATTACGGTTGAATTTTGTAAGGGGAGGGATGCAACTGGCTATTTCACTAGAACACTGATTATAATAATAACGATAAAATAGAGAAAGACACGAAACATTACGTCGCTGTTGGAGTGATGTAATTGTTTCCGTTATATATCTTTTACCAATCATTTTTAAAGCTCTCTTTTGAATTCTGTCCAACAAACTCAGGTGAGTTTTTTGAGCTTCTGCCCAAACATGAGAATTGTACTCAAGTTTAGGACGAATAAAGGCTTTGTAGATCACAGCCAGATCAGAAGGGGAGAAAAACTTCTTGCACCTACGGAGAAAACCTAAACACTTAGCAGCGTTTTTGGCGACATCAAATATGTGGTCATTCCACAAAAGGTGGTCTGTGACACACATACCGAGAACTGAGAGCTGTTCGGTATCATCGATGCAAGTGCCGTCCATGGATAATGACATTGGGGGTGGGTTTCGCTTTAACGACAGGAGACAGCATTGAGTTTTAGAAGCATTAAATTCTACGCGGTTTTTGATTCCCCATTGGACAATGCTGTCGAGATCTGAATTTAATGAGCTTATCATACGCTGCCGTTCAAGGTCCACATCCGAAGGACATGGATGAGAATCTGTAAACGAATATGAGAAGCTGAGGGTACTATCGTCAGCAAAACAGTTTAATGGATTAGAAGTTTCAGACAAAAGATCATTTATAAAAATAAGTCGGAGTCAAAACGGAGCCCTGGGGCACATCAGCATTTATTTTGTGGATTTCAGACTTGAAACCGTCCAACACGACTTGTATTGAACGGTCCGAAAGGTAATTTCTAATCCAACGAAGATGAGATTCATCGAAACCAAATGCGGGCATTTTCGATAAGAGAGCTTGATGCCAAGCTCTATCAAACGCTTTTGAAATATCAAGTGCAATAATCTTACTTTCTCCAAAACGATGTAAAGATTTGTTCCACTGTTCGGTGAGATATACCATCACATCACCAGTGGACCTATTGCTACGAAAGCCGTACTGCCGGTCATTAAGAAGCTTTCGTTCCTCGAGATATTTCTTGAGCTGGAAATTAATCAGCGTTTCCATGACCTTGGAAAGAAGGGACGTAAGTGCAATTGGCCGATAGTTAGAGGGTGAAGAAGATACGCCTTTTTTAGGGACAGGCTGGACAAATGCTGTTTTCCATCCACTCGGATAGAGACCAGTAGAGTAGGACAGATGGAAGAGCTTACGCAGTGGTTTTGCCAGCGTTGAGGAGCATTTCTTCAGAACAATGGGAGGGATACCATCCGGGCCAGCGGATTTGTGTACATCGAGATCCTTTAGAACTCTAGCAACTGCACGAGTGCGAAAGAAGATTTGTCCCATAAAATCATTTACGCTCTCAAGTACAGGAGGAGTCATAACACTTTCTGGCAGCGTCGAATTAACAGCAAACTGTGCTGCAAGCAAATTGGCTTTATCTTGCGAGCTGACAAAAGGAGTATCATTGAAGACGAGCGTTGGAACCGAGGACGAGGTGGTATTTCGTATGTTTTTTACAAATGACCAAAAATTTTTACTACCTTTGGGACATTGTAGTATTTTTTGCCGTAATATTTGATCATGTAAAAATTTGGTTCTTCGAATATGAACGTTAAAGGTCTTTCTAGCTTGTTGAAACTTTTTCCGGTTTTCCTCAGTAGGGTTGGCTTTATAACATCGGAAGCTTACTTCTCTTACCCTAATAACCTCTTTACAGCTCGAATCAAACCATGAGTTTTCTTTGGGTTTGATAGATTTCACCCTATTCGGGATAAAATTTCTCATTCCACAAAGAATCAAGTTTGTAATCATATCTGCACTGGCGTCAACATCACTATCGAGGAAGCATAGTGACCAGTTAAAGCACTTGAAGAAATTTTTGAGACCGTCCCAGTTGGCTTTCTCGTATTGCCAAACGGTTCTCTTTGGAATTTTTTCCTTAATTGTGATTTGGTGGCACAAATTCGCAGATATGACACAATGGTCTGATGTGCCTAGAGGATCCTAACTGGATCGTTTAAGTTGTCAGCTTATGAGTTCTCCTTGAACTTTAACGGATATGATTCAAATGAATTTGTATGTATGTAGATGAAACTCGAATTGTTGTTGGACCGTTTTTTTTTTAATATGGAGTTAAAATCAACGAATTCAGCATAATGTACATAACATATGTATGTATTTGTAATACATATAACTCTGTTTCATGTTTTTTTTTTTTTTTGCCAAAAATGGCCATTTGGCATTTACTTCCTCCTTAAACCATAGAATATTGATTAAACAGACATTTAAAAATAAACAAAAAAAACCTAGTCGGATCTTCAAACTGAATTTATGTTCCATTTTACGACAAACCTATAAGCGAAACGCATTTAATCGAAACCTATTCAATCACTCCACTTAAAACAGAAGTAATTTGAATTTTCAAACTTCTTCATTATGTCATTTTTCAAAATTTCATTTTTTTTAAATCGATTTTTCAAAAAAAAAGTTGAATAGAAATGAATGTGTTTATACCAGAACTGATAGTGGGCTCTTCAGTTAGAATGTTATATTCTTCTTAGACATACATTTTGGACGATGCTTACCGATTCTTTTTTCGATCATCGACCAAAATGTGTGTCTAAGGCCCCAGTTATAGCTATCATTGAAAACCATCATTGAAAATATTAATTGTCGATTTTGAGAGATTTTGAAGAAAAAATAAATGATTATTTTGACGCCAAAGTAAAGCTAATTGACTTATTAATTATTTCTAGGTGAAACAAAATTCAATTTGGCACAACTTTTCTCATGAAATGACTTTTAATTTTTCAATGATGAACTACCTTACCAATGATCATTGACAAAATTAAATGTTACGTTATCGGGACGATATGGGTCAAAATGATTTTTTTTTTTGAGGAGAAATAATTTTGAAGTCGTAAGCTGTATTTCTGCATTAAAATATTCAATGATTAAACTTTCTAATGGTCTCAAAATCAATAACTAACTTTTTCAATGATGGTTTTCAATGATAGCTATAACTGGCCCTTTAAGTAGGATGAAAGTCTAATCCGGAGCTCACTGTTATATCTGCGCGAAACACATTATTCCCTGGAGTTGAGGTCACTACTACTTTTAATTTAATTGTATTCATTCACTCCACTTAAAAACAGAAGTAATTTTAAGTTTCAACATTTAAATTTCTTTGCACGTATTTAAAAGGGGCTCGACGGACTGAATCCCCCTCCGAAAGGATTTTTACAATAAAATGTTAGTAATAATTTAAACAACACAGCACATTTCAGAAAAGCCTGTAATGTGTGAAATTGCAAATACAGAAATAAAAGTGTCTAGTAACTTATTTCTCAAAGGGGTGAGATTTGGTTGAGGAGCAATAAATTTTGTCTTCAACTTAATCCAATTTTTTTATAGCGACTTAGCACTTAGACCACTATTAAAATAAGGGCTATTTATGTAGACAAGTCTTAGTAAAGAGGTTTAAACTTTTTGGTAACTATTTTATGGGCCTCAATTCCTTACTTACTTACTTAAATTTAGATGGTGATCACAGTCCAGGGTGGACTACGGCCTCAACCAACAAGCCCCTCCAGCCAGCTCGGTCCCTAGCTAGCTGCCTCCAGTTACTCACTCCAAGTTGGTTGAGGTCGTTTTCCACTTGTGTGCGCCACCTAAGGTGGGGTCTTCCTCTGCTGCACATACCATCAAGGGTAAATTCGAAGACTCGTCGGGCTGGTGCGTCGGTGTCCATACGCTCTACGTGTCCCAGTCATCTCAGCCGCTGTATTTTTAGCTTTTTGACTAGATCAACGTCGCTGTAAAACCCTTAAAGCTCGTTGTTAAATCTTCTCCTCCATACTCCATCGATACAGACTGGACCGAAAATCGCCCGAAGAATTTTCCTTTCAAAGCACCCAAGCAGATTCTCATCCGTTTTTGACAGGGTCCATGCTTCTGCGCCATACAGCAGGACCGGGATGATAAGGGTCTTATATAAGGTCTCCTTGGTTCTTTGAGAGGAGGCTTTACTACTCAAATGCCTTCTTAGCCCGAAGAAACAGCGGTTGGCAAGAGTAATTCTACGTTTGATCTCTGCACTGATGTCATTTTGCGATGTTATAGTGGAGCCCAGGTAGACAAAGTCATTGACGGCGTCAAAGTTGTACCTATCCATCGTGACATTTTGTCCGAGTCGACGATGTTGAGATTCCTTTCTCGATGATAGCATATACTTCGTCTTGTCCTCATTAACAGCTAAACCCATTTTAGCCGCCTCCATTCAATACTTGCAAACGCGCCGGTAACAGCAATCACACAGTACTGATGACAAGATTTTGTATGCGACGTTTAAGAGACTTATACCTCTGTAGTTGGCACAGGTGAGAGCATCTCCTTTCTTGTGGGCCTCAATTCCAGTGTATAATAAAGGAAAGCGTTGGCCCTCTTAAACGATGAAAAGAATTTAAAGTCCCTAGGAAGTTATACATTTTGTTTTATTATTGGTATCCAAGCCACTGAATTATTAGATAATAAAGTTACATTTCTTAATTTAAAATCCACCACATGACTTCGTTTAGGAAGTATTATGGCAGTACAAGACTAAGTACTATTTGATAGGATCTGAGATATGATGGGATATTGATACAAATCTAGGCGTATAATTCTGCTTTAACAAAAAAAAAATATTCTGCCATTAAAAGTTAAAATAACATTTGCGCCAACAACAGCTCACATATTTGTTAATGCACATAAATGAGTAAAAAAGCCATTATATTGATACAGGACCATATATTCAAAATATGAAAATTCTCACAATAAAAATTAATTTTATACCATTCAAAATTTTTAGAGCTTTAATTTAAAAAAAACAAACTCGTTGTATGGCAGCTCTGTAGCATTGACCAACAAATTTGAATCTTTACTAAATTTGGAGCAACGTTACTACAGTTTTGTTGGTTCTAGCCTCAAAAATTCGTTGTATACGAAACCAGTATTGGCTCAAATAGTCCAGTCATTTGGTAGTTTTGCCTGGTAAGTTTTGGCGTAGTTTTGAAAACTTTTCATTTTTATAGATTTTGGGGTGCTCTTTCCGAATTTTCATTTTGCCACCTCGCACCTTTGCCGCTTATGCCGCCATTCGAGGTTAAATGTCGAAAATATCAGGTTTTCGCATATAACTTCGAAACGGTAAATGCTATCGAAAAGTATTCTATGCTAAACTTGTAGATTTTGTGATCCCGAAGAAAAAAGTTTTGACAATTTTTTCTCTACGACTCACCGTTAAGAAGATATCGACATTTCAAAAAACGTAAAATGTCAAAAATGATACTTTTTCACGTATAACTCCTAAACGCTTCATGTTTTTAAAAACATCTGAATGCAAAAACAAATGTTTTAAACATATAATTATTTTAAAAGTTTGACAAAAATTATAAATTTCCAGTTTTTCACGTTTTACTCCTAAATGACGAAGTTGTCGAAAAAAAACTTAGACTCAATTTATAGACCATAATATTCTTTAGAAAAAAGTGTTGACACTTTTTTCTATGCAAGTCATAAGTCGCAAGATATTTGTACTTAAATAGCGTCAAATGTCGAAGAAATAGGTTTTTTGCATATATCTTTTAAACGGCACGTTTTATCGAAAAATTATCTAATCAAAATTTATACATAATGTAACCCTATATAAGCTTGCATTAACATTTTTTTTTTCTAGCAGCCATAATTTTTATCATATCATTATTTCAAGAAATCACAAAAACTCAAAAATACCGGTTTGTAGCCATTTACTCTTAAATGCCGAACTTGACGGAAAATATTTTGAATCTATTTGTTAGATTTTAATATTCTCTAGAAGAAATATTCTGACATTTTTTTACATATAACACATCAGTTGCGAGATATTGCGACTTCAAAAATGGTCAAATTTCTAAAACATAGGTTTTTTGAATAAAAACAAATTTAAAGAAAATATTGTTTTGCCTGAAAAGTTTTGAAGCAGTTTTGAAAACTTTTCATTTTTATAGATTTTGGGATGCTCTTTCCGAATTTTCATTTTGCCACCTCGCACTTTCGCCGCTAACGCCGCCACACACATGTGGATTATTCTCTACCTCATGTGGTGTGGAAATGAGTTTTTGTTGTAAATGTTTCAGTAGGCTTTGCGTTGCTACTACGCGGAAACTATTAATCTAAAGAAAAAATCAATACAGTATAATATGTGGGAAATTTTGTCAGCTTCAATTTATTTAAAGACTGTTTAATCGTACAACTAATTGGAATAGAGATATTGGCAAGAAAGTGTTTTTGGTCGCCATTGTTTCAAAATGGCGGCGTTAGCGGCAAAGGTGCGAGGTGGCAAAATGAAAATTTGGAAAGAGCATCCCAAATTCTATAAAAATAAAATGTTTTTAAAACTGCTTCAAAACTTTCCATGCAAAACAATATTTTTTTTAATTTTTTTTTATTCAAAAAACCTATGTTTTCGAAATTTGACCATTTTTGAAATCGCAATATCTTGCAGCTGATGTGTTATACGTAAAAAAGTGTCATAATGTTTCTTCTAGAGAATATTAAAATCTAACAAATAGGTTCAAAACATTTTTCGTCAACTCGTCAATTAAGAGTAAATGGCTACAAACCGGTATTTTTGAGTTTTTGTGATTTCTTGAAATAATGATATGATAATAATTATGGCTGCTAGAAAAAAAATGTTAATGCAAACTTATGTATAAATTTTGTATAGATAATTTTTCGATAAAACGTGCCGTTTAAAAGATATATGCAAAAAACATATTTCATTGACATTTAACGCTATTTAAGTACCAATATCTTGGTCTTATGACTTGCATAGAAAAAGTGTCAACACTATTTTCTAGAAAATATTATGGTCTACCAATTGAGTCTAAGTTTTTTTTCGACAATTTCGTCATTTAAGAGTAAAGCGTGAAAAACTGGAAATTTAGAATTTTTGTCATACTTTTAAAATAATTATATCTTTAAAACGCTTGTTTTTAAGAAAAAATAATAAATTTTTTCGTGTAGGGGGTTATATAATGTACACACCTTGCATTCAGATGTTTTTAAAAATATGAACCGTTTAAGAGTTATACGTGAAAAAGTGACATTTTCGACATTTTACGTTTTTTTGAAATGTCGATATCTTCTTAACGGGGAGTCGTAGAGAAAAAATTGTCGAAAATTTTTTTTCTTCGGGATCACAAAATTTACAAGTTTTGCATGGAATACTTTGCGATAGCATTTACCGTTTCGGAGTTATATGCAATAACCTGATATTTTCGACATTTAACCTCGAAAGCCGGCGTTAGCAGCAAAAGTGCGAGGTGGCAAAATGAAAATTCGGAAAGAGCACCCCAAAATCTATAAAAATGAAAAGTTTTCAAAACTACTCCAAAACTTTCCACGCAAACCATTTTTTTTCGCCCAAATGACTGGACTAAAAAATAACAAAATCAAAAATGCAAGTATAAAAATAATAAAATTGAAAAAATACATAAGTTAGACAGTTTTAAATTATTAGTTTAGAAAATTACTTGTAACGCTTTGGAGTCAGCTCCTCCAGAAAGAAAATCCTGGCTACGGGGCAGCAACGTACCTACCTAATATTTTATTGCTAAAAAAAAATTTTAAAAAATGCCTCTGAGAACAAGTGGACAGAAAATCACAAATTACATAAAGTTTTTGTTCGCATAAGAGTATTAAAAATTAAAGGGTGTGTCCGAATAGAGGTACATAAAATGTACAGAAATTAAATCCTAGATTCACGGATTTGTCTGTTCAAGGGATATGTTGCTTGAGGGAGCTGTCCGCAATAGGAGGTTTCATTGTATATGGGTTTTTAAAACTGAAGCTGAAACAAATCATATCTCGAAAACTTTTCCACTCAAAAAAAAAACAAGACTAAGTACTATTTGATAGGATCTGAGATATGATGGGATATTGATACAAATCTAGGCGTATAATTCTGCTTTAACAAAAAAAAATATTCTGCCATTAAAAGTTAAAATAACATTTGCGCCAACAACAGCTCACATATTTGTTAATGCACATAAATGAGTAAAAAAGCCATTATATTGATACAGGACCATATATTCAAAATATGAAAATTCTCACAATAAAAATTAATTTTATACCATTCAAAATTTTTAGAGCTTTAATTTAAAAAAACAAACTCATTGTATGGCAGCTCTTTAGCATTGACCAACAAATTTGAATCTTTACTAAATTTGAAGCAACGTTACTACAGTTTTGTTGGTTCTAGCCTCAAAAATTTGTTGTATACGAAACCAATATTGGCTCAAATAGTCCAGTCATTTGGTAGTTTTGCCTGGTAAGTTTTGGCGTAGTTTTGAAAACTTTTCATTTTTATAGAGTTTGGGGTGCTCTTTCCGAATTTTCATTTTGCCACCTCGCACCTTTGCCGCTTATGCCGCCATTCGAGGTTAAATGTCGAAAATATCAGGTTTTCGCATATAACTTCGAAACGGTAAATGCTATCGAAAAGTATTCTATGCTAAACTTGTAGATTTTGTGATCCCGAAGAAAAAAGTTTTGACAATTTTTTCTCTACGACTCACCGTTAAGAAGATATCGACATTTCAAAAAACGTAAAATGTCGAAAATGATACTTTTTCACGTATAACTCCTAAACGCTTCATGTTTTTAAAAACATCTGAATGCAAAAACAAATGTTTTAAACATATAATTATTTTAAAAGTTTGACAAAAATTATAAATTTCCAGTTTTTCACGTTTTACTCCTAAATGACGAAGTTGTCGAAAAAAAACTTAGACTCAATTTATAGACCATAATATTCTTTAGAAAAAAGTGTTGACACTTTTTTCTATGCAAGTCATAAGTCGCAAGATATTTGTACTTAAATAGCGTCAAATGTCGAAGAAATAGGTTTTTTGCATATATCTTTTAAACGGCACGTTTTATCGAAAAATTATCTAATCAAAATTTATACATAATGTAACCCTATATAAGCTTGCATTAACATTTTTTTTTTTCTAGCAGCCATAGTTTTTATCATATCATTATTTCAAGAAATCACAAGAACTCAAAAATACCGGTTTGTAGCCATTTACTCTTAAATGCCGAACTTGACGGAAAATATTTTGAATCTATTTGTTAGATTTTAATATTCTCTAGAAGAAATATTCTGACATTTTTTTACATATAACACATCAGTTGCGAGATATTGCGACTTCAAAAATGGTCAAATTTCTAAAACATAGGTTTTTTGAATAAAAACAAATTTAAAGAAAATATTGTTTTGCCTGAAAAGTTTTGAAGCAGTTTTGAAAACTTTTCATTTTTATAGATTTTGGGATGCTCTTTCCGAATTTTCATTTTGCCACCTCGCACTTTCGCCGCTAACGCCGCCACACACATGTGGATTATTCTCTACCTCATGTGGTGTGGAAATGAGTTTTTGTTGTAAATGTTTCAGTAGGCTTTGCGTTGCTACTACGCGGAAACTATTAATCTAAAGAAAAAATCAATACAGTATAATATGTGGGAAATTTTGTCAGCTTCAATTTATTTAAAGACTGTTTAATCGTACAACTAATTGGAATAGAGATATTGGCAAGAAAGTGTTTTTGGTCGCCATTGTTTCAAAATGGCGGCGTTAGCGGCAAAGGTGCGAGGTGGCAAAATGAAAATTTGGAAAGAGCATCCCAAAATCTATAAAAATAAAATGTTTTTAAAACTGCTTCAAAACTTTCCATGCAAAACAATATTTTTTTTTAATTTTTTTTTATTCAAAAAACCTATGTTTTCGAAATTTGACCGTTTTTGAAATCGCAATATCTTGCAGCTGATGTGTTATACGTAAAAAAGTGTCATAATGTTTCTTCTAGAGAATATTAAAATCTAACAAATAGGTTCAAAACATTTTTCGTCAAGTTCGTCAGTTAAGAGTAAATGGCTACAATCCGGTATTTTTGAGTTTTTGTGATTTCTTGAAATAATGATATGATAATAATTATGGCTGCTAGAAAAAAAATGTTAATGCAAACTTATGTATAAATTTTGTATAGATAATTTTTCGATAAAACGTGCCGTTTAAAAGATATATGCAAAAAACATATTTCATTGACATTTAACGCTATTTAAGTACCAATATCTTGGTCTTATGACTTGCATAGAAAAAGTGTCAACACTATTTTCTAGAAAATATTATGGTCTACCAATTGAGTCTAAGTTTTTTTTCGACAATTTCGTCATTTAAGAGTAAAGCGTGAAAAACTGGAAATTTAGAATTTTTGTCATACTTTTAAAATAATTATATCTTTAAAAGGCTTGTTTTTAAGAAAAAATAATAGATTTTTTCGTGTAGGGGGTTATATAATGTACAAACCTTGCATTCAGATGTTTTTAAAAATATGAACCGTTTAAGAGTTATACGTGAAAAAGTGACATTTTCGACATTTTACGTTTTTTTGAAATGTCGATATCTTCTTAACGGGGAGTCGTAGAGAAAAAATTGTCGAAAATTTTTTTTCTTCGGGATCACAAAATTTACAAGTTTTGTATGGAATACTTTGCGATAGCATTTACCGTTTCGGAGTTATATGCAATAACCTGATATTTTCGACATTTAACCTCGAATGCCGGCGTTAGCAGCAAAAGTGCGAGGTGGCAAAATGAAAATTCGGAAAGAGCACCCCAAAATCTATAAAAATGAAAAGTTTTCAAAACTACTCCAAAACTTTCCACGCAAACCATTTTTTTTCGCCCAAATGACTGGACTAAAAAATAACAAAATCAAAAATGCAAGTATAAAAATAATAAAATTGAAAAAATACATAAGTTAGACAGTTTTAAATTATTAGTTTAGAAAATTACTTGTAGCGCTTTGGAGTCAGCTCCTCCAGAAAGAAAATCCTGGCTACGGGGCAGCAACGTACCTACCTAATATTTTATTGCTAAAAAAAAATTTTAAAAAATGCCTCTGAGAACAAGTGGACAGAAAATCACAAATTACATAAAGTTTTTGTTCGCATAAGAGTATTAAAAATTAAAGGGTGTGTCCGAATAGAGGTACATAAAATGTACAGAAATTAAATCCTAGATTCACGGATTTTTCTGTTCAAGGGATATGTTGCTTGAGGGAGCTGTCCGCAATAGGAGGTTTCATTGTATATGGGTTCTTAAAACTGAAGCTGAAACAAATCATATCTCGAAAACTTTTCCACTCAAAAAAAAAAAAAAATTTGTATTGTGAATTTTGTTAAATGTAGGAGCAATTAATGTTTCATTTTTTTTAAACAATACATTCTTTTGTATTAAAAACGATGTTAAACGTCAGCTTGAATTCGTTTCTTCCTCTACTGACAACATCAGGTGTCTAACTTCTATGGAAAAAGGGTCATAACATAATCTATTGTTAACGTAGTAGCTCGTAGCGTAATGGTTAGTGCGTTGGACTGTCACGCTAGATGCCTGGGCCTGGGTTCACTACCCAGCCTCGTCCACCTAAAAACTAAAAAGTTTTTGTCAGGGCTACTGCCTCTTGCATATTACCGCTATTTAAGTGCATGCAAATCTTATCCCTTACGTCAAAATCATACGACAAATGCATGCGTACTCTCTCCCAGAATCATGAATCTAAATTAATAAAAAATAAAACGTTCATATCAGGGGCGTATACAGCTTTAGTTCTTGGGGGGGGGGTCATGCCAAAAAAAAATAACACAAACTAATATTTGTTAAAAGTCAAGTGCCTTATATTTTCTTTTTTTTTCATATTTTACTGTGCGTAGCTATATAAAATAAAAGCGAAAAAATCTTAATTAACTATACTAAAGGGTTTTCCAATAGGGACGGGTTGATTTTGGCAGCTCGTGGAGGCCATATTGTTTCTTTTACTTTCGGTCAAAATATCGTCTTCTAATCATTCACTACAGACAAATCATCATGGTGAGTTACAGCGTCGAGCAACACGTGCAAATGATGTTTTAGAGCAGTTAGAAGTTTATCCCAATTTTGGTCGAAAAATCATCTTTAGCGATGAGGGCTATCTTTGGATGAATGGGTACGTGAGTAAGCAAAATTGCCGGACTTGGGACGAAACTAATCCACGCGAGACTTACGAGGTGCCAATGCATCCAAATAAAGTTACTGTTTTGTGTGGATTTTGGGCTGGAGGCGTCATCGGTCCGTACTTCTTCGAAAATGATGCTGGCCAGGCCACCACCGTCAACGGCGATCGCTATAGGTCGATGATCACCAACTTCTTGGGCCTAAATGGGATGATAAGGACACTGAAGAAATGTGGTTTCAACAGGATGGCGCTACGTGCCACACAGCTTAATACACAATGGATATTCTGCACGAGCGGTTTCATGGCATGGTTATCTCGCGCCGAGGCAACGTGAATTGGCCACCAAGATCGTGTGATTTGACCCCTTTGGACTTTTTTTGTGGGGCTTTCTTAAATCGCAGGTCTATGCGAATAAGTTGCAAACCACCTCGACCCTCAAAGACAACATAATCGATGCCATCGGTCAAATTCAGCCTGATTTATGCGCCAAAGTCATCGAAAACTGGACCTTTCGAATCCGCGCCACCCAGCGAAGCCGGGGCGGCCATTTGAACGATGTTATATTACTATAATAGGGCTCTAAAATAAAGATAAAACGTTATTGATATCTTGTTTTATTCAATTTTAAAATCGACCCGCTCTTAATGAGGAACCCTATAATACATTACCTTTGTTAAAAAATAAGTTAAAATAATTTAAAATCGTTCATATCCTGAAAAATATATCGTACCTTAACTCATTTAATTTCAAGACAGTTAAGAATCAAAAGTTGGCGTGAAATAGCAAACTACGACTACTACATTTTCACTACGCCAAGTTAGGCAATTTCGTTGAAAATATATATTTCGAACTGCCAAAGCCTATTCGAAATGAAATGAGCTACCTACCTATACAAAAAAATTAACAAATTTAAGACAAAAACACTTTTTTTGGTATTTGCAAAATTACCTCATTTTCGGTTCCAAATTAGCTGGACTAGTGATCACGCTATTCGTTTTTATTCCTGACTGTTACATTTTTTATTTCGGAGGGCCTCAGCAACAGCATACAGCAATCTCCAGTTGCCTGACCAAAAACAATCAGTTTAGCTAGCTGTCAAAATACTGAGGAAAACAATTTTTTGGATTCGCCTGATCATTTGTTTTGAATTTTATTCAGAATTTATTTTAATCCTATCAAAGTTTTTATTTCAGCGAATTAAAGTTGCAGGAAAAATTAGTAAAATATCACAGGTATTGTCCACTGTTTTCTGTTTCTTAATTTTAGTAAATAGATATAAATATTCACTACTGAAAATGAAAACAATAGCACTGATTTTCAAAAATGACCACTTGTGTAAATTGCTCTTTTTACAATAGTGGAAAAACTAAAATACATTACTTACTTACTTTACTTTTGATGGCGCTCACAGCTTAGGATGGGCTTCGGCCTCAACTAACAAGCCCCTCCAGCCAGCTCTGTCCCTAGCTAGCCGCTTCCAGTTGCGCACACCGAGTGATTTGATGTCGTCATTCACTTGATTGCGCCACCTGTTACGGGTTCTTCCTCTGCTGCGTACCCCATCGGGGTTGGATTCGAACACTCATCGGGCAGGTGCGTTGCTGTCCATACGCTCCACGTGCCCCAGCCATCTCAGCCGCTGTATTTTCAGCTCTTTGACCAGGTCAACGTCGCTGTATAGCCCGTATAGCTCGTCGTTGAATCTTCTCCTCCATACTCCTTCGATACACACCGGACCGAAAATCACACGGAGAATCTTCCTCTCAAAGCACCCTAGCAGATTTTTATCCGAATCTTTCAGTGTCCATGCTTCTGACCCATAAAGCAGGACCGGGATGATTAGGGTTTTGTATAAAGTCTCCTTGGTTCTCTGAGAGAGGGCCTTACTACTTAAATGCCTTCTTAGACCGAAGAAACAGCAGTTGGCAAGAGTAATTCTTCGCTTGATCTCTGATGTCTTTCTGCGATGTAATAGTGGAGCCCAGGTAGACAAAGTCCTTGACAACTTCGAAGTTATATCTGTCCATCGTGATATTTTGCCCGAGTCGACGATGTTGAGATTCCTCTCTCGATGACAGCATATACTTCGTCTTATCCTCATTAACCGCCAATCCCATTCTAGCCGCCTCCGATTCAATGCTCGCAAATGCCCCTGCCACAGCTCGCTTCGTTCTGCCGACAATGTCTATGTCATCCGCATATGCAAGCAATTGAACGGACAATGGCTACAATGGCTTCAAGAACGATGGTGAATAGGTTGCATGATAACGCGTCGCCTTGCCTCAATCCTTTCTCAACATCAAAGGAATCGGTGGTGTTCTTACCAATTTTGACGGAGCAGCGAGATTTCTCCATCGTCATCCTGCACAGGTGGACGAATTTGGCAGGGATGCCGAGACTCGACATGGCTCTGTATAATTCGTCCCTTTTCATGCTATCACACGCGACTTTAAAATCGATAAAAAGGTGGTGTGTATCGATCTGGAATTCCCGGGATTTTTCTAAAATCTGTCGGAGTGTGAACATTTGATCGACGGTTGACTTGCCTGGCCTAAAACCGCACTGATAGGGGCCGATCAGATCGTTGACAAAAGGTTTTAAGCGATCACACAGGATGGCCGACAAGATTTTATAAGCGACGTTTAGGAGACTAATTCCTCTGTAGTTGGTACATTTTAGAACATCTCCCTTTTTATGGATGGGGCACACTATACCGAGGTTCCATTCATCGGGCATACTTTCCTCCGACCAAATTTTGCAGAAAAGCTGGTGTATGCTCCTAGCCAATTTTCTCCCGCTGATGAAAATACAATACATATTCGTATTATAATTGAATACAAATATTCTTTTTCGTTGCGTTTCAAGAATAGTGTGAACAAAGTTCACGAGTGATTTCGATATGCCTCTGATTTGGAAAAATGTATGTCACTAAGACTGCCACCGATGGAAAAGTGAAAGGCACCTTCCAAAATAAATATTTACATCAAATATACCTAAACTTTCTTACCAGTAAGCCTTTCTGATAAAAATAATGGACAAAATTGTTAAATTCTACGAGCCTAGTCGCTTTTCGTCAATAATTCCATCCGACTGGTCAAACGGTTCACCGCAAGGAGTTCCAAAAAATCTCCTTTACCATAGCTATTGGCTTTTGCATTATGGGATTCATAGGTTACTTTGTAAAAGTAATCCACATCCAAATCAATAACAATATTGTTCGATCGTAAATATTGAATAAGTGCAAACAAAATCCTTTCGTAATAGGTTTTCATCATAGTATTATATATTTATGTCTTTTATCGTTAACATTAATATTTTTTGGTTTTTAAAAATAATCTGTCATACAGAAATCAAACAAAACAATTTCTGTATGTGTTCTATAATGTGTTTAAAAATTTAATTTTCAGAAAAAAAAAATGTTCTTTTTTTGAAAATCCTATTAGTTTTTACTTTACTGAGTGAAAATTTGGTAACAACTTCGCACTTTGATTTCTGTTTGGTTTAACAGGGTTTGGCTGTCATCTCAAAACGGAAACTAGCCTATGCATATATTTTAAGATTTGAATGTATTATCATATGAGAAGTTTGTTGTTGTGTTAAATTTCTTATTGAATTGAAGTTACCAACATTCAAATTCTCTATTGAATTCTAAATTAACAATCAAAAATCCTACTAGCTTTCTAAGTAACCAACTTTCATTTTTTTTTCTATGTGGTTACTAAATAATTATTTCAGATCAACAAAATAATCTTGAGTTATCGGGGGGGACATGACCCCGTGACCCCCCCCCCCCTGTATACGCCGTTGCCAATATAGCATTGATTGCAAGGATCGTCGGGTTTGCCCTTACAGTTGATTTTGTATATCACATCCGTGGCTGTGTCTTTATCCGGTTTAACTTTAAGCTAAGTGAAAATGTGGCTTAATGTTTTGTTGTATTTATAAGCCAAAAGAACGTCTTTGTTGTCAACAACAAATTTATAGACGATCGGGAAAAAACGAAGATGACTACATATACGGCACAACTTCCATCAATCTATGGCTTGCCGAAAATACACAAGCCAAATCTGTAATATTATTAAATATTTTAAGATGACTAGAAGAACCGTGCTAACCTTCATTCCTTTAGTGATCAAAGTAAAAAATCTAATCTTATAAGTTCATAACATTAAAAGAATAATAATTGATTTAAAAAAAAAGAAAAATACAACTAAAAGGGGATTAAACCTTAATATTATTTTTATAGGAATAAAAGTTGGAAGTGCATATTCTATAATTTTTAAAAATTGAAGCTATAAAATATTAATAACTATATGTTAGAGACCTGAAGAAAAACGTAACGTCGCGCGTCGTATGATTTAGATATTTAAATATATAGACCTAAAGCCCACTCAGATTTTAAACATTGTTTAGAAAAGGTCAAGAAAAAGGAATAATTACTTATAAGTTCCACCTTAATTTATAATGAAACAGAGAGTACCTGTTTCCTTTCTAATATCATCAGTTGTATATTTGAGTGCATTTTTGTTTTTTTTTTTTTTATAAAAAAAGCCTATTATGGCCGCTTTGTATTACAAAAACTTTTTTAAAAGACGAGTTCATACACATATATCAAGGCCGTACCCAAACTGTTTTCCGCAAAAGCTAAGCGTTCCATGTAAAATTCACCAAGGCTCCACTAATAAAATACAAATTAACTACTTAAAGGATAACCGGACAAAACGGTCTACATAACCAATAACAACGAGACATATGTCGTTGAAAACGTATTTTTGTGTACATGAATACATACTATGTCAGCTTATCCCAAATCGCTGTGTAAAAAAAGTTATTGTCTAACAAAGATTGGAATTTGGTACATATAATTTAAACATATAATGTAAGTATGTATTATAGGCAACAATGTTATGGCATTACCATTAAGAACAAGACATATGTTTCTGAAAAAGTCTTTTTATGTAATACAATAGCTACCTTGACAGCTTACATCATCAAGTCCCTGTATGAAAAAAGTTATTCCCTAATTAAGATTGTGATGTTGAGAATTTTGGTATTGAAAATGTACAGTTTGTAGGTATGTAGTATAGGCAAAACTGTGTTGGTCAAACCAATAAGAACGCGACTTATTTCGTTGGAAAGGTATTTTTATATACTACAATAGTTACCTAGAACGCACATTTCAAATCGTTGTGTGAAAAAAGTTATTCGAAAATGAAGATTGAGATGTGGTGTATTTTAGTATAGAAAATGTTTATAGCATAGGCAAAGTCATTTATTTCATACTAAAATGTAGCTAATCACAATCTTAATTATCGAATAACTTTTTTCACACAGCGATTTAAAATGTGCTGTCCAGGTAGATATTGTAGTACATAAAAAGACCTTTTCAGAAACATATGTCTTGTTGTTATTGGTAAGTCCAGCACATTGTTGCCCATAATACATTCTTACATTTTATGATTACCAAATTCAAACTTTTGTTGGCCAATAACTTTTTTCACACAGCGATTTGGAATCATGTACACAAAAATACCTTTTCAACGAGACATGTCTCGTTGTTATTGGTTCCTAGACCAGCTTCCATACATTTTTGCCGGTTCTCCTTTGTTAACTTTATTCTTTATTTTCATTGAAAAAGTATTGAAAATATGACCGGCTAAAAGTACGACATGGTTGCAACCATCCAGCAATTATCAATCTAAAATAAACAAAAATCGAATGGTTTCATATTTATGTCAGGTAGATTGATTCGTTGCAATTGTGCCGTTGTGATTCTATCAACGTTAACCAATGGATTCCAACCAAAATCTGACTATCACAAAGTGATAACATTTTTAACCATAGACTAATCCCAAAATAATATTTACCTACCGTACTGAAAATTTATTCATACTTACATAAAACGAACTATAACTTTTTTCCCGGTAAATAGTCGTATCTTCGTAGTTTAAGTGTCATTACATTCACCATTAAAAAGTACCTTGAATTCATATTCCATATATGCATAGATTGTAGCAAAGTCAATTTTTCCTTTTAATACACAACAATCTCCCCCACCTGCCCTCTCAAAAAAAACACCCGTCTTCCCATCAAGATATTTTTGTAGACTCTTTTGATTCTTCATTCTTATGGTAAAAGGAAATTTTTATTTTTTTGGAAGGATTTTGTGTATTACCTGTACCTACTATGTACAAGTACATGATATGAACTATGACCTGATATAAATAAGTACCTACTGAGTTACTGATACGATCTTTCAACTTTTATTTAGGGCCGACTTTTCAATCATCAGGTAAACTATAAGACGGTGTTCACATTGGACTGACTCTTCCGACTATTTTTGACTTCTCTGAAATTTATCTCACTCCCACTTCATAGTTAGAAAGGAAAAAAAGTAGTAAATTAAAAAAAAAAAAAATTAAAATTTGTGGATTTTTTCGACGTTCTCTTTTGTAAATTCATTGTGAACACTGTGTAAGGCCCAGTTTTTCAGTTGTGAGTTAAACCAGAATTAATTAACTCGGAAAAAGATTTGTCTACAGTTATATCTAGAAGCAGTTTTCCAGTGGGGGATGAAAGCAGAACTACTTAAAAAACAAGCATTTGTGAAGTTAATCCTCGGATTTAACTTTAACCCCATACGGAAAAACTGGCCCTAAGAGAAATAAATACTACTATAGCAACAGGAATAATTGTTTGTTTTATTCGGAGAATTAGTACTATCTGAGGTTTAACTGACTATGGAAAAACTGGACAATAATCAACTAAATTTTATTTTTTGAAACTACTTAATCAGTCAGTAGGGTTATTCTCGTTGTTATTACTTCCATATATTTGCATTCATTACAATCACTGAACATATTTTATCTTCAGTGGTGATCGATAGAATTTCTAGGATTCAATAAAAAATCAGTACTTAAGAAGTCTTCATAATCTTAACTAATATATAAAAGCCTTTTTTTGTTTTCTTGTCAGTTTGGCTGTACGGGTGTCCAAACTAACAACAAAACAATCAAAATACTAACTTTTTTTTATGGTATCAACAATGTCTATCCCCCTGCTATCCGATAGATAGCTTCTAAAAAAAAAATAAACTTAATTTTTTTTAGAAATCTTTAACAATAATAAAAAAATGTTGCCTATATGAAATTTGGTTTTTTTGTTTTTTTATTAATATCTTTTTAATTAACAGTCGTAGAGGATTGCAATGTGACAATAAATTATAGCTATATGTCCTAGGAACTTGTCTAAAAAAAATTATATTCCTATTGTACCGTTGAGCTGAGTAATTCACAATATAATATTGTTCACACATATTACTTAATAACATGTGGGTGTGTGCAGGGATTGATTTAATTTTTTCTTATATTTAATCTCAATAGTATAGCCATTAATTTGATACCTCACTTTTTAATCTACCTCTTATATTAGCGTCACAATTGATTTTTTAAAATTCATACAAAATCGAATAAAATCCATAGAAATGTTCCGCTTTGTTCATTGTCAACAATCGTCTACCAGTGGAGAGCACCGTTATCTCAATTGAATTTTTAATTGGAGTTCTTTTAATATAAAAAATCATAACTTCATTTCTACTCAGACGATTATTAAAGTTTTGATCTCAGAATTTAGCTATGAGATGTGGCTAAATTTGTGTTTAAAAATTATTGAGGGGGGTGAAAAATTTCATACTAAAAGGGTGTGTAAATGACCCGTCAAATTTATATTACATATATTAAATTCAAAACTTGATGAAATTTTTTTTAATTTCAACAAGCTAATGATGCATGTTTATATGTGTAATCTTCTTCTATAAATATGTTTATAATTTTGTATTTCTAAATCAAACGGGAAAAAAAGTAGGGGTAATTTAGAGGTTTCAAAATTGAGCAAACCTTAATAGTTCATAATAAATGATACATGAAATTTATATAGAAATTTATAGCTTAAATTCGTGTGTAAAAATGATTGCAAAATATTAAAAAAATGTGTACTAAAAATGCGTTTTAATGAAAAATCAACTTATTTTTTCGTACTTTAAATTCAAAAGTTAATCAAAAATGTATATATTTGAAAAAAAAAAACAAAGGATGCACATTTATGGGTGTTACTTTCTTCTACAAACATGTGATAATTTTGTATTTGTAAATCTAACGGGAAAAAAGTAGGGGCAATTTAATAAAATAAATCACAAAAAAGCTCCATTTAGCCAACTTAAGAGGTTTCAAACTTATGTAATACTTAATAGTTCATAACAAATGATATATGAATTTGAGTAAAAAATTTATAATATAAATTCCAGTGTTAAAATTTTTGCAAAATCTTAAAAAAATTCGCACTAAAAATGTGATTTAGTGAAAAATCAATTCAATTTTTGAAACTTTAAATGCAAAAGTTAATAAAAAATTGATTAATTTTGAAAAAAAAATCTAACACACCAATTGCCCTAATCCTCTTCTAAAATATTGTTAATAAATGTTTAGTGATTATTTCAACAAAAAATACTCTAAAATTAGTTTTATTGATTTATTTACCAAAAAATCATGCTTTTTCAACGTATTTTATTTTTATAATTTGATCACGCCCATAAAATATTTTCAAATTTAAAAAATTATAAAACCTGAAAATCTGATAAAAATGTTGGTATATAAAACATAACTGCGCATTGCTCACAAGCTTCAGAAAATAATTTCAAATATTAAAATTTTACATTAGAAATATTTTTTACAGATAAAATCCAGAAAAAATTTTAATATTGTAAATTTGTCTGCATAAAATTAGCTATAAATCGGAAAGTAGTTATCCAAATTTCAAAATTTTGATGTCGATGCAAAGGTCATTGTCTCACTATTTAAATACATACAAAAAAAAAACCGATTATCAAAATTTAAGTTTTGTAATAATCTATACGAATCAGCAATTATTTTGGTATATAAAACATATTTCTACGATAAAATATGGATTTTTAAACATAACTGAAAGAAAAATTTTGCAAAAATCCAGTCTATTGGTCGATAAAATTTTTTCCTTTTGCTAAAATATACATAAAATACCTGTAAATGGCCATAACATAAGTAATACTTTTTTTGATATTTATAAATGAGGTATCAAATGAAAGGTTATAAGACATAAAAAGTTATAAAAATAAAAAATAATTCACTTTCATGACAAAATAAATTGTTAAAAGAGAAAGAATTTGCCATAATGCGACAAATTCATACCTTTTGAGTGTATTTACTTAGAAAATTGTAAAAAGTTAACGAAAAATTTATAAATTTTGAAAAACTAATGACACACAATTATAGGTGTTACATTCTTCTATAAATATTTTAGTAATTTTAAGAGGCTTCAAACTTGAGTAATACTTAATAGTTCATAACAATTGAAACATGAATTTGAGGAAGAAATATATAATCTAAATTGCTGTGTTAAAGGTTTTGCAAAATCTTAGAAAAATTTCATACAAAAAATGTGATGTAGTGAAAAATCAATTCGATTTTTGGTACTTTCAGTGCAAAACTTAATACAAAATTGATAAATTTTGAAAAACAAAACCAACACACCAATTGATCTAATCCTCTTCTTAAATATTGTTAGTAAAAGTTAAGTGATTATTACAACAAAAGCTACTCTAAAATTAGTTTTATTGATTTATTTACCAAAAAAAAAAATGCAGAATCGATCATGCTTTTTCAACGATTTTATTTTTATATTTTCACCACGCCCATAAAATATTTTTAAATTTAAAAATTATAAATCTTGAAAGTCTAGTAAAAATGTTGATATATTAAACATAACTGTGCCTTGTTAACAAGCTTCACAAAATAATTTCAAATATTAAAATTTTACATAAGAAATATTTTTTACAGATAAAATCCAGAAACAAAATTTAAAATTGTCAATTTGACTGCATAAAATTGGCTATTAATCAAAAAGTACTTATCCGAATTTCAAAATTTAGATATCTATGGAAAGGTCATTGTCTCACTATTTCAATCCATATAAAATATTAATAGACAACAATATAAATTTAAAGACTTATACGGTTGAACAGATAAAATTGCATTATTTTGATTAAATAGTGAATATTATAATTTTTTATGTAACCGATTATCGAAATTTAAATTTTATAATAATTTATAACAATCAACAATTATTTTGGTATATAAAACATATTACTACAGTAACCGTAAGCTTTAATATGGATTTTTAAACATAATTGAAAGAAAAATTTTGCAAAAATCCAGTCTCGATAAAATTGTTTATTTTTGGAAAAATATACTTAAGATACCTGTAAATAGCCATAACTTGGGCAATACTTTTTTGATATTTATATAATTTGGTATCCAATGAAAGGTTATAAGACATACAAAATTATAAAAATAAAAAATAATTCACTTTCATGACAAAATAAATTGTTAAAAGAGAAAGAATTTGCCATAATGCGAAAAATTCATACCTTTTGATTGTGGTTACTTAGAAAATTGTTAAAAGTTAATGAAAAATGTATAAATTTTGAAAAACTAATAACACATGTGTTACATTCTTCTACAAACATGTTAGAAATTTTATATTTGTAAATGTAAAGGAAAAAAAGTAGGGGCAATTTAATGAGATAAATCCCAATAAAGCTCCATTTAGCCAAATTTAGAGGTTTCAAACTTTAGTAATGCCTGATAGTTCATAACAAATGATACTAACAAATGATATAGACTACGGTAGAAATTTATAATCTAAATTTTTGTGTAAAATTTTTGCAAAATCTTAAAAAAAATCATATTAAAAATGTGATTTAGTGAAAAATTAATTCTATTTTTGGTACTTTTAAAGCAAAAGTTAATACAAAATTGATAAATTTTGAAAAACAAAACGAACATACCAATTGCTCTAATACTCTTCTAAAATATTACTAATAAATATTTAGTGATTATTTCAACAAAAGCCACTCCAGAATTAGCTTTATTGATTTATTTACCAAACAAAATGCAAAATGGGTTATGGATACAAAACATAACTGTGCGTTGCTCACAAGCTTCACAAAATAATTTCAAATATTAAAATTTTACATTAGAAATATTTTTTACAGATAAAATCCATAAAAAAATTCAAAATTGTCAATTTATCTGCATAAAATGGGATATAAATCGGAAAGTACTTATTCGAAAAAATTTAGATGTCTTTGGAAAGGTCGTTGTCTCACTATTTAAATACATTCAAAATATTAATAGAAAACCATACAATTTTTAAGACTGATTCAATTAAACAGATGGCAGGATTATAAACATGTCCAGAAAAAATCCAATCGAGTCCGAAAAATCTATGTCCACCGACCGACATGGCGAAAAATATAACTTTTTGAACAAGACATGAGCGTTGTACAAAGCTTAGCTATGGGATTTGACGTTTCAAGTGCGTATGAGTTTTTTGCCTGGTTTTTGTTGAATGTGTAAGTGAATGTAAGAATGTTGGAAAATATAATAAGTAGTGATGAAAGGCTAATGAATGGCATGATCTAATTCTCAAGTAAGTAAAAATGCGCTTGTAGTTGATTGGATTGTGGTGGAAGGTAAAACCTTAACCAATCATGATTGATTTACATGGTCGATGAAAATTTAGTTATGCTGAAATCAACACGGCGAATACTTTTACAATCTCCCAAATCAGTGAGAAACATTCGCTCCGTAGAGTAAATCATTCACATGTATAACAAAAATGGTAACAGCAATGCTATAAGAGCAAAAACTGCCGTATTACAGCTCCTCTCTTTTGTGCGTTGCAGGTCGTGTGTCGAAATGTCAAAATCTAAGGGCACCAATCGATTAAGGAGGGCTTTATTACCTTATGTCTCGGCCAGCACTTTAGCACCAACAGAAAATAAGAAATTTCACTTTTCAATTTGAAAGGTGTCGAAATGTCAAGATCTGAGAGCGCCAATCGATTAAGGAGGTGGATTTTGCACTCTAAGTCCAGCGGAAATCAAAAAAAATCGAACTTGACAGTGATGGTGGTGAAATGTCTAAAATCCGAAAAATCACACCTTTTGCTTTGACAGTTGATAGTTGGGGGCGAGATAGCAAACCATACAAATTTTTCAAATATTTTCTTACAAGTAGGTGTCTTTAGCATAGATATTTAAAAGAACGTGAATAAGCTTTTATATTTATAATAATTAACACTTGCACAATATTTCTATCCTTTGAAAATTGAGAACATGAATGATGTTGAAAATTTATTGATGTCGAGAATAAGTTTTCCTGGGGAATCGGGCGGTAAATTCATCGAATTTATTTCAGAGATATTCACGACATCAGAAATATTTTCAAGGAAAACTTTTTTTTTTCAAGATTTGTTAACAAACTATCCTTTATCAAAAGGGACCCGGGCAAACGGCGGGTGTTTCCGCTAGTATTTATATATGTGCCTGTACCCAAAACCATAAAAACTGTCATAATAAATGTCAACTCTTCTTCAATAATATTTAAAATGCTTTTCACCGCTTGCAAATCCTAATACTTTATCAATTTACCACCATCGATGACGGAAATATCACTGAATTTTCTAGTGCAACAAAATCAATCGTTTTAAAAACACTTAATCATCATTATTACCTTAGGCTACCCAATCATCTCCTCTGCTGCTTGAACTCGCATGTGCAGTCAATTTTCTTAAATTGTCTACAACCGGTTTATAAGACTCCATGCAACATACTGAGGACCGACTGACGGCCAGACGTGACGTTCAATAATGAATCTTTGATGGGTGGCAACTGCCCCTTAACTTATTAAAGCATCATTCTCCTTGCTGTTTCACGCCAGCGTGTTTGGTGGGTAACTGGGAACGGCTCCTAGCTGGGACTTAACTCAGATGCCAGGCGCGAACGCAGGGGGGGGTGCATGAATTTAACTTCCTCGCCATACAATTTCACTCTTTCACTCTTAATTTTTGAGTTTTCAGTTTAAACCCCCCCCCCCCCCCGAAATTTTTTCCTGCGTTCGCGCCTGTCAGATGCTGATGCACGATCGTAGATGGTTAAATCAACCAATAATATGAATAGTGCAGCTGCCTGAACTACTGTGGAGAGTGGACTCTCATGATCGACCAACGACGACGATGCGACGGCGATGCCGGCCGACGTTTAAAAAGTTCACATTTGTATCTATTTTGTAATACCCACACGATGCCCACTCACTCAACAGCAGTTAGAGTATAGAGAGGCTGAAGTATATATATGTAAGTCAGGGGGCTACAAAGACTGAGTAATCTTTTTGGTGAACCCAAAGTGAAGCTTGTAGCCCGTGCCAATCGCGTGTTAAGGGTACGCGAGGAATAGCTCCATCCAGCATGGCCTTATCAGCCCAGCAGGCGGCTTGCGGCGTGTGGTTCGGTGGTAGCGGAGTGATCAATCTCCGACAATTGACGATCGTTTGTGTATTTTTATGATCACACACTGTTTCGATTGTGTATCTTGTAACTTGTTATATATTTTTGTTTCGTATTCTCTTTACTGATTAATTTATTTCTTTTTTATTAAGGCCCACCTCACTTCTCTTGAACAAAAGAAAGTAAATTATGTATAGTAGGGTGGAGCGTCAAAGTTTTTTTGCGATGTCGATTTTGAATAGTTTTAAAAAGTTGTATAATGTGGCGACACCTACAACATTTATTTAACTTTTCTATCCAGATAAATAATAAATTCCTACTTGTTCAATTATCACTTAGCTTATAATAATTTAAATAACCAAGTTATCGAAATATTTATTTTTCGATTTATTGTTTTCTATTAAGTTTAGTTTCATAAGATATTCTGAATAAATGACGTCTTTTATAAGTAAGTTTATATTGGAGTAATTATTTGTTATTACTTCCATATTGGTGACCCTCGACTCATAATAAGAACAGGATTCAGGTCAGACAAGGACCATCAAATAAGTTTGGAATCGTACGAAATAGAAAATGCCGATGTGCAAGACGATATTTCAGCCTTAAGAGAAGAAAACTCTCGACTTGCTCAACAAATTGCTCAAAACCAACAACAGGAACAGCTTACTGATCGAGGCAACATGCAACAAAATGTAGGACATCTATCACAACAAGCTATTCATCGTGTTGCAGTAAAATTACCACCATTTTGGGCAGACCGATCTAGTTTATGGTTTTCTCAAGCTGAGTCGCAATTTGTTATCTCTGATATAATAAGTGAGGTTACGAAATTTCATTATGTTGTTTCACAGTTAAATACTCGTGTTGCTGCTGAAAAAACAAAAACATACTTGTTACTCTGTTCAAGTCAGACGCGTATTTTATTTTCTTGCTTTTATTTTTGCATAATGAATCCTAAGTGCGGACTTTGTAATAAATTAACAAGTCATGGTAATTTTATTTCATGTGATGTTTGTGCTATAGGTATTCATAATGAATGCTCAAAGTTTCAAACAAATGAACTTAAATTTATTAAATCTAATAACAATGTATTCTTTCAATGTGATAAGTGCATGAGTAATAATGCTTTGCCTGCTTGCATACAAAAAATAATTGATCTCTCTCTCTACCTACAAGAATGTATAAAAGACTTAAATAAATTCGGTTATTCTTTGGATGATAATGCAAAAAAAAAACTGCCCATTGCTAAACCTAAGTCAAGTGCATTAAATACCAGTAGAAACATTCGTGATACAACTCGTGTGCAAAGAGTTCTAAAGGTCGGTGAACTGTCTGTTCGCACATCTTCGCCTATGAATCGTCTTTCTACTAACCGTAATGATCGTTCTCCTGCTGGTTGCTCTGGCTTAAGCGCTGCTGGTGCATTAAAAAAATCCAAAGTCAAAATTAAAATTTCATCTTCTGTCCCGAATCTATTATCGGTAAACTCTAATTCTGATAAGAATCTTGATGATTTGCCAAAAGGAAATTCTGGGATTTTAAATGAAGTTGCTTTAAATGCTGGGGCTGCCGATGCTGTTGCTAGATCTCTTTCATTATCTACGTGTTTAGATAAGATTGACAAGAGTCAATCTAGTTTACCTGCAGAGATGACTGTGCCGGCTGATGTTGACAATAGTGTGGCTATGATAGGTTCAGTGGATGACGATAAATCGACTGCGAATGGTGAAGCTTATTCTCCTGAAGTTGTTGTTGCTGTTGGTCTAGTGAATGACGATAGATTAGCTGCTAATGATAAAACTTCTTCTGATGGTGGTGAAGTTGTTGTTGCTGTTACTGCTGCGGGCGTCGTTGATGCTGATTCTGGAGGTGAAAGGGAAAGTTTTGTTGAAGTTGCTCATACTGATAGTGGAAGGGATGGTGTTGTGGTTGCTCATGACGCTGTTGCTGCTACGGGTGTTATTGATGATGCTGTTTCGGAAAAGGGTGGTTTTATTGATGCTGTTCATCCGGTGAGTGGAAGTAAAGGTGTTGTTGTTACTCATGATGGCCAATCACAAACAAGGCCTAAACAAATTGGAGGAACGAATTTCCTTGTGAGGCATAACTTCAAAATTGCAAGAAACCTTAAGTGGTACCATTTAGGGAGTTTTCATTCCTCTACAACAACTGATGAAATAATTGGTTTTATATCTACCAATTTGTGCATTCATCCAACAACAATATTTTGCCATAGACTTGAAAACCGCACTCTTCCTCATCGTAATACCATTAATTTTAAAGTTGGAATCCCATATGAGACTGCAAAAAAAAAGTCTTCGACGCATCTTTTTGGCCCATTGGGGTAAAAATTCGTCCGTTTGTGTATATTCCAAAAAACCTGCCTGCGGAAATAGTTCAACAAATATCGTAACAATGGAAACTAACTCAGCTTTAAATGTATATTACCATAACGCTAGTGGAATTCGTACTAAGGTAGCTCAACTGTTTAATCTCGCTTGCCATTCTCATTATGACATTATAATCATCACAGAATCTTGGTTATACAGTGGAATTTTATCCACAGAAATATTTGACTGTCGCTTTTACAATGTCTATCGTATTGATCGGTGCAAAACATCACTTGAACGTGGTGGTGGCATAATAATTGCTGTTCGCACTACTCTTTGCAGCGATGAAATTACTCTGCCTATTAAAGATATTGAACAAATATGGGTTCGTGTTAAGAGTGGTTCAAAACATCATCTTTATTTTGTAGTAAGTTATGTTCCTCCAAAAAGTAGTTTAGATTTATATGAAAAGCATATTCAAAATATTGAATTTATAAATTGTAAATGCTCAGTATTGGATAATTTAAGTGTATTTGGTGATTTCAATTTATCAGATATTATTTGGACATGGTCCGAAAATGAAAAAACGCTTATTGCTTGTAATTTAAACAGAGATTTTGAAATTATTTTTATTGATTATATTTACTCATTAGGCCTTTGCCAAGTTAATGCTGTTACTAATTGTTTAATGAAAATATTAGATCTTGTTTTTATTTGCTCTGATAAATTTAACGTAAGTGTTACAGAAGCTCCATTTTCATTACTAAATAATTCTCTTCACCATAAAGAAATTGTTATTGATATTGTTATGTATGATTACCAAAAAATCGAAGCTAATTCAAATGTTAATTCTTTTAATTTTTCAAAAACTAACTTCAATGAACTTGGAAATTTCTTTTCTGGTATTGATTGGAATATTGAACTAAATTCTTTTGACTTAGTACGCAATTATAATCGTTTTTCTGAAATTTTGTTTATGGGCTTTAATCAATTTGTCCCTCGTGTACATAAACGGAAATCTTCGAAACCTTTATGGTATAACAAAAGGCTTTTACACCTTAAAAATATAAAAAATAAAGCATTAGCGAAATTTAAAATAACGGGACACCATACTGATTATATGGTTTTTAGTAACCTTAGACGAGATTTTTTAGTATTAAATAAGTTCCTCTACAGAAATTACATTGTGAATATTGAAAACAACATAAAAAAAAATAGTAAATCGTTTTGGTCTTTCATAAACTCCAAAAGAAAGTCATCTGGAATTCCTCAGAATGTTAGTTTCAATGGAGTCAATTCGTCAAATGTTGATACTCATTTGGAACTTTTTGCTAACTTTTTTGAGTCTGTTTACTGCTCCCCACTAAACACGTTTGTGTCTAATTTGGAAGAAAATGTTGACATTGGTTCAATGGAATTAAGTTTCGATGAGGTTTTAGTAGCGCTTCGCGCCCTTAAAATAAATAATAGTGGTGGTGCCGATGGAATACCATCAACCATTCTGAAAAATTGCAGTGATTCTCTTTGTTTGCCTCTGTTGAAAATGTTTAACAACTCATTGTCCATGGGGTTCTTTTTACCAGAATGGAAGGAAGCATTTCTTGTTCCTATATTCAAGGCAGGTTCTAAAAATCTAGTAGAAAATTATAGAGGAATCTGCAAGCTCTCAGCCATCCCCAAACTTTTCGAAAGTTTGGTTAAAGATAAAATTGAATTTTTGATAAAGGAATGCTTATCTGAGTCACAACATGGCTTCGTATCTGGTCGGTCTACTGTGACTAATTTGGCGGTTTTTTCTTCATATGTTCTAAATGCAATGGAGAATAAATGTCAAGTAGATGCTATTTACACAGACTTTAGTAAAGCTTTTGATTCGGTAGATCATATTATTTTACTGAAAAAGCTTCAGTATTTTGGTTTTCATTCTGAGATGCTTCAATGGATATCTTCGTATTTAGAAAACAGAACTCAACGAGTAATTATTGACAACAAAGTTTCGAGAAGTATAAAATGTACCTCCGGCGTTCCGCAAGGGAGTCATCTTGGTCCTTTACTTTTCCTAATATATATTAATGATATAGTTGACATAATACAAAATTGTAATTATCTGCTATATGCCGATGATTTAAAGTTGTACTTTAAAGGTAAAACCATTGAAGATTGTGTAAGAGTTCAACAAGATTTAAACCATATTTCAAGTTGGTGTTCTTTAAATAGTTTGAAACTTAATATTGGAAAATGTAAAGCTATAACATTTTCCAAATCTGCATTTGCTATTAATTTTCCATATAAAGTTGAATCAAATCTTTTGTCTAAAGTGAACAACATCAAAGATCTAGGCGTTATTTTTGACGATACTTTTTCTCCAAAAAAGCATATCGATTATATTGTTGCGAAGGCGAACACCCTAGTCGGTTTCATTAAAAGGAATAGTAAGGATTTTACGGATCCTTATGTCTTACTAACCCTTTACACCTCACTGGTTAGATCAACAATCGAATATGCTGATGTGATTTGGAACCCATGCTATAGAGTTCATTCTGAAAGGATTGAACGGATCCAAAGGCGGTTTACTAAATTTGTGTTTCGTAAAATGCGTTGGAATTTTAGTCCAGACTATAAAGCTAGGTGCCAATTGCTCGGGATAAAATCCCTAGAATCTAGAAGAAAAATCCATGATGTAATGTTTGTGAGAGATATACTTTGCTATCATATAAGAAGTCCGTTTTTGCTTTTTCAGATTTCCATTTATGTACCATCTAGACAGTTAAGAACAAGTTATTTCCTTTTTGAACAACTGCATAGAACGAATTATGGTAAAAATGAACCTATATCACGAGCAATTTCCTCGTTCAATGAAGTATGTGTTATTTTTGATTTGCATTTATCTCGAGATAAATTTAAAATTGAGTTATTGTATAAATTTATATTTTAAATAAATATGTATAAATTTTGTAATTGCATCTGTTAAGCAAATCGCTTGTAGATAAATAAATAAAAAAAAAAAAAAAAAAAAAAAGAAGCGGATATCATTACCTCCATTCCTACCCAGAACCCGTACAGCATCGGAAGAACAACGAGTCCGTCAACTTATCAGTGTTGAAGAACTTGGTGATCGTAAACCACCACAATTTCTTCGACATCTTCGTTCGCTCGCAGGTCCTTCAGCCTTACAGGACAACCTTTTGCGTCAACTATGGTTACGACGGCTACCATCACAAGTCCAAGCTATTTTAACTTCCAGATCTGATATTTCCCCCGACCAACTAACGAAACTTGCAGATTCAATCGTCGAAGTCTCTCCAGCTCCTGTTCCTCTTGCCGTTAATGCAACATCAAATTCTGAACCAAACTCAATGATTTTAAACGCTATCGATAGTCTAACTAGGCAAGTTGCCGAGTTATCAACCCATCGAAACTATCGTGGTCGTTTATCTAGCCGAGGACAGCAATACTCAAGAAATAGATCCAAATCAACGAAGACAAAAGGCTGGTGCTGGTTTCATACAAGATATCAGCATATGGCTCGGAAATGCAACAAACCATGTAGTTTCCAGGAAAACGCCAACAGCAGTTCGTAATGACGGCGAATGACTGCAAAGTTCCAGGAAGCCGTCTTTTCGTTACTGACCAGAAATTAAAACATCAATTTCTTATCGAAACCGGATCTGACCTATCTTATTTTCCTTCACATCTACTTCCAGAAAGACGTCCTGCTACCGATTATGACCTTAGCGCTGCAAATGATAGCAAAATAAAGACGTATGGATTTCTGAACCTTGAATTGAACTTAGGACTTCGACGAAGTTTTATATGGAGATTCATTGTTGCTGACGTAAGCATACCTATCATCGGTTCAGATTTTCTCGCCCATTATAATTTGCTACCAGAATGCCAATCTAAACACCTAATTGACACTTTTATTGGTCTTCAGACAAAAGGACAAACTGCAGCAGTAAAACAATATTGTGCAAAGACGATCAACAACTCATCTCCATTTACTGCTTTACTAAAAGAATTTCAAGAAATTACCCGTGCAGCTGGTTTGCCTAGAGCTGTTAAGCACAAAACTGTGCACCACATCCGAACCACACCTGGCCCTCCAGTAACTTCTCGTCCTCGTCGTTTAGCTCCAGACAAACTCAAAGTAGCCAAGAAAGAGTTTGAAGACATGCTTCTCGCTGGAACAATTCAACAATCTGACAGTCCTTGGTCTTCACCGTTGCATCTGGCACGCAAAGGAGAAAATGGTTGGCGTCCTTGCGGAGATTATGGAGCATTGATTGCCCGATAGATTCCAGATAATTACACTGCAAGTCATATTCATGATTTCACGCATAACACCCATGGAAGCAAAGTGTTTTCAACCATTGACTTATTGAAGGCATACCAACAAATTCCAATAAACCCAGATGACGTTTGCAAAACCAATTCCAACTCCATTTGTACTATATGAGTTCCTTTTCATAACATTTGGACTAAGAAACGCTGGAAACACTTTTCAACGACTGATGGATGAAATCTTATTTGGACTGGACTTCTGTTTCACATATATTGACGATATCCTGGATTATTCCAAATCCTCAGAAGAACATATGGGACACTTGCGCATCATTTTCAAATCATCTTTCATTTATTGCCGAGTTTCCTACTGATATTCAACATATCCATGGAGCTGAGATTATTGCTGCTGATGCTCTCTCGCACATAGAAGCAATATCTTCTACTGTAGATTATCAAACAATCGCTGCGTCACAAGAAGGGGATGAAGAACTTTAATACTTGCTGAAAGAAAATAATTCGTCTCTCAATCTCAAACAAGATTTGATTTCTGGAACATCAATACTCTTATGTTGTGATACATCTACAGCTAAGCCACGACCTTTTGTAACTAAATCTTACCGTCGTCAGATTTTCGATCAACTGCACAACCTAAGCCATCCAGGAGTCAAAGCATCTACAAGATTAATTGGCGATCACTTCATCTGGCCTTCAATGCGAAAGGATTGCCGTATTTGGGCTCGCTCTTGTATATCTTGCCAGCGCTCTTAGATCTCTCGCCATGTTAAATCATCCTTACGAGATTTTGCAAATCCATCTAAACGATTTGGGCACGTACACGCTGATATCATCGGACCACTACCTCCAGTGAATTCCTTCCGATACTGCTTGACCTTCACAGATCGCTTCACAAGTTGGTCCGAAGTATGTCCTCTCCAATCTATTACTTCTGAATCTGTCTCTTTAGCATTTCTATCATGTTGGATACCTCGGTTTGGTTGTCCAGAAAAACTAACCATCGATAGAGGATCCCAGTTCACCTCATTCAGTTTTAGAGACATCGCAAAGCAGTTTGGCATTGAACTACATTACACAACGAGTTGGCATCCTCAAGCAAACAGAATGATCGAGCGTTTTCATCGTTAGTTGAAAGCCGCTATCATGGCCCACAACAATGAAAATTGGATTGAAGTACTTCCACTCGTTTAGCTTGGAATACGATCTGCACTCCCACAACATTTATTTAACTTTTCTATCAACATAAATAATAAATTCCTACTAGTTCAATTATCACTTAGCTTATAATAATTTAAATAACCAAGTTATGGAAATATTTATTTTCCGATTTATTGTTTTCTATTAAGTTTAGTTTCATAAGATATTCTCAACAAATAACGTCTTTTATAAATAAGTTTATATTGGGGTGATTATTTGTTATTACTTCTATAATAATTATGTTAACTTTACGTAAAAAATAAGAAAAAAAAAAAATAAATTTCAATTTTATAAGCCCTCTAACGAAGCTCAAAGTTTTGCAAAATAAGCAAAATTGTCAATATTTTTTTTGTTTGGCTCTGTAACTTGAAAAGTATAAATCATACGAAAATATATTATAAGCAACAAAGATAGATTATTCAATTTCCTATAAAAAAGATTCTCATAACTTTAAAGTGCGATGAGTCGTTCTCGAGATATTTGTTAAAAAGGATCTTAAGAGTACTACTTAAAGTCACTTTTTTTAAATACCAATTCATAGAATACAAATTTTTAACATTGCGAAAATATTTTTTTTTTCTTTTAAGTTTGATGACAAAAAGGGTTGCTTTTGTTGTTCCAATTTTTGTTTGGTCTGGTAGCAGTTTTTTTTTCGTGCCGATCGAAGTGCAATTATTAAAGCTTTAGCAGGCAAGAAGCAACACGTTTTTATTTCTCTATTAAATACCAAACAAAATGTTGAAACGGGTGACTCCACAAAATTTGGATGGTGTCCCATCTTTGGAGCAACGTGCCTCATAAACAAAAAAGTGTTCGACAATTGCTCAGGTTATAAAACACAGTGTTTTTGTAATAATTGAAAAAAAAGGTTTCAAATATTTTAAACCTTAAGTCCTGACATTATTAACGTTTGGAAGACTGCATCCCTGTCAATTCAAGGTGTTTATGATAAATATTTGAATTTTTTAAAATACCCAAGTTCCAAACAAAATAAAAACTATATGAAAATACTACAAGACTGGAAGAGTAAATCCCTTAGTGACTTTTTAGAGACCAAACAACTTGTCGGGAAAAGTTTGAGGAAAGAAAAAAGTATAATTGCACTAGAAAACGAAGCTTCGTCATCAATTAAAGCTACGAGAAAATCAAGATTTCAATCAATTCCTTTCCCAATGACAGATAATGACTATACTGATGATGGCCCCCAGCCAAGTACTTTTTAAAAATGCCAAGAAATAAATAGGTTATACCTTCCTCATCTGAGTTCGATCAATTCGGCATCTCGGATCGATCAGCAGCAGCAGTCGCGAGTGCAGTCCTACATGATGTCGGCTTGGTAATAGAAAGAAATGTGAAAAAGTAAACTATAGCGGATTGGATACTGGATTTAAGTAAACTGTTCGTTGTTGATTGCGATGGAACTGCTACAAAACACTGGTTGGAAAAGTTGGGTTATCCGGCTTGTGGAGTTGAAGTAGGGGAGACCGCTACAATGGTTCGTTTGTCAACTTCATGCTAATG
Organism: Melangyna quadrimaculata; assembly: GCA_949320155.1. Taxonomy (NCBI): domain Eukaryota; kingdom Metazoa; phylum Arthropoda; class Insecta; order Diptera; family Syrphidae; genus Melangyna; species Melangyna quadrimaculata. The sequence continues at coordinate 231,028,514 of OX439483.1, read as the reverse complement.
AGTTACTTTTGCTTCATTTATCCCGGGAACCCACCGCTTTAATAAAAGAAATACAGGATACTCTTAGCACAGGTCAAAAATTTGTTTCAAATCTGTGAAGCCATAAGTAAAGGATCCTGTTCTATAGATCTCTCCAACAGAAACCCAGCAAAGTTGACACACTTGTTACGGTAAGATTTCCCGCAACAAAAACCATTCCTTATAAGGTCTTAAAACCTTCGTCTGACTATGTTGTTTGGTCATAGTCAAACTCTCGATATCTGTTTTCCCCTCCATCCCAACCCTTCCCATTTTTCGACCCATACTTTTAGTCCGTTGTCCTCATGGAGCTTTTGAGAGTGGCCCAGAGAGGATGACAATTTAGGTACCCAATTCTTTCTGATGGATTATTTCGTGTTGAGCCAGCGGATGGGCTGGAGACTCACACGCCACCTATTTGTTCGTGTTGAGCCAGCGGACGGGCTGGAGACTCGCACGCCATCTTTACTGAGAGCAACGAACCCCAATCTACTTCAAATGGATATTAGAAACAACACAACAACATAAATATTTAATTTAAATTTTCACATTTTAAACAAGGCTATGAGCCCATCCTAATTCACATAAATAAAAATTAACGCAATTAACATTGACCGACATTCAAGAATGGAACGCTAAACGCTTATCCCCAATTCCCCCAAATCTGCACAAAGGTCCAATAGTAGATTGCGCGTTAGGCAGTTTAATTTAAGTATTTGCCTTCCTGCTTCGTTTCCTCAAAAATATTTATAAAGAAGTTCAGAAATTGTATAGTTCTTTTTCGAAACATTTTCAAAAAGTTAGAATTAATAATGTAGAGTAGCTGAGAGAATGCTAAGAATTGTATTTATAACTTTTTATAGTTTCTTTATTTTTCTCAAAGGTATTATTGTGAATATGTCTAGATACGGCCTTGGATTCGTCAAGTTTTGGGAGAACGCCAACAACTTGGGGAATTCAGTAAATGTGTGGGTAAACGAGAGTTTCGATGGAACTCAACTTCGGAGTGATACCGCAACCGAGCTCAACGATAGCTATTGCATGAGAGTGTGAATGTGTGAGTGAAAGAGGGCGGCCAATAGAGGACAAAGGCTAAGCAAGATCAACCACTTCTTGGTTGACTGTCATAGCCGTGAAGTTTAATTTTGATTTTGAATTTGAGAAGAGAAAAAGAAATAATAAAGAGTCGAAAATAATTTTAAGTTGAAAATAATTAGAATATAGAAAACGATAGTGTCTTTGGTTTTTGGAAAGTGTTTCAAAAAAAGAATTAAGTGGAAAAAGGAAAAGGAACTCGATTTGATGAAAGGAGTTGGAAATCGTCAGAACGGGGCGAAGGATAGTTAAAGAGGCAAGGAGCAGGAACAGGAAAAGGAAGGAATTAAGATAAGTAGAGTGTTTATTTTATTCGTTTGATAAATTGTTTGAATTTTAATTCGGTTGGCTTTTGTTTTAATCGTTGTCTTAAATCCCTAAATTGCGGGACTCGTGAGCCATTTCTTAGAGTAGCTTATTTCTTTGTTAATTTTATTTCGGAACCGAGTATTAGCGGTCCATTCTTGCGGTCTTCATTTTGTAATTTTCTTTGTTTTATTTTATCTTACATTTTCTTTGAATTTGTCCTCCGACAATTCAATAACATATAATTTTGTACTTTATTTTTATCGAAAAGATTCTGGGTTTTAATCCAGGCGACAGCCAAGGTTTCCCAGACAATATTCAATAAAAATAATTTTTTTTCTTCCCTCTGGAATAAACATTTGCGTTTCCTTCATTAATTGAAGACGATAGTTTCAGCATCCGGTTAAGGCAAACGACCCTATAAAACGTTTTCTGGCGCCCACCCTACAGCGTAAGTACGTTCCTGTACTTACGACATAAATTTAATTTAATAATCCTTCATTACCTAAATACCTACATACTTAGGTACTTTTCTTTTTATAACACCCAATTTTTTTCATATTTAATTCGAGTTGCTTACTTTTTTGTGTATGTCTTATTTGACGAACCCACTTCAGCTGATTAGCCGGTTGGCTGCATCGTTGTTGCAATATTTCGTTCTCTCGTTCTCTCTATTTCTTTTAATCGTGTTTCGTCAATCTGTTTGACATTCCGATTTTAACTTTCGCGTGTGCCGGGCACAATTTTATTAATTTAATTCGTTTGTGTTTTGATTATTATCTTAATTGGATTCGTACAATCCTAAGTCGCGGTTTTTAAGTATTAAAATTCGTCTTCCTAACCATCATAAATAATCTACCTAAGTTCGGTCGGGAAATATTGCAACACACTAGATGGTTGACAATACTGCCAATAGATTTTTGAGGCCTAATGAAGCTACATCCAATCCAACTAATTACTTGAAAATAATTGATGAATACATTTTAAAAGTGTATGGTCCTGTTTGGTTTAGCTTGTGTTAAAAAAGATAGTTCAAATTAGTAAATTTGTAAATATTGTAAGAGAAATAATTGACTTTGTTATCCAACGCAATTCTTATTTAAACACCCAGAAAATATTTCGATGGCAATGCTTAATGATTAAAGACCACATATCAGAGAACTGGGCTTAAGTAGAATCACTTAAAAAGTGGATAAGATACAAATCTTAATTTATCCTTCGGCTTTTTTGGTCACAATGGATATGGCAATGAAACAATCAAGTTACATTTGCTTTTCCCGACGTTTCGACAGGGGTTGCTGCCTTCTTCAGGGGAACTTTATTGCACACAAAAATATAAAAAAAAAAAATCAGCATAATAACAATTGTATGACAACATTCAAAATTAGACTTACAAAAAAGCCGAAGGATAAATTAAGATTTTTATCTTATCCACTTTTTAAGTATACTACGAATTGGTCAATACTTCATTTTTAAGTAGAATCATCTCAGCTAGAAAAAAATCAAAAGCGTGGTCTTCAGTTAGAGTCTTTAAACTACCGAAAATAAATTTCAATGCCAAAGATTATCTTGACTAAATTTTTTGGACCAAATCACAAGTTACATCACCTCCATTATTGGAGAAATTAATTGATATGGATTTGGAAGATATTCTACAAAATGAATATCCAATTGTCATTGACATGACATTTCCAAACTAACCTTGTCACAGTCAAGCTGTTTACCGCTGCGTTGAGATAGTGACCGAAGCTTCAAGCGCAAAAGTTGGTCTTCTAAGATCAAGTCTTGTTTTTGTGTCAATCGCGATTGATTCGTTCTTTTTGACTCGTTCACCTTAAAGATTGATTGATTGCAATCACCAGTTTACAATAGATACAATCATTTTTTCAATCTCGTTCAAAAGTTAAGAAAAAGTGTGAACGAACGGGAACAAAATGTTTCGGAAATCAGAACATCAATCAAAAACATGTTGAAATAGAAATAGATGTTGCTGTGGGTGGAACTTCTATTGCGATCGTAGGTGGGTGAGAATTTTGTTGTTGTTGGTTGCCAGAAGATAAAGATGGGCTGTTGTTGTCGGGTATATTTCACTCCTGAATATATCGCGCTTTTTCAATTGTTACGCCAACGTGTTTGGTTTTTAAATGCCTTCCTAGATTTCAGGTGGCACCTCCGCTGATACTAATAAATTTTTGGCAATGTAGGCATTTTGCCTTTTTCTCGGTTGTCTGAGAAAAATGCATCCAAATTGGACTGCGTTTGTTCGTGAGATCCATTATTTAATTTGTCTTTAGAAAGTTAAAAAAATCATGCTTATTTAAATTTTCTATTCAGCTGAACAAAGAAAGCTACCTGTAAAATTAAAATAAAATTCCCTTGATTTAAATTTTTTTAAGCATTAATTTGCTGCCTGAGCCAATAGGTAGGTATTTTATGTAACTTTGAATTGCAAGCAAAAACCAAATAACAAAAGAAAGAATGAACGTTTGAAAATAACGAAGTTTTCCCATTTTATTCAAAACCAAAATGAAACAGAAACCTAAATGATTGAACGATTGGAATAGAATTGAATTTCCCCATTTTATTCGCAGCCAAAATGAAACAGAAACCAAAATGATTGAAAAAATGAACGATTGAAAAGAACGAATCATTGAACTGAAGTACATATGAACGATTGAATCGTTTAAAATGAACGATTGACACACCTTCAGATCAAGAATACATTCGCGAAGAATTTTGTCGTCTTTCAACGCAAAAAAGAAAATATAAATTTAAAAAGTAAAAACAGAGGTGTATTTAAGTTATATCATGCATTTTTAAGTTTTTAGTAGTATTTTTTTTTTATTTTTGTGTCTAACTAAAGCTATTATGATCATACATATATTGTGTTAATTGTTTATCTAAAAAATTATTTTAAAATTATTTCAAACTTGTGAAAAAATCTTAATCTAATGAAAAAAAACATGTTTCTTTTTTTTAAAGTCCAGATTTTGAGCTAAGGTAGAGGGCTAAAGACATTATCAAAAAAAAAAAAAATGTTGATGTCAAATTGTTCTTATTATGGAGGTATTCGAAATCGATACGACTACTTTTATTTTCCTCCATACAACGAAGCTCCACCCTAATGTATAGTCACATAAATGGTCCCGAAAGCATTCATGCATTATTCAAGGCACACAAAAATCAACAATTTTCGGTTGGTGTTCTCACGGTTCGGTTTTGGTCTGGTTGACTATTGTAATTTAATTCTGTGTCCATAAATAAATGTGAAATCCAAAAATTACGGTGGTGGAAATCAGTAAGTTGCTCTAGTATGCGTGTTTTAAAGCACACTAGTAAAACTTACTGATTTCCACCACGGCTAAACCCACCTTTTAGCTTGTAGGCAAACCGGATTGACAGCCAAAGATTTGTATCTTTATTTGTTTATCTATGGTATGACTTAACAAAAGTTCCATCAGATGAGGCAAAAGTGCAAGAAAACCAATTCAAATCAAAAGAAGAATAAACATGAGAAGATTATCTGACTTGGAGTTTTTTTTTTTTTAACTATAGATGAATATATTCTTCTCTCATGGCTGATGTTGTTTTAAACTTGGGATGTAGGGTAGTTTGCTTATTTCGTAAACAACTCGAACGATTTAATTAATTTTTGAGAGCCCCAATAAAAATGTGTAGTTAGAATTTTCAGTCTTTTAAAAATTCGTTAAAAGTGTAAGATTCGATACATTAAAAACTTTAGAATATTCTAAATTGCTGTGCATTTTTTTTTTAAATAACAATAAATAATAATAACAACAAAATTTTTTGTTATTTTTAGCGATAACAATAAAATAAAAAATATTTAATTTTAAAGGAAGTTTTATTATCTTTCTTTTATATGCGAAGCAATGTCTATACCAATCAATTATTCCTTCTTCGTGCCCTTTTTTAAACAATGTTTAAATTCTTAGTGGGCTTTAGGTCTTCTATATATCTAAATATTTGAATCAGACGAGCGTAAGATAACAGTGACATTACCTTTCGTCAAAAAAACATCCAAATAATTATGAATACATTAACTTCGAATTCATTCCCTTTAAATATAAACAGAACACTAATAAATAGATATTTTAATCCCTTAGTACAAACAAAATGCGCAACCAAATGTTCAACAATATTCATATAAAAGTGCTTTATACAGGGTGTTCCGTAAAGGATGGTCGAAACTGAATATGGTGATAGGCCAGGTCATGACCTTTCAGAATTTGGTAACTTGTTCATACCGAATCATAACAGTTTTCGAGAAACGGCTATTTTTCGAAATATAAAAAAAAACTTTACTTTAAACCAAATTTTTGCTCACCCTGTCCATAATTGACTCTTGTTTTTTACAATTTGTACACTAAAACTTTGGCTAATAGTTTGACTTATTTTACTGAATAAAAAGATGTTCATTAACATCACCATTTGCCTACAAACTAAAAGATAAACTTGAACTTTGACCTCAATCTTCTTAAGAGCTCCATGAATAAAATTCGTATGACACAATACAGGTTTTATCTTCCAAAAATATCCCGTTTTCTGTAGTTTTTAGAAAAGTATAAAACTTGCTAAGGCGACGTTCAGATAGAAAGTTATAACAGTTTGAATCCAATAAAACAGGTTAAAAATAAAACAGAAATAAAACATTTTTGTTCAGGTATATCGATAAAACCAAAACATCTTTTCAAATATAACTCCGACAAAGCTGAATTTTGATGGAGAGATTCATTTTGATGTCTTACATAAAAAAACAAAAATCGGGTGGCACAACGGCTCATGAAGAACCAGGGCCTAATGACTAACAACTCACAACCATTCCTGTGTGCGCCTTTCGACAGGAATGGAAGGGACCTTACATTTTATACCGATTCCGAACGGCTAGACGAGAAGCACTTATTCGTGACAAGTTATACTCTTGGAGGATTTGTCAATTCCTCGCAAGAGGCAGTAGCCCTGAAAAAAACTTTTTAGTTTTTAGGTGGACGAGGCTGGGAAGCGATCCCAGACCTCCAGCGTGACAGTCGAACGCACTAACCAGTAGCTACGGGCTACTACTACTACGCATTACTTAAATAAAAACCTTAAATTTGGGCAAGGACTTTCGATTTTGTAGGGTCAAAGGGGAAAAGTCCAGTATTTTTAAAGATTTCTCGAAAACGATCAGGTTTTTTTTAAGAAATATCTTTGGATATTATAATATTCTACAAAGAATAGACAACTTTAATTCTTATGTTAGACTAATGGATTTTGAGACAAATGAGCGCAAATGCAACGGTGTGGAAAATATCACATTCAAGTAAGGCCACATTTTGTCCCTGTTTTTTTCAAAATCGCTTGCTCCGGCGAAAAAAGTGGTTGATCTTTTGTTGTGCGGAATTTTAATAGCTATTGTTTTTCCAAAGACAATTCTTAAAGTAATTTATACAGGGTGTCCCATAAAGGATGGTCGAAACGGAATATGGTCATGACCTTTCAGAATTTGGTAACTTGTTCATACCGAATCATAACAGTTTTCGAGAAACGGCTATTTTTCGAAATTTAAAAAAAAACTTTACTTTAAACCAAATTTTTGCTCACCCTGTCCATAATTGACTCTTGTTTTTTACAATTTGTACACTAAAACTTTGGCTAATAGTTTGACTTATTTAACTGAATAAAAAGATGTTCATTAACATCACCATTTGCCTACAAACTAAAAGATAAACTTGAACTTTGACCTCAATCTTCTTAAGAGCTCCAGGCGGTGTTCAGATAGAAAGTTATTCAAGTTTGAATCCAATAAAACAGGTTAAAAATAAAACAAAAATAAAACATTTTTGTTCAGGTATATCGATAAAATTAAAATATCTTTTCAAATAAAACTCCGACAAAGCTGAATTTTGGTGGAGAGCTTCATTTTGATGTCTTACGCATTTCTTACCTTAAATTTGGGCAAGGACTTTCGATTTGGTAGGGTCAAAGGGGAAAAGTCCAGTATTTTTGAAGATTTCTCGAAAACGATCAGGTTTTTTTAAGAAATTTCTTTGGATATTATAATATTCTACAAAGAATAGACAACTTTAATTTTTATGTTAGAATAATGGATTTTGAGACAAATGAGCGCAAATGCAACGGTGTGGAAAATATCACATTCAAGTAAGGCCACATTTTGTCCCTGTTTTTTTCAAAATCGCTTGTTCCGGCGAAAAAGTGGTTGATCTTTTTTGTGCGGAATTTTAATAGCTACCGTTTTTCCAAAGACAATTCTTAAAAAAACCTGATGCTTTTCGAGAAATTTTCAAAAATACTGGACTTTTCCCCTTTCACCCTACAAAATCGAAAGTCCTTGCCCAAATTTAAGGTTTTTATTTAAAACATGAAGCTCTCCACCAAAATTCAGCTTTTTCGGAGCTATATTTGAAAAGATATTTTAATTTTATCGATATACTTGAACAAAAATGTTTTATTTTTAACCTGTTTTATTGGATTCAAACGGTTATAACTTTCTATTTGAGCACCGCTTTAGCAAATTTTAGATCTTTTTAAAAACTGCAGAAAAACGGGATATTTTTGGAAGATAAAACCTGTATTGTGTCATACAAATTTTATTCATGGAGCTCTTAAGAAGATTGAGGTCAAAAATTAAGTTTGGTCAAAGTTCAAGTTAAGCTTATAGTTTGTAGGCAAATGGTGATGTAAATGAACATTTTTTTATTCAGTAAAATAAATCAAACTTTTAGCCAAAGTTTTAGTGTACAAATTGTAAAAAACAAAAGGCAAGTATGGACAGGGTGAGCAAAAAACTGGTTCAAAGTAAAGTTTTTTTAAAATTTCGAAAAATAGCCGTTACTCGAACACCGTTATGATTTGGTATGAACAATTTACCAAATTCTGGAAGGTCATGACCTGGCCTATCACCATATTCAGTTTGGACTATCCTTTACGGAACACCCTGTATATTCCTAATCTTTCTTATCTTATATTCTTATCTATAGAAAATGTTCGTATAACTTTTAAATCAGCTAATACTTCAAGAACAACTTTATTTTCAAAACTTGAAAGTAAACTACCAAAAGAAGATAAGTCAGATATCTTCTTAAATATAAAAATGGATGTTTGTATGTTTGTAAACATGATATAGACTCCGAAACTGCTCAACCAATTGAATTCAAATTTTCAGGATATCTTTGATGTAAATCCTAGCGTGTTCCTGTCAAGTTTGTTAGAAATCGGTCGAGCAATTTGTCAACCAGGAGCAAAAATGCATTCATGAAGGGGTAATATGAACAAAATCGAATGTTATTAAATAGAAAAATGTGTTTGAGAAGTTAAATTAAGGTTCGTAAATGACAGCCTTAAGGTCAAATATGTTTTTTGCAACAAGGAGTAGCAGTTTTAGTTGCAATTGCAGTTGCAATTAACAATAATTCATAATAATAATAAACATACATAGGCTCAAAACAAATTGAGCGGAATTTGAAATCGCAGCAATTGCAGTTTAAGGTGGAAGACGTTCAATTTATTTTCAGATAAATATATTTTAATCAATTTTTCAGAAAACGTACCAACCTGAGTAGGGTGTACATGTACATGTCAAAAAGTTATTGCAGTAAGAGGTTCAGTTGCATTTGCAATAATAGCTTATTAAAAGTTAAGTTAATTTATTGATAAAAAAAAACTAAACAAAAAGTTCTCAGGACATCTAAACAAATGCATAGAATGATTTCAAAATTTGTACAATAAGTTTAAAAAAGTGTTGGTGGAAAGTGCAATTGTAGAAAAATAGTTTATGCTTTTCTTTCCTTTTCTTTGTTTCAACGATCAAGAGCAAGTGTAAAAAATCAAAAATAGTTAAACATAATTGAATTTTTAGTTTTTGATTTGTTTTGTCCTAAAATGACACATTACCATTTGTGTTACAACACAAATTAGCTATGTTAGCTTAAAGCAAAAAAAAACATTTTTTTTTTACAAACACATAAAAAAACGGGTTTAATATGTCATGTTATTTATAAAAATGGAATGCACTACTAGATTGCATGAACTTAATACGCGCGTTCAGTAAAGAAAGATATCAAAGACTTTGCTTCATCAAAAGCTGAGCAAGCGAATTTAAACACTTTTTTCCTAGGTGTTTTGACAGCTAAACTGAGATTTTTTGCTGAGAAATCCTATCTGAGATTAGTTAAGTTTTATTTTTTTTTTGCCAAAAGAATAGACAACAAATTAACAATAATCTAACAACAACAAATTTGAATATAAAATATACAAAAGATTAAATTTTAAAGCTTAAAACATGAGAATAGAAAATATGTACAATTATATATATAATAAATTTATGTAATAAAAGAAAGCAACACAAATTAGTTAAAAAAATAAAAGAGAAAAAGAAAAAAATTGTATATTTTTGTCAAGAAAATCATTCATCTAACATTTTTTGCAAAATTTTATTTTTAAATGCGTCTCTAGACATATTTAATTCAAAAATATCACAATATTTATTAAAAGTCTTTAAACACCGATTTATAGGCTCGTGAGATGCATTATTTGTCTTTGAAATTACTACCTTAAAATAATTTGTGTGTCTTCAAGTTCTAATATTTGGATTTACGGATATTTTGGAACAAAAAAAAGATGGTTGAATATTGCCTTTATAGAGGTCAAACGCAAATAAAGACTGTACATATTAAGAAGCCTGAGACGATGAGAATAACCCTAAACTCCACCCTAAACCTCTTAAAGCAAACTACAGAAATTGTTTTTGGACAGACTCAAGCTTCTTAATATCGACATCATACAACGGTGAACAAACAACACTACAATATTCTAACAGAGACCGAACGAGTGAACAATAGATTGATTTTGTAATGTAAGGGTCGTCAAATTCTCTTGATCTTCGTTTTACAAACCCTAGCATACACATGCTTTTAGAGTGTATTTTGTCTACATGGTGCTTAAAAGTATGTTTTCTGTCAAGAATAACTCCTAAGTCGTTAACAATGTCCTTTCTAATTAATTTTTGCGCGTCAATGGTATACACAAAATGTATAGCACTTTTTTTTCTTAAGAAGGAAATTATATTGCATTTATCCACATTTAGCTTCATTCCATTTTATTTACACCAGCTTACAAGCGCAAAGAAGATCCATCTGTTGAATTATAAACATTTTAAAACAATTTTATGTCATCTGCGTATAAAAGATATCTGCACCCTGTCAGGGCAAGTCATTTATAAATAGTAAAAATAAGAGGAGACCAAGATGGCTTCCTTGGGGAACCCCGGAAGTGACATATATTTTACGGGAAATAACATTACAAAATCTTGCACACTGAGTACGTTTTGACAAATAAGAAGCTATCCACCTTAATAAAGTAGAATGAATGCCATACTTTTCAAGTTTAAAAAGAAGCAACCCATGGTCAACTTTGTCAAAGGCCTTATTAAAGTCAGTGTAGATCACATCAACCTTGTTCCCTTTATCCATTTCTTGAAGAATATAAGAGGTATAATCAACAAGATTAGTAGATGTGGATCTACCCCTAAAGAAACCAAGCTGATGCTCACTTATGACCGACTTCAGTTCAACACTTAACTTATCAGTCACCATTTTTTCAAATAACTTGGGAATAGCTGACAAAATGGCACTTCCCCGGTAATTATTAATATTTGACCTATCACCGTTTTTGAAAATTGGTATTAAATAAGTATTACACCATGCATCTGGAAAAATACCATTGGATAGAGAAAGATTAAAAAGTTCTAGCAATGGTGTTCATGCGCATTGCAAACTGTTGTGCCTTTTTGCGCAAGTCCGCATTGCAAGAACTCTGCGCCGAGGGCCAACATTAGGTTGCATCAACTGAACGCACCCCAAACCCAATATTTTTATAAATACTGGGTTGTGGAACGTGTTTTTAGTTGGTGGATCCTAACCAACTTCACGTTATATACTTCCTTGTGAGCACTACCTGGTTCATTCAAAATTTGCATCTTGGCCCATTCGGCAATTTAACTTAAGTTTTCTCTCTTTTTCTAATAAATTATAAAAATAAAGTAAATTAAAACAATTCCCTTCTTTAATGTAATTTATAAATCTAACAACAAAAGAAAAACTAAAACACAAAGAAATAAAACAAAAAAGTACAAAAAAAATAAACGAGTTGTCGGATTTTTATTGAAAGTATTTGTTGCCGTATTCTTGTGCTGCGAGCTGGCTGCTGTCGCCACAGACAAGCTGTTCCCCTTTTGGCCACTTTGTGCCGAATCATTGGTCCTTCGAGCCGGATCTCAACAAGCTCCTCTTCATCCTCGTCATTTTGACAGCAATTTTGTTCCCACGCCACCACGGCGCCGTCGAAAGATAACGGCACGTATTTACGCCATTCATCGCATCAAACCACCACGCCGCCGTCGAAAGATAACGGCACGTAATTACACCGTTCATCGCATCAAGCTACCACGCCGCAGTCGAAAGATAACGGCACATAACTGCACCGTTCATCGCATCACGTCCTCATCTCCGTTATTGTCGCAAGTTGTGTGCAACAGTTGGAAGTAAACGCTATTTTTGTTCCTTGTTGCCACGCTGCTGCATTGCTCAAAAGTTCTGAAGACGCCGTTATTCATCAGCAGACGCCGAGGCGTTATTCGTGGAAAATTTACCACGTAACATTTGTGCAGTGGTATTGTGACACCACCGCACCATTTTTGTCGAGATTGCTGAAGCAAAACGGAATCAAAGCACTACGCATAAAAGTGCTCCTCAACGACCAGCTATACATTGCTGCAGAGAGCACCACACCAAAAGGTGCTTCTCCAACAAAGGTGATTGCACTATACAAAAAAGTGCTCACCACCTTGCCGCTGCTGCCGAAAGCATCCCGATACAGGGTGCTTCATCGATCAATATTCAACCACTTCCACATTCAAGCGGAGGAATTTTTTTAAAAGCCTTTTGGGCATATAACTTTTGCTAAGCAAAAATAAAATTATTGTCGACCATTGCCTCGATTGGTGCGATGGATATCCACCATTGCTTCGATTGGTGAGAGAGAAGGACGAAGAAGTCAACGAAGTTTCAACGCCCCAAGCTGCCTATGAAGACATCATTGCTGAAAATATAAATTAAAATTGTACAGGTTAGTATAAAGTTTTTAATAATTGAAGGCATTTCCTTTTTTTTAACTATTAAATACATATGTACATTCAATATACTTTTTTTTTGTATTTCAACGGCAAACGTGGCGTCACGCTCTCACTCTTTCTTTTCTTTTTTTCTCTCGCGTATCGCTTCGTGCTCTCTTATCCTAGTCACTTATATCGATATTTTCTTGCGATAAAAATTTAAGCCATTTTTTTTCAGTAATTCCAAACAGAGATTCTATGAGAATCCATAATTCCTTAAAGTAGTGAACAAAGATCTTTTATCTGTTCGTGCTTCCATACATCGCGGTATTGCTCAACATTTCGTCATTAAGTTTTTTAAATAACATTTCTTGTGGGTACTTTAATTAACCATTTGATTTTCATAGTTTTTAATCGGTACAAATTCAAAGAATTAGGTGGATTCTTCGATTTTTTTTGATACTGGCCCGCAGTGACTCAAAGTCAAAAACCTCTTTTCAAATCTTTGGAAACTTGTTACGTTTTCAATCACCTCTCTCGTCTCATTCGGTATTACAGCTGCGCTTTGGAAAAGTTGTTGAGTTTTCCAACTTTTTTCAAATCTCTTTTGAAAACAATTCTCGTTTTCAATAAATTTTCAATACAATTCATTTTGTGAATCCGAAAGTTGTTGATTTTTTTCCAACTTTTTCAAACTTATTTGAAAACACTTCTCGTTTTCAATTATTCTCAAGATTCTTTTTCGAATTAAGTTGTTGCTCTGTCCAACTTATTTCAAACTCTTTTGAAAACATTTCTCGTTTTCAATTGTTCTCAATATTCCTTTTCGCATCCTATAAAGATGTTGCTTTGTCCAACTTTTTTCAAACTCTTTTGAAAACCTTCCTCGTTTTCAATTATTCTCAATATTCTTTTTCGAATCCTATAAAGTTGTTGCTTTGGCCAACTTTTTTCAAACTCTTTTGAAAACATTTCTCGTTTTCAAGTATTCTCAAGATTCTTTTTCGAATTCTATAAAGTTGTTGAGTTTTTTACCAAGTTATTCTATCTCTTTTGAAAACAATTCTCGTTTTCAATAAATTTTCAATACAATTCGTTTTGTGAATCCTAAAGTTGTTGATTTTTTTTCCAACTTTTTCAAACTCATTTGAAAACACTTCTCGTTTTCAATTATTCTCAAGATTCTTTTTCGAATTAAGTAGTTGCTTTGTCCAACTTATTTCAAACTCTTTGAAAACATTTCTCGTTTTCAATTATTCTCAATATTCTTTTTCGTATCCTATAAAGTTGTTGCTTTGTCCAACTTTTTCAAACTCTTTTGAAAACACTTCTCGTTTTCAATTATTCTCAAGATTCTTTTTCGAATTAAGTTGTTGCTTTGTCCAACTTATTTCAAACTCTTTTGGAAACATTTCTCGTTTTCAATTATTCTCAATATTCTTTTTCGAATCCTATAAAGTTGTTGCTTTGTCCAACCTTTTCAAACTCTTTTGAAAACACTTCTCGTTTCAATTATTCTCAAGATTCTTTTTCGAATTAAATTGTTGATTTTTCCAACTTTTTCAAACTCTTTTGAAAACAATTCTCGTTTTTAATAAATTTTCAATACAATTCGTTTGTGAATCGTAAAGTTGTTGATTTCTTCCAACTTTTTCAAACTCTTTTGAAAACATTTCTCGTTTTCAATTATTCTCAATATTCTTTTTCGAATCCTATAAAGTTGTTGCTTTGTCCAACTTTTTCAAACTCTTTTGAAAACACTTCTCGTTTTCAATTATTCTCAAGATTCTTTTTCGAACAAAGTTGTTGCTTTGTCCAACTTATTTCAAACTCTTTTGAAAACACTTCTCGTTTTCAATTATTCTCAAGATTCTTTTTCGAATTCTAAAAAGTTTTTGATTTTTCCAACTTATTCAAACTCTTTTGAAAATAATTCTCGTTTTCATTAATTTTTCAATACGATTCTTTTGGGAATCGTAAAGTGTTGAGTTTTTTCAAACTTTTTTTCAAACTCTTTTAAAAACATTTCTCGTTTTCAATTGTTCTCAATATTCCTTTTCGAATCCTATAAAGCTGTTGCTTTGTCCAACTTTTTTCAAACTCTTTTGAAAACCTTCCTCGTTTTCAATTATTCTCAATATTCTTGTTCGAATCCTATAAAGTTGTTGCTCTGGCCAACTTTTTTCAAACTCTTTTGAAAACATTTCTCGTTTTCAAGTATTTTCAAGATTTTTTTTCGAATTCTATAAAGTTGTTGAGTTTTTTACCAAGTTATTCTATCTCTTTTGAAAACAATTCTCGTTTCCAATAATTTTTCAATACGATTCTTTTGGGAATCCCCAAGTTGTTAAGTTTTTCCAACTTTTTTCAAACTCTTTTAAAAACATTTCCCGGTTTCAATTCCCTTTCAATAAAATTCTTTCGCTATTTATCTCAGGAATTTGTTTTCCAATCTTTATTCAGTGCATCCAAGACGATCCATTAACCAGAATTGAAAGGTTTTCCCTTCTTCGCTCTTTGCGTTAATCTTCAGATACCCGAAAACGTTTGTTCTGTAAATTTCTTTATTCCTTCCGTATCTGCATTCTCTTTCTTCACGTTTAGTTTATTACTTTCTCCCTAAAATACTTGCCTTATCATGTCAGTTTTGGATGATTTAATCCTTGCTGCGGATTTGCTTGTGAAATTCCATGCATCCGCCAAAGAGGTTCCTGAACAGAACCACACAATTGCATCTTTAGAAGCAAGAAAAACAGAACTTAAAGACTTATGGCAAGAAGTGAAAGAAAAGTATGCAGAATGCGCTCGTTTTCGACCGACAGGAAAGGAGAAACCCTTAGATATGGATGCAATAGAATCCAAATATAAGAATAGCAATGAGACATATGTAAGTTGCTTAGCTCTGTTTTTTGAGCTTCAAACTAAATTGAAACCTGATCCGATTTTAGATAGCAAAAATAGTTTCTGTCAGAAATCAATTGGTAATAATTCCCAACAGCAACCTTCATCTTCTGCTTCACATTGTATTAAATTACCACCTTGCGATACCGATACGTTTCATGGCGATTATCTCTCTTGGCCGGCATTTCGTGACATGTTCGATGCGGTGTATATACAGCATCCTAAGTTAAGTGAGGTGGAAAAACTGTCTGTTTCACCTTCGTTGCAAGACTAGGGGCGACGCCAGTACGACTGTCAATCAGTTTCCATTAACTCATGCTAGTTTTTCTCTAGCGTGGGAAGCACTACGGGCAGCGTATGAAAATACCCGCATTCTGGTTAACAACCAAGTCAAAAATCTCTTTAATTTGCCGACGGCTCAAGAAGAATCCGCAAGGTGTATTCGCACACTTCAAAGCAAAGTTAATGATTCTCGCTCAGCACTCAAAGCACATCATAATAGTACTGATAATTGGGATCCCATTCTTGTTTTCGCGTGTTCTAATAAATTACCCAAAACTACACTAGCGCTCTGGGAGCAATCCTTAGAAGATCCCACTAAAGTTCCAACATGGAAACAATTAGATAAATTCCTTATTTCTCGCTTTCAAACTCTAGAGTCTATTTCGGACACAACTTTCACAAAACCAATAGTCAGCCTACAATTCAATCAAAAAAACATCACGCAAAAGCCTTACAAAGTCAATACGTTTCTTGCAAAGGCGGGAGGATCCAAATGTAAAATCTGCTCGGCAAATCATTCCATATATGAATGCCCAAAGTTTTCTGCAATGTCTATTGAATCCGAATTGAAACCGTTCATAAACACAAAATGTGTAACAATTGCTTAGGCACCAGTCATACAAAATCCTCTTGTACTAGCAAGTACTCTTGCTCTTATTGCAAGAAACGGCATCACACACTTTTGCACTTAGCAACCAATCCTTCAATCGAAAAATCTAATAGTATACAGTCCACTCCTCAAAACTCAGTTGCTCATGATTCCCAAATGACTGCTTCTTCACAGCCATTTGTTCCTCAATCATCCCACCAAAACTTTATGGTGGTTTCTCAAAAAAGAATTCTGTTGGCTACTGCTTTAGTTGGTATAATTGGAACGGAAACAGTCCATGTGTTAAGGGCACTTATTGACCCTGGTTCTGAAATATCCTTCATTTCAGAATCCATACAAAGGCGTCTAAATCTACCATTCGTAGAGAAGAACACTACGGTTTCAGGTATTAGTGGAAACTTATCAATCACTTCTAAAAAGCTGTGCTCATTTTCTCTCACGTCCTTTGAAGCTCCTCAAATAACACTTTCAGCTGAAGCTATTGTGCTTAAGACACTCACTAATAATTTACCAAGTTCATCCTTTTCTATCATAGACTCCAACCTCTTTGTTGGTCTCAAACTAGATGATCCTTCCTTTAACAAATCTGCTCATGTAGACCTTTTGATAGGCGCTGACCTTTATCCCTCTATAATCCGTAACGGTGTTAAAGTTATATCCAATTCACTAGTGGCACAAAATACCATTTTTGGATGGATTTTATCCGGACCACTTCCAGAGTCTTTTCAGTCGTTCAACACGACAATAACATCTGAGTGCACTCCGAATGATTTAGATGCTCAGATACGAAAATTTTGGGAGTTAGAAGAACTACATTCTACTGTAATTCGGTCAAAGGAGGATTGCTATTGTGATGAACTTTTTAAAAGAGCCACCTTCAGACGCGCTGATGGTAGGTTCGTAGTGAGTCTCATATTTAAACCTCAAAGAACCACCTAGGTTATTCGAGATTTATAGCTCTTAAGCAATTCTCGAGAAATGAAAAATCTTTATCCTCAAAACCAGATCTCAAATCTCAGTACTCAAAAGTTATATCAGAGTATTTATCCCTTAATCATATGCGAAAGGTAACTCCATTAGAAAAAGTTGGAAATGGCCAAGTAAAGTCATTCTATCTTCCGCATCACGCGGTCATAAAACCCGAGAGCACTTCAACGAAAGTACGGGTGGTTTTTAACGCCTCTAATTCCTCCTCAAGTGGTGCAAGTTTAAATGATTTACTTTACCCTGGGCCGACCTTACAACAAGATTTATCCTCTTTGATAATTCGATGGAGATTTTATAAGTACGTATTCAATGCGGATATAGAGAAAATGTACCGCCAAATTCTGATCGATTCTCGAGACACTTCCTTTCAACGAATTCTTTTTCGTACCTCTCCTCATTTAGAAATTGAAGATTTTGAACTTTTAACCATCACTTGGCGTTAATTGCGCTCCTTATTTGGCCATCCGTACACTACTCGAATTAGCACAAATTGCTAAGGCTGAATTTCTACTTGCTTCAAAAATTATCCAATCCGAATTTTACGTTGATGATGTATTGTCAGGGGCTCATAGCATTGATTCCGCCCAAAGGGCTCAATTAGAACTTATTAAGCTCCTCGATTCAGCGGGGTTTCCACTTCGTAAGTGGACCTCCAATACTCCTCGTTTACTTGAACATTTACCTCGAGAACACATGTTTAATGAAAGTTTTCTAAAACTGGATGCGGATAGCAACACGAAAACATTAGGTATACGGTGGAATGCCAAAGGTGATAATTTTTACTTCACAACTCAAAAAATCCTTCCTTCGGAAAGGCCCACTAAACGAGAAGTTTTTTCTCAAATTGCTCGGATTTTCGATACTGCGGGTTGGCTGGCACCCGTTGTCATAGTTGCAAAAATGTTAATGCAACAAGTTTGGGCGGAAAAAACTACGTGGGACGAACCCATTCAATCCGATACCTTCAGTACATGGAAAAACTTTGCGGAATCCTTACCTGGGATTCAACGTATTGAAATACCTCGTTGGGTAGAATATTCTCCCTCAGCCGAAGTCCAATTTCATGGATTTTGTGACGCCTCTGAAAAGGCCTATGCTGCTGCGTTATATATACGCGTGCGTCATTCAGACGGAACACTATCTTCTCACCTGCTCTGTGCAAAACCGAAAGTTATATAAATAAATAAATCGGGTGGCACAACGGCTCATGAAGAACCAGGGCCTAGTGACTAACAACTCGCAACCATTCCTGTGTGCGCCTTTCGACAGAAATGGAAGGGACCTACAATTTTATGCCGAATTCGAACGGATAGACGAGAAGCACTTATTCGTGACAAGTGATACTCTTGGAGGATTTGTCAATACCTCGCAAGAGGCAGTAGCCCTGAAAAAAAACTTTTTAGTTTTTAGGTGGACGACGCTGGGAAGCGATCCCAGACCTCCAGCGTGACAGTCGAACGCACTAACCATTACGCTACGGGCTACTACAAAATCGAAAGTTGCACCCATCAAATCTGTGTCATTACCACGCCTGGAGTTGTGTGGGGCACTTCTTCTTTCCAAACTGATAAAATTTTATGTTAAAAATTTCCCAGTTCACTCTTATAATATCTTTCTCTGGACTGACTCATCTATCGTTTTTGCTTGGCTTAAAAAACCACCAAACGTATGGAAAACTTCACTCAAAAAGCTCAATCATCTCTTTCAACCCATTTTTAGACTCTCACTATCTTATTAGGGTCAACGGTCGATTATCTCACTCGAATCTTTCCTATAACGAGCGACACCCTCTTATTCTACCATATAACTCACGATTTTCGTATCTCATTATACAATTTATCCATGATATATCATTGCATGGTGGCAACTCCTTAATGCTTCGGCTCGTCCGACAAAGTTATTGGATTCCAAAGCTTAAAAACCTAATAAAATCGTGCATACGAAATTGCAAAACCTGTACTATTGCTCAAAAAGTATTAAGCAAGCAATTTATGGCTGCTTTACCTCCTGAGAGATGCACATTTTCTCCCCCCTTCACTTTTACAGGAATTGATTTTGCTGGCCCATTCGTACTTAGAAGTTTTAATACTCGAAATTGTCGTACGACCAAAGGTTATGCCTGCGTGTTCGTTTGTTTCTCCACAAAGGCAATTGACCTCGAAGCGCTATCCTCCCAGGCTTTTCTTGCCGCGTTTGCAAGATTTACGGCACGCCGCGGATAGTATTATAAGTGTATTCTGATAATGGTACAAATTTCGTAGGGGCTGATGCTTTATTACGTAAAGATTTTAAAAAATGTCTAGCTTCTATCCCTCGGGAAGTTAGAGCCACTTATGGCTTTCAAGGTTTGAAATGGAATGTTATTCCAGCTGGTGCACATCATATGGGTGGCCTTTGGGAGGCTGGTGTCAAAAGTTGTAAAAGTCACTTGAGAAAACTGGGGGCTAGTTCAAAGTTCACTTTTGAGGAATTCTATACTGTTTTAGCCCACATTGAAGCGTGCTTAAATTCACGACCCATCTCTTCAATGTCAAATAGTCCCTCTGACTGTTGTGCTTTAACCCCCGGACATTTTCTTCGTGGAGGTCCACTCTTAGCTTTCCCTGAGCCAAATTGGGCTGATGCCAATTTATCTTTACTCAATCGGTGGGAAAAGGTGAAATATTTGCATCAACAATTCTGCCAACGATGGAAGGACGAGTACCTAAAGGAACTTCATCAAAGACATAAATGGCAATTGCCACAAGAAAATGTCAAGATAAATGACTTAGTCGCTATCAAAAGTGAAAATTTGCCATCTACAGAATGGCGCATAGGGCGTGTTGTCAATGTACACCCCGGCGCTGATGGGAGAGTGAGGGTGGCGACGTTGCGAACCCAAAATGGTGAAATCAGCCGTCCCATAGTCAAACTTTGCTTATTACCTTTAAATGATCTTAATTATATTAATTTATATGTAAATATTGCCTTTCAATTATTATAAAAACTTTATACATAACTTTCTTTTTCAAGGGTTTTGTTTTTTATTATCACTTTTTCTCGAATTCAAATAATCTTTTAAAAATTTAAATTCAAAATTTGTCTCATTTTCGGTTTTAATCTCTTTAGATTTCATTCATAATCCTTTTGGAATGTTCTCTTGGCACATATCGCCAAGGGGGGGCAGAATGTTCCTGCGCATTGCAAACTGTTGTGCCTTTTTGCGCAAGTCCGCGTTGCAAGGACTCTGCGCGGAGGGCCAACATTAGCAATGCGCATGAACAGTCCCAAAAAGTTGTGTTTGTCGGTTGCACCAACTGAACGCACCCCAAACCCAATATTATTATAAATACTGGGTTGTGGAACGTGTTTTTAGTTGGTGGATCCTAACCAACTTCACGTTATATACTTCCTTGTGAGCACTACCTGGTTCATTCAAAATTTGCATCTTGGCCCATTCGGCAACTCAACTTAAGTTTTCTCTCTTTTTCCTTTAAACTAATTTTTCTAATAAATTATAAAAATAAAGTAAATTAAAACAATTCCCTTCCTTAATGTAATTTATAAACAACAAAAGAAAAACTAAAACACAAAGAAATAAAACAAAAACAATAAACGAGTTGTCGGATTTTTATTGAAAGGATTTGTTGCCGTATTCTAATTCTTGTGCTGCGAGCTGGCTGCTGTCGCCACAGACAAGATGTTCCCCTTTTGGCCACTTTGTGCCGAATCAAATGGTTTAGCAATAGATGCTGCCTTTTTTCTCAGGAATAATGGTGGAACACCATCGGGACCTTTATTAATATCAATGGATTTTGGTTCATGAACTAGGTCGAACATTGTTATTGTCAGAGAACTCAAATTAATCCTATTTCCATAATATGAGTGAAATAATTACTATCAAAAATTATGGAATCATTATAGACGGTCTTAAAAAACGATGCAAACAATTCACATATATTTTATACTTTGGAAAACCCAGCTGTGTGAAGTGGGAACCCCGAAGTCGAAATTTTTGGGTGGGGTTTATCAGAATCGTTTGTCCACATTTGTCCAACCAAAAAAATCGTTTGTCCACCCTCAGGAAAAAAGTTGTTCAGCTTTTATTTTTTATAGCAACTCCCCAAAATCAAAAAACTCATCTACTGCCCCCAATAGATAACTTAGGAAGATGAGACTAAGTGCGTTTGTTTGTCCACCGGCTGTTAAAGATTAAACATACAAAATAATCGCTTTTCCACCCTTAGTTCAAAAGTTATTCAACATTTCTTTTTTATAGCAACACCAAAAATTTTTTTTACCAAAATCGTTTTGTTCCCAATCGTTTGTCCACCGTTTACCCAGGTTAGTCCAGCAAAATAAAAAATTTTTTAGGCCTTCTTTCAAAAGTTATTCAACATTTCGTTTTTATAGCAAAACCCCCAAAGTCAAAAAGCTTGACCAATACCCCAAATGATAACTTACGCGAATGAAACTAAGTGCATTCGTTTGTCCACCGGCTGTTTAAGACTATACATAAAAAATAATCGCTTTTCCACCCTTAGTTCAAAAGTTATTGAACATTTCGTTTTTATAGCAACACCAAAAAATTTAAATTTTTTTTACAAAAATCGTTTTATCCCCAATCGTTTGTCCACCGTTTGTCCAGGTTAGTCCAGCAAAAAAAAATTGCTTAGGCCTTCGTTCAGAAGTTATTCAACATTTCGCTTTTATAGCAGCACCATACAAATTTTAAATTTGTTTAGCGAAATGGTCTCATGGAGGTGAAAGTCCTCTGGAATTATAACCAAAACACGTAGAACATATTCTGAATTAGTTGCCCAGAGAAAATATTAAAATAAGGGGTATGATATATATATGTATCACCAGAATTGTTTAGCAAATTAAGGATTCGCGGAAGGTCATTTGGCCGTTTTTCGATTCTCATTTTTTTTATTTCGCATTTAACATTTTGAAAACTACGTTTTGCCGGTTTAATGATATGACAAATCTTAATTTCGAATTTTTTATTGAGCAATTTTTATTATCTTTTTTATTTAATTGGCTTTTAGAAGTTTGGCAATTATTTCTTTGGCATTCTGTTGTTTTGCAATTTTTATTTGGCATTTTGTTGTCATGCATTTTTTTACTCTGCAGTTTGTTCTTTTTTATTTGGCATTCAATATTTTAGCAATATTTTGGCTTACATTATAAATTACATGCCTTCAAATTTCGGGCGAAAAAAAAAAGAATAAAAGCTCTCCCAAACCAAAGCGAAAGCGGCGCGGAACATTCGCCGACGGCAGTTTTTGTTGTTGTTTAGCATTATATTTATTTGTCATTTTTTGTATCATTGTGAATGATTGGCCCTGCATAGCAAATGTTCCGCGTTGGATTGGGAGAGCCCTTAATATAATATAAAATGTTAATTGCGTTTTGACTTAAAAATAAAATAAATAAAAAAGAAAACGCAAATTGTTCATTGATATTCACTTATGGGTCAAATCTGCTGTTTCTGATTTTTGCTGAGTTGTACAGGATATTGGCCTAATAAATAACCTAAGTTTTTGGCCTCCAGCGGCGACCGCTTCATAGTCAAAAATCAAAATAAAAACGCGATTTTTGCGTGCTTTTTTCAGTTATTAGCGATTTTAGTCCTAAACTTTATGTGCTTCAACTTGAGACCAAAGTCAACAATTCAAAATCTAGCGATAAAAAAATTTAATATAACAAGTATAATGGAAAATAAAGAATGGTTGACATAAATGCATCAAAGCACTGGAGCTGTTGAGCCAAAATAATAGGACAATAGGGGGTCTATATACCCCCGTTAAGATGGGAAGGCAATTAATTAAAAAAATGACTTAAGATAAAAACAACACTATTGAAAAACAATGGTAACACTTACAATATTCTCCTATAGCTAATCTGAAACCTAGGCATCCATTCTTGAATTTTCTTTTTAAATAAAGTTATTTTAATCGATAGTTTTTGAAAAATTAATTTCCAAACTCAAAACTTTAAAAAAGAAATTTGCTCCAAGGATTTTTCTACTAAGTAAATAGTAGAATATTCTTGGTAAAAGTTTTGAGTTTAGAAATTAAGTTTTCAAAAACTATCGATTGAAATAACTTTATTTAAAAAGAAAATTCAAGAATGGATTTCTGGGTTTCAGATAAGCTATTGGAGAATATTTTAGGTGTAACTATTGTTTTTTAATAGTGTTGTTACCACTTATTGTCATTTTTTTTTAGAAAATTGCCCCTCCCATCTAAACGGGGGTATATAGACCCCTTCCTGGTATAATTGTTCTATTCTTTTGGCCCAACCTAATCGCTTCAGTGATTTGATGCATTTATGTCAACCATTCTTTATTTTCCATTATGCTGTTTGATTACTTTACTTGTTGCCTATATTAAATTTTGTATTGCTAGATTTTGAATTGTTGTATTTTGGAAACCTTTGGGTCTACAGAGTTGACTTTAGTTTCAAGTTGAAGCAAATAAAGTTACTTTGAAATCGTAGAATTTAAAATTAGTTATTTAGGACTAAAATCACCACTTACTGAAAAAAGCGCGAAAAAATCGCGGTTTTTCTGATTTTTGACCATGAAGTGGGCGCCGCTCGAGGTTGGAAACTCAGGTTATTTATTAGGCCTTACCAAAGGGGTTCATCTTTCAAAAAGTAACTCTCTAGTCCCTACTCCCTAACTGCATTAACGATATCAAAAACAAACTTTGTTCCTAATGAAAAATACCCGATAAAAACCTTACAAACTATACCAAATAAATTAATACTACTAGAAAAAATAGGTACCACTACATATATGTATATACAAATGTACGTGCCATAATCTGAATCTGAAAGCAAATACGTATATCATTTTTTTCTCATTCCTATACTATTAAATTGAAAAACTCAATTAATGTTGAATAAAATCGTCATGACAACGAAAAGAAACAAGAAGTACAAACTTTTCCGCTGAGCTCCTAAATAAAACTAAAATTTCCTTTCTCAATTTTATATTTGTTAATCTAACGGGGAACAAGTAGGGGAATTAAATAAAATCAATTGACACTTTATTATATAACATTAGAAATTTTGTCGTGCTTTATCTTGAAAGTTTTTTAACTACCATGAAATCTAAATTAACAGAAATGTAGGAAATTTAATGTTTTAAAAGAAGTATCAAAAGTGATTTTTTGGTTCGGATGGACATTGGATGAGATAGACTTAAAACCCTTTTTAAAATCGAAAATTTCCTGGTTTTCAACAATAACTTTTAATAGGAAGGACATTTTCTTCGCGGAGGTCCACTCTTAGCTTTCCCTGAGCCAAATTTGGCTGATGCCAATTTATCTTTACTCAATCGGTGGGAAAACGTGAAATATTTGCAACAACAATTCTGCCGACGATGGAAGGACGAGTACCTAAAGGAACTTCATCAAAGACATAAATAAATAAATATTTTATACATATAAGGATGTGTATGTATGCATCAGCAGAATTGTTTAGCAAATTAAGGATTCGCGGAAGGTCATTTGGCCGTTTTTCGATTCTCATTTTTTTTATTTCGCATTTAACATTTTGAAAACTACGTTTCGCCGTTTTAATGATATGACAAATCTTAATTTCGAATTTTTTATTGTGCAATTTTTATTATCTTTTTTATTTAATTGGCTTTTTGAAGTTTGGCAATTATTTCTTTGGCATTCTGTTGTTTCGCAATTTTTATTTGGTATTTTGTTGTTATGCATTTTTTTACTCTGCAGTTTGTTCTTTTTTATTTGGCATTCAATTTTGTAGCAATTTTTTGGCTTACATTATAAATTAGGGGCCAGTTATAGCTATCATTGAAAAAGTTAGCTGTTGATTTTGAGACCCTTCGAAAGTTTAATCATTCAATATTTTAATGCAGAAATATAGCTTACGATTTCAAAATTATTTGTCGTCCAAAAAAAATTCATTTTGACCCATATCTTCCCCAGAACTTAACTTTTAATTTTTCAATGATGAACTACCTTACCAATGATCATTGAAAAAAATAAAAATTACGTTATGGGGAAGATATAGTTCAAAATGATTTTTTTTTGAAAGAGAAATAATTTTGAAGTCGTAAGCTATATTTCTGCATTAAAATATTCAATGATTAAACATTCGAAGGGTCTCAAAATCAACAGACAACTTTTTCAATGATGGTTTTCAATGATAGCTATAACTGGCCCCTGACATGCCTTCAAATTTCGGGCGAAAAAAATCCAAACGAATATTTTGAATGCAATTATCTTTATTTTAACATTTAGTCGCAAAAGTTCATTGCCAAATCGCACAACCGCCAACAGTTATTTAAGGTTGAATGTCAAAAATATCCCACCTATAACTGCGAAACGGTAAGTGCTATTGAAAATCATTTCATGAAAAACTTGTAGACCATGCCAAAAAATAAGTTATGACCATTTTTTTCCTACGACTTACCGTTAAGAAGATATTGACATTTAAAAATATCTAAAATGTCGAAAAAGCTATTTTTTCACCTATAACTCCTAAACGGTTCATATTTCCGAAGACATATGAATACAAAGTTTGTACATTGACTGACCCCCTACCAGGCAACATTATTATTTTTTCTTAAAAACATAAATTTTAAATATATAATTAATTTAAATATTTCAAAAATGTCTAAATTTTTGTTTTTTTCCCATTTTACTCTGAAATGGCGAAATCGAATTCAAAATACATTTTCATATCATCTTGGTTCCTTATCTAATCTACTATTAATTGAACTCCAAAAAGTGATACTCTTGGACTGAGTATTCAAATAAATTAAAATACAATTTTCTCCTTCCTTTTCCTTACTACTGCGTTGTTGAAAAACCCAGATAATTTTCCCATACACAACAAATTGAATCAAATACTATTTTACAAATATTTTAATAAACTTTTATAATTATTAAAATACAAATATAATTAAGTAATAAAATAAGTGGTTTATTTGATGTCCGAATTTCGGTCTAAGATAAATTAAAATACAATGGTCTAGTAACACTGTTAATATTAGTAAACATTGGAGATCAACATCTGTAGAGAAGAGAGTTGTAGGGCCGAGACCGCACCACAAGTCATTTCGGTAAACGGAGGTGAGCGAGACGAGCGGTGACGAGACTAGCCCCAAAATATCCGAGACAGGACCATAGCTCCCACCAATACAGACGTTTGCTTGATAGACGGATTCTTCCTTATACATTTCATAAAAGATTTGGCAAAAACTTTCGGAAGTATTTAAAAAAAAATCCTTCAAATGGTTACTTACAACAAAGCTAATGAAATGCACTTAATTTTTGATTGGTATTGGTCACCTTCTATAAAAGACTATGAAAGGCAGTTCCTCTAATTATCATGTTATGTGATCTCTGGACCAGAGCAAACAAGACCAGCTGATTTTGTAAAGGAATTGAGAAATAGTTATTTCAAGGAAGCTGTAGTTAATTTTTTGATTTTAAACTGGCAACAGCAGGAAATTCTACCATTTTTAAAAATGAAAAAAGTGGTACTAAACTTTGATAAATGTTAAGATTGCCCCGTCTTTTGTTCCATCAACGATAAGTATTGACTTGATGCTTACGAAGAAGCGGATACAAAATTGTATATCACGCGTGCTGTATTGAATACAAAGCAAATATTATGATAAAATGCTCTGACACCGACATTTTAATTATTATAATGTTATGTAACATGAATTATTTAAAAATGGTAACACCATTTGGATACAAACGGGAGTGTGGAATAAACAGAGAGTCATTAAAGTGTCAGCACTTTATAAAGAGCTTGGTAGTTTATTTTGTAAGTCCCTAGCAGGATTCCATGCGTTTACGGGATGCGATTTCAATCCAGCATTGTTTCGCAAAGGAAAACAGCGTCCTTTGTAAATATTACGAAACAATGAAGACTATCAGAAAGCATTTGATGATATAGGATACGAAAATTGCGATAAGGATAATGTGTTTCCCGTACTTGAGAAATTTGTTTTAAATCTCTCGGTTCTGTAAACAAATATCGATTTAAGTTATTTTTAAAAACATACAAAGTTAAAAATTTGGATGAACCGTTTCAAAAAAAGAAATAGCATAATTTTGATGCGTCGTCCTTACCTCCTTGCTAGACCGAATTGAACCAGCATCTATTGATAACAATGAACATTTCTTCCATTTGGGGAAATGCACATAAGAAAATTCCGACGTCCTTGAATCCAGAAGATTGCGGGGTAATATGTGAAGGAAAATATCAGTTCAAATGGTTTGATGGACTACAGTTTCCCAGCACCGTACAAGCCGTGATTGAAGAAGACATAATTGAAGGTATAAATACTTTTGCACATAACATACAAAATTCAGGCAAAGGTGAAGAAATCGATTCGGAGGAAGATTCTGATTGGGTTAGTGCAGACCTAGAGTATGATGAGTCATCAGGTTCCGATACTGAAGCTGATTAGCAAATATTACTTATAGTATATTGTTGGTAAAATACGATAAATAAATAACAACACTTTTGTGAATAATAAATCTATTAATAATTAAATTTTGTACATCTAATTTTTCGGAAAAATTAACCATTTAAAAGATGTAACGTATGCGAAAAACTTTGTTTTCTACATTTTTAACGCTATTAAAACAGTAATATATTGCGAATGAGGATTCTTATGGAACAAATCGTCATAATATTTTTGTACTGAATATTACGATGTATAAATTGAGTTTTTTTTATAAATCTTTGACAGTTCAGAGTAAAAAGGAAAAAAAAAAAAAATTAGACCTTTTTGAAACTTTTAAATTAATTATATCTTTAAAATGTATGTTTTTAAGAAAAAAAAAATAATAATGTTGTCTGGTAGGGGGTCAGTCAATGTACAAACTTTGTATTCATATGTCTTAGGAAATATGAACCGTTTAGGAGTTATACGTGAAAAAATAGCTTTTTCGACATTTTAGATTTTTTAAAATGTCAATATCTTCTTTACGGTAAGTCATAGGAAAAAAATGGTCAACAATGGTCTACAAGTTTTTCATGAAATGATTTTCAATATCACTTACCGTTTCGGTGTTATAGGTGAAATACCGATATTTTTGACATTCAACCTTGAATAACTATTGGCGGTTGTGCGATCTGGCAATGAACTTTTGCGACTATATTGTTCATGTTAAAATAAAGATAATTGCATTTCAAAATATTAGTTTGTATTTTTTGGGGCAGAAATAATGCAATTTTTCGGGTTTAACAGCGCACTTTTGAAACACGTCTGCCGCGGTGTTAGCATCTACTTTTTCGTCTGCCATTTTGGATTTTGCTCTCTATATATGTACATATTTGGGAGGCCAAAAATATTTAAGGGTCCTAATTGCTTCCAAAGACCGTGTTTGATAAAACTACATTGTTAAAAAAAACAACTTGTATTACTTTACGATTTTTTGTAAATATATATAAATTAGTTAAGTTATGCTTCAGGATCTTTTTTCTTTCTTCAGTGTTTCAATAACATAGTACCAAGTGGTTTTCGAAATAATCCAATTTCTCACTTAAAGTTGGCTTTTGGAGTACCTCAAACAGATACTAACGGGTCACTTTTTTCATCCCCGAGGAACTGGGTGACTCCATAACTA
Organism: Melangyna quadrimaculata; assembly: GCA_949320155.1. NCBI lineage: Eukaryota > Metazoa > Arthropoda > Insecta > Diptera > Syrphidae > Melangyna > Melangyna quadrimaculata. The sequence continues at coordinate 230,999,575 of OX439483.1, read as the reverse complement.
AGGAAATACAAAATTACGACAGAAGAAAAAAATTCGAGTTTTTTATTATTGTAAAAACTTTGAACTGGTGCCAATTAGTAATAAACGGGATTCTGCGGTTGTTGTTTTTTGCAGAATAATTCTAAATATGTGTTTTATTGAGTAAATAAACAATCATGACAGGGACGAGTCCTGATATATAACAAAATAGCTTTTAAAATAAAAAAACAACGATTTTTTTATTTGAAAGAGCTGATTTGATAAATGACCAACAAATATTACGAAAGTTAAAAATAACATAAAAAATTTTAATTTTTTTTATTAAAAGCTTATCTGAGTTATGACAATCCATCACTTTCACTTAACTAAATAACTGCAAACATTTTAGAGCTTTATTAAAAGTCATTAAATGTGGGAACCAAAAATAACAAGTACAATAACATTGTTTTCACATGAATGTATGGCACGACGAAGTTCAATAAGGTCTCCTCTCATTCCAGACATATTTTGATATTCTTTTGATATATTGAAATTCTTAGTTCCTTCCGGAGCTGCGTCTCATTATTTGAAAATTTGGTTTTGGAACGTTGGGCTTGTTTGCTATAAATTCACGAACAGAACATTCTTTCGGCCATTTATTGGAGTTAAGTAGAATAGGAACTATTTCTTCGGGGACGCTGATCTTAAAGTTGAGATACTGTAGTTCAGATCTTCTTCAGTTCCAAGGAACAATTTGATTGCAGATAACATCAGAGTAGTAAAAGTTGTTGGAAATGAAATTTACAATATCCGCTTCGGTTGTGCCATATTCTGCATTTTTAATATAGATCTGCTTTCGTTTTATTTTCTCTGTACCAGCTCTCTTGTTATAAAATTGAGATGTATTGTAATTTGTTGGTAAAAAGGGTGGTGGTGTAAAAGGAGGTTGAGTAAGTGATAGAAGCATGAGAGGTGGTGGTGGATTCGTAAACATTTGAGGAATAGCACAAACTCTTTATTGCTGGGATAACGTCTCAATGGTGTGATTTATTAGAGTTTATGTTTTTTGGTGTTTGCTGTTTTTGCTTAGTAGAGGATGGGTTTTGTTTTTTTTTTTTTCTCAAGCGAGAAAACTCAGCTTTCGATGTTTGTGTACTAATTCGTCAAGTTTACGTGTATTACTTTCAGTAAAATTGTGTATTAGTGATAGGCACACTGTGATAGTGATAGGCACTCTGAAATATTTTTTCTTGAACTCACTTATTTTTTGGTTTGCGATTTTTTTGTTTAATAATAATAATCAGAATTTTGGAACGCAATATTGTGTGTACTCCTAAGAAATACCTTCTTTTCAATTTTTTTTACAAAATAGCCATTTACGTGATGTATGTATGTATGTATAAGAATAAAACTAAAACAAAATCGAAAAAGGGAATTTTTTAAAATGATTGACCTAAATATATGTACATAAACATTTCTTAAATTAAGATTATAAATATTTCTGAACTCTGAGAGCGACTGATTTATTTTTTCACTTCACTTACTTTTAAGTATTATTAGAACAATTTTTACACTGAAAAATTCTATGTTTCTTGAAACGCAAAACCCTTAAGCAGATGATATGTTCAAAATCTCAAGAGAAAAACAGATACAACTTTTTGAGACGCAAAAGCCCATTTTTTCAAACACGAAAAAGAGAACAGAAAAATACTGTTATAAGTTATTATATTTATTGAAGGTTTTGAATGAACAACAACCACTTGTGTTGGCTTCCACCGAGTATTACATTTTTGGCTGGAATTATTGGAATTTCATGCCTGCTAAACCAATAATCAGATTCCTTTTAGTGGTGCTTAGTCTATAGTTCCAATTTTAATTTAAAAATTATTTTGCCGTCAACTGGATTCGAACTACGCATCGCACCACGGATGTCACCTGATCGTGCCCATCCAAATGAAGGTTTTTTCCTAATTTACAATTGCATTTGGACAACTAGCATTTTTACAAGCCACACACAAGTTTGATGTTATTCATTCGGGTTCTTTCTTTTTCTCCTCTTCGTTATCACCGCAACAATTCGTTGCATATGTGTAAGGAGGGAAATTGTATGAAAGATTTGACACTGGTCAAGAATTAAATTTCATTCAAATGTGTTTTCTCGTGATAACACTTGCAGTTAGGCTGCATAGCTTTTCGCTCCGTCATATTTAACATTGAAGGTTTTGAATGAACAACAACCACTTGTGTTGGCTTCCACCGAGTATTACATTTTTGGCTGGAATTATTGCAATTTCATGGCTGCCAAACCAATCATCAGATTCCTTTTAGTGGTGCTTAGTCTATAGTTCCAATTTTAATTTATAAATTGTTTTGCCGTCAACTGGACTCGAACCTAGACCAAGCTACCTCAGAGGCCGTTGAACTACGCATTGCACCACGGAGGTCACCTGATCGTGCCAATCCAAATGAATGTTTTTTCCTAATTTACAATTGCATTTGGACAACTAGCATTTTTACAAAACACACACAAGTTGGATGTTATTCATTCGGGTTGTTTCTTTTTCTCCTCTCCGTTATCACCGCAACAATTCTTGCATATGTGTAAGGAGGGAAATTGTATGAAAGATTTGACACTGGTCAAGATTTATTTATATTTATTTACAAAGTTTGTACCTACCACATTATTTGTATCACATTAATTTTACAGTCAATTCGTATCAATTTAAAAAATGAAGAAAAAAAAATAATAATACATTTTCATTTGTACATTACTTTACCTACTTTGCATATTTTTCTGCAGAATGATTTTTTTAAAACGATATCACTATATTTCTTAAAATTATTTTTAGCTCTGCACAATCCATTTTGAAATTACACTTCGTTATTAATAGGGCGATTCCATTATCGCGGGTGCAACAATTACACAGACTTTAAGTATTTTTATAATAAAATAAAAGAATATTTTAATGAAATTATTACTTGAAGGGTTACATTTTCGACTATTCGCTTGGGATTCGTTTATAAAACTCAAATTAATTAAATAAATCGTCAGAAAAAAGGTTCCAAAGTGTGATCGCGGGTGAAACGAATTTGGCCCACCTATCTTGATCATAGTACGAAAAACACAATAGCCTGTTAATTTATTATGTTTTTCTTTCATTTTATTGAACGACATTGATTCAATCAACTAAAGACATAAAAATTAATATAAAAAAACAAAAATCAACAACGATTTTTTCACTTTTGTAGCAATCGCGGGTGCAACATCAAATTATCGCGAGTGCATCGCGTCTTACTTTAATGAATATTGACATCAGTAAAACCATATAAATGAACTGGATAAGAGATTTAGTAACATATATTGCTAGTCAGTACCGTTCTCTATTAATTTTTAGTTTGTTTTTTTTTCAAATACGTCCAATATTTTCGACAAATACTGTGGTGCGATTCTCTTATCGCTGCTGCAATATTGAGTAGGAGTCCCATCTCGTGGGCTGGCCACGAGAAGAGACTCGGCGAGGCTTTTGGAACTCTCGTCTCGCTCTTGTTAAAATCGAAAATTTTATTCTCGTCTCGGTCTCGTGTCGATCTCGTCTCGGTCCCGTCTCCGAAAAATACGATATCTGGACAACCTGTTGATTATTGGAACGTCAAACTATAATTTGTCCCCCATATAGTTTGAATGCGAATAGAAGAAAATAAGTATTTATCTTAAATTGGATTTTTATATTTGGGGCCAGTTATAAAGACCAGTAAAAACCATCAGTAAAAGTTGAAACAGTTGAAAACTGGAATTTTTTACGTACGGCCCGTTATAGCAATCATTAAAATTCTATCAGTAATTAAATGTCCAACCTCCAGCAACAACCTTTTATTATTGTTAATGATGTAAATTGCTTCAGTAATTTTTTTACTGATGGAGTGGAACAGTAAAAAAATAGAACACATAAAACTGAAACGAAATATTCCAATTTTTGTGAATTGGCAATCAGCTGTTCATTAAAACGAATTTCCATGAGTAAAATAAATAAATGCTTTTTTTATAAAAATTATTCTTCCTTGGGATTATTTTTTGCCAGAAAAAAATATTTTAGTTGATTTGCCATCGATTCGTACCATTTTTATGTTTCAAATCTTTTTATAACACATGAAATTATGTAAAAGAAAATGTTTACTGATGGTTTTTACTGATCGCTATAACTGGCCCCTTTACTAGACAAGCTGTAAATTTCGGTCCAACTCCCCAATCCCGTCTTGGTCTCGTATCGGATGCTTAAAATGCAGTCTCCTCTCGTTTCGAGACGCATTCAAGACCGAGACCGTGACTTGTCGTCTCGTGGCCAGCCCTACTCTGCATAAAGTTCAGCATTTTTTCAAGCTTGCGCCTATATTTTTGTGAAGCAGTCTCTTTCCTTACTTCCCTGTATTTTATGTTAAATTGTTAAAAAAAAAAACAATCTTGAACAACAAAAATTGTTATTCAAGGCATATTATTAATAAAATATGATACATGACTCAATAATGTAAGTTGTTGATAAGTTGCACCCGCGATCCTAATTTAGCGATCGCGGGTGCAACCAATTTGTATCAACATTTTTTTTTAATTCAACTTACAATTTACTACTAAAAACGTCTGGTTAAATTTTGTTTCTGATTTTTTCTTACTTTTACAAAGTTTCACTAAAGTTAACACTTTATTTCTATGAGAAAAACAAACTTTTATATATTTTATATCGCGGGTGCAACAAACTTACAATGGCTATTTGCAATCAATAATAGTTTAAAAAATAATAACAAAAACGTTTATGTTTTTATGTTAGCGATTAAATAACATTTGTGACAACATGTGTACCAAGTAAATCATAACCTCAAACTATCGGTTATGTCTTTTTAGGGCTTTTGTTAGCAGCTATGATAGTTGCAGTTCATACTGACTCTTTGTATGACTATGTTGCAAGGCGCAAAAAAGAGTGTTTTCTTTAAATAAGGCATTTTTTTTTTTAATAAATACAAATCATCTACCTTGCATTGTTATACAAAAAAAATAAAAATATTGTAATTTATAAATTGATGCCGAAAATCGTCTATAGCGGAATCGCCCAATATTGACTTTAATGCATCGACTTTCAATTGAGATTTTTCAGATGTCGAAATGTTGTTTGAAATAGAAAACAACCGTTCGTGTTCAGTGGATGCATTTGATGTTGGTAGTGAGAGTGAGCACTTTACTTAATATATTATATTTAATATGTTTGTTCTTCAAAAGGGTAAAATATTTCAACCCATATATTTTCTGTTGACACATTCTATTGTTTACATTTACCAATTTTTCTTGATTCGCATACATTTTAAAAAGCTTTTTTCAATGAACTGCCAAGTAAGAACTTTTTGCAAAAGTACCCAATCGAAATGTTCCATGTCTTTAAATTATTCCCCTTGACTCAAGTAATCACTACAGTTTTCAAAAAAAGAAGATGATAATACCAATATTACCTTCAGATTCCAGATTTGAAAGAATTTTTTTTAACCGACAACGGTAAAAAATCTTCTGCCTCGTTCCATTAATTTTAATTAAAAATCGTTTAACATAAGAGAAGCTTTAGGCATTGGGGTTTTTTGCTATTCCATATACATACATAAGTCCAAATATTTTTTTGTAGAAAAGGAGGACATTGGGAGAACATTTTAGTAAAAAGATGACAACGTCCTATTCTCTTTAAGCTAAAAAATCAGAGCGGACACAAGTGCTAAAAAGAGGACTGTGTCCTCTCAAAAAGAGGACGTATGGTCACCGTAGCCATAGTGTACGCAGGTCTATAAGAAGTTGCTGCATTTGGTTGTTAAGAAACTACAACAACGATTTTTAATATTCTTTTTGTATTGGAAGACTATAATAAGACGTGTAAGACCGACGAGTTTGTGTTAGTAGTGTATATTATCTACCTACTGCACAGGGCAGAACAACGTCTGCCGCGCGCCGCTAGTTGTAAATAAAATAAAATGTGGGATGGAATATTGAGTTGTCTTGCTGTATATGTTGGCACATCAATGCAAAAACTTAAAAACCCTATATCATATTTTTGTAAAAATTTAATGAATTTTATGAAATTTACTGAAAAAAGGTTGACAATTTTGAGGATTTCGGCGATTTTCGATCTGAAGCCATATCCGTAGGATTCATTGACACCTAAGACATAAAAGACGAGTGACACAAAACCTTCTATATTTTTTTCCTGGCCAAAACACCATTTGACTGGACTAAACAGTATGATAAAAAGCTTGAGCGTGAAGGTCTTGGATTAAGACAAAACAAACTGCGTAACAGTCAAACAATTTTCTTTTCAATGTTCTATAGAACTTTTACCTTTCAAAATATAAAAAAATAAAGAAACGCACTTCTTAGTAGAAACAAGAAAAAACGAAACTGAATTCTTCTTATTTTTATGAAAAAAGTTGTTTCATTGCTTTATAATATTTTGAAAAGTCAAAAAGTCCTAGAATCTTTCGGTTTGCAGTGTGTGACTAAAGGTGTTATTACGTTATAATATATACATGGCAAACTTGCCATATAAATACGTTCCAAAAGTGACAAATAAGTGTGTTAGAAATATTTGTATGACAAGATAAATACCACGTATATTGCGTCATGATATTCTGTCATATGAATATGTCCATCACATATGTCACTTTTGGAACTTATTTATATGGCAAGTTTGGCATATATATGTATATGACAAAATAATAGCACCTTAAGAATTGATAGTACCTACTTATAGTCAAGTAACCTTGTCGTTTGTATGGAGGGAATCGTTTGCGTCAAATCTGGTAGTTATGATTTTTTGCAGAGTTATTTAGGATATTGGCCTAATAAATAACATAAGTTTTCGACCTCGAGCGGTCACCGCGATACAAAATTTAATATAACAAGAAGTGTTATTAAACAGTATAATGGCAAATAAAGAATGGTTGACATAAATGAATCAAAGCACTAGAGCGTGTAGGTTGGGCCAAAAGAATAGATAAATCATACCAGACGGGGGGTCTATATATTTCCGTTGAGACGGGAGTGTCAATCTTTTAAAAAAAAATGACATTAAGAGGAACCAACAATATTGACAAAAAAATGCGTATACCTGCAATATTCTCCTATATTTTATCCTAAGTCCAGAAATCCATTCCTTAATTTTCTTTTTAAATAAAAATATTTAAATCGTTAGTTTTTGAAAAATTAGTTTCCAAACTCGAAACTTTAAAAAGAAATTTGCTCCAAAGATCCTATTTCTACTAAGTAAATAGTAGAATGTTCTTTTTCAACATTTTGATTTTGGGAACAATTTAAGGATGATTTCTGGGTCTCAGATAAGCTGTAGAAGAAAATTGTAGATGTAACCATTGTTTTTCAATTGTTTTGTTTCCACTTAATGTAATTTTTTTTGGATATTGCCCCTCACACCTCCACGGGGAATATAACCCCCTTATATTATGATTGTTCTTTTCTTTTGACCCAACCTACACGCTCTAGTGTTTTGGTGCATTTATGTCAACCATTCCATATATGCCATTATACTGTTTGATAATAATTTTTTTATCGCTAAATTTTGAATTGTTGTATTTTGTAAAACATTGGGTTTATAGAGATGGCTTGGTTCATTTTATTTATTTTATTATTTATTTATATTCTTCATCAAGCTGAGCAAAAAATGTCTCTTATAGACTACTTAAAGTGCTTAACAATAAACAAATCACATACCTATAGATTATCCAACAGCGTACATAAATGATGATAGCTGTTTTTTAAAGCTATATCTGCTAAGATACATATTAAAATCAAGAATACTACATACCGAGTTCGCCTGTCTTAAACAACGAGTTATGGGTTCATTATTCCCATAATTAAACTATGAAAAGGGACATAAAAGAAAATATAGTAACGTAATTCATGGCAAGTTGGATGCAAATTAATTAGATTGGTAAAAAAACTCAAAATGTCATCATTTATTGTACACCAGGGCGTTATCTCACCAACTTCAAATTACAAGCACAATTCTGTGATTTGTAATTCATAAACACTTGTTTTCACCAAGTACAAATAACAGATTCACAAATATGTGAACAAATTACAAAGAGCTTTTCAAAACAACAATTTTCAAGTTTAAGATGGACAAAGCTAATAGAATGTTTTTTGCTTCTTTGAAACTTAATTTTAAAACTGTATTTGGTCTTGCAGGAACAGTGCAATAAGATACGCGAAAATAAGGCCCGCGGTTCTTATTTCCGTGGGTTTATTGCATTGCAACGGTTTTATATGATTAAACTGAGAAAACTACCTGCAATATCATTAAATTTTTCGGGAATTATGTCACCTCATCGGGCTATCGTACAGCAACTTCAAACAGTTAATCCACGACTGCTGTACAAACCCGATCAACACACCTATGCACATTGTGGCCTTGAAGATAACATGCATGTCGGCAATTCCATGATAATTCTCCCCATTTCAAATCGAGTGCAAGGCAGTGGGTAGTTGCTGCTTTGGGGACAATGCAACGGTTTTTTTGTCAGTTCTGTGACCAATATGTCCTCCAAACTTGACTGAACTCACACGAAAACGCTCGTTAAAATAAAAATACGCGGAGATATTTTAATTTATACGCGGACGTTCTAAGGGCACGGTAGTGCCCAGCCAAGTTCTGGCACTACACCCTTTTTATAGAGGATCAAACTCAGGCGATTTTCGACCCCCCTCTAACTTCAGTACCAATAAAGTCAGAAACTTCAAACTCGCAGCATTTAGACAACTCACCAAATTTCAATTCCTTGGCATCAGTGGATCCCGAGATATAAGACTTCAAAAATAGCAAAAACCGTAACTGACTGACAGATCATAGAATTGCTATAAATTAATTGGAGCCCTTCTGATTGTCGTAGATTGATGAAATTAAGTACAGCAGGAAAAGAAAAAATATTAAAATTTGAGATTTTTCATTCAGGGGGAGTGGTATCCGCCCATTTTCATAGAATTAATATAAATTATTTGGAGCACTTCTGACTGTCGTGGAATGATGAAATTTGGTACAGCGGTAGGGCTAAAAGTGCAGGCAAAGGGACAATTTAGAAATTTGAGATTTTACATTCAGGGGGCGTGGCATCCGCTCATTTAAATAAGAATTGATATCAATTATGAAGAGCACTTCTGGTTGTGGTAGAATGATCAAATTTGGTAGAACGGTAGGGCTAGTAGTGCAAGGAAATGCAAAATTTTAAAATTTGAGATTTTAAACTGAGAAGGCGTGGCATCCACCCATTTTTGCAGAATTATTATTAATTAAGTGGAACACTTCGAATTGTTGCAGAATAATAAAATTTGGTAGACTGGTAAATCATGTGGTCAATACAAAGGAGATATTGAAACATTTTAAATTATCCATACAGGGGTGTGGCACCTACCCATAATCTCAGAATTTATATCAACTATGTAGTGAACTTCTGATTGTCGTAGAGTGATGAAATTTGGTAGAGCGATAGGAATTGACAAGCAAGCATAGGGAAAATTAAAACTTTGAGATTATACATTCAGTGGGCGTGGCAACCACCCATTTTCATAGAATTAATATTAATTATGCAGGATTAGTTTTCAGGTGTATAAAGAGAAAAAGTTGAAAGCATGAATTTTTTTATGCAGGGTCGTTTCTCCCACCCACTTTTCCTGATAAAATGAATGTTTGCAAAAACATTAATGTTAAAAAAGGAGCCAAGTTCTTCTATATTCAAAAACCTTTGCGTAACAAGTCAGCCGTAAAAAGTATGGAGATCTTAAAGTACGCCAAGTTCTAAGTTTATTAATGTTAAATATCAAAAATTTTAAGTAGAGTAATATTGAAGGACCTCAAAATTATCAGAGAAATCTGTTATTTAATGATTACTGACTTAAATTGAGTTGGCTTTCTTGGCAAGTTTTCTTTTATTACCTAATTACTCAATTTTGAAATGAAAACTTGACTAGTAAACCAACTCATTTTAAGTCAGTTATCATTAAATAACAGATTTCTCTGGTAATTTTGAGGTTCTTCCATATTACTCTAGCTAAAATATTTGATTGTATTTTTTATTAGGCTCTTTTGGTCTTTTTGATTTTGGAATGCGAATAAAAACACTTATTCCATTCTTATACCCGACGTTTCGTAAGTATTCCTTACTTCTTCAGGATTTTATTTTATTTATTCCAGCTGTTAAATTTACAATGATAAAAACATTTTTTCAAAAATTAAACTTAAACATTTGTCTTACTTTTGTATTAAATCATACTATATATCTTAAATAATTCCCATAATTGCATCAACCCGACGGCACTGACACAAAAATTGAAAATAAATTAACAAATATAAGTACGAAATAAACAGAAAAACTATTCAATTAAACGAGAAATGACATAAAGGTTATCACAGATTATCAGGTACTTTTGTTATAATGCTGCAGCATAGTTGTGCTTGATGTTATCGGTATCTTCTTTTGTATTCATTGTCCTCTTTATTTTTTGTTGTATTCGTAGGCTTTCTAGTGTCAGTCTTGTGTTCAATTTCCTCTCCCTGTCTAGTATTTTCACCTCCTCGAAGCTCACTGAGTGCCCACTTTTTGCTATGTGCTGCGCAAGTCCTGTTGTCTCTTTCTTTTTCCTTATGTCTGCTTCGTGTTCAGTTAGTCTTATTCCCAAGTTTCTCTTAGTTTGTCCTATATATACCAGATCACATTGTTCATTTTCTTTCCCCTTGCATTTAATTTCATAAACTACGTTGTGTTGTTGTTGGTTTTGTACTTTAAATTTGGTGTTAGAAAAAACTGATTTAAGAGTGAAGTTTGATTTATGTGCGTATGATGCATTCTCTTTCTTTATCATTCTATGTAGATTTTTGTTGTCCGTAAGCTTTGGAACATATGGTATAGAAAAATACTTTCTTTCTTTTTCTTCTTCTTTTTTATTGTTATTATCAGAATTTCTATGTGTTTCTTTTGATCTGTTTTCTGTTCTTTTTTTGAAAAGTTTGTTTATAATGAAATGTGGGTAGTTGTTCGATTTTAATATTGTTTTGATTTTTCTTGTATTTTCTGTTTCATATTTTCTATCACTAATATCTAACACTTTATTTATTAAGTTGAATGCGGTGTTTAGTTTATGTTTAATTGGTTGAGTTGAGTAGAAATTGATTATTCGTCCGGATGAAGTTGGTTTAGAATACCAATTGTATATGATTGTGTTATTTTCTCTGTGTAATAGTAAATCTAAGTATGGAAGACTATTATTGTGTTCGTTCTCTATTGTAAACTGGATTTTGTTGTGGTACAAATTGAGATTATAAAGAATTAAGTCTTTTTCATTAATTATGGCGAAGATATCATCGACATATTTAGCAATAAATTTTATTTGAATACCCATTTTTTTTAGTTTTTCTATAGTGTCATCTAGAAGATTGTCTAAAATTACATCTGCAACTGTGGGGGAGAGGGGAATCATATACAATTGGTATTCTAAACCAACTTCATCCGGACGAATAATCAATTTCTACTCAACTCAACCAATTAAACATAAACTAAACACCGCATTCAGCTTAATAAATAAAGCGTTAGATATTTGTGATAGAAAATATGAAACAGAAAATACAAGAAAAATCAAAACAATATTAAAATCGAACAACTACCCACATTTCATTATAAACAAACTTTTCAAAAAATAGAACAGAAAACAGATCAAAAGAAACACATAGAAATTTTGATAATAACAATAAAAAAGAAGAAGAAAAAGAAAGAAAGTATTTTTCTATACCATATGTTCCAAAGCTTACGGACAACAAAAATCTACATAGAATGATAAAGAAAGAGAATGCATCATACGCACATAAATCAAACTTCACTCTTAAATCAGTTTTTTCTAACACCAAATCTAAAGTACCAAACCAACAACAACACAACGTAGTTTATGAAATTAAATGCAAGGGGAAAGAAAATGAACAATGTGATCTGGTATATATAGGACAAACTAAGCGAAACTTGGGAACAAGACTAACTGAACACGAAGCAGACATAAGGAAAAAGAAAGAGACAACAGGACTTGCGCAGCACATAGCAAAACGTGGGCACTCAGTGAGCTTCGAGGAGGTGAAAATACTAGACAGGGAGAGGAAATTGAACACAAGACTGACACTAGAAAGCCTAGTAATATAACAAAAAATAGAGAGGACAATGAATACAAAAGAAGACACCGATAACATCAAGCACAACTATGCTGCAGCATTATAACAAAAGTACCTGATAATCTGTGATAACCTTTATGTCATTTCTCCTTTAATTGAATAGTTTTTCTGTTTATTTCGTACCTATATTTGTTAATTTATTTTCAATTTTTGTGTCAGTGCCGTCGGGTTGATGCAATTATGGGAATTATTTAAGATATATAGTATGATTTAATACAAAAGTAAGACAAATGTTTAAGTTTAATTTTTGAAAAAAATGTTTTTATCATTGTAAATTTAACAGCTGGAATAAATAAAATAAACTCCTGAAGAAGTAAGGAATACTTACGAAACGTTGGGTATAAGAATGGAATAAGTGTTTTTATTCGCATTCCAAAATCAAAAAGACCAAAAGAGCCTAATAAAAAATACAATCAAATATTTTAGCTAGAGTAATATGGAAGAACCTCAAAATTACCAGAGAAATCTGTTATTTGATGATTACTGACTTAAAATGAGTTGGTTTACTAGTCAAGTTTTCATTTCAAAATTGAGTAATTAGGTAATAAAAGAAAACTTGCCAAGAAAGCCAACTCAATTTAAGTCAGTAATCATTAAATAACAGATTTCTCTGATAATTTTGAGGTCCTTCAATATTACTCTACTTAAAATTTTTGATATTTAACATTAATAAACTTAGAACTTGGCGTACTTTAAGATCTCCATACTTTTTACGGCTGACTTGTTACGCAAAGGTTTTTGAATATAGAAGAACTTGGCTCCTTTTTTAACATTAATGTTTTTGCAAACATTCATTTTATCAGGAAAAGTGGGTGGGAGAAACGCCCCTGCATAAAAAAATTCATGCTTTCAACTTTTTCTCTTTATACACCTGAAAACTAATCCTGCATAATTAATATTAATTCTATGAAAATGGGTGGTTGCCACGCCCACTGAATGTATAATCTCAAAGTTTTAATTTTCCCTATGCTTGCTTGTCAAGTCCTATCTCGCTCTACCAAATTTCATCACTCTACGACAATCAGAAGTTCACTACATAGTTGATATCAATTCTGAGATTATGGGTAGGTGCCACACCCCTGTATGCATAATTTAAAATGTTTCAATATCTCCTTTGTATTGACCACACGATTTACCAGTCTACCAAATTTTATTATTCTGCAACAATTCGAAGTGTTCCACATAATTAATAATAATTCTGAAAAAATGGGTGGATGCCACGCCTTCTGAGTTTAAAATCTCAAATTTAAAAATTTTGCATTCCCTTGCACTACTAGCCCTACCGTTCTACCAAATTTGATCATTCTACCACAACCGGAAGTGCTCTTCATAATTGATATCAATTCTTATTTAAATGAGCGGATGCCACGCCCCCTGAATGTAAAATCTCAAATTTCTAAATTGTCCCTTTGCCTGCACTTTAAGCCCTACCGCTGTACCAAATTTCATCATTCCACGACAGTCAGAAGTGCTCCAAATAATTTATATTAATTCTATGAAAATGGGCGGATACCACTCCCCCTGAATCCATAATTTTGATGATCTGTCAGTCAGTTATGGTTTTTGATATTTTTGAAGTCTTATATCTCGGGATCCACTGATGCCAAGGAATTGAAATTTGGTGAGTTGTCTAAATGTTGCGAGTTTGAAGTTTCTGACTTTATTGGTACTGAAGTTAGAGGGGGGTCGAAAATCGCCTGAGTTTGATCCTGTATAAAAAGGGTGTAGTGCCAGAACTTGGCTGGGCACTACCGTGCCCTTAGATCGTCCGCGTATAAATTAAAATATCTCCGCGTATTTTTATTTTAACGAGCGTTTTCGTGTGAGTTCAAGTTTGGAGGACATATTGGTCACAGAACTGACAAAAAAACCGTTGCATTGTCCCAAAAGCAGCAACTACTCACTGCCTTGCACTCGATTTGAAATAGGGCAGTATTATCATGGAATTGCCGACATGCATGTTATCTTCAATGCCACAGTATGCATAGGTGTGTTGATCGGGTTTGTACAGCGGTCGTGGATTAACTGTTTGAAGTTGCTGTACGATAGCCCGATGAGGTGACATAATTCCCGAAAAATTTAATGATATTGCAGGTAGTTTTCTCAGTTTAATCATATAAAACCGTTGCAATGCAATAAAACCCACGGAAATAAGAACCACGGGCCTTATTTTCGCGTATCTTATTGCACTGTTCCTGCAAGACCAAATACAATTTTAAAATTAAGTTTAAAAGAAGCAAAAAACATTCTATTAGCTTTGTCCATCTTAAACTTGAAAATTGTTGTTTTGAAAAGCTCTTTGTAATTTGTTCACATATTTGTGAATGTGTTAATTGTACTTGGTGAAAACAAGTGTTTGTGAATTACAAATCACAGAATTGTGCTTGTAATTTGAAGTTGGTGAAATAATGCCCTGGTGTACAATAAATGATGACATTTTGCCGAGTTTTTTTACCAATCTAATTAATTTGCATCCAACTTGCCATGAATTACGTTACTATATTTTCTTTTATGTCCCTTTTCATAGGTTACATTATGGGAATAATGAACCCATAACTCGTTGTTTAAGACAGGCGAACTTGGTATCTAGTATTCTTGATTTTAATATGTATCTTAGCAGATATAGCTTTAAAAAACAGCTATCATCATTTATGTACGCTGTTGGATAATCTATAGGTATGTGATTTGTTTATTGTTAAGCACTTTAAGTAGTCTATAAGAGACATTTTTTGCTCAGCTTGATGAAGAATATAAATAAATAATAAAATAAATAAAATGAACCAAGCCATCTCTATAAACCCAATGTTTTACAAAATACAACAGTTCAAAATTTAGCGATAAAAAAATTATTATCAAACAGTATAATGGCATATACGGAATGGTTGACATAAATGCACCAAAACACTAGAGCGTGTAGGTTGGGTCAAAAGAAAAGAACAATCATAATATAAGGGGGTTATATTCCCCGTGGAGGTGTGAGGGGCAATATCCAAAAAAAATTACATTAAGTGGAAACAAAACAATTGAAAAACAATGGTTACATCTACAATTTTCTTCTACAGCTTATCTGAGACCCAGAAATCATCCTTAAATTGTTCCCAAAATCAAAATGTTGAAAAAGAACATTCTACTATTTACTTAGTAGAAATAGGATCTTTGGAGCAAATTTCTTTTTAAAGTTTCGAGTTTGGAAACTAATTTTTCAAAAACTAACGATTAAAATATTTGTATTTAAAAAGAAAATTAAGGAATGGATTTCTGGACTTAGGATAAAATATAGGAGAATATTGCAGGTATACGCATTTTTTTGTCAATATTGTTGGTTCCACTTAATGTCATTTTTAGTCTCAACGGAAATATATAGACCCCCCGTCTGGTATGATTTATCTATTCTTTTGGCCCAACCTACACGCTCCAGTGCTTTGATTCATTTATGTCAACCATTCTTTATTTGCCATTATACTGTTTAATAACACTTCTCGTTATATTAAATTTTGTATCGCGGTGACCGCTCGAGGTCGAAAACTTATGTTATTTATTAGGCCAATATCTTAAATAACTCTGCAAAAAATCATAACTACCAGATTTGACGCAAACGATTCCTTCCATACAAACGACAAGGTTACTTGACTATAAGTAGGTACTATCAATTCTTAAGGTGCTATTATTTTGTCATATACATATATATGCCAAACTTGCTTTATAAATAAGTTCCAAAAGTGACATATGTGATGGACACATTCATATGACAGAATATCATGACGCAATATACGTGGTATTTATCTTGTCATACAAATATTTCTAACACACTTATTTCTCACTTTTGGAACGTATTTATATGGCAAGTTTGCCATGTATATATTATACCGTAATAACACCTTTAGTCACACACTGCAAACCGAAAGATTCTAGGACTTTTTGACTTTTCAAAATATTATAAAGCAATGAAACAACTTTTTTCATAAAAATAAGAAGAATTCAGATTCGTTTTTTCTTGTTTCTACTAAGAAGTGGGTTTCTTTATTTTTTTATATTTTGAATGGTAAAACTTCTATAGAACATTGAATTTTGAAAACAAAAACAGTACTTGACAGAGTAAAATTTTGAAAAGAAAATTGTTTGACTGTTACGCAGTTTGTTTTGTCTTAATCCAAGACCTTCACGCTCAAGCTTTTTATCATACTGTTTAGTCCAGTCAAATGGTGTTTTGGCCAGGAAAAAAATATAGAAGGTTTTGTGTCACTCGTCTTTTATGTCTTAGATGTCAATGAATCCTACGGATATGGCTTCAGATCGAAAATCGCTGAAATCCTCAAAATTGTCAACCTTTTTTCAGTAAATTTCATAAAATTCATTAAATTTTTACAAAAATATGAGATAGGGTTTTTAAGTTTTTGCATTGATGTGCCAACATATACAGCAAGACAACTCAATATTCCATCCCACATTTTATTTTATTTACAACTAGCGGCGCGCGGCAGACGTTGTTCTGCCCTGTGCAGTAGGTAGATAATATACACTACTAACACAAACTCGTCGGTCTTACACGTCTTATTATAGTCTTCCAATTCAAAAAGAATATTAAAAATCGTTGTTGTAGTTTCTTAACAACCAAATGCAGCAACTTCTTATAGACCCGCGTACACTATGTACAGGAATGGTTGCGAGTTGTTAGTCACTAGGCCCTGGTTCTTCATGAGCCGTTGTGCCACCCGATTTATTTATTTATTTAAACCTACTTTTTATTTGATTTTTATTTTTTAATTATTTATCTTTGTGGATTATGAAAAAATACATAGTTCTTTTTATAATAGGTATAGTACAGTAAGTTATGTAATGTTTTTTCGTTGGTCAAACTAAATCCTCAAATGATCAAATAATGGGAAAAATTCCACAAACGAAAATACAAACAAATTGGAAAAATTAATACAGCGCTGTCTAAAATAGTAAGACCAAGTAAATTTACTGAAACTAAAAGAATTATAAAAAAGTAGGTTTGGTAATTTTCAATTTTCTCAAAAACTAGATGATATAAAATCACCTAGTTTTCATTTTTAATGAAGAATTAATTAGAGCAACGAATTCCAGAAAAAAAAAAATATTATATAATTTTATTGTTTTGAAAAATTACACTTAAAACTTTTTTTTTATGATTTTTTTTCCCAAATTTTGAGCTTAAAGCCCGTTTTTTTTCGAAACTAGGCATAGATTTGACTTGATTTAAAAACAAGCTAATAGTAAAAAGTATTGGCTTTAAAAAAAGGTATAAAGCTTAATTGTTAGTATTACCGTTATTTTTTAATATTTTTTTTTTAATTTTTAGTACCTTTTTTATAAAATTGCCCCTGTCGCCCAAACGGTGGTAGTAAGATCCCCCCCCTCCCATAGTAAAATATATTTATATTTATGTTGGGCTGTTCTACAAAAAACCGTTATTATTTCTTAGCGCCTAAGTTATCGTACTCGTGCCTAAATTTATCTTTCACAATATGATTTATCTTCCATTTAGGGTAAAAAGCACTTGGCTGTTTCAAGAACACTGTTTATAAACTAAGCTGTACTATTATACTGTAACATTCCTTTATACTAAATTATGGAGAATTAAGTGTACCTACTTAGCTGTTTCCTACAAAAAAAATCAAAAAGTACAGTTCGATACACTTTTTTTTTTTTTGATACATTGCTGAAAGTCGATTTTTCATCCCTGTGTTGTAGTAGTTTGCTAGTTTCGCTTGCGTGTTACGATTTCTTTGTTGCATATCGATCAGTCTGTGATGAGTGTCCTTTGAGAAAAGTTGTTTGCAGAAACAGTGGTAAGAAATTTAAGAAAAAAAAAAAAAACTACCGAATAACGAAAACAATTCTAATTATTAAGGTGAAACTCTTAATCTAGAAGTGCTCGACGCCAGTGCAGCGGAGAAGGTGAAGGACGTTTAACAAACCAAAGCTGAAATTATTCTTCAGATACCTGTGAGCCAATCGAGGACGACAATAAGACTTAAATATTTCTAACTGTTTTTATTTTTTATTGACTGTAATTTTTTTAAATTCTTATATAAGATATAATAAAATGTAAAATTTCAATTGAAATGATTCGAGCAAAATTTTGATATGTCTCTTGATTTTTTGAAGAATTTTCAGGGAATAAATTATTCTATTGTATGCGGCAAGTATTAAACTATCAGGTTAGCATTTCCAAAAGAGATATTTAAGATGACGATATAAATAGTCATTCAACGACTATTCTATAAGGTCCAATTTAACTATGCAGACTGTTGATTTTTTGAAGAATTTTCAGGAAATAAATTATTCTTTTGTATGCGGCAAGTATTAAACTATCAGGTAAGCATTTCCAAAACAGATATTTAAGATGACGATATAAATAGTCACTCAACGACTATTCTATAAGGTCCAATTTAACTATGCAGAGTGTTATCAGGTATCATGGGCACCTTAAAATGTTAAATTGCCTATCAAAACATCCGCAAATAGCTTGTATCTATTGTTAATAGCATTCACTATTGAATAGTTGGTTTTACTATTGAATAGCTGATATTGACTATCGAATAGTAAGTTTAAAAAAAAAACATCAACTGACAATAAAATAGTTACAAATAACTATTTTACCTAGTAATATTAACTATCAAGGAGTTGAATTAACGAAAATTATTTTTTGACAATGAAAATAGTCATAAATAACTATTTTTTAACTATTTAAATAGTGTTCCCGATTTTGTACTATGAAAATAGTTACAAAATAGTTAAAAATAACTATTTTTTTCTCTGAGTGATTTGCAAAATATATGTCATACCCAAACTATTTGAAAAAATTATCTATAACATGCTAGTTTTCCTTCTTAAATAAGTAATATCTCCTTTGCAACACGGTTTTATTAGTGGAAGATCTACTACAACCAACTTAACTATCTCCAGCCATTATGTCTTAACATTCTTGAAAAGGGTCTTCAATGTGACGTTGTGTATACCGACTTCTCAAATGTTTTTGACAAAGTCAATCATTCGCTTTTAGTTTCCAAACTCAAAAACTTAGGGTTTCACTCTGATTTACTGAGATGGTTTGTTGTTTTCGGTCATATTAAGCGGGGTTATAATGGCCTAATGGCGAAGGCGGCGGAGGCATAGCAGTAGCGATATAATTCTGAAGCGAAAAGGAGAGACACCAAAAACATAAATGTTAAAAAAGGAGCCAAGTTCTTCTATATACAAAAACCTTTGCGTTACAAGTCAGTCGTAAAAAGTACTGAGATCTAAAAGTACGCCAAGTTCTAAGTTTATTAATGTTAAATATCAAATATTTTAGCTAGAGTAATATGGAAGAACCTCAAAATTACCAGAGAAATCTGTTATTTAATGATTACTGACTTAAAATGAGTTGGTTTACTAGTCAAGTTTTCATTTCAAAATTGAGTAATTAGGTAATAAAAGAAAACTTGCCAAGTAAGCCAACTCAATTTAAGTCAGTAATCATTAAATAACAGATTTCTCTGATAATTTTGAGGTCCTTCAGATATTGACAATTTTAATGTTTGGTGTGACAAAAACAGTCTTTCTCTTAACCCAGTTAAATGCCAAACTATTACTTTTTCTAGAAAACGAGTACCGAGTGCTTTTGATTATTCCATTTCACAGCACTCACTATTTCGTGTTCTAAGCTTCAAAGACCTTGGTGTTCACTTTAGTTCTTATCTAGAATTCACAGAGCATATTAATTACATTGTAAAAAAAGCAAGTTCCATGCTTGGTTTTATAAAACGGTGGGCTAAGGAATTTAACGATCCGTATGTCACCCTCTCCTTATACAATTGCTATGTACGACCCCATCTTGAGTATGCCTCACAAGTTTGGTCTCCTTTTTACGTTATTCATAAACACCGTATTGAAGCAATACAGCACAACTTCATTCGATTTGCTTTAAAAGGGTTACCCTGGACTGATCCATATAATCTGCCACCATATGAAGACAGGATCCAGTTTCTGCAGGTCCAAACTTTATATCAGAGGCGGGTTAATAATGATTTAATATTTATTCACCAACTTATTACTGGTCAAATTGATGCTCCTGATTTGCTATCCTGTATTGGCTTGAACTACCGCGGGGGTTCTAACCACCTGCGAGAATTTGAACTTCTTCACGTAAATTTTCATAGAACTAATTATGGCATGCATGAACCTCTTAACCGAATGAGTAAACTCTATAATTTAAATGTTTCCTCAATTGATTTTAACATGTGTAAAATAGGACTTAAAAAGTTATTTCGAACCAGTGCTCCACTGTCGTGATCGGTTTAATTTTTTGTTTTATTCTTAATGTTGCATTTTGTTTATAAACTAAATATAACGTAAACTAAACATAATTTTGATTTTTTGATTTCATAATCCTTATTTTTTAAATAGTTTTATTTTTTCTTCTCAATTTTAAATTTTTCAACAGCTTGCATTAAGCAGACCTAATCTCTTTTAACTTCCGTTGATACCTACTCGTTTCGCTGTAAGACAAGTTCCTGTGTTATTGTTAAACATAACTAAGAAACGATTTTTTTTTTATATTATTATCTAACATCAAATAATTTATATAAGTGCCGATATGACTTGCAATCGTAATTGCTGTCGTACTCGGTGAAAATGGACCCCAGCGCGTGCGGTAACTGGGGGGGAAAGAGGCGTGGGCTTTTTTTTTTTTTTTTTTTTTACATATTACTCTACTTAAAATTTTTGATATTTAACATTAATAAACTTAGAACTTGGCGTACTTTAAGATCTCACTACTTTTTACGGCTGACTTGTTACGCAAAGGTTTTTGAATATAGAAGAACTTGGCTCCTTTTTTAACATTAATGTTTTTGCAAACATTCATTTTATCAGGAAAAGTGGGTGGGAGAAACGCCCCTGCATAAAAAAATTCATGCTTTCAACTTTTTCTCTTTATACACCTGAAAACTAATCCTGCATAATTAATATTAATTCTATGAAAATGGGTGGTTGCCACGCCCACTAAATGTATAATCTCAAAGTTTTAATTTTCCCTATGCTTGCTTGTCGAGTCCTATCGCTCTACCAAATTTCATCACTCTACGACAATCAGAAGTTCACTACATAGTTGATATCAATTCTGAGATTATGGGTAGGTGCCACACCCATGTATGGATAATTTAAAATCTTTCAATATCTCCTTTGTATTGACCACATGATTTACCAGTCTACCAAATTTTATTATTCTGCAACAATTCGAAGTGTTCCACATAATTAATAATAATTCTGAAAAAATGGGGATTCCACGCCTTCTGAGTTTAAAATCTCAAATTTTAAAATTTTGCATTTCCTTGCACTACTAGCCCTACCGTTCTACCAAATTTGATCATTCTACCACAACCAGAAGTGCTCCTCATAATTGATATCAATTCTTATTTAAATGAGCGGATGCCACGCCCCCTGAATGTAAAATCTCAAATTTCTAAATTGTACCTTTGCCTGCACATACCGCTGTACCAAATTTCATCATTCCACGACAATCAGAAGTGCTTCAAATAATTTATATTAATTCTATGAAAATGGGCGGATATCACGGCCCCTTGAATGAAAAATCTCAAATTTTAATATTTTTCCTTTTCCTGCTGTACTTAATTTCATCAATCTACGACAATCAGAATGGCTCCAATTAATTTATAGCAATTCTATGAAAAGGAGCGGGTATGACGCCCCCAGAATGGAAAATCTTAAAGTTTTAAATAAAATTCTACCATGTCGGGAAGTGCTCCATAATTTTGATGATCTGTCAGTCAGTTACGGTTTTTGCTATTTTTGAAGTCTTATATCTCGGGATCCACTGATGCCAAGGAATTGAAATTTGGTGAGTTTAGCAAATGTTCGAGTTTGAAGTTTCTGACTTTATTGGTTATGAAGTTAGAGGGGGGTCAAAAATCGCCTGAGTTTGATCCTGTATAAAAAGGGTGTAGTGCCAGAACTTGGCTGGGCACTACCGTGCCCTTAGATCGTCCGCGTATAAATTAAAATATCTCCGCGTATTTTTATTTTAACGAGCGTTTTCGTGTGAGTTCAGTCAAGTTTGGAGGACATATTGGTCACAGAACTGACAAAAAAACCGTTGCATTGTCCCCAAAGCAGCAACTACCCACTGCCTTGCACTCGATTTGAAATGGGGAGAATTATCATGGAATTGCCGACATGCATGTTATCTTCAAGGCCACAATGTGCATAGGTGTGTTGATCGGGTTTGTACAGCAGTCGTGGATTAACTGTTTGAAGTTGCTGTACGATAGCCCGATGAGGTGACATAATTCCCGAAAAATTTAATGATATTGCAGGTAGTTTTCTCAGTTTAATCATATAAAACCGTTGCAATGCAATAAACCCACGGAAATAAGAACCGCGGGCCTTATTTTCGCGTATCTTATTGCACTGTTCCGGCAAGACCAAATACAATTTTAAAATTAAGTTTAAAAGCAGCAAAAAACATTCTATTAGCTTTGTCCATCTTAAACTTGAAAATTGTTGTTTTGAAAAGCTCTTTGTAATTTGTTCACATATTTGTGAAACTGTTATTTGTACTTGGTGAAAACAAGTGTTTGTGAATTACAAATCACAGAATTGTGCTTGTAATTTGAAGTTGGTGAAATAACGCCCTGGTGTACAATAAATGATGACATTTTGCCGAGTTTTTTTACCAATCTAATTTATTTGCATCCAACTTGCCATGAATTACGTTACTATATTTTCTTTTATGTCCCTTTTTATAGTTTAATTATGGGAATAATGAACCCATAACTCGTTGTTTAAGACTGGCGAACTCGGTATGTAGCATTCTTGATTTTAATATGTATCTTAGCAGATATAGCTTTAAAAAACAGCTATCATCATTTATGTACACTGTTGGATAATCTATAGGTATGTGATTTGTTTATTGTTAAGCACTTTTAGTAGTCTATAAGAGACATTTTTTGCTCAGCTTGATGAAGAATATAAATAAATAATAAAATAAATAAAATGAACCAAGCCATCTCTATAAACCCAATGGTTTCCAAAATACAACAATTCAAAATTTAGCGATAAAAAAATTATTATCAAACAGTATAATGGCATATACGGAATGGTTGACATAAATGCACCAAAACACTAGAGCGTGTAGGTTGGGTCAAAAGAAAAGAACAATCATAATAGAAGGGGGTTATATACCCCGTGGAGGTGTGAGGGGCAATTTCCTAAAAAAAATTACATTAAGTGGAAACAAAACAATTGAAAAAACAATGGTTACATCTACAATTTTCTTCTACAGCTTATCTGAGACCCAGAAATCATCCTTAAATTGTTCCCAAAATCAAAATGTTGAAAAAGAACATTCTACTATTTACTTAGTAGAAATAGGATCTTTGGAGCAAATTTCTTTTTAAAGTTTCGAGTTTGGAAACTAATTTTTCAAAAACTAACGATTAAAATATTTTTATTTAAAAAGAAAATTAAGGAATGGATTTCTGGACTTAGGATAAAATATAGGAGAATATTGTAGGTATACGCATTGTTGTTGTTGTCAATATTGTTGGTTCCACTTAATGTCATTTTTTTTTTTTAATTGACCCTCCCGTCTCAACGGTATGATTTTGGCCCAACCTACACGCTCCAGTGCTTTGATTCATTTATGTCAACCATTCTTTATTTGCCATTATACTGTTTAATAACACTTCTTGTTATATTAAATTTTGTATCGCGGTGACCGCTCGAGGTCGAAAACTTATGTTATTTATTAGGCCAATATCCTAAATAACTCTGCAAAAAATCATAACTACCAGATTTGATGCAAACGATTCCTTCCATACAAACGACAAGGTTACTTGACTATAAGTAGGTACTATCAATTCTTAAGGTGCTATTATTTTGTCATATACATATGCCAAACTTGCCTTATAAATAAGTTCCAAAAGTGACATATGTGATGGACATATTCATATGACAGAATATCATGACGCAATATACGTGGTATTTATCTTGTCATACAAATATTTCTAACACACTTATTTGTCACTTTTGGAACGTATTTATATGGCAAGTTTGCTATGTATATATTATAACGTAATAACACCTTTAGTCACACACTGCAAACCGAAAGATTCTGGGACTTTTTGACTTTTCAAAATATTATAAAGCAATGAAACAACTTTTTTCATAAAAATAAGACGAATTCAGCTTCGTTTTCTCTTGTTTCTACTAAGAAGTTGGTTTCTTTATTTTTTTATATTTGGAAAGGTAAAAGTTCTATAGAACATTGAATTTTGAAAACAAAAACAGTACTTGACAAAGTAAAATTTTGAAAAGAAAATTGTTTGACTGTTACGCAGTTTGTTTTGTCTTAATCCAAGACCTTCACGCTCAAGCTTTTTATCATACTGTTTAGTCCAGTCAAATGGTGTTTTGGCCAGGAAAAAAATATAGAAGGTTTTGTGTCACTCGTCTTTTATGTCTTAGGTGTCAATGAATCCTACGGATATGACTTCAGATGGAAAATCGCCGAAATCCTCAAAATTGTCAACCTTTTTTCAGTAAATTTCATAAAATTCATTAAATTTTTACAAAAATATGATATAGGGTTTTTAAGTTTTTGCATTGATGTGCCAACATATACAGCAAGACAACTCAATATTCCATCCCACATTTTATTTTATTTACAACTAGCGGCGCGCGGCAGACGTTGTTCTGCCCTGTGCAGTAGGTAGATAATATACACTACTAACACAAACTCGTCGGTCTTACACGTCTTATTATAGTCTTCCAATACAAAAAGAATATTAAAAATCGTTGTTGTAGTTTCTTAACAACCAAATGCAGCAACTTCTTATAGACCCGCGTACACTATGTACAGGAATGGTTGCGAGTTGTTAGTCACTAGGCCCTGGTTCTTCATGAGCCGTTGTGCCACCCGATTTATTTATTTATTTAAACCTACTTCTTATTTGATTTTTATTTTTTAATTATTTTTCTTTGTGGATTATGAAAAAATACATAGTTCTTTTTATAATAGGTATAGTACAGTAAGTTATGTAATGTTTTTTCGTTGGTCGAAACTAAATCCTCAAATGATCAAATAATGGGAAAAATTCCACAAACGAAAATACAAACAAATTGGAAAAATTAATACAGCGCTGTCTAAAAAAGTAAGACCGTGTAAATTTACTGAAACTAAAAGAATTATAAAAAAGTAGGTTTGGTAATTTTCAATTTTCTCAAAAACTAGATGATATAAAATCGTCTAGTTTTCATTTTTAATGAAGAATTAATTAGAGCAACGAATTCCAGAAAAAAAAAAATATTATATAATTTTATTGTTTTGAAAAATTACACTTAAAACTTTTTTTTTATGATTTTTTTTCCCAAATTTTGAGCTTAAAGCCCGTTTTTTTCGAAACTAGGCATAGATTTGACTTGATTTAAAAACAAGCTAATAATAAAAAGTATTGGCTTTAAAAAAAGGTATAAAGCTTGATTGTTAGTATTACCGTTATTTTTTAATATTTTTTTTTTAATTTTTAGTACCTTTTTTATAAAATTGCCCCTGTCGCCCAAACGGTGGTAGTTAGATCCCCCCCTCCCATAGTAAAATATATTTATATTTATATTGGGCTGTTCTACAAAAAACCGTTATTATTTCTTGGCGCCTAAGTTATCGTACTCGTGCCTAAATTTATCTTTCACAATATGATTTATCTTCCATTTAGGGTAAAAAGCAGCTAGTTGCACTTGGCTGTTTCAAGAACAATGTTTATAAACTACGCGGTACTATTATACTGTAACATTCCTTTATACTAAATTATGGAGAATTAAGTGTCCTACTCCAATGTTGAAAAAAAAATCAAAAAGTACAATTCGATACACGTTTTTTTTTGATACATTGCTGAAAGTCGATTTTTCATCCCTGTGTTGTAGTAGTTTGCTAGTTTCGCTTGCGTGTTGGGAGCTCTTTGTTGCTTGTCGATCAGTCTGTGATGAGTGTCCTTTGAGAAAAGTTGTTTGCAGAAACAGTGGTAAGAAATTTAAGAAAAAAAAAAAAAAAACTACCGAATAACGAAAACAATTCTAATTATTAAGGTGAAACTTTTAATCTAGAAGTGCTCGACGCCAGTGCAGCGGAGAAGGTGAAGGACGTTTAACAAACCAAAGCTGAAATTATTCTTCAGACATCTGATACCTGTGAGCCAATCGAGGACGACAATAAGACTTAAATATTTCTAACTGTTTTTATTTTTTATTGACTGTAATTTTTTTAAATTCTTATATAAGATATAATAAAATGCAAAATTTCAATTCAAATGATTCGAGCAAAATTTTGATATGTCTCTTGATTTTTTGAAGAATTTTCAGGGAATAAATTATTCTTTTGTATGCGGCAAGTATTAAACTATCAGGTAAGCATTTCCAAAAAAAATATTTAAGATGACGATATAAATTGTCATTCAACGACTATTCTATAAGGTCCAATTTAACTATGCAGACTGTTGATTTTTTGAAGAATTTTCAGGAAATAAATTATTCTTTTGTATGCGGCAAGTATTAAACTATCAGGTAAGCATTTCCAAAACAGATATTTAAGATGACGATATAAATAGTCACTCAACGACTATTCTATAAGGTCCAATTTAACTATGACGAGTGTTATCAGGTATCATGGGCACCTTAAAATGTTAAATTGCCTATCAAAACATCCGCAAATAGCTTGTATCTATTGTTAATAGCATTCACTATTGAATAGTTGGTTTTACTATTGAATAGCTGATATTGACTATCGAATAGTAAGTTTAAAAAAAAAACATCAACTGACAATAAAATAGTTACAAATAACTATTTTACCTAGTAATATTAACTATCAAGCAGTTGAATTAACGAAAATTATTTTTTGACAATGAAAATAGTCATAAATAACTATTTTTTAACTATTTAAATAGTGTTCCCGATTTTGTACTATGAAAATAGTTACAAAAACGTTAAAAATAACTATTTTTTTCTCTGAGTGATTTGCAAAATATATGTCATACCCAAACTTTTTGAAAAAATTATCTATAACATGCTAGTTTTCCTTCTTAAATAAGTAATATCTCCTTTGCAACACGGTTTTATTAGTGGAAGATCTACTACAACCAACTTAACTATCTCCAGCCATTATGTCTTAACATTCTTGAAAAGGGTCTTCAATGTGACGTTGTGTAAACCGACTTCTCAAATGTTTTTGACAAAGTCAATCATTCGCTTTTAGTTTCCAAACTCAAAAACTTAGGGTTTCACTCTGATTTACTGAGATGGTTTGTTGTTTTCGGTCATATTAAGCGGGGTTATAATGGCCTAATGGGGAAGGCGGCGGAGGCATAGTAGTAGCGATATAATTCTGAAGCGAAAAGGAGAGACACCAAAAACATAAATGTTAAAAAAGGAGCCAAGTTCTTCTATATACAAAAACCTTTGCGTTACAAGTCTTTCGTAAAAAGTACTGAGATCTAAAAGTACGCCAAGTTCTAAGTTTATTAATGTTAAATATCAAATATTTTAGCTAGAGTAATATGGAAGAACCTCAAAATTACCAGAGAAATCTGTTATTTAATGATTACTGACTTAAAATGAGTTGGTTTACTAGTCAAGTTTTCATTTCAAAATTGAGTAATTAGGTAATAAAAGAAAACTTGCCAAGTAAGCCAACTCAATTTAAGTCAGTAATCATTAAATAACAGATTTCTCTGATAATTTTGAGGTCCTTCAGATATTGACAATTTTAATGTTTGGTGTGACAAAAACAGTCTTTCTCTTAACCCAGTTAAATGCCAAACTATTACTTTTTCTAGAAAACGAGTACCGAGTGCTTTTGATTATTCCATTTCACAGCACTCACTATTTCGTGTTCTAAGCTTCAAAGACCTTGGTGTTCACTTTAGTTCTTATCTAGAATTCACAGAGCATATTAATTACATTGTAAAAAAAGCAAGTTCCATGCT
Source organism: Melangyna quadrimaculata (assembly GCA_949320155.1). Classification (NCBI taxonomy): domain Eukaryota; kingdom Metazoa; phylum Arthropoda; class Insecta; order Diptera; family Syrphidae; genus Melangyna; species Melangyna quadrimaculata. Next base: position 230,971,368 of record OX439483.1, on the reverse strand, counting down.
TGGTTTTATAAAACGGTGGGCTAAGGAATTTAACGATCCGTATGTCACCCTCTCCTTATACAATTGCTATGTACGACCCCATCTTGAGTATGCCTCACAAGTTTGGTCTCCTTTTTACGTTATTCATAAACACCGTATTGAAGCAATACAGCACAACTTCATTCGATTTGCTTTAAAAGGGTTACCCTGGACTGATCCATATAATCTGCCACCATATGAAGACAGGATCCAGTTTCTGCAGGTCCAAACTTTATATCAGAGGCGGGTTAATAATGATTTAATATTTATTCACCAACTTATTACTGGTCAAATTGATGCTCCTGATTTGCTATCCTGTATTGGCTTGAACTACCGCGGGGGTTCTAACCACCTGCGAGAATTTGAACTTCTTCACGTAAATTTTCATAGAACTAATTATGGCATGCATGAACCTCTTAACCGAATGAGTAAACTCTATAATTTAAATGTTTCCTCAATTGATTTTAACATGTGTAAAATAGGACTTAAAAAGTTATTTCGAACCAGTGCTCCACTGTCGTGATCGGTTTAATTTTTTGTTTTATTCTTAATGTTGCATTTTGTTTATAAACTAAATATAACGTAAACTAAACATAATTTTGATTTTTTGATTTCATAATCCTTATTTTTTAAATAGTTTTATTTTTTCTTCTCAATTTTAAATTTTTCAACAGCTTGCATTAAGCAGACCTAATCTCTTTTAACTTCCGTTGATACCTACTCGTTTCGCTGTAAGACAAGTTGCTGTGTTATTGTTAAACATAACTAAGTAACGATTTTTTTTTTTATATTATTATCTAACATCAAATAATTAATATAAGTGCCGATATGACTTGCAATCGTAATTGCTGTCGTACTCGGTGAAAATGGACCCCAGCGCGTGCGGTAACTGGGGGGGAAAGAGGCGTGGGCTTTCTTTTTTTTTTTTTTTGTTTTTAAATATTACTCTACTTAAAATTTTTGATATTTAACATTAATAAACTTAGAACTTGGCGTACTTTAAGATCTCACTACTATTTACGGCTGACTTGTTACGCAAAGGTTTTTGAATATAGAAGAACTTGGCTCCTTTTTTAACATTAATGTTTTTGCAAACATTCATTTTATCAGGAAAAGTGGGTGGGAGAAACGCCCCTGCATAAAAAAATTCATGCTTTCAACTTTTTCTCTTTATACACCTGAAAACTAATCCTGCATAATTAATATTAATTCTATGAAAATGGGTGGTTGCCACGCCCACTAAATGTATAATCTCAAAGTTTTAATTTTCCCTATGCTTGCTTGTCAAGTCCTATCGCTCTACCAAATTTCATCACTCTACGACAATCAGAAGTTCACTACATAGTTGATATCAATTCTGAGATTATGGGTAGGTGCCACACCCCTGTATGGATAATTTAAAATGTTTCAATATCTCCTTTGTATTGACCACATGATTTACCAGTCTACCAAATTTTATTATTCTGCAACAATTCGAAGTGTTCCACATAATTAATAATAATTCTGAAAAAATGGCTGGATTCCACGCCTTCTGAGTTTAAAATCTCAAATTTTAAAATTTTGCATTTCCTTGCACTACTAGCCCTACCGTTCTACCAAATTTGATCATTCTACCACAACCAGAAGTGCTCCTCATAATTGATATCAATTCTTATTTAAATGAGCGGATACCACGCCCCCTGAATGTAAAATCTCAAATTTCTAAATTGTACCTTTGCCTGCACTTTTAGCCCTACCGCTGTACCAAATTTCATCATTCCACGACAATCAGAAGTGCTCCAAATAATTTATATTAATTCTATGAAAATGGGCGGATATCACGGCCCCTTGAATGAAAAATCTCAAATTTTAATATTTTTCCTTTTCCTGCTGTACTTAATTTCATCAATCTACGACAATCAGAATGGCTCCAATTAATTTATAGCAATTCTATAACAAGGAGCGGGTATGACGGCCCCAAAATGGAAAATCTTAAATTTTTAAATAAAATTCTACCATGTCGGGAAGTGCTCCATAATTTTGATGATCTGTCAGTCAGTTACGGTTTTTGCTATTTTTGAAGTCTTATATCTCGGGATCCACTGATGCCAAGGAATTGAAATTTGGTGAGTTGTCTAAACCTGGTGAGTTTAGCAAATGTTCGAGTTTGAAGTTTCTGACTTTATTGGTTATGAAGTTAGAGGGGGGTCAAAAATCGCCTGAGTTTGATCCTGTATAAAAAGGGTGTAGTGCCAGAACTTGGCTGGGCACTACCGTGCCCTTAGATCGTCCGCGTATAAATTAAAATATCTCCGCGTATTTTTATTTTAACGAGCGTTTTCGTGTGAGTTCAGTCAAGTTTGGAGGACACATTGGTCACAGAACTGACAAAAAAACCGTTGCATTGTCCCCAAAGCAGCAACTACTCACTGCCTTGCACTCGATTTGAAATGGGGCAGTATTATCATGGAATTGCCGACATGCATGTTATCTTCAATGCCACAGTATGCATAGGTGTGTTGATCGGGTTTGTACAGCGGTCGTGGATTAACTGTTTGAAGTTGCTGTACGATAGCCCGATGAGGTGACATAATTCCCGAAAAATTTAATGATATTGACGGTAGTTTTCTCAGTTTAATCATATAAAACCGTTGCAATGCAATAAAACCCACGGAAATAAGAACCGCGGGCCTTATTTTCGCGTATCTTATTGCACTGTTCCTGCAAGACCAAATACAATTTTAAAATTAAGTTTAAAAGAAGCAAAAAACATTCTATTAGCTTTGTCCATCTTAAACTTGAAAATTGTTGTTTTGAAAAGCTCTTTGTAATTTGTTCACATATTTGTGAAACTGTTATTTGTACTTGGTGAAAACAAGTGTTTGTGAATTACAAATCACAGAATTGTGCTTGTAATTTGAAGTTGGTGAAATAATGCCCTGGTGTACAATAAATGATGACATTTTGCCGAGTTTTTTTACCAATCTAATTAATTTGCATCCAACTTGCCATGAATTACGTTACTATATTTTCTTTTATGTCCCTTTTCATAGGTTAAATTATGGGAATAATGAACCCATAACTCGTTTTTTAAGACAGGCGAACTCGGTATGTAGTATTCTTGATTTTAATATGTATCTTAGCAGATATAGCTTTAAAAAACAGCTATCATCATTTATGTACACTGTTGGATAATCTATAGGTAGTCTAAAAGAGACATTTTTTGCTCAGCTTGATGAAGAATATAAATAAATAATAAAATAAATAAAATGAACCAAGCCATCTCTATAAACCCAATGGTTTCCAAAATACAACAATTCAAAATTTAGCGATAAAAAAATTATTATCAAACAGTATAATGGCATATACGGAATGGTTGACATAAATGCACCAAAACACTAGAGCGTGTAGGTTGGGTCAAAAGAAAAGAACAATCATAATAGAAGGGGGTTATATACCCCGTGGAGGTGTGAGGGGCAATTTCCAAAAAAAATTACATTAAGTGGAAACAAAACAATTGAAAAACAATGGTTACATCTACAATTTTCTTCTACAGCTTATCTGAGACCCAGAAATCATCCTTAAATTGTTCCCAAAATCAAAATGTTGAAAAAGAACATTCTACTATTTACTTAGTAGAAATAGGATCTTTGGAGCAAATTTCTTTTTAAAGTTTCGAGTTTGGAAACTAATTTTTCAAAAACTAACGATTAAAATATTTTTATTTAAAAAGAAAATTAAGGAATGGATTTCTGGACTTAGGATAAAATATAGGAGAATATTGTAGGTATACGCATTTTTTTGTCAATATTGTTGGTTCCACTTACTGTCATTTTTTTTTTAAATTGACCCTCCGTCTCAACGGAAATATATAGACCCCTCGTCTGGTATGATTTATCTATTCTTTTGGCCCAACCTACACGCTCCAGTGCTTTGATTCATTTATGTCAACCATTCTTTATTTGCCATTATACTGTTTAATAACACTTCTTGTTATATTAAATTTTGTATCGCGGTGACCGCTCGAGGTCGAAAACTTATGTTATTTATTAGGCCAATATCTTAAATAACTCTGCAAAATACAAATACAAACGACAAGGTTACTTGACTATAAGTAGGTACTCTCAATTCTTAAGGTGCTATTATTTTGTCATATACATATATATGCCAAACTTGCCTTATAAATAAGTTCCAAAAGTTACATATGTGATGGACATATTCATATGACAGAATATCATGACGCAATATACGTGGTATTTATCTTGTCATACAAATATTTCTAACACACTTATTTGTCACTTTTGGAACGTATTTATATGGCAAGTTTGCCATGTATATATTATACCGTAATAACACCTTTAGTCACACACTGCAAACGGAAAGATTCTAGGACTTTTTGACTTTTCAAAATATTATAAAGCAATGAAACAACTTTTTTCATAAAAATAAGAAGAATTCAGCTTCGTTTTTTCTTGTTTCTACTAAGAAGTGCGTTTCTTTATTTTTTTATATTTTGAAAGGTAAAAGTTCTATAGAACATTGAATTTTGAAAACAAAAACAGTACTTGACAAAGTAAAATTTTGAAAAGAAAATTGTTTGACTGTTACGCAGTTTGTTTTGTCTTAATCCAAGACCTTCACGCTCAAGCTTTTTATCATACTGTTTAGTCCAGTCAAATGGTGTTTTGGCCAGGAAAAAAATATAGAAGGTTTTGTGTCACTCGTCTTTTATGTCTTAGATGTCAATGAATCCTACGGATATGGCTTCAGATCGAAAATCGCTGAAATCCTCAAAATTGTCAACCTTTTTTCAGTAAATTTCATAAAATTCATTAAATTTTTACAAAAATATGAGATAGGGTTTTTAAGTTTTTGCATTGATGTGCCAACATATACAGCAAGACAACTCAATATTCCATCCCACATTTTATTTTATTTACAACTAGCGGCGCGCGGCAGACGTTGTTCTGCCCTGTGCAGTAGGTAGATAATATACACTACTAACACAAACTCGTCGGTCTTACACGTCTTATTATAGTCTTCCAATACAAAAAGAATATTAAAAATCGTTGTTTTGGTTCTTAACAACCAAATGCAGCAACTTCTTATAGACCCGCGTACACTATGTACAGGAATGGTTGCGAGTTGTTAGTCACTAGGCCCTGGTTCTTCATGAGCCGTTGTGCCACCCGATTTATTTATTTATTTAAACCTACTTCTTATTTGATTTTTATTTTTTAATTATTTTTCTTTGTGGATTATGAAAAAATACATAGTTCTTTTTATAATAGGTATAGTACAGTAAGTTATGTAATGTTTTTTCGTTGGTCGAAACTAAATCCTCAAATGATCAAATAATGGGAAAAATTCCACAAACGAAAATACAAACAAATTGGAAAAATTAATACAGCGCTGTCTAAAAAAGTAAGACCAAGTAAATTTACTGAAACTAAAAGAATTATAAAAAAGTAGGTTTGGTAATTTTCAATTTTCTCAAAAACTAGATGATATAAAGTCGTCTAGTTTTCATTTTTAATGAAGAATTAATTAGAGCAACGAATTCCAGAAAAAAAAAAAATATTATAAAATTTTATTGTTTTGAAAAATTACACTTAAAACTTTTTTTTTATGATTTTTTTTCCCAAATTTTGAGCTTAAAGCCCGTTTTTTTCGAAACTAGGCATAGATTTGACTTGATTTAAAAACAAGCTAATAGTAAAAAGTATTGGCTTTAAAAAAAGGTATACAGCTTAATTGTTAGTATTACCGTTATTTTTTAATATTTTTTTTTAATTTTTAGTACCTTTTTTATAAAATTGCCCCTGTCGCCCAAACGGTGGTAGTAAGATCCCCCCCCCCCTCCCATAGTAAAATATATTTATATTTATGTTGGGCTGTTCTACAAAAAACAGTTATTATTTCTTAGCGCCTAAGTTATCGTACTCGTGCCTAAATTTATCTTTCACAATATGATTTATCTTCCATTTAGGGTAAAAAGCACTTGGCTGTTTCAAGAACACTGTTTATAAACTAAGCTGTACTATTATACTGTAACATTCCTTTATACTAAATTATGGAGAATTAAGTGTACCTACTTAGCTGTTTCCTACAAAAAAAATCAAAAAGTACAGTTCGATACACTTTTTTTTTTTTGATACATTGCTGAAAGTCGATTTTTCATCCCTGTGTTGTAGTAGTTTGCTAGTTTCGCTTGCGTGTTACGATTTCTTTGTTGCATATCGATCAGTCTGTGATGAGTGTCCTTTGAGAAAAGTTGTTTGCAGAAACAGTGGTAAGAAATTTAAGAAAAAAAAAAAAAACTACCGAATAACGAAAACAATTCTAATTATTAAGGTGAAACTCTTAATCTAGAAGTGCTCGACGCCAGTGCAGCGGAGAAGGTGAAGGACGTTTAACAAACCAAAGCTGAAATTATTCTTCAGACATCTGATACCTGTGAGCCAATCGAGGACGACAATAAGACTTAAATATTTCTAACTGTTTTTATTTTTTATTGACTGTAATTTTTTTAAATTCTTATATAAGATATAATAAAATGCAAAATTTCAATTGAAATGATTCGAGCAAAATTTTGATATGTCTCTTGATTTTTTGAAGAATTTTCAGGGAATAAATTATTCTATTGTATGCGGCAAGTATTAAACTATCAGGTTAGCATTTCCAAAAGAGATATTTAAGATGACGATATAAATAGTCATTCAACGACTATTCTATAAGGTCCAATTTAACTATGCAGACTGTTGATTTTTTGAAGAATTTTCAGGAAATAAATTATTCTTTTGTATGCGGCAAGTATTAAACTATCAGGTAAGCATTTCCAAAACAGATATTTAAGATGACGATATAAATAGTCACTCAACGACTATTCTATAAGGTCCAATTTAACTATGACGAGTGTTATCAGGTATCATGGGCACCTTAAAATGTTAAATTGCCTATCAAAACATCCGCAAATAGCTTGTATCTATTGTTAATAGCATTCACTATTGAATAGTTGGTTTTACTATTGAATAGCTGATATTGACTATCGAATAGTAAGTTTAAAAAAAAAACATCAACTGACAATAAAATAGTTACAAATAACTATTTTACCTAGTAATATTAACTATCAAGCAGTTGAATTAACGAAAATTATTTTTTGACAATGAAAATAGTCATAAATAACTATTTTTTAACTATTTAAATAGTGTTCCCGATTTTGTACTATGAAAATAGTTACAAAATAGTTAAAAATAACTATTTTTTTCTCTGAGTGATTTGCAAAATATATGTCATACCCAAACTTTTTGAAAAAATTATCTATAACATGCTAGTTTTCCTTCTTAAATAAGTAATATCTCCTTTGCAACACGGTTTTATTAGTGGAAGATCTACTACAACCAACTTAACTATCTCCAGCCATTATGTCTTAACATTCTTGAAAAGGGTCTTCAATGTGACGTTGTGTATACCGACTTCTCAAATGTTTTTGACAAAGTCAATCATTCGCTTTTAGTTTCCAAACTCAAAAACTTAGGGTTTCACTCTGATGTACTGAGATGGTTTGTTGTTTTCGGTCATATTAAGCGGGGTAATAATGGCCTAATGGCCAAGGCGGCGGAGGCATAGTAGTAGCGATATAATTCTGAAGCGAAAAGGAGAGACACCAAAAACATAAATGTTAAAAAAGGAGCCAAGTTCTTCTATATACAAAAACCTTTGCGTTACAAGTCAGTCGTAAAAAGTACTGAGATCTAAAAGTACGCCAAGTTCTAAGTTTATTAATGTTAAATATCAAATATTTTAGCTAGAGTAATATGGAAGAACCTCAAAATTACCAGAGAAATCTGTTATTTAATGATTACTGACTTAAAATGAGTTGGTTTACTAGTCAAGTTTTCATTTCAAAATTGAGTAATTAGGTAATAAAAGAAAACTTGCCAAGTAAGCCAACTCAATTTAAGTCAGTAATCATTAAATAACAGATTTCTCTGATAATTTTGAGGTCCTTCAGATATTGACAATTTTAATGTTTGGTGTGACAAAAACAGTCTTTCTCTTAACCCAGTTAAATGCCAAACTATTACTTTTTCTAGAAAACGAGTACCGAGTGCTTTTGATTATTCCATTTCACAGCACTCACTATTTCGTGTTCTAAGCTTCAAAGACCTTGGTGTTCACTTTAGTTCTTATCTAGAATTCACAGAGCATATTAATTACATTGTAAAAAAAGCAAGTTCCATGCTTGGTTTTATAAAACGGTGGGCTAAGGAATTTAACGATCCGTATGTCACCCTCTCCTTATACAATTGCTATGTACGACCCCATCTTGAGTATGCCTCACAAGTTTGGTCTCCTTTTTACGTTATTCATAAACACCGTATTGAAGCAATACAGCACAACTTCATTCGATTTGCTTTAAAAGGGTTACCCTGGACTGATCCATATAATCTGCCACCATATGAAGACAGGATCCAGTTTCTGCAGGTCCAAACTTTATATCAGAGGCGGGTTAATAATGATTTAATATTTATTCACCAACTTATTACTGGTCAAATTGATGCTCCTGATTTGCTATCCTGTATTGGCTTGAACTACCGTGGGGGTTCTCACCACCTGCGAGAATTTGAACTTTTTCACGTAAATTTTCATAGAACTAATTATGGCATGCATGAACTTCTTAACCGAATGAGTAAACTCTATAATTTAAATGTTTCCTCAATTGATTTTAACATGTGTAAGATAGGACTTAAAAAGTTATTTAGAACCAGTGCTCCACTGTCGTGATCGGTTTAATTTTTTGTTTTATTCTTAATGTTGCATTTTGTTTATAAACTAAATATAACGTAAACTAAACATAATTTTGATTTATTGATTTCATAATCCTTATTTTTTAAATAATTTTATTTTTTTTTCTCAATTTTAAATTTTTCAACAGCTTGCATTAAGCAGACCTAATCTCTTTTAACTTCCGTTGATACCTACTCGTTTCGCTGTAAGACAAGTTGCTGTGTTATTGTTAAACATAACTAAGTAACGATTTTTTTTTTTATATTATTATCTAACATCAAATAATTAATATAAGTGCCGATATGACTTGCAATCGTAATTGCTGTCGTACTCGGTGAAAATGGACCCCAGCGCGTGCGGTAACTGGGGGGGGAAAGAGGCGTGGGCTTTTTTTTTTTTTTTTTTTTTTTTAAATATTACTCTACTTAAAATTTTTGATATTTAACATTAATAAACTTAGAACTTGGCGTACTTTAAGATCTCACTACTATTTACGGCTGACTTGTTACGCAAAGGTTTTTGAATATAGAAGAACTTGGCTCCTTTTTTAACATTAATGTTTTTGCAAACATTCATTTTATCAGGAAAAGTGGGTGGGAGAAACGCCCCTGCATAAAAAAATTCATGCTTTCAACTTTTTCTCTTTATACACCTGAAAACTAATCCTGCATAATTAATATTAATTCTATGAAAATGGGTGGTTGCCACGCCCACTAAATGTATAATCTCAAAGTTTTAATTTTCCCTATGCTTGCTTGTCAAGTCCTATCGCTCTACCAAATTTCATCACTCTACGACAATCAGAAGTTCACTACATAGTTGATATCAATTCTGAGATTATGGGTAGGTGCCACACCCCTGTATGGATAATTTAAAATGTTTCAATATCTCCTTTGTATTGACCACATGATTTACCAGTCTACCAAATTTTATTATTCTGCAACAATTCGAAGTGTTCCACATAATTAATAATAATTCTGAAAAAATGGGTGGATTCCACGCCTTCTGAGTTTAAAATCTCAAATTTTAAAATTTTGCATTTCCTTGCACTACTAGCCCTACCGTTCTACCAAATTTGATCATTCTACCACAACCAGAAGTGCTCCTCATAATTGATATCAATTCTTATTTAAATGAGCGGATACCACGCCCCCTGAATGTAAAATCTCAAATTTCTAAATTGTACCTTTGCCTGCACTTTTAGCCCTACCGCTGTACCAAATTTCATCATTCCACGACAATCAGAAGTGCTCCAAATAATTTATATTAATTCTATGAAAATGGGCGGATATCACGGCCCCTTGAATGAAAAATCTCAAATTTTAATATTTTTCCTTTTCCTGCTGTACTTAATTTCATCAATCTACGACAATCAGAATGGCTCCAATTAATTTATAGCAATTCTATGAAAAGGAGCGGGTATGACGCCCCCAGAATGGAAAATCTTAAATTTTTAAATAAAATTCTACCATGTCGGGAAGTGCTCCATAATTTTGATGATCTGTCAGTCAGTTACGGTTTTTGCTATTTTTGAAGTCTTATATCTCGGGATCCACTGATGCCAAGGAATTGAAATTTGGTGAGTTGTCTAAACCTGGTGAGTTTAGCAAATGTTCGAGTTTGAAGTTTCTGACTTTATTGGTTATGAAGTTAGAGGGGGGTCAAAAATCGCCTGAGTTTGATCCTGTATAAAAAGGGTGTAGTGCCAGAACTTGGCTGGGCACTACCGTGCCCTTAGATCGTCCGCGTATAAATTAAAATATCTCCGCGTATTTTTATTTTAACGAGCGTTTTCGTGTGAGTTCAGTCAAGTTTGGAGGACACATTGGTCACAGAACTGACAAAAAAACCGTTGCATTGTCCCCAAAGCAGCAACTACTCACTGCCTTGCACTCGATTTGAAATGGGGCAGTATTATCATGGAATTGCCGACATGCATGTTATCTTAAATGCCACAGTATGCATAGGTGTGTTGATCGGGTTTGTACAGCGGTCGTGGATTAACTGTTTGAAGTTGCTGTACGATAGCCCGATGAGGTGACATAATTCCCGAAAAATTTAATGATATTGACGGTAGTTTTCTCAGTTTAATCATATAAAACCGTTGCAATGCAATAAAACCCACGGAAATAAGAACCGCGGGCCTTATTTTCGCGTATCTTATTGCACTGTTCCTGCAAGACCAAATACAATTTTAAAATTAAGTTTAAAAGAAGCAAAAAACATTCTATTAGCTTTGTCCATCTTAAACTTGAAAATTGTTGTTTTGAAAAGCTCTTTGTAATTTGTTCACATATTTGTGAAACTGTTATTTGTACTTGGTGAAAACAAGTGTTTGTGAATTACAAATCACAGAATTGTGCTTGTAATTTGAAGTTGGTGAAATAATGCCCTGGTGTACAATAAATGATGACATTTTGCCGAGTTTTTTTACCAATCTAATTAATTTGCATCCAACTTGCCATGAATTACGTTACTATATTTTCTTTTATGTCCCTTTTCATAGGTTAAATTATGGGAATAATGAACCCATAACTCGTTTTTTAAGACAGGCGAACTCGGTATGTAGTATTCTTGATTTTAATATGTATCTTAGCAGATATAGCTTTAAAAAACAGCTATCATCATTTATGTACACTGTTGGATAATCTATAGGTAGTCTATAAGAGACATTTTTTGCTCAGCTTGATGAAGAATATAAATAAATAATAAAATAAATAAAATGAACCAAGCCATCTCTATAAACCCAATGGTTTCCAAAATACAACAATTCAAAATTTAGCGATAAAAAAATTATTATCAAACAGTATAATGGCATATACGGAATGGTTGACATAAATGCACCAAAACACTAGAGCGTGTAGGTTGGGTCAAAAGAAAAGAACAATCATAATAGAAGGGGGTTATATACCCCGTGGAGGTGTGAGGGGCAATTTCCAAAAAAAATTACATTAAGTGGAAACAAAACAATTGAAAAACAATGGTTACATCTACAATTTTCTTCTACAGCTTATCTGAGACCCAGAAATCATCCTTAAATTGTTCCCAAAATCAAAATGTTGAAAAAGAACATTCTACTATTTACTTAGTAGAAATAGGATCTTTGGAGCAAATTTCTTTTTAAAGTTTCGAGTTTGGAAACTAATTTTTCAAAAACTAACGATTAAAATATTTTTATTTAAAAAGAAAATTAAGGAATGGATTTCTGGACTTAGGATAAAATATAGGAGAATATTGTAGGTATACGCATTTTTTTGTCAATATTGTTGGTTCCACTTACTGTCATTTTTTTTTTTAAATTGACCCTCCCGTCTCAACGGAAATATATAGACCCCTCGTCTGGTATGATTTATCTATTCTTTTGGCCCAACCTACACGCTCCAGTGCTTTGATTCATTTATGTCAACCATTCTTTATTTGCCATTATACTGTTTAATAACACTTCTTGTTATATTAAATTTTGTATCGCGGTGACCGCTCGAGGTCGAAAACTTATGTTATTTATTAGGCCAATATCTTAAATAACTCTGCAAAATACAAATACAAACGACAAGGTTACTTGACTATAAGTAGGTACTCTCAATTCTTAAGGTGCTATTATTTTGTCATATACATATATATGCCAAACTTGCCTTATAAATAAGTTCCAAAAGTTACATATGTGATGGACATATTCATATGACAGAATATCATGACGCAATATACGTGGTATTTATCTTGTCATACAAATACTTCTAACACACTTATTTGTCACTTTTGGAACGTATTTATATGGCAAGTTTGCCATGTATATATTATACCGTAATAACACCTTTAGTCACACACTGCAAACCGAAAGATTCTAGGACTTTTTGACTTTTCAAAATATTATAAAGCAATGAAACAACTTTTTTCATAAAAATAAGAAGAATTCAGCTTCGTTTTTTCTTGTTTCTACTAAGAAGTGCGTTTCTTTATTTTTTTATATTTTGAAAGGTAAAAGTTCTATAGAACATTGAATTTTGAAAACAAAAACAGTACTTGACAAAGTAAAATTTTGAAAAGAAAATTGTTTGACTGTTACGCAGTTTGTTTTGTCTTAATCCAAGACCTTCACGCTCAAGCTTTTTATCATACTGTTTAGTCCAGTCAAATGGTGTTTTGGCCAGGAAAAAAATATAGAAGGTTTTGTGTCACTCGTCTTTTATGTCTTAGGTGTCAATGAATCCTACGGATATGGCTTCAGATCGAAAATCGCCGAAATCCTCAAAATTGTCAACCTTTTTTCAGTAAATTTCATAAAATTCATTAAATTTTTACAAAAAATATGATATAGGGTTTTTAAGTTTTTGCATTGATGTGCCAACATATACAGCAAGACAACTCAATATTCCATCCCACATTTTATTTTATTTACAACTAGCGGCGCGCGGCAGACGTTGTTCTGCCCTGTGCAGTAGGTAGATAATATACACTACTAACACAAACTCGTCGGTCTTACACGTCTTATTATAGTCTTCCAATACAAAAAGAATATTAAAAATCGTTGTTGTAGTTTCTTAACAACCAAATGTTGCAACTTCTTATAGACCCGCGTACACTATGTACAGGAATGGTTGCGAGTTGTTAGTCACTAGGCCCTGGTTCTTCATGAGCCGTTGTGCCACCCGATTTATTTATTTATTTAAACCTACTTTTTATTTGATTTTTATTTTTTAATTATTTTTCTTTTGGATTATGAAAAAATACATAGTTCTTTTTATAATAGGTATAGTACATTAAGTTATGTAATGTTTTTTCGTTGGTCGAAACTAAATCCTCAAATGATCAAATAATGGGAAAAATTCCACAAACGAAAATACAAACAAATTGGAAAAATTTATACAGCGCTGTCTAAAAAAGTAAGACCAAGTAAATTTACTGAAACTAAAAGAATTATAAAAAAGTAGGTTTGGTAGTTTTCAATTTTCTCAAAAACTAGATGATATAAAATCATCTTGTTTTCATTTTTAATGAAGAATTAATTAGAGCAACGAATTCCAGAAAAAAAAAATATTATATAATTTTATTGTTTTGAAAAATTACACTTAAAACTTTTTTTTTATGATTTTTTTTCCCAAATTTTGAGCTTAAAGCCCGTTTTTTTCGAAACTAGGCATAGATTTGACTTGATTTATAAACAAGCTAATAGTAAAAAGTATTGGCTTTAAAAAAAGGTATAAAGCTTAATTGTTAGTATTACCGTTATTTTTTAATATTTTTTTTTTAAATTTTTAGTACCTTTTTTATAAAATTGCCCCTGTCGCCCAAACGGTGGTAGTTAGATCCCCCCCTCCCATAGTAAAATATATTTATATTTATATTGGGCTGTTCTACAAAAAACCGTTATTATTTCTTGGCGCCTAGTTATCGTACTCGTGCCTAAATTTATCTTTCACAATATGATTTATCTTCCATTTAGGGTAAAAAGCAGCTAGTTGCACTTGGCTGTTTCAAGAACAGTGTTTATAAACTAAGCGGTACTATTATACTGTAACATTTCTTTATACTAAATTATGGAGAATTAAGTGTACCTACTTAGCTGTTTCCTACTCCAATGTTGAAAAAAAAAAATCAAAAAGTACAATTCGATACCCTTTTTTTTTTTTTTGATACATTCCTGAAAGTCGATTTTTCATCCCCGTGTTGTAGTAGTTTGCTAGTTTCGCTTGAAAAAAAAAAAAAAAAAAAAAACTATACCGAATAACGAAAACAATTCTAATTATTAAGGTGAAACTTTTAATCTAAAAGTGCTCGACGCCAGTGCAGCGGAGAAGGTGAAGGACGTTTAACAAACCAAAGCTGAAATGATTCTTCAGACATCTGATACCTGTGAGCCAATCGAGGACGACAATAAGACTTAAATATTTCTAACTGTTTTTATTTTTTATTGACTGTAATTTTTTTAAATTCTTATATAAGATATAATAAAATGCAAAATTTCAATTGAAATGATTCGAGCAAAATTTTGATATGTCTCTTGATTTTTTGAAGAATTTTCAGGGAATAAATTTTTCTATTGTATGCGGCAAGTATTAAACTATCAGGTACGCATTTCCAAAAGAGATATTTAAGATGACGATATAAATAGTCATTCAACGACTATTCTATAAGGTCCAATTTAGCTATGCAGACTGTTGATTTTTTGAAGAATTTTCAGAAAATAAATTATTCTTTTGTATGCGGCAAGTATTAAACTATCAGGTAAGCATTTTCAAAACAGATATTCAAGATGACGATATAAATAGTCACTCAACGAGTATTCTATAAGGTCCAATTTAACTATGCAGAGTGTTATCAGGTATCATGGGCACCTTAAAATGTTAAATTGCCTATCAAAAAGTTGATTCTGAAAAAACCAATTGACTATCAAAACATCCGCAAATAGCTTGTATCTATTGTTAATAGCATTCACTATTGAATAGTTGGTTTTACTATTGAATAGCTGATATTGACTATCGAATAGTAAGTTTAAAAAAAAACATCAACTGACAATAAAATAGTTACAAATAACTATTTTACCTAGTAATATTAACTATCAAGCAGTTGAATTAACGAAAATTATTTTTTGACAATGAAAATAGTCATAAATAACTATTTTTTAACTATTTAAATAGTGTTCCCGATTTTGTACTATGAAAATAGTTACAAAATAGTTAAAAATAACTATTTTTTTCTCTGAGTGATTTGTAAAATATATGTCATACCCAAACTTTTTGAAAAAATTATCTATAACATGCTAGTTTTCCTTCTTAAATAAGTAATATCTCCTTTGCAACACGGTTTTATTAGTGGAAGATCTACTACAACCAACTTAACTATCTCCAGCCATTATGTCTTAACATTCTTGAAAAGGGTCTTCAATGTGACGTTGTGTATACCGACTTCTCAAATGTTTTTGACAAAGTCAATCATTCGCTTTTAGTTTCCAAACTCAAAAACTTAGGTTTTCACTCTGATTTACTGAGATGGTTTGTTGTTTTCGGTCATATTAAGCGGGGTTATAATGGCCGAATGGCGAAGGCGGCGGAGGCATAGTAGTAGCGATATAATTCTGAAGCGAAAAGGAGAGACACCAAAAACATAAATGTTAAAAAAGAAGCCAAGTTCTTCTATATACAAAAACCTTTGCGTTACAAGTCAGTCCTAAAAAGTACTGAGATCTAAAAGTACGCCAAGTTCTTAGTTTATTAATGTTAAATATCAAATATTTTGTTGTGTGTGTTTGACCAATTTTTTTAGTTAATTATTTGATTGTATTTTTTATTAGGCTCTTTTGGTCTTTTTGATTTTGGAATGCGAATTCTTATACCCAACGTTTCGTTAGTATTCCTTACTTCTTCAGGAGTTTATTTTATTTATTCCAGCTGTTAAATTTACAATGATAAAAACATTTTTTCAAAAATTAAACTTAAACATTTGTCTTACTTTTGTATTAAATCATACTATATATCTTAAATAATTCCCATAATTGCATCAACCCGACGGCACTGACACAAAAATTGAAAATAAATTTACAAATATAGGTACGAAATAAACAGAAAAACTATTCAATTAAACGAGAAATGACATAAAGGTTATCACAGATTATCAGGTACTTTTGTTATAATGCTGCAGCATAGTTGTGCTTGATGTTATCGGTGTCTTCTTTTGTATTCATTGTCCTCTCTATTTTTTGTTGTATTCGTAGGCTTTCTAGTGTCAGTCTTGTGTTCAATTTCCTCTCCCTGTCTAGTATTTTCGCCTCCTCGAAGCTCACTGAGTGCCCACTTTTTGCTATGTGCTGCGCAAGTCCTGTTGTCTCTTTCTTTTTCCTTATGTCTGCTTCGTGTTCAGTTAGTCCTGTTCCCAAGTTTCTCTTAGTTTGTCCTGTATATCCCAGATCACATTGTTCATTTTCTTTCCCCTTGCATTTAATTTCATAAACTACATTGTGTTGTTGTTGGTTTTGTACTTTAGATTTGGTGTTAGAAAAAACTGATTTAAGAGTGAAGTTTGATTTATGTGCGTATGATGCATTCTCTTTCTTTATCATTCTATGTAGATTTTTGTTGTCCGTAAGCTTTGGAACATATGGTATAGAAAAATACTTTCTTTCTTTTTCTTCTTCTTTTTTATTGTTATTATCAGAATTTCTATGTGTTTCTTTTGATCTGTTTTCTGTTCTTTTTTTGAAAAGTTTGTTTATAATGAAATGTGGGTAGTTGTTCGATTTTAATATTGTTTTGATTTTTCTTGTATTTTCTGTTTCATATTTTCTATCACTAATATCTATCACTTTGTTTATTAAGTTGAATGCGGTGTTTAGTTTATGTTTAATTGGTTGAGTTGAGTAGAAATTGATTATTCGTCCGGATGAAGTTGGTTTAGAATACCAATTGTATATGATTGTGTTATTTTCTCTGTGTAATAGTAAATCTAAGTATGGAAGACTATTATTGTGTTCGTTCTGTATTGTAAACTGGATTTTGTTGTGGTACAAATTGAGATTATCAAGAATTAAGTCTTTTTCTTTTTCATTAATTATGGCGAAGATATCATCGACATATTCAGCAATAAATTTTTTTTGAATACCCATTTTTTTTTCAGTTTTTCTATAGTTTCATCTAGAAGATTGTCTAAAATTACTTCTGCAACTGTGGGGGAGAGGGGATTGCCCATTGGCATACCAAACGTTTGCGAGTAAAACTTATCGCCAAATTGAAAGTAGTTGTTGTCTCGTAGACAAAATTCTAGGATTTTCAGAAATTTTTGTTTTGGTATCTTCGTATGATTCTTTAATGTGTCCCAATCTTTTAAGATGTTTTTTATTGCCAAATATGTTGGTATATTAGTATATAATGAAACAACATCAAAGGAAACCATAACGTCACCATCCTCTAAAATTACATTCTCTAATCTTTCTTTGAGTTGAAAAGAGTTTTTAATGTTGTATTTGTCCGATATGATATTTTTTATAATTGTTCCGATGTGTTTGGACATATTATAACATGGAACATTCATTGATGATGATATTGGACGTAATGGCATATCTGGCTTATGGATTTTTGGAAGTCCGTATAACCTTGGAGCTATGGCTGCTGAACAATGTAATTTGTTCTTAAGCCATTGATATATGTGTTCATTTTTGAAAAGTTCATTCACAAGCGTATTATTTGTTGTTTTTAGCTTTGTTGTTGGATCAACCCTAATTGTCTTGTATGTATTTTTATCCTCAAGTAGATCTTTCATTTTTTGCTCATAATCGTCCTTGTAAATTATGACCGTCTTATTACCCTTCTCTGCTTTCGTTATTATGATATTGTCTTGATGATAAGATAGAAATTTCTTTGTAATTTTGTATGCTTTTAGAATGAATTTTTCATTTGGTGTATTTTTTAGTTTTCGTTTATGTTCTGATATCTTATTTGCAATCCTGGATCTGGTGATTTCTTTTTCGGTGTCATCTTCTATTGTTTGTATGGTTTGTTCTATGTCTGCTATAATGTGGATTGGTGTGAAGTTGGATAGGTGGATTGGTAGAGCAAATTTGTCGCCGAGTGAAAGAAGCCATTTTGCTTCAATCGGGAACTCTACGTTTGTTTTATTGACGAACCACTCTTCGTTAAATGTTAATCCAAGGGGTTTTACTTTTATTTCCTTCAGTTTTTCAATTTTTGAAGAGTGTGTTTGTTTTGTTTTTGTGGATATGTAATTGTACAAGTGTGTTTGTTTTGCGACGAATGTATTGTATTCGTTTTCATTTAATATAGATTTCATTTTGTTGTTGGTATGAAATAAACTTTTTTCTATTGTTTTTATGTTTATGTTGGTCTGTGTTATTTCTAAATTTAAAATTTTGGTGTTAAGTTTTTGTTCTATTTTACTTAACTGATTTAATATTCTTTCTGTTGTAAATAATTGACTTAATTTTGATGTTGTATTAGTGAGATGCTTGGGAACAATTCCATAATCTCTGCATGTAAGTAAATAGCTTAATCTTTGTTTTTGTTTTGCAAGTCTTTGTTTTTCTTTGCTGTAATGTTTAAGCGTGATACATGTTTCGATGTCATACTTGTATGTGATGTGTTGAAAAAAGTTCTTCATTGTATATTTGGTGATGACAGAATATATATAAATAAAGTTGATGTTTTCGGCGGGCCTTCCGATGATGTTTATGTTGTTGTGTGTGTTTGACCAATTTTTTAAGTTAATTATTTGATTGTATTTTTTATTAGGCTCTTTTGGTCTTTTTGATTTTGGAATGCGAATAAAAACACTTATTCCATTCTTATACCCAACGTTTCGTTAGTATTCCTTACTTCTTCAGGAGTTTATTTTATTTATTCCAGCTGTTAAATTTACAATGATAAAAACATTTTTTCAAAAATTAAACTTAAACATTTGTCTTACTTTTGTATTAAATCATACTATATATCTTAAATAATTCCCATAATTGCATCAACCCGACGGCACTGACACAAAAATTGAAAATAAATTAACAAATATAGGTACGAAATAAACAGAAAAACTATTCAATTAAAGGAGAAATGACATAAAGGTTATCACAGATTATCAGGTACTTTTGTTATAATGCTGCAGCATAGTTGTGCTTGATGTTATCGGTGTCTTCTTTTGTATTCATTGTCCTCTCTATTTTTTGTTGTATTCGTAGGCTTTCTAGTGTCAGTCTTGTGTTCAATTTCCTCTCCCTGTCTAGTATTTTCACCTCCTCGAAGCTCACTGAGTGCCCACTTTTTGCTATGTGCTGCGCAAGTCCTGTTGTCTCTTTCTTTTTAATTATGTCTGCTTCGTGTTCAGTTAGTCTTGTTCCCAAGTTTCTCTTAGTTTGTCCTATATATACCAGATCACATTGTTCATTTTCTTTCCCCTTGCATTTAATTTCATAAACTACATTGTGTTGTTGTTGGTTTTGTACTTTAGATTTGGTGTTAGAAAAAACTGATTTAAGAGTGAAGTTTGATTTATGTGCGTATGATGCATTCTCTTTCTTTATCATTCTATGTAGATTTTTGTTGTCCGTAAGCTTTGGAACATATGGTATAGAAAAATACTTTCTTTCTTTTTCTTCTTCTTTTTTATTGTTATTATCAGAATTTCTATGTGTTTCTTTTGATCTGTTTTCTGTTCTTTTTTTGAAAAGTTTGTTTATAATGAAATGTGGGTAGTTGTTCGATTTTAATATTGTTTTGATTTTTCTTGTATTTTCTGTTTCATATTTTCTATCACTAATATCTATCACTTTGTTTATTAAGTTGAATGCGGTGTTTAGTTTATGTTTAATTGGTTGAGTTGAGTAGAAATTGATTATTCGTCCGGATGAAGTTGGTTTAGAATACCAATTGTATATGATTGTGTTATTTTCTCTGTGTAATAGTAAATCTAAGTATGGAAGACTATTATTGTGTTCGTTCTGTATTGTAAACTGGATTTTGTTGTGGTACAAATTGAGATTATCAAGAATTAAGTCTTTTTCTTTTTCATTAATTATGGCGAAGATATCATCGACATATTCAGCAATAAATTTTTTTTGAATACCCATTTTTTTTTCAGTTTTTCTATAGTTTCATCTAGAAGATTGTCTAAAATTACTTCTGCAACTGTGGGGGAGAGGGGATTGCCCATTGGCATACCAAACGTTTGCGAGTAAAACTTATCGCCAAATTGAAAGTAGTTGTTGTCTCGTAGACAAAATTCTAGGATTTTCAGAAATTTTTGTTTTGGTATCTTCATATGATTCTTTAATGTGTCCCAATCTTTTAAGATGTTTTTTATTGCCAAATATGTTGGTATGTTAGTATATAATGAAACAACATCAAAGGAAACCATAACGTCACCATCCTCTAAAATTACATTCTCTAATCTTTCTTTGAGTTGAAAACAGTTTTTAATGTTGTATTTGTCCGATATGATATTTTTTATAATTGTTCCGATGTGTTTGGACGTATTATAACATGGAACATTCATTGATGATGTTATTGGACGTAATGGCATATCTGGCTTATGGATTTTTGGAAGTCCGTATAACCTTGGAGCTATGGCTGCTGAACAATGTAATTTGTTCTTAAGCCATTGATATATGTGTTCATTTTTGAAAAGTTCATTCACAAGCGTATTATTTGTTGTTTTTAGCTTTGTTGTTGGATCAACCCTAATTGTCTTGTATGTATTTTTATCCTCAAGTAGATCTTTCATTTTTTGCTCATAATCGTCCTTGTAAATTATGACCGTCTTATTACCCTTCTCTGCTTTCGTTATTATGATATTGTCTTGATGATAAGATAGAAATTTCTTTGTAATTTTGTATGCTTTTAGAATGAATTTTTCATTTGGTGTATTTTTTAGTTTTCGTTTATGTTCTGATATCTTATTTGCAATCCTGGATCTGGTGATTTCTTTTTCGGTGTCATCTTCTATTGTTTGTATGGTTTGTTCTATGTCTGCTATAATGTGGATTGGTGTGAAGTTGGATAGGTGGATTGGTAGAGCAAATTTGTCGCCGAGTGAAAGAAGCCATTTTGCTTCAATCGGGAACTCTACGTTTGTTTTATTGACGAACCACTCTTCGTTAAATGTTAATCCAAGGGGTTTTACTTTTATTTCCTTCAGTTTTTCAATTTTTGAAGAGTGTGTTTGTTTTGTTTCTGTGGATATGTAATTGTACAAGTGTGTTTGTTTTGCGACGAATGTATTGTATTCGTTTTCATTTAATATAGATTTCATTTTGTTGTTGGTATGAAATAAACTTTTTTCTATTGTTTTTATGTTTATGTTGGTCTGTGTTATTTCTAAATTTAAAATTTTGGTGTTAAGTTTTTGTTCTATTTTACTTAACTGATTTAATATTCTTTCTGTTGTAAATAATTGACTTAATTTTGATGTTGTATTAGTGAGATGCTTGGGAACAATTGCATAATCTCTGTATGTAAGTAAATAGCTTAATCTTTGTTTTGCAAATCTTTGTTTTTCTTTGCTGTAATGTTTAAGCGTGATACATGTTTCGATGTCATACTTGTATGTGATGTGTTGAAAAAAGTTCTTCACTGTATATTTGGTGATGACAGAATATATATAAATAAAGTTGATGTTTTCGGCGGGCCTTCCGATGATGTTTATGTTGTTGTGTGTGTTTGACCAATTTTCTTAGTTAATTATTTGATTGTATTTTTTATTAGGCTCTTTTGGTCTTTTTGATTTTGGAATGCGAATAAAAACACTTATTCCATTCTTATACCCAACGTTTCGTAAGTATTCCTTACTTCTTCAGGAGTTTATTTTATTTATTCCAGCTGTTAAATTTACAATGATAAAAACATTTTTTCAAAAATTAAACTTAAACATTTGTCTTACTTTTGTATTAAATCATACTATATATCTTAAATAATTCCCATAATTGCATCAACCCGACGGCACTGACACAAAAATTGAAAATAAATTAACAAATATAGGTACGAAATAAACAGAAAAACTATTCAATTAAAGGAGAAATGACATAAAGGTTATCACAGATTATCAGGTACTTTTGTTATAATGCTGCAGCATAGTTGTGCTTGATGTTATCGGTGTCTTCTTTTGTATTCATTGTC
This sequence comes from Melangyna quadrimaculata, assembly GCA_949320155.1. Classification (NCBI taxonomy): domain Eukaryota; kingdom Metazoa; phylum Arthropoda; class Insecta; order Diptera; family Syrphidae; genus Melangyna; species Melangyna quadrimaculata. The sequence continues at coordinate 230,948,977 of OX439483.1, read as the reverse complement.
CTCTCTATTTTTTGTTGTATTCGTAGGCTTTCTAGTGTCAGTCTTGTGTTCAATTTCCTCTCCCTGTCTAGTATTTTCACCTCCTCGAAGCTCACTGAGTGCCCACTTTTTGCTATGTGCTGCGCAAGTCCTGTTGTCTCTTTCTTTTTCCTTATGTCTGCTTCGTGTTCAGTTAGTCTTGTTCCCAAGTTTCTCTTAGTTTGTCCTATATATACCAGATCACATTGTTCATTTTCTTTCCCCTTGCATTTAATTTCATAAACTACATTGTGTTGTTGTTGGTTTTGTACTTTAGATTTGGTGTTAGAAAAAACTGATTTAAGAGTGAAGTTTGATTTATGTGCGTATGATGCATTCTCTTTCTTTATCATTCTATGTAGATTTTTGTTGTCCGTAAGCTTTGGAACATATGGTATAGAAAAATACTTTCTTTCTTTTTCTTCTTCTTTTTTATTGTTATTATCAGAATTTCTATGTGTTTCTTTTGATCTGTTTTCTGTTCTTTTTTTGAAAAGTTTGTTTATAATGAAATGTGGGTAGTTGTTCGATTTTAATATTGTTTTGATTTTTCTTGTACTTCTGTTTCATATTTTCTATCACTAATATCTAACACTTTATTTATTAAGTTGAATGCGGTGTTTAGTTTATGTTTAATTGGTTGAGTTGAGTAGAAATTGATTATTCGTCCAGATGAAGTTGGTTAAGAATACCAATTGTATATGATTGTGTTATTTTCTCTGTGTTATAGTAAATCTAAGTATGGAAGACTATTATTGTGTTCGATCTCTATTGTAAACTGGATTTTGTTGTGGTACAAATTGAGATTATCAAGAATTAAGTCTTTTTCTTTTTCATTAATTATGGCGAAGATATCATCGACATATTTAGCAATAAATTTTATTTGAATACCCATTTTTTTCAGTTTTTCTATTGTGTCATCTAGAAGATTGTCTAAAATTACATCTGCAACTGTGTGGGAGAGGGGATTGCCCATTGGCATACCAAACGTTTGCGAGTAAAACTTATCGCCAAATTGAAAGTAGTTGTTGTCTCGTAGACAAAATTCTAGGATTTTCAGAAATTTTTGTTTTGGTATCTTCGTATGATTCTTTAATGAGTCCCAATCTTTTAAGATGTTTTTTATTGCCAAATATGTTAGTAAATAACGAAACAACATCAAAGGAAACCATAACGCCACCATCCTCTAAAATTACATTCTCTAATCTTTCTTTGAGTTGAAAAGAGTTTTTAATATTGTATTTGTCCGATATGATATTTTTTATAATTGTTCCGATATGTTTGGACATATTATAACATGGAACATTCATTGATGATGATATTGGACGTAATGGCATATCTGGCTTATGGATTTTTGGAAGTCCGTATAACCTTGGAGCTATGGCTGCTGAACAATGTAATTTGTTCTTAAGCCATTGATCTATGTGTTCATTTTTGAAAAGTTCATTCACAAGAGTATTATTTGTTGTTTTTAGCTTTGTTATTGGATCAACCCTAATTATCTTGTATGTATTTTTATCCTCAAGTAGATCTTTCATTTTTTGCTCATAATCGTCCTTGTAAATTATGGCCGTCTTATTACCCTTGTCTGCTTCCGTTATTATGATATTGTCTTGATGATAAGATAGAAATTTCTTTGTAATTTTGTATGTTTTTAGAATGAATTTTTCATTTGGTGTATTTTTTAGTTTTCGTTTATGTTCTGATATCTTATTTGCAATCCTGGATCTGGTGATTTCTTTTTCGGTGTCATCTTCTATTGTTTGTATGGTTTGTTCTATGTCTGCTATAATGTGGATTGGTGTGAAGTTGGATAGGTGGATTGGTAGAGCAAATTTGTCGCCGAGTGAAAGAAGCCATTTTGCTTCAATCGGGAACTCTACGTTTGTTTTATTGACGAACCACTCTTCGTTAAATGTTAATCCAAGGGGTTTTACTTTTATTTCCTTCAGTTTTTCAATTTTTGAAGAGTGTGTTTCTTTTGTTTTTGTGGATATGTAATTGTACAAGTGTGTTTGTTTTGCGACGAATGTATTGTATTCGTTTTCATTTAATATAGATTTCATTTTGTTGTTGGTATGAAATAAACTTTTTTCTATTGTTTTTATGTTTATGTTGGTCTGTGTTATTTCTAAATTTAAAATTTTGGTGTTAAGTTTTTGTTCTATTTTACTTAACTGATTTAATATTCTTTCTGTTGTAAATAATTGACTTAATTTTGATGTTGTATTAGTGAGATGCTTGGGAACAATTCCATAATCTCTGCATGTAAGTAAATAGGTTAATCTTTGTTTTTGTTTTGCAAGTCTTTGTTTTTCTTTGCTGTAATGTTTAAGCGTGATACATGTTTCGATGTCATACTTGTATGTGATGTGTTGAAAAAAGTTCTTCATTGTATATTTGGTGATGACAGAATATATATAAATAAAGTTGATGTTTTCGGCGGGCCTTCCGATGATGTTTATGTTGTTGTGTGTGTTTGACCAATTTTTTAAGTTAATTATTTGATTGTATTTTTTATTAGGCTCTTTTGGTCTTTTTGATTTTGGAATGCGAATAAAAACACTTATTCCATTCTTATACCCAACGTTTCGTTAGTATTCCTTACTTCTTCAGGAGTTTATTTTATTTATTCCAGCTGTTAAATTTACAATGATAAAAACATTTTTTCAAAAATTAAACTTAAACATTTGTCTTACTTTTGTATTAAATCATACTATATATCTTAAATAATTCCCATAATTGCATCAACCCGACGGCACTGACACAAAAATTGAAAATAAATTTACAAATATAGGTACGAAATAAACAGAAAAACTATTCAATTAAACGAGAAATGACATAAAGGTTATCACAGATTATCAGGTACTTTTGTTATAATGCTGCAGCATAGTTGTGCTTGATGTTATCGGTGTCTTCTTTTGTATTCATTGTCCTCTCTATTTTTTGTTGTATTCGTAGGCTTTCTAGTGTCAGTCTTGTGTTCAATTTCCTCTCCCTGTCTAGTATTTTCACCTCCTCGAAGCTCACTGAGTGCCCACTTTTTGCTATGTGCTGCGCAAGTCCTGTTGTCTCTTTCTTTTTCCTTATGTCTGCTTCGTGTTCAGTTAGTCCTGTTCCCAAGTTTCTCTTAGTTTGTCCTGTATATCCCAGATCACATTGTTCATTTTCTTTCCCCTTGCATTTAATTTCATAAACTACATTGTGTTGTTGTTGGTTTTGTACTTTAGATTTGGTGTTAGAAAAAACTGATTTAAGAGTGAAGTTTGATTTATGTGCGTATGATGCATTCTCTTTCTTTATCATTCTATGTAGATTTTTGTTGTCCGTAAGCTTTGGAACATATGGTATAGAAAAATACTTTCTTTCTTTTTCTTCTTCTTTTTTATTGTTATTATCAGAATTTCTATGTGTTTCTTTTGATCTGTTTTCTGTTCTTTTTTTGAAAAGTTTGTTTATAATGAAATGTGGGTAGTTGTTCGATTTTAATATTGTTTTGATTTTTCTTGTATTTTCTGTTTCATATTTTCTATCACTAATATCTAACACTTTATTTGTTAAGTTGAATGCGGTGTTTAGTTTATGTTTAATTGGTTGAGTTGAGTAGAAATTCGTCCGGATGAAGTTGGTTTAGAATACCAATTGTATATGATTGTGTTATTTTCTCTGTGTAATAGTAAATCTAAGTATGGAAGACTATTATTGTGTTCGTTCTCTATTGTAAACTGGATTTTGTTGTGGTACAAATTGAGAATATCAAGATTTAAACTTTTACTTCTAGTAAATACTGCCGTTTTATGAATATCACCCAATGGGTGATATGCATAAAAAGGCAGTATTTACTAGAAGTAAAAGTTTACAGTAAATACTTTAACTTCTAGTAAAAGGTTAAATTTATAGTATTTACTTCATTTCGTATGCATAAAAAAAAAGTTTCTTCATGATGACATATACTTTCAGTATATACTGAATTCATCCAAGTAATTACTAGACTTCATCCGAAATTGAAAGTATGTATTTCCTTTTTTTTTTTAATGAAATTATAAGTTTGGTAGTTTTACCGCCTGATGATATTGTAATTTAGAATTCAATTCTTGTTTTCTTAACATCTGTTCCTGTCATTTTGTCAATCTTTAATTGATTGCCATTTGAACAGCAATTATTATAAAACAGGTTTGGCAATTAGTCAAATGCACCTAGCTTTGTGCGTATTTTCAAATTACATAGTGTAGTTAGGAATATAATTCACAACAACCTTCAATTCAAAGATGTAAATCAGAAGCTATGAAACTATTGACTGCCGAATATACAAAATTGAAATTGGTGTTGAACTAACCGAAGAAAAATTGAGGTTATATACCCATTATTCTTAATGGAAGGTTATTATTAAAGAAATTTTAAGTGCTGATCGTGTGTTGGCAATCATTAGAAGTATTTCAACTTTTGTAAAAGGCACGGAAAGGCTCCCTGCAGTTACTAACTTTACATATGTATTAGGTCTTAAACCTGTAACAATATCTTGTATACATTTTTGTAATTGGCAAATTATTGATATAGCTTACCATAAAATTACCTCACCAATCTACCTTTTTTATTCTTAGAACAATATAACTGTTTAGAATTAATATTACCCACTGTCAAATTCCACCATTTCGGAAAATGTTCACGCCAAACCCAATTTCAATATAAACTGCGACCTGATTGCTTCGAATATGACTCAAAACTGATATTTTTTGGCTTCACGCATATTAAATTCCTAGTTTAAAGCAAAAAAGTATGTACAATGAAAATTTCAACTTGCTATTTTGTAACTTTGAAATAAATAAAATTTCCCAGAGAAAAATAGTAATTACTAGGTTTTATGCATACGGAATGAAGAATTTACTAATAAAGTTCATCCGAGACAAGTAAAAATGTGGTCTTAATTTACTTAATTTTCAGCATTTACTGCATTTTTATCCATACCAAAAATAGTTTATACTTAGAAATTCTCCAGTAAAAGCATTTACATTGTTTTATGCATACCACCCAATAAGGGTACTTTTGAAATTGAGTAAAATCGAATGTATATTGTTGAAGTAAATAGCTATTAAGTGGCAGGTCAAAATTGTACTGAATTTTATAAAAGTGTATTTGTGTACTTCAGCAATGTCAAGTGTATCGAAAAAAGTACAATTGTATCGACTTTTGCAACCGTGCTACAACATATTCATTTGAAACTATGTTGTTGCTACTCATAGTCATTTTCAACTATGTGGTAGTTGTTGTGTATGCCATCATGCACTAAATTAAATAAGTACTACTATTTTATAGTAGGAAACTATTATAGAATAGTCAGAATTGATTGTTAATTCTTATTTTAAAGAAACTCTTCAATAACTATGCTTTAATATCAAAATAGTCACATTCAACTATTTTGTATAGTGACTAAATAAAATGATCGATTTTTAACTATTTCTTAACTATTTTTTAACTATTTTCAATTTATTTTTCTGCAGAAATAGTTATTCGACAAATTTCATTGAAATTCACTTGAAAATAGGTGATATAAAAGAAATTTTCCATTCTATCAAGAATTCACCTTCTCGAAGAGAACGATTAGAGATAATTTCAATTTTTTTTTTAAATTACGGGAGAAATACCGTCAAACGTTAAAAAAAAATTGTTTGTCAAAAAAATTTGGGACGTATACAAACGAAAAAAAAAGACAAACATAGACAAACGATTTTCTATCGAACTGCGTTTTTAGATTTTTCGAGCGTTATAGTTGGTGCGCCAACTACATGTCCCAAAAAAAGTAATAATTAATTAAAAATAGAAATAAATACAAATTTTAAAAATTAACACGATGAAAAATCATTATGAAAAAGGGACAAACGAATGCATATGTTTTAAAATTTTAATAAAATTTGGTTAAAAAAAATTTTGTTATCAAAAAAATTTGGGACGTATACAAACGAAAAAAAAAAAAAACAAACATAGACAAACGATTATCTATCGAACTGCATTTCCAGATGTTTCAAGCGTTATAGTTGGTGGGCCAAACTCCGTTTGAAGTGGCTATATAAAAAAAAACGGTGAGTGTACAAACGAATCTAAAACTTGTACAAACGATGTACAAACGATTGCAATTAACAGTTTTGCTCAACTCAATAGTTGGTGGGCCAACTACATGCAAGCATACTTGTTATATTAATTTTTTTATCGCTAAATTTTGAATTGTTGTATTTTGAAAACCATTGGGTTTATAGAGATGGCTTGGTTCACTTTATTTATTTTATTATTTATTTATATTCTTTATCAAGCTGAGCAAAAAATGTCTCTTATAGACTACTAAAAGTGCTTCACTATGAACAAATCACATACCTATAGATTATCCAACAGTGTACATAAATGATGATACAGTAGATGACGGATATAAGAAACTCAAAAAATCCAAAGAATTCCTTTCTAATATCCGTGATTTCTTATATAAAATATTGTACATAAAAAAGAAAATTTCTTATATAAGTTAAATGTATGTAAGAGAGAAAATTTCTTGTATAAATAAAAACACATAAGAAATAAAATGTATCCACTGTCAATGTATGGGCTTTTTTCTTTCTCGCTGATCTTCAATCTGTCATTTCTTTAGCCATTCAATGATGGTTGGTTCAGAAATGTTGTGAAAATTAAACGGCACATCATTTGAAAAATTGCACGGGAAAATTTCTTATAAAAGTTTAATTTTCTATGTAGTGAATGCAATTTGAATCAGAATAAGTTTCTTATATCAGTGTTTTTCTTATAAACGTTTTTCTTATATGAATCTTAGTTAACACGTATCTTTATGGAAATGTGCATGGTGTTTTGGAATGTCCGTCTTATAAGCGTGTTTTTCTTATATGAGACTTTCTTATATCCGTCATCTACTGTAGTTGTTTTTTAAGGCTATATATGCTAAGATACATATTAAAATCAAGAATACTACATACCGAGTTCGCCTGTCTTAAACAATGAGTTATGGGTTCATTATTCCCATAATTTAACCAATGAAAAAGGACATAAAAAAAAACGTAATTCATGGCAAGTTGGATGCAAATTAATTAGATTGGTAAAAAACCTCGGCAAAATGTCATCATTTATTGTACACCAGGGCGGTATTTCACCAACTACAAATTACAAGCACAATTTTGTGATTTGTAATTCACAAACACTTGGTACAAATAACAGTTTCACAAGTATGTGAACAAAGTACAAAGAGCTTTTCAAAACAATAATTTTCAAGCTTAAGATGGACAAAGCTTATAAAATGTTTTTTGCTTCCTTGGTTCGCGAAAAAAAGATATTTTATTCCTATATACTTTTAAAATTGTATTTGGTCTTGCAGGAACAGTGCAATAAGATACGCGAAAATAAGGCCCGCGCAGTAGCGGATCCAGGGGGGTGGCTATAGGGGCTAAAGCCCCCCCACAGCCGAATCATAAAATAATTTGAAATATAGAAAGCAATACATTACAACGTGTAGAATTTTATATTCCGTCTAAAATATTGTTAAGCTATAAAATTTGTTGGACAAAATAACGTGGTTGGGGCTGAATTATTTGCATACATGTTATGTAATTTTTTTTCTAAGTCCTAAGATTGGGGCTGAAGCCTGAAGCGAATTGGACAAAACCTAAGTTGGGGGCTATGAATATGGATATTTTTAATGCAACGACAAATAAAAATAAATAAATCGGGTGGCACAACGGCACATGAAGAACCAGGGCCTAGTGACTAACAACTCGCAACCATTCCTGTGTGCGCCTTTCGACAGGAATGGAAGGGTCCTACAATTTTATGCTGAATCCGAACAGCTAGACGAGAAGCACTTATTCGTGACAAGTGATACTCTTAGAGGATTTGTCAATTCCTCGCAAGAGGCAGTAGCCCAGAAAAAAAAAACTTTTTTAGTTTTTTTTTAGATGGACGAGGCTGGGAAGCGATCCCAGACCTCCAGCGTGACAGTCGAACGCACTAACCATTACGCTACGGGCTACTAATGCAACGACAATCTTTCCCTAAAAATTAAACCCAGAAAATTGGAACAAAAAAAAACAGCTTTGGCGCAATAAGGTCTGAGAATATTGGACAAAAAATCTAGCCAGGGTTAAGCAACTTACTTCCTAAAAACTAACCTTGTTCCAGAGAGTTTTGGGGGCTCAAGTCTAGAGACTGTCAAAGTCCGAAGTTGGGGCTAAGGCTTGAAGAGATAAGTAAAAAGAGATAAAAATGGTCGAGGCTTTACATTAACGTGTCAAATGCCCCAACTGTATATACTAAAAACAAAGCTAATTTACCGAAAGAAACGCATTTGTGGCTTAAACCATTGGAGAACAACGGGATGTCAAGTTTAGTGTATGTTTAATATAACAGGAATTGTTTCTTACGGCCTTGGCTGGGCTTAGAAATTTTTGGGGCTACGTTTTCAAAATTTGAAAGGTCCAAGGCAATTGTACATCCAAAACATAGAAATTCTCTAGTCAAGGAGTCAAATTCCAAAAGCGTGAGTTTTCTCTGTGCGCGCTCAGAAAATCATGCAGAAGCAAATGAATATTTGCAATCCCTCTAGACTCTAGAGTGACGTGCAAATTTGTCGACATATTTTTTTAGCATGAATACCTATAAAGCGTATGCAGCGTATACACGAAAACTCATTCACGCTGGCAGAATTGGGCCGCGGCTTATTTCTTAGAGCAGCTTTGTCTTATGTCGTAAAGTGTGCTTTTGAACAAAATAGTTTCTCTTTGATTTGGATAATTCAGGAAAAATGAGATCTTAGAGGACTAATACCGTGTCAAAGCACATATATATGAGCTTTTGCCAGTACGAACACTTAAATATAATTTTTCTGAATATAAATAAACGAATTTGTACACGTGGTTCAAGCATATATGGCTAAAAATTATTGTGCGCCTTTGAATTTGCTTCTATCTCCGCTACAGCAATTATGAATAATTGTTATTGTACTTGGTATTGAAAACATTTTGAAGCGCAACAGGAGCGGATATAAAGGCACACAAAAAATGGATATCATTAAAGGAAAAGGAAAAAAAAAATACTTGAGCCTTAAAGGTTAGGCCGCACTCGCCGCAACTGCACTGCATCGGAACTACACTTCACACGAATTCGTATGAATTTGTATGAAGTTCAGTTGCCGCTTAGTGCGATATAGCTCCTTAAATTTCATAAAAAATAATGTTTTGCCGCGTTGTCGTGAAGTTTAGTTCGACTGAAGTTGAGTACGGTCTTGCATTAAACCTAAACTGATCTCTATTATTTGTTATAAATTATAAAATTTATCTTCGGAAAGGCAAATTTTATAACTTAAGGTCTCAAAATGGATCTCCAAACTGCAAGCCCCCCCCCCACAGCCAAATCTTAGATCCGCTACTGGTCCCGCGGTTCTTATTTCCGTGGGTTTTATTGCATTGCAACGGTTTTATATGATTAAACTAAGAAAACTACCTGCAATATCATTAAATTTTTCGGGAATTATGTCACCTCATCGGGCTATTGTACAGCAACTTTAAACAGTTAATCCACGACTGCTGTACAAACCCGATCAACACACCTATGCATATTGTGGCCTTGAAGATAACATGCATGTCGGCAATTCCATGATAATTCTCCCCATTTCAAATCGAGTGCAAGACAGTGGGTAGTTGCTGCTTTGGGGACAATGCAACGGTTTTTTTTTTTCAGTTCTGTGACCAATATGTCCTCCAACCTTGACTCACACGAAAACGCTCGCTAAAATAAAAATATGCGGAGATATTGTAATTTATACGCGGACGATCTAAGGGCACGGTAGTGCCCAGCCAAGTTCTGGCACTACACCATTTTTTATACAGGATCAAACTTGTTATATTAATTTTTGACCCCCCTCTAACTTCATAACCGATAAAGTCAGAAACTTCAAACTCTCAGCATTTGATAAACTCGCCAGGTTTAGACAACTCACCAAATTTCAATTCCTTAGCATCAGTGGCTCCCGAGATATAAGACTTCAAAAATAGCAAAAACCGTAACTGACTGACTGCACTTCCCGACATGGTAGAATTTTGTAATTTTGCACAACTGTACGCCTTGTGATAAATACAAAGAAAAAAATCGAAAATTTAAGATTTTCCGTTCTGGGGGCGTCGTACCCGCCCATTTTCATAGAATTGCTACAAATTACTTGGAGCCCTTCTGATTGTCGTAGATTGATGAAATTTAGTACAGCGGTAGGGCGTGAAGTCAGGCAGAGGAAAAATATTAAAATTTAAGATTTTTCATTCAGGGGGCGTGGTATCCGCCCATTTTCATAGAATTGATATAAATTATTTGGAGCACTTCTGACTGTCGTGGAATGATGAAATTTGGTACAGCGGTAGGGTTTAAAGTGCAGACTAAGGGAAAGTTTAGACATTTGAGATCTTACATTCAGGAGGCGTGGCATCCGCCCATTTAAATAAGAATTGATATCAATTATGAGGAGCACTTCTGATTGTGGTAAAATGGGCGGTAGAGCTAGAAGTGCAAGGAAGTGCAAAATTTTAAAATTTGAGATTTTAAACTCAGAAGGCGTGGCATACGCCCATTTTTTCAGAATTATTATTAATTATGTGGATCACTTCGAATTGTTGCAGAATAATAAAATTTGGTAGACTGGTAAATCATGTGGTCAATACAAAGGAGATATTGGAAAATTTTAAATTATCCATACAGGTGTGTGGCACCTACCCATATTCTCAGAATTGATATCAACTATGTAGTGAACTTCTGACTGTCGTAGAGTGATGAAATTTGGTAGAGCGATAGGACTTGACAAGCAATCATAGGGGAAATTAAAACTTTGAAATTATACATTCAGTGGGCGTGGCAACCACCCATTTTCATAGAATTAATATAAATTGTGCAGGATTATGAAATTTGGTAAAGTGATTAGTTTTCAGGCGTATAAAAAGAAAAAGTTGAAAGATAAAAAGAATGTTTGCAAAAACATTAATGTTAAAAAAGGAGCCAAGTTCTTGTATATTCAAAAACCTTTGCGTTACAAGTCAGCCGTAAAAAGAAGTGAGATCTAAAAGTACGCCAAGTTCTAAGTTTATTAATGTTAAATATCAAAAATTTTAAGTAGAGTAATATTGAAGGACCTCAAAATTATCAGAGAAATCTGTTTTTTAATGATTACTGACTTAAATTGAGTTGGCTTACTTGGCAAGTTTTCTTTTATTACCTAATTACTCAATTTTGAAATGAAAACTTGACTAGTAAACCAACTCATTTTAAGTCAGTAATCATTAAATAACAGATTTCTCTGGTAATTTTGAGGTTCTTCCATATTACTCTAGCTAAAATGTTTGATATTTAACATTAATAGACTTAGAACTTGCCGTACTTTTAGATCTCACTTCTTTTAACGGCTGACTTGTAACGCAAAGGTTTTTGAATATACAAGAACTTGGCTCCTTTTTTAACATTAATGTTTTTGCAAACATTCTTTTTGTATATAGAAGAACTTGGCTCCTTTTTTAACATTTATGTTTTTGGTGTGATACACTCTCCTTTTCGCTTCAGAATTATATCGCTACTACTATGCCTCCGCCGCCACCGCCTTCGCCATAAGGCCATTATAACCCCGCTTAATATGACCATAAACAACAAACCATCTCAGTAAATTAGAGTGAAAACCTAAGTTTTTGAGTTTGGAAACTAATGATTGATTTTGTCAAAAGCATTTGAGAAGTCGGTATACACAACGTCACATTGAAGACCATTTTCAAGAAGGCCAAGACATAATTGCTGGAGATAGTTAAGTTGGTTGTAGTAGATATTCCACTAATAAAACCATGTTGCAAAGGAGATATTACTTCTTTAAGAAGGAAAACTAGCATGTTATAGATAATTTTTTCAAAAAGTTTGGGTATGACATATATTTTGCAAATCACTCAGAGAAAAAAACAGTTATGTTTAACTATTTTTTAACTATTTTCATAGTAAAAATCGGGAACACTATGTAAATAGTCAAAAAATAGTTATTTATGACTATTTTCATTGTCAAAAAATAATTTTCTTTAATTCAACTGCTTAATAATTAATATTACTAGGTAAAATAGTTATTTTTAACTATTTCATTGTCAGTTGATGTTTTTTTTAAAACTAACTATTCGATTGTCAATATCAGCTATTCAATAGTAAAACCAACTATTCAATAGTCAATGTAATTAACAATAGATACAAGCTATTTGCGGATATTTTGATAGTCAATTGATTTTTTCAGAATCAACTTTTTGATAGGCAATTTAACTTTTTAAGGTGCCCATGATACCTGATAACACTCTGCATAGTTGAATTGGACCTTATAGAATAGTCGTTGAATGACTATTTATATCGTCATCTTAAATATCTGTTTTGGAAATGCTTACTTGATAGTTTAATACTTGCCGCATACAATAGAATAATATATTCCCTGAAAATTCTGCAAAAAATCAACAATATCAAAATTTTGCTCGAGTCATTTCAATTAAAATTTTGCATTTTATTATATCTTATATAAGAATTTAAAAAAATTACAGTCAATAAAAATAAAAACAGTTAGAAATATTTAAGTCTTATTGTCGTCCTCGATTGGCTCACAGGTATCAGATGTCTGGAGAATAATTTCAGCTTTGGTTTGTTAAACGTCCTTCACCTTCACCACTCCACTGAATTAGAATCGTTTTCGTTATTCGTTATAGGTTTTTTTTTTTCTTAAATTTCTTACCACTGTTTCTGCAAACAACTTTTCCCAAAGGACACTCATCACAAACTGATCGACATGCAACAAAGAGATCGCGACGCGCAAGCGAAACTAGCAAACTACTACAACATATTCATTTGAAACTATGTTGTTGCTACTCATAGTCATTTTCAACTAAGTGGTAGTTGTTCTGTATGCCATCATGCACTGAATTAAATAAGTACTACTATTTCATAGTAGGAAACTATTATAGAATAGTCAGAATTGATTGTTAATTCCTATTTTAAAGAAACTCTTCAATAGCTATGCTTTAATATCAAAATCAACTATTTTGTATAACATTTTTAAAAAGATATAATAAAACACTTGTTTTTCCACAATTTATAAATTGTGGAAAAACAAGTGTTTTATTATATCTTTTTAAAAATGTCAAAGATTAATTTCCACCAAGTGTTAAACTCTCAATCTATTGATTATACATTTTGTATAGTCACTAAATAAAATTATCGATTTTTAACTATTTCTTAACTATTTTGTAACTATTTTCAATTTATTTTTCTGCAAAAATAGAAATTCGACAAATTTCAAATTTCACTTGAAAATAGATGATATAAAAGAAATTTTCCATTCTATCAAGAATTCACTTTCTCGAAGAGAACGATTGGTGATAACTTCACAAGGGATTGCCAATACAGATGCGCATTTTTTTTTTAAATTACGGGAGCAATACCGTCAAACATTAAAAAAAAAAATTTTTTTTCAAAAAAATTTGTGACGTATACAAACGAAAAAAAAAGACAAACATAGACAAACGAATATCTATCGAACTGCATTTCCAGATGTTTCGATCGTTATAGTTGGTGGGCCAAACTCCGTAAATTTATTTGAAGTGGTTATATAAAAAACGGTGAGTGTACAAACGAATCTAAAACTTGTACAAACGATGTACAGGTTGGTGGGCCAACTACATGCAAGCATACTTGATATATTAATTTTTGTATCGCTAAATTTTGAAATGTTGTATTTTGAAAACCATTGGGTTTATAGAGATGGCTTGGTTCATTTTATTTATTTTATTATTTATTTATATTCTTCATCAAGCTGAGCAAAAAATGTCTCTTAAAGACTACTAATAGTGCCTAACTATGGACAAATCACATACCTATAGATTATCCAACAGTGTACATAAATGATGATAGTTGTTTTTTAAAGCTATATCTGCTAAGATAAGGGAGATGGGGGCAAAAAGGACTACGGGGCAAAAAGAACCAAACCGTTTTTTGGCTTAGTTTTAAGCTCCATCTATTATTCAGTGATAAGAATTCATTAAAAACCTACTTTGCGAACATATCCCTCAGTTTCATAGAAAGAGTGAAGTTGGTTGCAGTTTAAATCATGAAACCATG